>CM057828.1:77151747-77751747 GCA_030068075.1 Paguma larvata | reverse complement strand
TACCACTTCATCTTCTAGAATTCTTTTTTGTTAAGGTAAATAAAACCCAGAGCCACAGACAAAGCAGCTAAATTGGATAACTGTTTGTTTTTTTGTTGGTGATATTATTGTTTGTGTGTTTGTTTTTGTTTACATTTTTGCCTTTCCTCCTAGATGTCGGTTGCAAATCCTCGATCCCTGTTAGGTTATGACTAATAGAATGTCCCACATAATGAAATTTGTGCTCGCTCTGTGTTAGGTCAAATTGTAACTATTCATGTTGTAAGAACTTAGGCTATAGAAGAAATAAATGGCTGGGGCTCACAAAACATTAAAATACATGTAAGCATTCTGACATATAAACACTTTCTCACTGATCACTTTTTAGCAAGTAATTGTTAAGATAAAACTATAAATAAAAACTCATCTCCAGGATAACTGCAGGAAAACAATGGAAAGCTCGCTTAAAAAAATCCCCGCTTTTTTCCCCAAAGAATATCCCATTTAATCTTTCTTTATTCCCTTATAAATCCTAAAATAAATGATAAAGACAATTAAGATCATTCTTCCAAAGATTTCTTTTTTTTAATTTTTTTAATGTTTGTTTATTTTTGAGAGAGAGACACAGAGCCAAGTTGGGGAGGGGCCCAGAGAGAGGGAGACAGAATCTGAAGCAAGCTCCAGGCTCCAAGCTGTTCAGCACAGAGCCCAAGCCAGGCTAAACTCACGGACCATGAGATCAGGACCTGAGCCGAAGTCAGACGGTTAACCAACTGAGCCCCCCAGGTGCCCCGCAAAGATTTCAATTGAATAGACAGTTTACAGAGCAACCGTCTTTACAAAGTTATAACAGATTCAAATAGCTGTTCATACATTATTAGCCATATTTATCCTTAATTCTTTCACTCCTAGTTGCAAAACTTTAGAAGTTTCTTTTTTCTTTCTTCTAAATTTAGGTGAGAATTGCTATTTTACATAGGCCTTTCCATTTTGATATTATATTCTACTTTAAAAATAGCTCCATGGAAGAGCTAAATTTCCACTTGGTAACACTGTAAGAATTGGAAGGAAAATTCTGAAATAGTATCTTCAAAAACTTAAAATTGAGACAGTTTTCTATTCAAAAATAAGCATATAAGGACTTGGGGGTTATTACTATTATTATTATTATTATTATTATTAACAGTGGTCAAATTTCTCAGAAATCATATGCTTAGGAACAAAAGCTACCTATATTTTGTTTGAATAAAATTTTAAAAATAATCTTATATCTTTCTTATGCAATTTATATTTGAATATTCTTTGCTCTAGTAAAATATCAAATACAATTAGATTAACACAATTTTAGAAATATATACTATCTAGTTTCCACAAGGCACAATCACAATGAACTTACTAGTCCTCAAAAACAGAGCTTTTGCTCTTTTGGACTCAGCATTTTTAGTGGGTGTGGTAATGATCTAATCAACAGGTCTGCTGATTCTCAGAATGCAGGAAAACAAAATCTTTCACCTGGCAATTAATTCTAGGACTTTTATGGAATTATCTTGCCGAAATAAGAAAAATGGTTCTTTTAGATTTGAGTAAATGTATCTGATAAAACAGTAAAACACGGAATTTTTCCCAATCCTTGCCAAATTGTTTGAGCTTTCTATAACATGATACAAAATGACTTCCCTTTTTGTTTGAGCAAAATACAATTCTCAAAGTGGTAATTTTGCTTGGGGAGCAATCTGCACATTTGACGAGGTAACCGGGCTTCATAATGGTAAGATATACAATTTCAGCTTTCTTCGCCACCACATCTATTTTAAATCTAATTGCATTTTAAAGGAAATTTCTTCCTTGACTCTTTGGGATCAAAGAGCTGTACGTGTAGGAGTATTTGTTAGATATCACATGGAAAGCCTTTATATATGTCAACAGGGAGTAGTTTACTTACGAATTTGGATGCTAATGTTACCTGAAGGGCTATCACATTTCTTTTTAAAGGAATGTTTCTTTTTCATAGCCTCGTTTAAAGTGGGCTTAAATTGCCCTTAGCACTTATTTTGTCACTAAAATAAAAGTCTATCGTTAATTTCAAACCGTACCTCACACACCTGGAAACCACAGGCAAGGTTAGTGCCTGGAAACACACCTACATCATTTTTGCCATCCTGTTACATTTGCCTTCTTATAATTGCATAGGCATTTATTCATTTCTTAAGGCAACAGTTTCGTTTATTATATAAATGAAAATACATTTTTGGGTTGGTGTTGTCTTCTTTAGTTTGATTTTTAATGTAACATTTGTATATATTGAAAGGGTACAAGATGATGATTTGCTATACATAGTGAAATAGTTACCACTATTGAATTGGTCAAACTAATTCACATATTACCTCCTCACTTAGTTACCCTATTTTTTGGGTGATGAGAGCACCTAAAGCACTCTAAATGTCTGAAACTGGGTGAATGTGGTGACCAAATTACTGTGCAACCACCCAACAGAACACTAACGATCAGTCGTTTCCCCTTCTCTGTGGCTTTGCTTTCCACGGTTTCGGTGACCAATGGTCGATCATGGTCCGTAAGCAGATTATCCTTCTTCTCTCATATCTTCTGAAGATAAGAGTAGCCTAACACTGTGTCACAATATCCACGGCATTCACCTCACTTCCTCTCATCACAGGAAGAAGGTTAAGTACTGTATAACAGGTATTTTGAGAGAGAGGGAGAAGAAGGGAGAGAGATAGAGTCCACATTCACATAACTTGTATTACAGTATATCACTATAATTATTCTATTTTGCTATTGGTTATTGTTGTTAATCTATTATTGTGCCAAACTTATGACTTAAACTTTATCATAGGTGTGTATAGGAAAAAACACAGTATATGTAGGGTTCAGTACTAGCTGTGGTTTCCGCCAACCGATAGGGCAGTATTACTGTATATAAAGTGGAAATAGTATGCTGTACAATTGTAAGCTTCTATGAGAACACGCCCTTAAATTGCCTGGAAGGTGTTAAATCCATAAATGTAAGTTTTTCTTTTTATAAATGCACGCTTTCCTAGAGAGACCTGTATTAGTCAGGATGGACTCTATTGGTTGCAAGTCACAGAAACACATTCACACTGAAGTGGCTAAGGTTAAAAGAGAGCATCACTGACTCATTTAATGGGAAGTTCTAGGCACAGAACTCCAAGCAAAGATGCATCTGGACCTTTGGAGAATATAGTTCTCTTTCTCTCTCCCAGCTATTTCTCTTTCTGTTAGCTTTCTTCTCAGCCAGGTGCTTTTCATGCTGTAGCAAGACATACAGATGTAAATGCCAATTTTGCAACCTCATGTGAAATTAAGTGCCTCTTCTTCAGTGCCTCTACAATTTGCCTCTTCAATGGCCCGGTGTCGGGTCACGTGCCCACCCTGCTGATCATTGTGACTCAAGTTAGCCAGCCTTGGGTCAAGAAACCAAACCTGGAGCCAGGGGTCCTAGCACAGAAACACATGTGCTGACTGTGGGGGATCTTTCAAAAGTGAAATCAGAATGTCACAACCAATCAAAGAGAGACTGGATGCTGGGCAAAACTTGAGGACGTTTGTTATAGCACATAGCAACTCATATCTTTATCCCTCTGATAGAGCCTGATGCACTCATTGATTTGCACACACACACACACAGTAGGGCTTATGTTTAAAAACTGCCAAGAGCCTACAGGAGTGTCCCTTATTTTTTGTTTTCTCTGTAGGTGGGTGTCGTTAATACAGGTGTGCAAACCCAAGTGTTAACAGCAACTCCCATCTCGGCTGCCCTGTTTATCCCTACAGCACTATTGCAAATTGTTGCCATGAGAATATAGGTCTTCTTTCAAGTGTATTATTATCATCACCACCTGCTTGTTGCACAATGTGTAATAACAAATACCATCATAATGGAAATCACAGAGTGTAGTGGATGCTTATAGCAGCCTATCCAAATAGATATAAACAGCTAGAGATGAAAACATTTTTTTATACAGACACATTTAAACCAAATCACAGAGTCATCTTTTAACAAGAGCAGGGCAGACACTCGCATCAATCCAACTAATTGCTAGGCTGACTTAACTATATACATGTTCAATATCATAAAGGAAAATAATATCCCTGTATAGAGAATGCTCAAGGCAATACTTTTTTCTTTGTTTTTGGAACATAACTTCATTCTGTGGTGTATTTTTTTCTAGTAGTGTGATGAGCCAATTTTAGGGGAAATGAAAGCAGGGAGCATGACAGGATTGGCTCCAAGGACTTCATTCTTGCAGATTTCCATCATTTCTACCATGGCATTCCTTTTGTTAACCTCAAAAGATCAGGCACGATCCAGTTTGGGGGTGGATATTTTTGCTCCATTGCATATCCTACATAATGAGCCATTTGTGTTATGAATTTATTGTCCCATTCTCCCACCCAGTATGATTTAATGTCTCTAAGCACTAACCTCGGCAACCCTTATTGTGTGCAGGAGGATGAAATGCCCCTTTCTGGCCATTACTGAAATGGAAGTCTGTGAGGCCTTAGACACTGGGTTCTGCCTTTTGGAAACAAAAAGCAAATAAACACACATACAAGGCCCCAACAGAAACCCTAGGGACAGTCTATGTGTTAAAAAAAAATCCCTCTGAGTCCCCTTTTCCCTGTCCCAGACCCTTTTTTAAACGCACACACACACACACACACACATAAATAGCATACAATCTTTTGGTCTGTGGAAGCCATGTCCCTGGGCAAACATTTTCATACCAGTCTGTTTAGTTTCCTGATAAAAAGCCTCTTTTCTAATTGTTGTTTTTCAGGATCCGATTGTAGGAAAAATTCCTGCTCCAGCTTTCTCCTCCCTGAGTGCTTGCAAAGTGCCCCGCAAGTAAAGCAAGGGCACAGAGATCTGCAGCTTGGAAAAAGTCAGGGCCAGGGCAGTAACTCACATTCTGTGTTCCAGCCATGTGGGAACTCTAGAATTCAGCTTCTCACCAGAGCCAAGGACACCTACTACAGGAAAGTGTGTTCCCTTAGACCTGGCACCATGTCTGAGACACCAAGCTCAACTCATTCATTCACCCACTCATTGATTCATCCATTTTTTTAAGAAGGTAGTTCCAGCTAAATGGCAACCATGGGTAATAGACGTAACATTTCCTTGCTTTGATCAAATGTGGAGAATGACATAATCTACCACACAGGGTTGTTGTGAGGAATGAATCATTGATGAGAGTAGAGCCCTCAGCACAGAGCCTGGCATCCAAAGCAGCTTCCAGAAGAAAGCTGTTCCTGAGAATACTATTTTTTTAATGTTTGTTTGTTTGTTTGTTTATTTTTGAGAGAGAGAGAGCATGAATGGGGAGGGGCAGAGAGAGAGAGAGAGAGAGAGACAGACAGAGAATCTGAAGCAGACTCCCTAAACTGTCAGCACAGAGCCCGAAATAGGGCTCGAAGTCATGAACCATGAGATCATGACCTGAGCCAAAGTTGGACGCTTAACCGACTGAGCCACCCAGGTGCCCTAACGATACAATTTTTGAGTAGAAAGAAAAACATGATTTAAAAAAATGAAGGAAGTAGAGATTTTTGTGGTATATTCTGTTTGCTGTAGTGAGGTAGTCACTAGCCACATGCAGTTATTTATATTTAAATTTAAATTAATTAAAACTAATTAAAATTAGACATTTAATTCCTCCATCACACCAGCCACAAGTCAAGTGCTCAATAGCCACCTTACCTTAGTGACTAGCAAATTAGGGCAGGTATAGAACATAGCCATTCTCACAGAAAGTTCTATTGACAGTGGTATTTAGTTTACATTCTCTATATTGGACTTTGCATAGCTCTTTCACTTAACTTTATCTCATAAAGTACTTATTGATCTCCTTGCATGCACAAAGCATCATGTTACATTCAGTGGGATTACAAAGATGAATATTCCTCCCTTGAAGAGACTATAAGCTTACCATCTGAAAAAGGAGGTAAGAAATGCTCAGAATTGATGACAATACACACTGTGTGATTTATTAGTATGCACAGTATACAGGGCTAATGGTATGGATCTCTACAAGAATGATGGGTGTCTACCAGAAAGAGGCTTCTGGTAAAGATAAAAGCTGTAGGAGTTTTTCAGCTACAGGATGGGAGCAGAAATCAGTCCCTGTGGGGATGGACTGGGTGGCAAGTTTCTGAATTTTCAAAAAATTTATATCAGAAAGTTTTAGAATCCTGCAACTAAGGAGCAAATACCCACTTATTCCTCCTTCAGAAGCTCTGAATGGGACACCTAGCACAGGACCTATGCTTGAGGATGGTAGTTTTTCATTGAGTCATGGGAAGAACTGCTTTCAATGTGAGCTGAGTGCATTTCTACTGAGCTGATATTTTTCTCAGGAGGGGAAGCTGGATACTAGTCAAGAGATTAGGGATCTAGACTAAAGGAGGAAAGAGGATTCTTGAGAGAGGAGATGTAGAGACCTTATTACATGGCAGCCTCTCTGGCTGAAGAGAGAAGTAGCCACAGGAGTCCCCTAGAGGGCATTAACCCTGGTAGGAGAAGCAATGAATGCTCATCATTTTCCGGTTTCCTCTTCCCCACTGTGATTTTTTCTTGTTATCCTCTACCATTAGCCAAGGTTGCCAACATGATCGCCCCATGTGTGCTGTGCTTTGGAGAAGAAAGTGAAGGGAGCATGTCACATATTTGCTCTGGGAGAGAGCTGACAGAGTGACAAGGGTCTGAGAATCAGTCACAAGTTAGCAGGCAGTGATTGAGAGAGGATATTGGAGCAACACCCTGAGTTCACCTTGCATATCTGTGATTGCCTAACAAATTGGCATTTTGATTTCCATGCACCACACTTTTGAGAATGTAGCTTTTGTCACCCACAGTTTGATCACTTACAAAGTAAGATGGTCATGCCGTGTGGAGAGCTCAACAAGTACTGCCACGCTTCAAAATTCAGTTTAGACATTCCTGAGATGAGTTGGCTATCTATAGGATACATTCCACTTTCCAATTCGGTAAGCAATTGGGAAAATTTGGTGATGACTAGGAAGATTTCATGGTGACTTGTGATTGTTATTTTTTAATGTTTATTTATTTATTTTTGAGAGAGAGAGAGAGAGGCAGAGAGAGAGGGAGACAGAATCCCAAGCAAACTCCATGCTGTCACCGCAGAGCCCTAATGCAGGGCTCAAACTCACAGATTGTGAGACCAAGACCTGAGTCAAAATCAAGAGTTGGACGCTCAACTGAATGAGCCTCCCAGGCGCCCCCTTTTGTGATTGTTATTAAAGAACATCCACAAGTGACCTTAATTTCACCACCATCCAAACAAGTGCACTTTCATACAGATGTAGAAGGTATAGAAATTCTCTTTTTCCCGCTGTGGAATCCCACAGTCTAGTGAGAGAGCCAGAGATGGCTACTTGTCCTCCATATTGCTTCTTATCCACAGCAATAGAAATTGCTCTTTTCATCAAAACATGCTCTTTTCAATTGCTAGACTCATCAATACCTGTGAAATTGGCCATTTTCACAGTTTTTCTTCAGCAGGTGGAGTGGCCCCAAACCTAAGATTAGCTAGCAAAATATACAGGAAATAGGCGTGTGCAACATCTGGAATGTGTTCTTGAATGATGCCCCCTTGCTGTTTCATCTCCCCCCTTCTCACTGGCATAATGAAGATCTGATGGTTAGCCATTTGGATGTTGCAGAAAGTGAAATACCCCAGGAGTGGGGTAGCAACAAGTCAGAAGCCTGGATCCTGACAACATTGCAGAGCAGAGCTGCCTGATCAGTTTGAATCTAAATATGATCTTCTTCAAGCTATATTTCTTCAGGTCTCTTTCTACTCAGCCCAGCTAGTCACATAATAAAACCTGTCACTAGAAAGGAAACTGGTATATATTAATCACTTGGTATCATTATTGTTTAAAGATACTAGTGGAATTAATTTTAGTCTACATATATACTTGTCTCATAGGACATAAAAACAATAATGGAATTAATTTTTGATTGAAAATATATACTGCTATTTGATATTCCTACAAATCATCTAGTAAAACCCTTAAAGTCCACGTGAATAGCTAAATGGCACACTTTGCTTTAAAGGTTGCCAAACGGAATATATCTAAACTTATTCCAGAGGGCAGTCACTGCTTTGCCATTTTAAGGCACAAATTAGGCAATGCTTAACTGCCTTAGAGTCCTTTCTTATCCATATGACCCAGATGTCAGCTTGGGTCACCTTGCCCTGAAGAAGTCCAATGCCTTTCCCAAACTTCTTTCATTTGTATGGTGTTTGGTTTCTTTTAGCTACATCTGGCTTTGGTTTCTGGCATCTACCATTGCTGTCCAGTATCTTGCAGCTGGGTAGTTATCTATCCTGCATCCTTCGATTCTCTCTCCCAAATACTACTCACATGCCACAGCTGTATGTGTTAACCAGGGCTCTGGCGGCAATGGTAAAAGGATATAGAACTATCCCATGGTTAATTTCAAGACTTCCCTGCTCTTCAAAAACCCTCCTGGCCATTTCTACCAACTTAGTTTCCAGCTACCCACCACTCTGTCTGGCCTATATTTTATTCTCTTTTCGGTTTTCCTCGGTTAGGTTTAGTTGACTTCTTGGACACAGTAGTTTGTTTTCCCATTGTCAGGAATATCTAATTCATGTCCTCAGGCCCACACTTTCCTTTTCTAAATATTGTAATACAGGGACGCCTGGGTGGCTCAGTTAGTTGACTCTTGACATCTGACTCTTGATTTCAGCTCAGGTCGTGATCCCAGGGCCATGAGATTGAGCCCCGTGCCAGACTCCATGCTGAGTGAGGAGGCTGTTTAGAATTCTATCCCTCTCTCCCTCTGCCCCTCTCCCCAGATCACTCTCTCTCTCTCTCTCTCTCTCTCTCTCAAATTAAAAAAACATATATTGGAATACAGTATTTTCCTAAAAATGACCGTTTTTCCCTACAATGAACTCGGGTGCCTACTGACTACATCAGCTATTCCCAGGGGTGAGATAAAATTCAATCTATCTTACTTTGTGGTTAGATAGTTTACTTTTTTGGTTTATGACTTCACTGTTTAAATTTTAGGAAAATTTTATGATGTTCTAGCTTTTAAGAGAAAATTAGAATAGAATCCAATTTAATATATTGAAATCTCAAACTGCTATTGCACTGTCTTAATATTATTGCTTTTCTTGCAAGTGTGAATGATGCCTCTCTTACCCCCTTCTGTTCTCTGTTCTTTCTGAAGGGTCATTTGGTGCTATGAAGTCTTGAAGCCCTTGACCTCCAGTGCTCCACTGTAACTCCAGCCTCAGGTTCCCTACAACTCCCATGCCCCCAGGAATGACTCTTTGTACCTTATCTGTCACTAAACACTAGCTCTCTTTTTTCATTCTCTTATGTCCACTTCACTTACCTCTTGACTCCATACACTTATTCAAATGCATTTATTACCCTTGAAAAATTCCCCGCTCCTTTAGGCATTTTGACAACATATTCTTTCTATTGCCTCTATATCTCCTGTAACTACAAAATACTCCTCAATAAGTATTTGTTGTATTAGAAAGAATATAAGAACTATTTATTCCAGTTGCTAAAAAGGATTTAAAGTGTCCTTTCTTAACTTGTGAAAGAGTCTAATTGGTTTCTCCCTAGCAGATTCCCAGATATTCAAGGCCAAATCCAGGAAGCTTCAGGCTACAGGATCCTGTTCAAGTTCATACCTATTTGTCTCTTCTCAAATCTGATGTTTATATAAGTTGCTAATATTCTCATTAGAACTCAAAAGTTAGATTATATTTTTCTCCTCTTTTCACTTGGCTTTCTGGAGGAAAAGTCAGATTTAGAATAATATTTTAAGACTTATTTTTGAAAAAAGAAAGAAAGAAAAAATGACTAATCAGAAGACAGTTGACATTGGTCAATTTCTTTACCCTTCTCCGACACCAGTGACTGATAGGATTCAATTCGCTCCTGTGTTCCTTCTTGGGTCCTGTCATTTTAGATTTAGGATTTGGGGGGGCCTGAGAATTTAAGAAGGAAGATTTTATCTTCAGTGTTCTGGTATACACAAGAACTTTTAAATGCCTTATTAAGATTTTATAGATGGATTATTAAAGTACAATCACGTGCTTAATTGGTAATGAGTGTTTTCATTAATTTATTTTTCAGGGTAAGAATTAAAAATATATATATTTTGCCACATCCTTTGCCAAGAAACACCCTACATCCCTACAGTACTTTTGGAGACTGAAGTCTATCCCACTGTGCCTGTAACTTTGAAATCCCCTCTATCCACTTGCAATCAATCATCAACGGCTCGGTGGGTAAGTGTGAGTTATATAGGTGAAGGTAAGGGGTTATCACTCAACATGCTTCATGTATATACTCGCATTTATAGCCCTACTTTCAAGGCAGGACGTAGCACAGCTTCACTGAAAACTGCACGATCTCTAGAAACCTTCGCGAGAAAGCCTGAAAGTGTTAGGCTTTGAGCACTAGGTTAGGTCACTTAGTCCTTCTTCCTCCAGTCAGTCTTTTCAAAGAAATTTAGCTGGCACCGGGCTTCATTTCTGCTGAGTTTCTATAGTTATTTTAGCCTACCGCATAATTTAAACCTCAATTATATGCTTTTTATGTTAATATTGTTATAATTGTGTAGTGCTAGGTGTTTTTATGACATTGGAAGGGGAACAGAAGAGCTTAACATTGAATGCTGGCTTACTATTAACTATCCATTTGGCTTTACCCAAATCATATTTTCTCTGAACTGTTGTTTCTCATGTGAAAAATGGGAATAAAAACTGACTTTGCTGGGGTTTTGAATGATTTTATGTAAAAACACCTTTGGCAAAGTATTCCCTGAATAAGTATTAGCTACTATTATAAGTTACCATATATTTTATTTTTATCTCCTTCAATATAAATGGTACATTCAGCAAGTGTGTTTCAAAAATTGTGAAGGGTCAGGGCACCTGGGTGGCTTAGTCGATTAAGCTTCGGACTTTGGCTCAGGTCATGATCTCGTGGTTTGTGGGTTCGAGCCCTACATCAGGCTCTGTGCAGACAGCTCAGAAGCTGGAGCCCGCTTTGGATTCTGTGTCTCTCTGTCTCTGCCACTCCCCAACTCATGCTTTGTCTCTGTATCTCTTTCAAAAATAAAACAAACATTAAAAAAATTGTGAAGGGTCTGAGATTTTGCCCTACTTCAAAGGAAACAATTTAGCCACCTATCTACCTTATTTAGTTTTATGGATGCTAATAGAAGACACAACATTCCTGGATCAGAAACAAAAGACAATTTATTACTGATAACAAAGGCAGTAGGCAGAATATCAACATTTTGGTATCAGTTCTTACAGCCCCAAATCCCACAGTGAAGTCCCGAGGATGCCTGTAAATACAGTGAGTTCCTTTATAGAACAGAAGCCCCCTGACCGTAAGGAACTTGTTCTTTTTAAAGACAAGTAAGTGGGGGCACTTGGGTGGCTCAGTTCCGTCAAACATCCGACTTCGGCTCACGTCATGATCTCACGGTTTGTGAGTTGGAGCCCCACATAAGGCTCTGTGCTGACAGCTCAGAGCCTGGAGACTCCTTCAGATTCTGTGTCTCCCCCTTTCTCTGCCCCTCCTATGTTCATGCTCTGTCTCTCTCAGTCTCTCAATAATACATAAAAACTTTTAAAAATTTTTAAAAAATAAATAAAGACAAGAATGTCTTCCATTTTTTCCATAGGGAGCTTTTTTGCAAAGCGATAAGAAACCTACCCTTGTTCTGAGGGACATTAACTCTATCTCTCATCACTGTTATACAAACACCCTTAAAAATAGAATTGGGAATAAAAGGCAATCCATGCCTTGCTCACAAGACATGCAGGAACATCAGAGACTCATAGAATATTGTCTTCCAACATGATTTATGATTTATAATCAAAAGATAACTTTAACATTAAATTACTGAGTTTCAGCTATGATTGAATAATTGGAATTTAGATTATTGGTTTATAATAAAACAAAAAGAAACTGAAAAAATGCAATGGCTTTCATATCTTGGATAACATAAAAGAGAGGACTCTGATTTCTAAGAGAAGACAAATGAGCAGAGCCCTGCAACTGCTCTGGCTCTCTGTTTAAAGGCTTTTCTGGATCTCTGTGGGGGTACAGACCCGATGGGGATATTCCAAAGAAAGCATGCAGACTTGCTGAATTAAGAAAATGGAGAAACGTGCTCAGGGAAGCTGAAATGCCTGGCATTTTTAGGGAAGACCAGCCAAGAAAATGGAGATACGTAGAGAGAAGGCTCCAAAGATCTGCATAAGGTTCCCTTTTAGATGGCAGCTGAATATTATGCATATACATAGGACAGAACCCTATGAGGCTAGAATGGAAAAAGAGATTGTGAAGCCATAAGATAAGTAGTTCCCTGGAGTTCACACAGATCTGGGAGACATTCAAGTTCCAACCAGCTAGAATAGAGACTCCCTGTGAAACACCTGAACCATCCGTCGACACCCCAGAAATATCATGCTTTTGTAGTGGAGCTCCACTTTCATTAGACTAAAGCTACTTTAAATTTTCTTCTTAAAAAGCTGGAAAACAAGCATCAAAAGGATAAATTGATCACAATAATTTATATCTGCTAGAGCAAAAGCCAATAGTCTTTGAGGAATACAATAAAATCTGGTTCCTGGAAACATAAAAATCACAATCTAATAAAAATTTCTACAAGTACAAAGAAGCAGAAAATGTGACACATTAACAGGGAAAACCAGAAATAATGTAACACACTACCCGTCAATAAAAACATATCCAGAAATGACAGAGATGATGGAATTAACAGAAAAGATATTTAAAGCACCTAATAGATCTGTTTAAAAATATTCAAGAATTTAAAAGAAAGCATAAGCCTAATGAATAGAAAAATGGAAGATATTTCAAAAATTTCCAAATGGAACTTCTAGAGATGAAAACTATAATATATCTTCAATTAAAAATTCACTCTAAAAGAGTAAAAATAAGTTAGAAATGATGAAAGAAATGGTCAGTGAACTTGAAAATAGAGCAGTAGTTATTCTTTACAGTAAAGCAAAGAGGAAAAGAGGGCTAAAACTTTTAATAGAGCCTCTGTGACCTGTGGGACACAACATAGGTAACTAGAAGCCCAAAAGAGAGGAGTGAGAAAAAGTATTTGAAGATGCAATTCTTAAACTTTTTAAAAATTTAATGAAAACTATATACTTGCAGATCTAAGATTCTCAACAAACCCAAGCAAGATAAATACAGAATTTTGAAAACTACTAATTGAAGAAAAAAAAATGTTAAGCTACCAAAAGAGAATAAAAGACACATTATAAACAGAAGAGCAAGGAGAAGAATGATAGCACATTTCTTGCCCCAAACTACACAACACAGAAGACAGTGAAATGATATCTCTAATATTATATTAAAAAATAAAGTTAACCTAGATTTCTACAGCTAGTAACACTATTTTAATAATTACAGGTTAAAGAAACAATTTGGTAGATTTTTAAAAGTTGGGAATATCATCCCCAGTAGATTCACACTATAAAAATAGTAAATAATATATTTCAGGTAGGAGGAAAATGGTACTAGCTGGAAATTTATATACAAAAAACCTCAAAAACAAACAATAACAAAAAAAGGAGAGTGATGGAAATAGTAAATAAGTAAGTAAATGTAAAAAATATTTTTATCTCATTTAAAATATTTCTCTAAAATATAATTTACTAAAGCAAAAATATTTACAATAAATTGTGGCATTTATAGGTAACAGTAAATTATGCCAAAGAATAGCACAAAAGGGGCACCTGGATGGCTCAGTCAGTCAAGCACCTGACTCTTGGCTTCAGCTCAGGTCATGATCCCATTGTTGTGAGGTTGAGCCCCTCATCAGGCTTTGTGCTTGACAGCACAGAGTCTGCTTGGAATTCTCCCTCTCCTTCTGTCTCTGCCCCTCCCCCTCTTGTTCCTTTCCCTGCTTCCATCAAAATAAATAAATAAACTTAAAAAAATAGTCCAAAGATGGAAAGGAAGTAAGTAATAATATAGTGCTAAAATTTGTTACATTGTAGATAGAGTGGAATAGTATTAGTTTGTTGATGGCCAATTTAGATATTTTAAAGATTTCTTTTCAAACTGTATAGCAATCAATAACAACAAAAAAATGTATAAATACTACACCAGTAATGAAGATAAAATAGAAGAGTAAAAGTAGCCGATAAATTGAAAGGAAGGAAGAGGAGAAAAAAGAGACAAGGAGCAAATGGACCAAATGGAAATAAACTAGCAAGATGATAGATCTAAAACTGATCATATCAATAATTATATTAAACATAAACCATAAAAACTCTAATTAGAGGTCAGATATCATGAGACTGAAGAAAAAAGCAAGATACAGTTTTGTGTTGCCCGTAAGAAACTCACTTTATTTTATTTTTTAAAAATTTTTTATGTTTAATTTATTTTTGAGAGCAATATAGACAGAGCACAAGCGGAGGAGGGGTGGAGAGAGAGGGAGACAAAGAATCCAAAACAGGCTCCAGACTGAGCTGTCAGCACAGTTCCTGATGCAATCATGACCTGAGCTGAAGTCAGACGCCCAACCAAGTGAGCCACCCAGGTGCCCCAAGAAATCCACTTTAAATAGAAAGACATAGATAGCTTAGAAGTTAAGTGAAAAATTACATACCATGAAAACACTAATTAGGCTGGGATGGTCATATTAACATAAAAAATATAGCAATGAGAATATGGACTATTACTATGGATCAGGAGGAACACTATCTTTTAAGTCAGTCAGTTAATTCAGAAGGCATAATATTGTTAAATATAAAAGTTTTATCTCTTACCTTTGGACCTTTAGCTACTTGAAGTTAATTTTTGTGTATAGTGTAAAGTGGGGATCCAACTTACTTTCTTGTGCGTGGATAACCAGTTGTCCCCCAACATTTTGTTGAAAAGACTATTCTTCCACAATTGAGTGCTCTTGGCATATTTGTAAAACTCAGGTGGCCATAGATTAATGGTTTATTTTTGGACTCTCAACGTTCTTTTAGTGATATATGTGTCTATCATTATACTAGCATGGAACTCTCTTGACTACAGTAGCTTTGTACTGGGTTTTGAAACTGAGAAGTATGTGTTAGTTTTTCAAGATTGGCCATTCTGTGTCATATCAATTTTAAGATGGATTTTCCATTTCTGTAAAAAAATGGCAGTTGAAATTTTGATATATATTGTGTTGAATCTGCAGTTAAATTTGGAGAGTACTGCCATCTTAACAATGTCTTCCAATTCACATGCATGAATGTTATTCCTTACTTAGGTTTTATTTAATTTCTTTCAACAATATTTTGTAGTTGCACTTCTTAAATTTTCACTATTATATTATTTTTAATGTTATTATAAATGGAATTGTTTTCTTAATTTCATTTCAGATTATTTATTGATAATGTATAAAAATACAAATTCTTTTTTTGGGTGTTAATCTCCTATCCTACAAGCATGCTGGACTTCCTAGGTGTAATAGAGTTTCTGTGGTTTCTTGAGGGTATATATTTTCATGTCATCCTCAAATAGCCATAATTTTACTCCTTCTTTTCTGATCCTGATGCCTTTTATTTATTTTTATTGCGTAACTGCCTTGGCTGGAACCTCTGGTACAAAGTTAAAAAGAAGTGGTAAGAACAGACATTTCTTGTCTTGTTCCTATTCAGTCTCCACCATTAAGTATGATGTTAACCTGTGAATTTTTCAAAGATGCCCTTTATCAAGTTGAGGAAATTCCCTTCTATTCCCAGTCTGCTGTGTATTTTTGTCATGAAAGAGTGTTGGTTTTTGTCAAATGCTTTTTCTGTATCTATTGAGATATTATATGTGTTTGATGTTCATCTTAATATGGAGTAGTTGCATTGATTGATTTTCATATGTTGAACCAACTTGCATTCCTAGAATAAAGCTCACTTAAGGCATATAGTTCTTTTTATATGTTGCTGGATTCACTTTGCTTGTATTTTGTTGAGGGTATTTTGCATCTATATCCATAAAGAATTTTTTTTTTCATGTGATGTCTTTGTCTGTTTTTGGTGTCAGAATAATACTGACCATAGAATAAGTTAGGAAGTGTTACCCTGTCACATTTTTTTTTTGGGGGGGGATAAGAGTTTGTGAAGAATTGACATTAATTCTTCTATAAGCATTTGATAGAATTCACCAGTGAAGTAATGTGTTTCTGGGCTTTTCTTTGTGGGAAGTTTCATGATTACTAATGCAGTATAGTATAGGCCTATTCAAATTTCTATTTATTGCTGAATCATTTTTGATAGCTTTTTCTTTATACAACATTATCCACTTCATTGAAGATGTCCAATTTCTTGGTATATAATTGTTTATCATATTTATATTTCTGTAAGGGCAGTGGTAATGGTTTTTCTTTCATTTGTGATTTTAGTAATATTGATTTTCTTAGTGGTTTTCCTCCCATGGCTTATGAGATACTCTTCCACATGGTTTCCCTATTTCTATTTAAGTGTCTTTTGATGCCTTCTCTTTCTTTGTCTGCTCCTTAGATAACAGTGTTCCTTAGGACTCTGACTAGACTGTTTTCTATTCTCATTCTATAAGCTTCCTTATTCAGTATCATCTATTGCCATGGTGTAAAATACTACCTGTATGTTGATGACTCTCAATATTTTATTTCTAGAAGAAATCTCTCTTCTGAGCTCTAGACAGTATCTGTAGCTGGAATCTTCAGTTTAGTGTGCTAACATTACTCCAGCATGTCCAAAACTAAAGGTGTCTACCCCTCCTCATACTAAACTTGCTCTGTTACCTGCTTCAGTGAGTGAATGGTGTGACCATTAATTCAAGTGCTTAAGACACAGACCTGAGTTTTACATAACTTCTCACATCTCCAATCACCAAGACCCAAAGAAAATGCCTTATATCTCTCCTTAAACTTATATTACTGAATACTTATAATGCTAATTCCTTATAGTTCTTTTTTAATTTTTAAGTTTATTTATTTATTTTGAAAGAGACAGAGAGAGTGCAAGTGGGCGAGAGGCAGAGAGAGATGGAGAACGAGGATCCCAAGCAGGCTCTGCACTGTCTATGAGAGCTCGATGCAGGGCCTTAAACTCATGAAACTGTGAGATCATGACGTGAGCTGAATGCTCAACCAACTGAGCCACCCAGGCACCCTTATATCTCTCTTAATACTCCTAATGTCTTCTTTGCCTGAGATCTTCTCCTCTTAACTTTTCCAACGTCTGTTTGATAAATTAATTCATTTTTGGATGAAACACCTCACTTTTTTCATCTTTTCTCTTTCCTGTCCCCCAGATCCATTAATCATTCCCTCCTTTCAGCTCACATTTAATGCTAACCTCATTTCAGTTCCTCTAACACTTTATCAAATATATTGATTTACATGTCTCCTCTCTTTTCTATAATGTCAGATATTCAAGGGCATCTTGTCTGAGAGTAATAGATGCTTGAAATATACTTGTTGAGCGAATTAATGGACAAGTGAATATAATATTGCTAGATCTCAGTCTCGTCAGACTAGGAAGCTGTATGGTAGGATTTAAAGAGGTTGGAAGGAGGACATTCAAATCTGAGGACCGGAGGATGCAAAGACTCAGAACCATAAAATCAATTGGAGTATTATAGGAGCTACAAGTTTAGAAAATTAATGAGAGTAAGGAAACTTATGTCCAAAGAACCAACTTTGATGGCTAACCCCTAAACAGATGAGCTGCAAAGAAGATGTAAAGTCCCCTTGAGGCTGCAGGAATCCATATTCACTGCCTAGACGAGGGGAGTCACTAGTTCTGCCCTACCGTAATTGCTGACGTTAATGCCAGAAACCAGAGGACACTACTAACCCCCATAGTCTAAAGAACCATGGCACCATTGCTGGCACCACTGATTGATAAAGCCAAAGATTGTTATCGCTGCTTCTTAAAATTCTAGCAGTCTCCAGTCTGCAACTACACACTTAGTCCCTGGCGCCTGCTTGCCGCAGTTGTGAATACTAAAGCCACAGTTTGATGTGGTGCTTGCTCTAACCTTGGCTGCTCTCAGAAACATGGCTTGATAGCTATCCTGTGCTCAGGTCACTGCTGCTGAAATAGCTCTCTGCTCAGAATGTACTGCTTCTTTATCGTGTTTAGAAGGTAGCTTCTTTGTGGTATGCTAAGCTGAGGGCGTTCTGAATCAAAATTGTGCTAGGTTCTGTTAATTCATCAGCGCAGCCGCTTCCCCAACACAAGTCGATTCTAGAATGTCTTGGTCAGGTACGTTGGTTTGGCCAGCTGTTTTCTTCCCAATCCTTGGATTCCAGGCTTATCTACTGGTACACCACCATGACAGATTTTTTCTCTGGTAAATTCTATCTCAGTAACTTCATCTCTCTTCCTATTTGACCTTAAGCAGAGCTACCTCAGGTAAACCAATATGATTTAATTCTTTCTAATTTCAAAGACAAGGCTCTCAGTCCTTTTCCTCCTTAGAATGCCAGTATCATCTTATGTAAATGGATTTATTCTGCCTCTTACAATTTCCAAACTCTATATACAAGAGGGTGTGTCAGAATTAAGTTAAAGAGGCCATTTGCACACTAAATGTCCTTTTCTACACTAAAGATCTGATTTCTGGGGTGCCTTGGTGGCTCAGTCATTTAAGTGTCCAACTCTTGATTTTGGCTCAGGTCATGATTTCACGGTTAGTGAGATCAAGCCTCCCATCAGGCTCTGAGCTCACAGCACAAAGTCTGCTTGGAATTCTATCCCTCCCTCTCTCTCTGCCCCTCCCCTGCTTATGTTCTCTCTCTCCGTCTCTCTCAAAATAAATAAATATGAAAAACCTTTGAAAAAAAATTAAAGATATGATTTCTGTAAATCTCTAATGAACTACAAATTATTTTAAAAGTAAGTTGTGTGGAGTGTGTGTGCGTGTGTGCGTGTGTGTGTTAGCACTGAAAAGGAGAGAGGAGGTCAGCTCAGGGTTCTTAGCTCTGGCTGCCTCACTAACTGCTGTTGACTTTGGATTACTCACATAAAAATCTCCGTGCCTCACTTCCTTCATGCAAAAAAATGGAGGGGTGGAGCTACATAGTTGTTCTGGTTACTTCCAGTTCTAGATAATTCTATAATTCTTTTTGATGACCTAAACATAATTTGTAGGCAAACACACCCTTGTGTGTTGTTCCGGAAGCTTCATTTCTGACCATTAGGTTCATTCTTGGTCATCAGCTTGATTTAGCCAATTCCTGATGACCCATTCACAGGTGCTTGTGAATTACCCATGGGTGGTCTGGCTCTTCACAAGCAATAGGTTAGCCTGGGGGCTGCCCCAGGGCCCACCATAGGCCAGATTCATCCAAATACAGAGCCAGAACCATGCCACTCTTGGAGTCCAAGGCAAGGTACCTCCATCTCTGCTTCAGAATGTTCGTGTCCAACTGCTCAAAAGTTTGTTCACAAACAGAAATTCCTAGGGCGGCCTAACAAAAAGGAATCGAAAGAAGAGAGAATGCCTCACAAAATTCCCCTTGGCCATGGACAGAAGCTGCTTTTTGAGACTGTCATAAGACCAAATGCAAGGGCGTAGCCCTTTCGTAAAATTACCCTGCACTGTTTGTGTTTTCCTGATATATGGTGCTCATGTCAAATCAGAACTGAATCCAAGCCCTCACCCTCAGACACAACGTGAGTGTTTTGGGAGGTTCCAAACATCTTTGGTTTGTTTTTAAATTTTAATAAGTTCAGTACTTCCTGGGTTTGGCCAGGCCAGACACACCACAGGACGTTTCCAGCCTGAAACCAGAAAGCGTGCAGGCACTCACAGAGGAGACTGATGCAGCGAGCTTTCCATCCCCCTTGCCAGACCTAAAAGCATCTCGTGTGGTTAGCTGACTCGTGGTTATACCTACCCAGAGCACATAACATATGAAAAGAGATTTTATGTATTGGCCGTGTCCTAGCGCGCTATGCGTGCACTAGCCCTCATATATCTGCTACTTCTCATAATATTTCTAGGAAGGAAGGAAGACTGGCCTTCTCATTAAGTAGATGAATGTGAACATTTCTTGACAGCAAGGACAATGTTTCCATGTTCAATTTACTATTAAAAGAACTCCAATAGTAATTGCTGTTGATGAAGAGGAAATTGAGGCACTGACATTTTGAATAATCCAGTTCAATGCTGTGAGTCACTCATCCACAGTATTCAATTCAGCAACTATTTAATTGAATGCTACTGCCCGAGTACCAGGATAATTATAGACACTGTGGAGGATTAGAAACTTGTAAAATTTTAGGGTTTTGAGAACCAAGTGGTCATCCAGGAAACCACGACACAGTATCGGGCCTCAAAGAGGTTATACTCCAGCTTGGGAGACAACATTAGCTCCGATGAATCCCATGGCAAAATACAAGGTGTAGGGCAGGTGCCTCCTATAGCCCCTGATCTACCTTTCCGTTTCCCTTCAGAGCTATATTCATTTAGAGAGAAGTTTGTACTGACGGTCTCTACTTTTTACTTTCTTACTTGCCAGCTTCTAGGAGCAACACTGTTAAGTCCAAATGGGGCACTTTCTGTCAGCATCTGACTTCTCTCTCTGCCACATTTGACACTCTTAACAACTTCTTCCTTCTGGAAACTCTCCGCATGTCCAATATGAAGTATACTGTCTCTCCTTTCTTCCCCACTGCCTCACAATCCTCTAAACCAGTCTCCTTCCTCAATTTCTCATCTTGGTCAAGAATGTCACCATCTACCCAATTAGTCAAGCCAGAAATGGCAGTAGGTGGAAGTTTTGGGGGGTGAGGCGATCATTCACTAGTTATTCCTTCTATTCACCCTTCTGCCTAGTCAGTCACAAAATAGAATATTTTGAATTTTATAGAATTTT
The DNA here is from genome assembly GCA_030068075.1 of Paguma larvata. Classification (NCBI taxonomy): domain Eukaryota; kingdom Metazoa; phylum Chordata; class Mammalia; order Carnivora; family Viverridae; genus Paguma; species Paguma larvata. The sequence goes on along the minus strand of CM057828.1, from coordinate 77,730,812 downwards.
TTTATTAACGCAGTATGTATTCCTTCTTCTGATTCTTAAAGCTATTGGCCTTATCATATATCACCTAATTATTTTTCTTTTTTTTGTTGTTGTTAAAGTTTATTTATTTACTCTGAGTGAGAGAGAAGAGAGAGAGAGGGAGAGAGGGAGAGAGAAAGAATCCCAAGCAGGCTTCACACTGTCATTGCAGAGGCCAATGCAGGGTGTGAACTCACAAACCGTGAGATCATGACCTAAGCCTAAATCTACTAGAGTCAGATACTTTACCAACTGAGCCATCCAGGTGCCCCTATATCACCTATATTATTGAAGAATCTATAATTAGATTTTAGACTCATTCTCTTCTCAATCCATCCTGCAGGCTGCTACCAAATTTACCTTTTCAAAAATAAAATGTAATCAAGCTAGTTCCCTAGTTATTTATTTTTTAAAAATATTTATTTTTGAGAGAGAGAGACAGAGTGTGAGTGAAGGAGGGGCTGAGAGGGAGGCACAGAATCCAAAGCAGACTCCAGGCCCTAAGCTGTCAGCACAGAGCCCAACGTGGGCTCGAACTCACAAACTCTGATATCATGACCTCAGGTGGAGCCAGATGCTTAACCAACTGAGTCACCCAGATATCCTCCTAGTTCCCTATTTAAATTTGACTCCACATTCCTGTAGAAAAAACTCAGACTTCGTGGTGTGACATATGAGGGCATTCATGACCTAGCCCCAATTGTTCCTTCACCTTTACCCACCCCCTAGTCATTCTCAAAATAATTTTTTTTAATGTTTATTTATATTGAAGAGAGAGAGAGAGAGAGAGAAAGACAGTGTGTGAGCAGGGCAGGGACAGAGTGAGAGAGACAGAGACAGAATTTTAAGCACACTCCAGGCTCTGAGCTGTCAACCCAGAGCCCAATGCAGGACTTGAACTTATAAGCCATGAGATCATGACCTGGGCCAAAGTCAGACATTTAATTGATTTAGCCACCCAGGCACCCCATACGTAGGCAATGATTTAAACAAACAAGACAAAATAAATATCAATGAAGTATGTTTGGAAAACTACAAGTAATTTCACTTGGTTGAGCTCAGGGCCTTGGTGAACCTCAAAGGCATGGAGCATGAAATAAAATGGGTAGTCATTACAGATTTTATTTTTTTTTAATGTTTATTTATTTTTGAGAGAAAGAGAGAGAGCAGGGGAGGGGAAGAGAGAGAGGAAGACACAGAATCTGAAGCAGATTCCAGGCTCTGAACTGTTAGCACAGAGCCCAACACGGGGCTCGAACTCACAAACCACTAGATCATGACCTGAGCTGAAGTTGGACATTTAACCAATGGAGCCACCCAGGCATCCTAGTCACAGGTTTTAATTAGGGAAGTTATTTGATCAGATTTGCATTTTAGAAACTTATTTCATTTATGTGTAAAGATGCATTGAAAAACTCCATAATTATTAAAGCCTGAAGGAGGGCCAGCAGTGTGGCTAAAAAAAGGAAGAGTAATGATTCCACAGGTATTTATACAGTAAATTTGGCAAGTCTGATGAATCAATTAAGCAAATGGAGAATTTATCCATTGATTCAATAAGTATTGAGGACTAAGCATTGCTGCAGTTTCTAGAAGCACAAAAAATTATAAGAGAATGTTCCCACTCTTAAGGAATCTTATTATAATTGAAATACAAAGTAGACCAGAAGTAGACTCAAATACAGACAACAGTTTAGTAAATGACAAAGACTGAATTCTTTAATATGTAGTTTTAAGACAGTTGCTGTTTGGGAAAAACAGATATAAAATCGTATTTCCCATATATTTCTCATCAAATTCAGTTCCAAATAAATTGGATGTAAAATGTGAAATATAAAAACACTAAAATGCCCATAGTTTAATACGCACATAAATTTACGGCATTTAAAACTTCCTAAGCAGAGCATCAAAGACATAAATCACACACTGAAAAGCAATACATTTGACTATATAAAATTGAAAATCTCTTTGTCACAAAAATATGGCAATAGAGAAATAGTTGCAACATACAGGTATATAAGGATTCGGTATGATATAAAAAATTTGTTATAGTATTATACACCGGCTTTTAATTTGGCTTGTTCCAAAAGCTGTCAGAAAAGTCTGAGGATCTGTTTGATTAAACACATGCAATAAAGGAGAACCATGTGTCTTTGATTGCTTTTATAGAGGTGTTAACTAAGTACACAAATAACGGTAACAAAGGACTTTAGAATTCAGAGACAGGGATTGGGGTGCCCAATAATACTCTTCAAAGAAAGAAAAAAATTACTCAAGCTTGATAGAGCATTTCTACTTTGAAATTTTCCACTGATCTACTTTTGTTTCCTGAAGCTTAGTTCCAGGAGCCAAATAATTTCCATCCATCCAGTAAGTGATTGATGAAAACCTAATATGTTCTAAGGCAGTATGCGTAAGCACAATTATCTTCCTCGAAGATGAGTAAGACAATGCCTTCGCCCTCACAAAATGCATACGCAAACATTTAAAGAAGGGAATAATACCTACAATGCAGTCTGTATTTTACTAATACTGAAGGCATTTGAATTACTTCGTGATCCCAGTCTGACTGGGTTAAGTGACTTACGGAGGACACAGGAGATAGAACATGTTTATTTAATGGCTATAGCGCAGCTTTCCTTTTTGGTTAGATGGAGCCTCAGTTTGTGGCTGTCAGCACAACACCTTCTAAAATGTCACATCTTCTTTCCATGATGTTTCAGAGGCAAGCGATGTGGATTTAAGAGAGGAAGAAAGTGATGCTTATCAGTTTGAATGAGGTCACCACAGTCACCTTGCAGGATGCTTAGAAGTAGAACAGGGCCCACAGACCCATACCAGTTAACGTGATCTCAATGGAGTCAGGCATTTTGGTGAACATATGTTCAGAATGTCATCCTGTTTTCCTCAAGCATGCTTTTACACGAAAAACCCTAGAAACCTCTGAATTTGGGCTTGAGAACATTGAACACTTACAATGGCAAGAAGGCAATAAACATCTCCATGTGAGCCTTCTCATTGCCTCCCAGGACTTCAAATCCCTAAGCCCATCCATGGCCCTGCCCCCCTGCCCTGTTCTTTGGGGTCCACCTGCCAGATTTGACACCTCCCCCATCGCTGATTTTCAAAAGTCCTCCGAGTCTTCTTGTTTGCGGTGCTTTTCTCCTTGATTCTTTTTAAAAATATTTATCTGGGGCGGGATGAAATTAGCTTCAGGCTTCCGGCTTCCTTAATGCTTGTTCGCCTCGCACCGGCCTCACTCTCATCCTGCCCCATTCCCAGACTACCGCATAATCTCCAAGATGATGTTCTACAAACACATATTTTGAAATTTTCCTCTTTTTCCCTTCATTCAAATGTTCCCTCAATATTTACCCCTTTCCAAGACTAACTCTCAGAGTTTTGGGTAAAGTGAAGCAAAACATAAACAAAACTCAGCCATTCAGGGACCTACTACAGATCTACTGAACTAGGAAAGGGGTCCAGGCTCCAACTCCTTTCTTAATTGGCTTCATGACTAAAAGCTACAGGGGCCTGTAAACGGCAATTAGGAATATATACCATGCTTCCTCTCCATTAGCTCCCACCCCCTTCCAAACCTGAGGTAAGCTAAGGACACAGATTCTGGGATACTTGTGGGTTCTTTCTGACCCTCAGTGATTATTAAATAGCACATTGGGGTTAGAGTTTTTTCCCCTACATTGTGGTTTCTGTGATTAAGTGATGTACTACATAATGTTCTTGCTACTCCAACTGCCTCACATATTTTTACTATTTATGCATATTCATTTTTTATTTTTCTACAAAAAAATAAAAGGAGGTATTTGAAAAGTAGATGAGATTTGTTCTTTCCTCTCTCCCTTTTAAAGATCTGACAAAATCTTTAGAACTGCTCAATGAGACATTGTTCTGAAAGATCAGTACTTTTGTAAGTAAACAAAGAAAGTAAACCTTTTCTTCTGCAAAGTCACCCTCTGCCCACTCTACCAGGATATTAAGCAGAGTTTCTAAAGTTTGCACATGTTTACTGACTGGCAAACAAAGGAGGGAAGGAGAGGGAGGAAGGGGAAGAAGAAATAGAGGAGGAGAAAAAGAAGCAAGACGGAGAAGACAAGAAAGCAGTTGTGTATTCAGCGAGCCTGAGTTAGTCTAAGATCTTCCTTCACATGTTGGCCCCTGGTTTACCGAAGGTGGTCAATTTCCCATCTTGCTCTAGGCCACATTATTGCTTCACATTATATCAACTTCTTTTGTCTTTTGGATTAAAAAAAAAAAGACAGTGATGCTAAATCTTTAGACTTTGAGCTTTGCATAACATACAAGACACAACATTGTTTTCACAACAGTTACTTTGTACGGTTCCCAGCACAATTTAAAAGTGATTCAGTTTCAAAAGGGTAAATGTTCAAATGAGCATGTCCTATTCAAAATAGTCTTAAAAATATACAGAACTGATTGTAAGAGAAAGACCTCCTCAAGGTGGTATATTTTGCTTGAACAGGGAAACAAAATTGAGCATGGCTTCACTCCGTTGGCTTTGTTTTTCCGAGGTTATTGAAGAAAGGAGAGGTTTGCCAAAACTAAACAAAACACAGAACCATTTCTTTGAACCTGAGAACTCTCCAGTGCCCAAACATGATTAAAAACCATCTTGGTTAAGCCCTTTTGATCGGCATGCCTGTCGTAAAACCTGTTCTGAGTCGCTGGCAATTACAGTCTTATCTGTGTGGTCCTTTCCCTTCGAGAACTTTCAGCATGATATTCTCCTGCTGGAGCTCAACTAATTGCCTACGGAAGATGTCTTATAGAGAGCTCAGTGGCCATTGAGAACGATGCCATCAATGTACCCACAGCTCCCAGCAAACCCCAGCAAATGTGCCTTCTCATCTCTCTACAAAAGAGACTTTCTGAGAAGAGAAAGGGAAGCACGGAAAGGAAATTAAGTGAGTAACTTCAGGCCAGCATAGAGAAATATGCAGACAAATGCTTGGCGTTTCTGGAGTTTTCTTTATTAAAGACTCTAATTGAATTTCATTGACTGAAGTTGAAAGCCATGTCTAGAGCACACTGTAGATCTGTTACTTTCCCATTCTATTTATATGTCTATGAAGTAGATCATTGTAATGAATACAAATGGGCAATAAGTACAAAGTTATTGCATAATTTTTCAAAATTTTATGATTGCTTTTCCTACTTCCTCTAAGAATAATGGCCCCTCTGTGTAGCCCGTAGACCATTCACTATATCTTCAGTATATTTTCCCATTTCAGCAGATCTCAATTTATTAGAGACATACTAGAAGTGGTATGTAAACACTCCCCAGAATGAAACTGATTTGTAAGACATGGACAACCTGAACCAGTATTAAGTTACTTCTGACATCACTTGGTTAAACTCAAATGCATATGTATTTTTCCCTCTTTTCCCCTCCCTGCCTGCTTCTTGATTTGGCAAAGGTTGGGACTTGGGGACTGGAAGAAAATCCAAATTAAAGCCACCACCAGCCAATAGCAAGCAGAACAGAAAATGTCAGTCTTATGATGGGATGTGTAACAAGATGGAAAGTTTCTCTATGGGTTTGCATTTCTAAACCAGACTTCAGCAAGGGTTCCAAGTAGTGAGCTCCGAGTAAACACAGCTTTACAAGATGAAGTAGGCTAATGGCTGCTCCAGCATCTGTGGGATTGCCTCGGACGGAAAATGACTGAGCCTTTACTTTGTTCTGCTCCTATTCCTTTTACTTTATTCCTCTTCTCTCTGAGACCTCGAACTCCTCTCTAGATATGCTCACAGAGGGAAAAGTTGTCTGATGTGACAATTCCAGGGCCTTTTGAGCCTACGTCAGTAGTGACTCTTTGTCATGCCATGTTCAAGGTTGTGGTCTTTGCCTCTCAGGCTCTTACGTCCAGTTTATGTTTCCATTTGGCTTTGAACCCGCAGTTGAAGTGATTTTGACCAACTGTATGTTCACTGCTCTAGACCTAAGCACAATGGATGAGGGTTTCATGTACTTTGGAAGCACTTTAGAGGAAGTGATGGACTCTGCCTGACAGTGCCGGAAAAGGCTTCATGGAAGAACGACATGGGCACTAGTGTTTGCAGCACTAGTTGAAGCTGCAGAAACCAAAAGCTAAGATAGTATAATTGATGGGCAAGCATATAATGATGCATGATATGAATCATCATGTGGACAGGGTGTGTGTGCTTCAATGGAGGTACCTATTTTCTGTGGATTTGCAATCTTGCAATTTGAAATACGAATACTCACATAAAAGGGGAATAAAGTATGGAAAGCTAGAATTAATTGCAGGAAATGTGTGATATGTATATTTCTCTTGGCTTGAGAGAACAGTTTAAATCTATATTGAAATGAATTAAAAATTTTAATTTAAAAAGCTTTTATAATATAGAGTTGAAACGAGTAAGGATACACAGAAAGCCTAGGGATACCGGCAGTAAGTGGGCCTGTGAAGTAAAGCAGTATCCCCCAAGCCATATTTCTTATGTACTCCCTAAAAATATTTGGAAAAACCAGGTACCGTCTGACATATTTTCTAGTTAACTTCCAGAAAATTTTGAAAAACGCTTAAATAGTTGCAAAAGACGTAACTTATGACAGTTTATAACACAGATGTTTTAGATCCCTTTTGAATTAATCAAATGGCATCTAAATAGTATAGTAGGCTGATAAACCCTCATCCATTAATTTTTTTCTTTTTTAAGGAATAAGCTAATTTTCAATAGAGAGAATTTTTTCTCTTTGAACTTATATTTCTGTTCTATTTTACTCATAATATTTGTTTTCTAATGCAATTCTTTTAGACTTGAGATTATTTTATTGCTCACTTTATCATAATTCTCACAACTAAAAAAAGTATATGTCTCTATTTAAAAATTACTTTGACGTAAGAGTCTTTTTATAATTTTTACTTTGGCATAAGATTCTAAATTCAAAATACATCTTTTGGGATTGAGCTATTATTATTATTATTATTATTATTATTATTATAAAGTTGATAGAACTAGAAATACAAATTTTGAAAAAATCATTCTATATTAAAATAAAAATTTTCTGGAAACTTCTCTCTATTTAAGATAGCTGGGGCTTTTGTTTTCCAGTGGGTTCAAGTGTCCAGGTATTATTTTATTGTAAAAATGAACAACGTTCAGCATCACTTCTACTCCTATTTTTTCATTGTGATAGCTATAAGTACTGAGAAAACTTGTCCTCATAAAAAAGCAAATGAAATGAAATCATGTTGCACTATATGCCAACTAATTTGGATGCAAATTTTTAAAAAATTAATAAAAAATAAGGTTGATTTACTATAAATATAAAAAAAGCAAATGAAAGATTTTTGTTATAGCAACCTGTTATTTTGAACTTCTGAGTTTGATGCCAAATATTGCACGGTGATATATCATAGAAATACTTTTTAATAACCATATGTTAATAACTTGATACGTTAAATTTCTGTTGCAATTGTGAATGGAATTCATTTTCCCATTGCATTTTTGAATAATGTTTTTTTATGTTAATCATTTAATGAGTTGTAGTGTGGAATTCTCTCAGTTCTTAAAAATTTATTGGTGGGTTCTTCAGATATTCCACATAGACAATCGTATTAACTACAAATAAAGACACTTTGACCTTTCATTTCTAACTTTTATTCATTTTGTGCATCTTATCTTCCTGCATTGGATAAAATCTGCAGTAGAATATTGAATACATGTGGCAACACTGAGCATCCCACTTTGTTCCTAACTTTGTAGGAAACGCTTCTAAAATTTCACCATTAAATATAATTTTTATTGCAGGTCTCTAATGGATACCATCATCGGATGAAGAGAATTCCTTTCTACACTAAGTGGGCTCTTTTTTTTTTTTTTTCTTTTGTTAAATTTCTTCTCTTCTCCTCACACTTTAGCAGTTTTCCCACTGTGTATGTGCATGTCCCAATTCCTTTGAGCTCCCTGTTTAGAACAAGATCCTATAATGGTGGCTTGGGGGTTCCTGTCCTGCAACTGGGCTATTCCAGATACAGTCACAAGGCTAGTTAGCAGTTTGGCTTTGTTCCTGGTCACAAAACTATCTTAGCATTTCCGTCTCCTAGACCTATAACGCTTTCCTGAGCTGCAACCTGATAATTATTTTTAAAACATGTCTTAACATATAGGGGAGGCAGCCTCTCTCCAGGCATAGATTTCAAGCAGTAAGTCCGGATCTGGTCCTCTACCTTGCATGGAAGACTTTTGGTACTGGTTTTCCTCGAGAAGCCAAGATTTGGTTACCATGCCTACTGTTGGGCATAGAGACCAGCAAGGTTGTGACTTCCATCATGCTTACTGCTTTGCGTTTCAACTCTGTTTTTAATTTACTAAAATGTTTATTTTGCTTTTGAGCATGCTCTGTCTTTTTAGTTATCTCTTTTAGAGCATTTTATTTATGATTACTATATGGATAAGAGGAGCAAAAAACTAGATTGATTAGTAGATTTGGGATCAACTAATAATGAAAATAAAATGAGATTTTAAGAGATTATGTAAACAGGCATGCTGATTTTTAAGTGTTTATTCACGTTAGGACTATTACAGGTATCTGAAGAATTCACCCTTCATAACAAAGTTTTTGATAAAGGGTCTATTGACTTGGCTTAAAAGACAGAGCAATTAAATATCAAGAGTTTTTAAATGACTGATTAATATATAAGACCATTGTAACCACTTCAGCACTAGAGCAACCAGTGGCCTTGTTCCAGGCCATCCTGATCCTCACCTGCAATGGAAGACATGGTTAGAATGGGGTAAGGTTATGCATAACCTACAGATACCACCACCCAGAGCAAGTGTCCTAGCAAGTCCTTTTACAATATAAAATTTAGAAATACACAAATATATTCAAAGCCCACTTGATTAGCCAAGAATGTCTAACACTCAATTGTAAGAAGACCAGACAGTGCAAACATTAATGTAGTTAGTTGATATTTTAGAAAAACTTGAGGACTTGATAAAGGGTTCCTGGGAAATCAGAGAAAGTAATATTTATTCATTCAACAAGCATTACTCAAGTAAAAACTGTATTATAAGAAATAAAACGTAGGGGCACCTGGGTGGCTCCGTCGGTTAAGCGTCTGACTTCGGCCCAGGGCATGATCTCACGGTTTGTGGGTTTGAGCCCCATGTCAGGCTCTGTGCTGACAGTTCAGAGCCTGGAGCCTGCTTCGATCCTGTGTCTCCCTCTCTCTCTGCCCCTCCCTGCTCCTGCTCTGTCTTTCTCTCAAAAATAAATATACTTAAAAAAAAAAAAGAAATAAGATGTATGTTCGAGAAACCCATAGCCTTTGAGGAGCAGAAATTATTTAAGTGCAGAATCACTGGCTAAGAAACGCAAGCAAAGAGGTATGAGCAGAGGAGCTTGTATCTTGTTTGTTCCTCTGAAGCAAAGTAATCTTTAAAATTACTTAAGGAAGAAAATTTTCTGTTTGTCTTGCTTCCAGGAAATTCTGAGCTAAATTCTATGCTTAATTGTATTACTATCTAAGATTTGAACATAATTATCTCAACCTTCCATCTACTCAATTTTGAATTTTTTTTCAGATGTTATCTCCATTATGAAAATCTTTTAAGTTTAGTCTGGAGTTAAGATATTAATGAGTGAATTGGAAAAAAATGAATTAATAGCATTTGAGCTGTGAGGGGAAAACTACAGAATCTGTTCATACTGAGTTCAACAAAATTCCCAACACACCCTCACCTCTGAAGCAGGAAATGGCCGAAAGTATTTTACTTGTATTTATATGTTATATAATGCACATGAATAACTATTATATTCTTACTGTCTCACTTCCTTCCTGGGAACTCTTCAAGTGGAATTTTATGTCTGGTTAGAAGTAATACAACTTAAGAAGGATGTGGATATACTGGAGAGGTTACAATGGAAACTACTTAAAATGATGGGAATTCTAGAAACCATGGTCTGTAAAGGAAAATGGAAAGAAAAATGAGACATATTCAGCAAAAGGAGAAATAGTGCTAGGTTAGGAAGAAGACAAAAATGAGGTAAACTAGAAGGAAGTCATTTTTAACTAGACAGATTCAAGTTTTTGAAAGATCCATTAAATATTTTAGTTAAATATTTTAGTTAACCTCCGTAGGGAGGTTAAGAAACTTTTTCTAAATGGAAGTTTCTCATAAACCACCCTGTCCCTCAATACTGCTTCACTCTTCAGTCTTCCTGACAAAGGAAGTTTGCTTAATTGTCTTTCTATGTAACACAAGTAATAGGGTCAATGAAAAAGGATCTACCCACAAGCCCGTAAAGGATCTATGTCTTTGACCCTGGAATTGCCGCCAACTATCTTTGTGGGTAATGTAGAGACTAAAAATTTCTATTCTTTCGAGAATTCTACAGCAGATAACCACCAAGATACAGCGAGGAGTGAATGGGACAGGGGGAAAAGGCAAAAGATCTCCTCTTCAGGAGACAGAAAATTCCAGTCCCAGCTCTTTCACCAGCTGGTGGTTCATCACTTAACCTCTTTAAACTCTGTTTCTTCATCTGTAAAATTAGCTAGGGATGGGGGGCAGTGGGGAATCTCTGAGGGTTTTGGGAGTTCTGACCAGGTATGGGTCCAAGGGATTCTGAGACAATTCCTGGGGGTCAAGCAGGAGTGAGGAATAAGAAATAGGATTTTTCCGCAGCCACTTTCATCTGCAAATTGTTGTAGAAGCATGGCAGCTGAAGCAAACAGCTCCGTGGGGCTCACATCGCAGTGCCTCGCCGTCCTCATTACTGAACCTTGTCACGGCCACACAGGATGTTGCCATCATTGGGGGACTTTGACCTCTGCCCTTTCCACGCAGAAAGAGAGAGAGATTATCAAGAATCTGGTTGCCTGTCTCTGACTCCAGTACTGCCCTGTTTGGCAGTCACCATTACCTCGGCCTAGCCTCCTCCAAACACTGAGACTTTTATTTACGCTCCAATAAATAATGCCTATTGTATACTCAGAGAGCTACTTTGATTGCATCCAAGCTCTCAAAGTGAGCTAAACCGAATCCCTCAAAGTCTGAAGGCTTTGAATTCTTTTTTCCTTTTTAGCGTTGGCACATTGTGGTCCTGCCCAGTGTGGAAACTGCTTCCACATCCTTATCCCCTGTTCACACTTTCCCCATCAATCTGATGACATGAAACCGCTTGACTCATAAACAGGAGTTAGAGAAACAGAGGTTAAACCACGGGCACCCAAAGTGGTTGTGAGTCTGTGAGTGTGGAAAAAGTGGGAAAATCCACAAGCATGTGGCTTTTACCATCTGCCTCAAGTGCTGAACTGTAGAACCGTGTTCAGCAAGAGCCTGCTGTTTAAAATAATACAAATGCTTTGTCCCCTTTTCCTTGATAAAGATCAGTGCGTTTTGCCACAAAACACCTTCTCTTCCGAATCTCCAATATGAAAATAGGCGTATCGACAACGGTCCGTTTTCCTTTCCTTTTCATTGACAACGAGAAGACCACTGAGTCTCTACCAATGTTGCTCTATTGCTGATCTCCTCTTCCCACTCCTAATACATCATCTACGGTAAAAATTATTCTAAGCACTTTACGTACCTTAACACATTGAATGCTTAAATCAACCTCACGATATGGGTATTGTTATTATCCCTGTGTAACACCCGAGGAAATCAAATATAGAAAGGTTAAAAGACTTTTTCCAGGTAACAGAGCTAATAAGTGGCAAGGCTTGGATTTGAACTTGGACATTCCGACCCCAAAGCGTCTGCTTTTAAGCAACGTGTTCTTTTAAGAAGGACAAAGATGGAAATTAAGAAAACAGATGGTGCCATAGTAACGGCACCAAGACATAGAAAGTTTTTGAATAGACTAATAGGTCAACTTTTCCTAGGAGAGTACATTAGACACAGCTACAGTAAAAATTACTTATTTCCTTACTTTGTTGTTTTCTTGCAGTGCATACAAAACTGCTATGCACTGAGCAGGTGGTCTGGACCCTTAAGCTCATTGTGTTACAGTGAGTGCGCCAGCAGAAGAGACTGGGACTGAGGTATCAAAGCCAGTTTTGTGGCAATAATGAGATGTACCAGGGGAATGGGATGTGATAGGTCAAATACAGTCACTTGAGAGGGTTAACACTGAACCTCTGCCGGGTACCGTCCTGTGACTGGACATTTTCAGGTACTCTCCCGAGGGCATCTCGGCAAGGTCACTGTGCTTGTATAGAGATGATTATAAACAACCCTGAGCAGTGAAACAAATTATAATGCGATGGTGCAGGTGCAGTAAGCATAGCACATCTCATCCCTCCGGTTTGCCCTGTCAGCCTTCCACTCCTTGCTGGTTGATAATGAAGAGGTCTCTGTTTCACTTTGTCGTCAGCCGTTAGTTTACTCCAACTCAACAAACATTATGGTGAGCACCGACTGGATACCAGAGATTTCCTGGCACCACGCTTATTCAGCCCAGCAAGTTGATGTCGCTTTCATTTTATAAATAAATAAAGTGCTCCGTGGTATCTGAGAACAAATACAAAAAACTCTTTCTCTGTGAATTTCAAAGATAGTACACTAGAAAGGAAAATTCATATATTTTTTTCTTCTATGATTCATCATCAATTAGGACGTTTTTTTTTTTGTACAAATGATATCAGAATATTTCCTTCCTTTATATCTTCTCACATTGTGTGGGTTTGTTCATTGCATGAGTCATATGGGTTAAACTTTTGAAAATTTCTGATTTAACAATAAACAGTAAGAGAACAGACCTCCTTTATCTTTGGGGTTGGGTCTCCCGTCATTTACAGACGGTTGCCCAGAGCTATGAGATGTGTGTGAGTGACTGACTGGAGGAGGTGGGTAGGGTAGACGTTCACTTAGTCTCTATCAGCATAATACTTGTCTGGGGTCTGTTTCTCTTCCAACTTTAACCTCAGCAAATCTGTGTCCCTGACCTGGGAACTGTGGGAGAATTCAGTGGGACTGGGAAGATTTTTCTCACGGAAAAAAAAAAAGTGCTTTTATTTTATAAGAACATGAAATAAATGGATATGTTGGGATTCCTGCATTTGTTTCCTAGAACTGCCGAAACAAAGTGCTGCACACTGGGTGGCTCAAACAACAGAAAGGTATTGCCTCAGAGTTCTGGAGGCTAGAATTCCGAGATGGAGATGCAGGCCAGATTGGTTCCTTCTGAGAGCTGTAAGGAAGACTCTGCCCTGCGCCTCTCTCCTACCTTCTGGTAGCATCAGACATGCCTTAGCTGATAGGTGGCACTCTCCCTACATCTTCTCATCATCTTCCTCTGTGAATGTCTGTCTCTATGTCCAAATTTCCCTTTTTTATAAGGACGCCAGTTTTATCGGATTAGGCTCCACTCTGCAGACCTCATTTTAGCTTGAATATGTCAGTAAAGACTCTACTTCCAAATAAAGGAATCTGAGACTTCGACATATCTTTTTGCAGGCAGACAACTCAACCCATAACAAGCTCCAGGAAAATAAAATGTCATGTAGACTTAATAGGGGCATCTGGCTCAGTCAGTTGAGCTTCCGACTCTTGATTTCGGCTCAGGTCATGATCTCAGGGTTTTCGAGTTCAAGTCCCGCATCAGGCTTTGTGCTGACAGTGCGGAGCATGCTTGAGATTCTCTCTTTCTGCCCCACTCTGCTCTCTCCGCCCCCGCAAAATAAATAAATAAAGTTAAAAAAATTAAAGGAAATAAACTTAATAAATCTGCATTCTTTAAATGAAACCCTTCCAGCTCTTCATCGTCATCCGGCTTTCATCCTTAGGTAGATTTTTGCCTGACTTAAATAAGAAGGATTGCATTGACATAATTTTTCACATTTTCGGGTTCTGAACACAGTTTGAGATGGAACCATGGATTTACACCCATGCTAGGGAAGACCTGGGGCCAGAAGTCTAAATCATAGTGCCAAATCTGTCATTAATTAGTTGTTTCCTAAGCCACCTATTTTTTTTTTTTTTTGAGGCTTCATTTCCAGATCTGTCAAATGAGCAAAAGTACACATGCCTGAAGTATCCCATTAGGATATATAAACCTTGCAAGCGTTCGGACTTCAGTCCATTTGGTTCCCTGAAATATCCCATGCGGCAGCTAGAAGGATCCTCGCACATAATTGACAATTACTATTTGTTAAATTCATGAGTGAATGCATAGACTTTCTATATGCATGAAGCTCCCCCTGCACACGAAAAGGATTTTAAAAGTTAGAAAGTTCTGTATCGGCGAGAGTTTGCGGCAGAGAGGAAGAAGCATGGCCGCGGAAGTCGGGAGACAGGTTTCTAGCCTCAGTATTGCCAACTCATTGTTCTGATCCTTCACTGTGAAGCAGCGGGAAAATAATCTCCAAAGTCCCTTTCTAAAACCCTAAACCCCATGTTTTTCATGACATGTAATGTAGTATCCATGTGTGTTCTTAAGTCCCAAGTAGTAGAGGTGAGCCCTCTGTTACACACGATGCCTGTTCTCTCGAGCATTCTTAGAACTATTATTAATCTGAACGCCTCCTCTCGTGCATGGACTGAGCTCTAGCCACACCCTTGAGAACCAGCTGAAATGGTTCTCAAGGGTTTGAGATGGAACCATGCACAGGGGGCAGAGGCAATATTTGGTCAGGCTTTTTCTCATACGTATTCTTCTCCACATTTGGTGCAGAATTTCAAAGAAGTTTCATGTGTAGTGGATGAAAAGTACCAGGAATGAAAAGTAGTGGGTTTGGATTACTTTCCCAGAGTAGCGGGAATTTGGAATTCTTATAATGCAAATCAATACTAAGCCCATTTAGAATCAGACAAACAAAGTGATGATTATTTTATGTCTCTGGGCCCAGAGCAAATCCGCTTCCAGCTAGTCTAATACCTATTAACATTTACAAAGTTCTTTCTAGTAAAAGACATGTCTTTGGGGAATAGCTCATGCCTAGCTATTTCATGCCTTTTCACACTTGGCACAAACAGATCTAGGTTTTGATGTGGAAATTCTTCCTTGTTATAAGAATTCTGATTCTCGAATCTCCCTTTTCCTCTCTCTCTCTCCCTCATCTCCTAAAACTACCTGGTGGTGAAAGAAGGCAGTGGGGAATAATCCCTTAAACAGCACTAAGATTAGCCCGCAAGTGAAATTATCTCTGTCATTGAGGTGATGACGGAGAAAATGGGCCCAGGCTTCCCTCGCCTGGGATAATGACTCTCATGTGTTCCAGAACATGCACACACTGTCTGTCCGGGACATGTCCTGGGCACTTCAAGTACCTCTCTTCTATGTGTTTCTAATAATGTTAACTATTCCATTTCCCCTGCCAGTCCTATCCCATGATCAATGCACGCCTCAAAGTGAGGACACTGACTCAGTCAGGAAACCTGTCTCAGACTGACCAATATGCTTTTAATGCTCCTTACCAGGAGCCTGCCTAATTCTACAAATCCTAACAGGCCTATCCCTAGCTATACGCCAGACATCAGACTTGGCAACTTCCTTCTCATCAATAACCCACATTTGCCATGACGTTAACTACAGCTGAATCATTTGGTATATACGTGCCAACGAGTGTCCATGTTTTTCATCTGCCTATCATACATGTAGGCCGAGGCATGTACTATGGCTCTTATACCTTCTCAGAAATATGAAATATTGGAATTGTATTGTTGTTCACAGTCATTGCCACATTCGTAGGTTATGTTTTACCACAAGGCCAAATATCCTTGAGGAACCACTGTTAGCACAAACCTCCTATCAGCAATCCCCCACATCGGTACTAACTTAGTGGAATGAACCGGAGGGGGGTTCTCAGAGGACAAAGCCACTTTAACAGGATTCTTTGCCTTCCACTTTATCCTCCCATTTACCTCTAGTGGGAAGTGTGTTTCTTACATCTTAGATGGAGAATTAAACATGAAAATCAGCCACGAACAGTCATGGTATCTTTTGGAACATGGACTCTTTGAACAATCCTGATATGATTTCTCAATGGCGTTTTCTTTCTTGTCCAGGGACTTGTCTGCGTAGCAGGAACTATAACGGGCGCTCAGATAAAAAGTGAACACCACATGAATTTGCCCTCAGAAACCTCACATTCCAGAGGAAAAATAGACAGGTAAAGAAACAATTGCAAATTAGTGTGAACAATAGGTAGGTAGGTAGACAGGGAGGTAAGTAGATAGGTGCATAGAACACATCAGATAGGGGAAGATTTGGTCCACCTAGGGGATTTGGACCTAGGGGTTCTAGGATGGTTGGTCAGTGAAGGTCATATCTGATTGAGTTTTGAAGAATGAGAAGGAGATAACATGTCTGGCAGAGAAAGAAAAACATAAATAAAAGCAAATTTGGGTGTGGTAAAGCAATAGTGAAGAGTTCTGCATGGTTGGAAGATACAATATTTAGGGGGAATGGCCAGAAATAAACTGGAAAATTTGGACCAGGTCTTGAAGCTCCCACCAGGCCTGAAACAACTGCTCGACTCACATGTCATCTTTTGGCAGCTCAGCAGCTACCCCTACTGGCAAGGCACAGTTGGTATCCAGAGTTTTGAATAGGATCTTCCCTGTCTTTTGCCTGGAACCACATATCTGAAAGTATGTCCTATGTATTACCACCCAGCTCCCAACCCTTGATGTCCTCCACAAGCTATTCCATTAAAAGAGAATGTGGGTTCTAATACTACATCTGTGATCTTGTACAGTTCACCAGCATAGGGATTTATGACCAAAGCCGTACCCAGCAATACAGAGTGCCTTATGTAGAGATGTATTTGGGATCCCAGTGGAAGTGGTTGAGGCTGATCAATAATTTTCAATTCTGCCCAAATGATTCTATGTCCCACGACAACCAACAACTAGTGTTTCAAGCAGATACAGAATAGAGACTTCCACAATAGAATCTGTGTAGTCCTAATCCAATCATTCGTGTTTTCTGTAGGTTTCACTTCAAGAAAGATCATAATACAGTGTGACCTCCTTTTCTCTTTAACTTGTCTCTACCTCATTGATTGATTCATTCAGTTTTTAATACAAGTTATATGCCAGGCATGACCAAACACTTAACCCCATCAGGAGGGAGGATTTCTACTATCAGGGAGGCAGGTGAGTATAATACTCCTGATTTTTGTTCCAACATTCTATCAATTAGCTTTTCTAATATTTCCCAAGGAAAACTCTATTTTTCTCCTGCAAAGACATTTTGGATCATTAGGGTGAAGATAAGAAACTTACTTATTCTTCAAGTAAGTTTAAGGGTGGCAACAAGAATTGAATCTATGCAGTGTTTTCCATGAGGCTTAAGTGGAATATTTAAAGGGGCCTGAGTTAAAAAACAGGCTTCTTTGGGGGTTTGATCCATTCTGTCAGGATTAAGGCCCAGTGTGGGGGTTACCAAAGGTAGGAAGGGTTTTTTTTCCCTCTGGGAGGGTTAGGAGTCCCAGACTTCTCTATTTCTGGGGCACAGGTGATACTTCCCTAGCTTCAGGGATATACTTTTCCTGCAAAAGAAAAGGCAATATTTTGAAGTCATTGCTCTCCATGATACCTTCAGGAATGATGTCCACACTTAGCCCAAGCCCAAAAAGAAATAGAAGATAGAGCAGAATAATAATCTCTTGAGGGTGGGTTTTTGGCTGCTCCCAGCAAGACTCCAGCAATCTTTCTAACTCTCCATAAATGATGCAGTGGACCAACCAAACTCTGAGGTCCCTGAAGAATTTCAGAGCATAGTCCAACACATGTGCTGTGAAAGCTCAGATCAATCCTGGTAGCTGTTCTGGTCTAGCTGGTAAGCCATCAAGTGCAGGTGTCTTCAGCTCCATTGTTATAGGAAGCAATGGAGTGAGAGCAGGGTAATAGGCTTAGTACACTACAAATTGTAATCCTTGTTGTGTTAATTTACTCAGGCTGCTATAACAAAATGCCATAGACTGGGTGGCTTAAACAACACACATTTATTTTCCTACAGTTTTGGAGGCTGAAAGTCCAAGATCAAGACACCAGCCAATTTGGTTACTGATGAGAGCTCTCTTCCTGACTTGTAGACAGCTGCCTTCCTGTGGTGTCCTCACATTGTAGAGACAGATCTCTCTTTCTTCCTCTTATTATAAAGCCACTGACTAATCCACTCATGAGGGCCCACCCTCATAACCTCCATCTCATCCTAATTACTTCCTAAAGGCCTCCTTTCCAAATATTATCACACTGGGGGATGGGGCTTCATCATTTGAATGTGTGTGTGTGTGTGTGTGTGTGTGTGTGTGTGTGTGTGTGTGTGTGATGGCAGGGGACACATTTCAGTCTATAGCAGTTGTATAACAGAGAAAAAGGGCTCAGCACAAAAACAGAAAGGAAAATCCAGATACACCTTTAGCCGCAACTGCTTCTTGTTCTAACTTTGTCATTGAGGGTCGAGTTAGGATTCTGTTCTCGGCTCAAGTCTTTTTCTGTATAGTCAAGAAAATGGAAATCATTCTAGGTATTTAAAACGGAAAATGGTTGTCATAAAGGGCAACATGTATTTGGAAAACTATTGGGAGGGATGAAAGAGCAAGGATTGGGAGAGGACCAACCAACCTTCCTCTCTGGTGCAAAGTGTCAGGAAAATGCCATTGCACCCAAAGGTCATTAGACTCTGGGAAACCACATTGCTGTCAAAACTGCCCCCACATTGCTTTCAAAGTTTGTTACCACTAATGGGGAACAGGGTGACAAAAGTCTTCAGTTGAGGGTGTCTAGGGGGATGCATTTCTAAGGCTTCCGGTCCTTGAGATATCAGAGAGAATAGAGAGGGGGCTGAAAGGCAGAGGAAGATTTCCAGCAAACTCCCCTCTGGGATGTCTGCCTGCCATTGCATTCTTCACAGCTGTTGATGTCTTGGTCTGCATTGGGCATCCGCTCAAGCTAAGGGAGCAGATGAGACTCAACCGTTTCCTGGGGTCAAAACAAAGGGAGTCTTAGCTTGTGAAAGATGTATGTTTGTGTCCACGTTAAATGCCATGCCCACAGAGGTTGCCTTAACTTCCCAATTCAAAATCTTTACATTTTTCCTACATAGTTTTCTGTCTCCTCTCCCCCACCCTGCTCACTTCAACAATAGACTTTTACTTATTAAATCAAGTGGACTTCTACTCATCCAAATATTCCTGAGCACTTTTTCCTTGCTATAAGGCCTCAATTCATGTCAAGTACTGGAAAGTGTTAAAGAAAGAAACAAAAATTAGTAAGGAGACAAGGCAAATAAGAAGATGCAGGGTAAAAGTATATAACAATATAAATTTAAATAAATTAAACTGTCCAAAGCTCTCTATAAGTAAAACAAGAGAGCAAAAAAAGAAAGGTCCATTGGAGGCTGTGTACTCACAGCTAAGGTTTCTTGGCAAAAGAGAGAGATGAACTGAGTTCAGAGGGAGGATTTGGATAGAGGGAGAGAAGAGAAGGTATTTGAAATATGTCTAAGTACATAGCTGTGTCAGAGTCAGTGAAGAGATTACCACGTTGATGATGAAGGTGGTCCCTTTCCTATGGGATCCATGAAAACATCCACCGATGGTTCTTTGCTCCTACTTTCTACTTCTGTATAGAGCCAACATTTTTGTTCCTTGTAAGATCAAAAAATGCCTTAAAACGATACCTAAAAGGGGGTATTAGGAATCGTCAGGAATGGAATTAGCTGTCAGGTCTACCTTTCACTACATGTGGTATTTGGCATGGAATTAGCTGTCAGCTCTACTATTTAACCTAAGTCTTACTTTCTAGATGTACGGAATACAGGGAACTCCTCTCTCTTGCTCTCTCTTTTCCTCAAGATTGTTTTGAGGAATATGTAAGGTAAGAGATGCATTTCTCATGGTGCCTCATATACAGTAGGCATTCAAAAATTGTTAACGTCAACTCCCCCCTTTTCCCCTTAGAAAGTGAAGAAACTAACCACCATCTAGATGTATGAGAATTTCTAGCTACCAGAATAATCTCAAGAACTACTGTCTTTTAGTTTCATTTTAAAACAAAACAAAACAAAACCAAACTTCCAAAATAAAATAGACTGGGAAAAGTTTCCATAGTTTGGAGTTTTACAAAGCCTGCCTACATGCCAGAACTACACATAAAGTGTCTGGGTTTTGCACTTAGGGAATCAGTGTCTCCATGGTGCACATAAAATATGAGGAGTTTGCTTCTCATCTAGCCATGGAAGAATGACTGATTGTAGAATGCCAGACGAGATAATTAGATGGTACAGACAATAGCTATTATCACAAGCACTAACACATGGTAACTTGCGTGCTACTGTGCCAGAACTGTCAAGAATCCTCAAACTATATATCCCTGGAATACACTGAAGGAATCACTTCATAGCCCGAGCATCTGCAGGAGCAAATGAGGGGCAATTACTTCACCTCCAAAATAAAGAGAGTGATTTGATTGCCTTAACTTACACTTGCTTCACCTTCTTGGCTGAAGGATAGCATAGCACAATGTAGAAGTGCCCTCTAACGTTGCTTTCGGGGCAAAAAAAAAAAATTGGCTGTGGGTGGGGAAAACCTGGCCTCTGATACTTGCAGGTGTATTTTTCTTGGGAAGCGAGATTGCAAGAGAAACAAAAGATTTGGTTCGTTTGGCTTGGCAACTCAAAAATGCAATCCTAGAAGAAGACTTTATTTAGAAACTTTATTTTTCCCCTGTTAACTTGAATAGTTTGTGGAAGAAAAAAAAAGAACTATAAATGGTTCATAAGTTCGCAATTATTTTTGTTTTGGTTTTAAAAACAAAATATACTATCCCCACCCAGGTAGATCTTGCTATAGATTAATTTCACATTTAATTGGCTACTGTTCAGATCCCCACAAAGCTGCCGTTTAGGCTGAGAGATATGATTTTAAAGCATGTGAATACACAGAAGGGCTCTGCTCCCTCAGTCTCACTACTCTGTCCTCAATCTTCAAGTCCTCTTTCCCCTGAACTTTGTCCTAAGTCTATAAGAATGCCTATCTCTCCTTTCAAATATACTCCTTCCTTGATTCTGCTTTCTTTCCATTAATCTCCAAATCACTAATTCTTGCTTCCCCCCCACCTTCCTGCACTCTTTATTATTATTATTATTTTTTAACATTTATTTATTCTTGAGAGGGAGACACACACACACAGACAGAGAACGAGCGGGGGAGGGGCAGAGCGAGAGAAGGACCCAGAATCCCAAGCAGGCTTCAGCTGTCAGCACAGAGTCTGATGCGGGGCTCAAACCCACCCACAATGAGATCATGACCTGAGCCGAAGTCAGATGCTTAACCGACTGAGCCACTCAGGCGCCCCTCCATGCACTCTTCAATCCACCATGATCTAGCTTTTGCCCCATCACAACCATGGTACCAAATTTGCTGAGATCACTTGTAATTACCAAGTCCAGAAGAGACTGTATTTTCATCAAATGCCTCTGAGTAGTTAACTACTGTTGATCACTACCCCCTCCTCGGAACTACTTTTTTCATCAGCTCTTCTTTGGTTCTTCTATCACTATGACTTCTCTTCTTCCATGTTTTTCCTGATTTCCCTCCTACATGTATAGAGTACATTTTCTCCCTTTCTAAGCTCTTGCTGGGTTATCTTATCACACCTGTGACTTTCATTTTCTCCTAAATTCTAGTGACCATGAAAACAATATTCCTAGTCCCTTCAGCTTTCCCCCAAAACTCAGATTCAATCGGTCACCAATTATTTACAGAAAACAACAGAAAAATCCATTCACAATCTGGTGCTGACCGATGCTTCACCTTCATTTTACCACCCTCTATTTATATTCCCATTCACTCCATGCTTTAGCCACAACTTTGCTGTATCAAATTCAATTCATTCGTGTGTGTGTTTTTCTTTCATGCCTTTCTCTTCACCAGAACAGGCACCCTCCTTCCACCTGGTGAACTCCGGCTTATCTCTCAAATTATAACTCAACTGTTGGCACTTCTAAAAATGATACTGGTACTTCTGAACTGAACTAGCAGTGACTTCCTTTGAATTTCCTTTGAATTTTCTATACTATGATTATCTATTTTCACCATCTGATTTTTGTATTAAATTGCTAACATGAAAATCTCCCAGCTAAGTTCTTTAAATCTTTGAAATGAGGGACCCTGTCTGATTTCATTTATATCTCTAGCGTTTACCACAATGCCTGCCATTTGGGAATTGGGTGAGTCTGATGAGTCTGCGGAATGAATGAATGAATACATTCTATAAAAGTGCAACACTACAATCTTTGGTTAGGCTTATAAAAAACCAAAACAACAACAACAAAAAGCAACTCAAGATTTCTAGTGTTCCAAATCATAGGTCTTCATTCTTTCCCTGTTGGAATGGTCTTCTCCAGTGGCTTTTTCTTTCTTTAAGTATGCAAATGACTACCTTGTGGTTCTTGTATTTAATCTATTTATCTGTCTTTATTTAGATAGTAGATAGAAGCTCTATATTCTGTAGTTCTAGTACCGCATAAAGAGAAATAATTTTATATAAGTGAAAAGAGACAACTACTTATGAAATCTCCATAAGAAGGTGAAATTCAGCTTCCTTAGCCCTTGCTCTTTGGGAGAGATTTCCCCCATCGGCTGCTCTGCAGGCCCAAACCTTTTCTACCCACTTCCATCCTTTTCATGAACCCAATTTATTTAGAACACCTTTCTTTTCCTCACCTTCTTGAACTCATTCCCAAATTTATTAACTTAGTTAATGAGATTACTTATTAATCAATCATATGAATATTTCCAAAGCCCACTTTTACATATGGTGTGTTGTTTTTTCACCTATTGGGAAGCATGGGGTTACCGTTCAATATAAAAACAAGGGGGGGAGAATTTCCTTTATTCCATTATTTTATTGTTTTTCCCCCAAACTTTATGAACTAAGTCCCAAGTCACTGATAAAGCAGCTACATAGCTAACAGGTGCTAATGGATTCATTTTGGCTCTAAATTGCCAGGCTGAGAAAGTAATTTAAAGACCCAGAGCTGAATTATTGACCATTCTTCAATAGCATCTTTAAAGGACCTCGGGAATTGAAAAACTATATATCCTAACAGATCTAATTAACCTGTGAAAGCAAGAGTAAGGAGAGAGTCATAGCAAGGAAATCTCTTGAGGCTAACTTGTAACTGTAGAGAATGAGCCAAGAGAGATTTGAGATTGCATTAAAATATGTTATCAAGAAATAATTCATGCTTTTAATAAAGATTTGGGGCATTGTTTTTTTATGGTAGGAAATAATATCCAGTCAGAGAATGTAACCTGGGGCATCTCTAAAAAAAGGTCTCTACCTGTTCTACACAAAATATGAGTTATGTCATGGCAGCCAGAAGATCTATTTTTTGAGCCAACCCAGAAAAATGGCAGAATTCAATAAAAGAATGTTCTAGGCTACAGTCTTTAACAGCTGCCATAAATGACCGAGTGGCCTACAGTTTCCTTTCTATCACAGAGCCAAGTCTCTCTCTGTACCTTATCCACTTCTGAGCCCTCAATTGGTTTTCTTTTCCTCCCCCTTCTTGTTTTAATCTAGAGAATTTCCCCCAGCTTAAGCACTACCTCCAAACAGGTTCACTTAAGTCCTTTTTTTTTTTTTTGCCCATGCAGAAATAGAAATCTTTTCATCAATACAATTACCTTTGCCAACAAAATATGTAATCCTACAGAGGGCAAAGAGGCAATATGAAAAAGGATGCAGAGATGAACTTACTGAAAATGACCAATAAGAAAGAAAAATATTTGGGATCCCTGGGTGGCTCAGTCAGTTAAGCATCTGACTCTTGATTTCAGCTCAGGTCATAATCTCATGGTTCATGAGTGTAAGCCCTGCATCAGGCTCTGCGCTGGTAATGTGGATCCTGCCTGGGATTCTATCTCCCTCTCTCTCTGAGCACCGCCCCCTCCCAAATAAATAAATAAACTTTAAAAAAAGAAAAGAAAGAAAAACATATACTGGAAATAGTCCATTTTTCTGTTAGAAAAGAGTAAAAAATAAAATGGTATTTTTACACTCATGTTAACAGTGTTTCCTTTGTTTTTCAAACACATGGTGGAGCAAGGCAAGGGGGGGGTGGTTACTCAATCTTATCAGTGAGCAGCGTGGAAGGCTGGGCATAGAGGATGTGACCTGAGCAGTGTCCACCCCCAGGACAGTGAGCATTTGGAAGAGAGCCTAAGGCTTCTTCTGCACTCTTTATTACCTCTAAGGATCCTTGTCTGCAGCGGGTGGTTTGTTCTCAAGGCCAGTTTTACTCCCAGGTAATTCACAGGCATCTTGTCCTTGCAAAGAAGGAAGGGGCGGTCATGCAAAAAATGCTAAAGACAGCTGACATCTGATGTCTAGTGGAGAACGCACTGAAAGGGATGATTTGACTCCTTAGCACAAATGTGTGCAAAGTGTTCTGAGTGAGAGGGGCACTGCAGGGAGTTTCAGGGACATTCAGCACAGCAGGACATCCTTCCCAGGCCTGGTCTGAATGATTTTCCTCCCTTCCTTCTGTATTCCTTTCCTGCCTTTCCCATTTCTTTCCTCCAATCTCTGACAATTATGAGGATGGCAAGCTGATTAAAGTGATTTCCATGAGAGACTAGATAATGCTTACGAAGGTTATTGAATTCTCATTGTGTGCTATGTGCCTTTGCAGAGTTTTATGTGTCATCTATTGGATCCTCACCCACCCTCTTTGAACGATTTTTATTATACCCATTTTATGGCTGAAGAAACAAGGCTCAGGGAGGGTAGTGTTGCCCACTATCAGCGGGTTCCTTCAACTGGACAAGCCAGGATTCAAACTCCAGTGTGTCTGCCATCCAAGGCTATGCATTTCCTACTATGTTATACTTTGTTTCAACTTGACTCCTCTGTTTTATCAATGATACATTCATTATTTGGAACAATATCATTTTCTTTGTATTGTTTCATATTGGATGGTATCATTTGCTCATTGTTTGGAAAAATAGAAACAAACTTGTTATTTTGAGAGGGAAGGTAAAGATGTTTTGCAGTACCCAAGATAAAAAATGCACAGCTCTCTCAGAAGGAGCGAGAACCAAGGACTGGAGAACTGGGATCTCTTTCTACCTCTCAGTTCTTTTCCTCTTAGATGTCAGCTTCATCCTTATCATTCTCTGCAAATTTTCTTCGCATTCCAGTCCAACTGTTGGTGAACAGGTCTGATCATTATGCCTGGCTGATAGCAATGAAAAGATGAGCCAAACAAAACAAAGTCCCAAATCCTATCATTCTATTTCAAAATTTTTAGAGAAGCGATTCTTATTGGCTTAGCTGAGGTCACGGACTCATGTTCTGGACCAATCAACTATGGCTAAGGGTTAGGGTCATATTGTACAAATGAATGCTCTCAGAGGCTCACTGTCATTACATGCGTTTTTATTGGAGACTATTAGGATACCCATCCAGTATATGGTAGACACATATTGGGTCTCCACTAACAGTTGAGCACACATCCATGGATGGTAATAAATCACCCAGTACCTAAGAAACTCAAAATGCTTTGGCTGTGGAATGCAAATGCTCAAAAGTCAGCAATGCAGATAGGAGTACCTTATCTGTCCGTTGTCTTACCTTAAGCCTAAACTCCAGTTCAGCCAAAACTGGTAAATAAACCACTTCTCTTCCTTCATATACCCCTGAATTCTTGAGTCAACTCTTGAAAAATTGAGGACAATTTTAAAATACCAGTATATTTCAATTCACTATTATAAGCAAAGGCATTAAAAATCCCCGGGTGGCTTTATCCGTTGAGCGTCTGACTTCGGCTCAGGTCATGATCTCATGGTTCATGAGTTCAGGCCCCACACTGGACTCTCTACTGTCAGTGCAGAGCCTGCTTCAGATCTTCTGTCCCCTTCTCTATCTATCCCTACCCCACTCATGCTCTCTCTTTCTTAAAAATAAATAAACATTTAAAAAAACTTAAAAAAAAAAGGAAAATGCTCATCATTAGGCATGATTCAGACTAATAAATTGGTTTCTTTTATTTCAACAAAATGAAAAAGGAGCCTAACCAAGTTGTCCATTAGCATGTTTCAAAAAATTGAAACAATACTCTGCACAGATTTTCCCACATTTGTATTCTCTGAAACACTTTAATCAGTTGAGAAATTCTGTATAATACATCCCCTTTTTGGATACTGACGAAGGGTATTTTTAAGTTTCGGAGAAATCTCTTGGTAATGAGACTTACTTAACTTTGTGTAATCTAACATCTGTCTACTGATTTAATGAAGGAATCTGTTATGAGTATTAGTATTATCATGAACACAGTTTGGAAAACACCACTGCAAAGGCTATGAAATAATCCCATGGAAAGATAGATTCCTATAGTTGAATACAATTTAAAACAAATCTCATTTTACTGAACAGAATTTCATCAGAATTCCAGGAAGATCAGCTAAGGTACAGATGGTCAGAAAGTAAATAATTTTCCTAAGGTCCTATTGCGTAATGAGTCTAAAATTCAGGTCTTTAACTCTTAAGCTTGTGCTCTTTCTATGGGTCAACACCTGGAACAAGAGCTTGTTTGAGATCTAGCAAAAGGAAATAGTCAGTCAAATGGCCTTTAACATTTTTCACAAAACTCACCATAGATTTCATAACATAAAGGGTCAACTCTTCAGAGGTTGATTTCTACAGAAACCATGAGTCTTCCGAAATATAAACTCACCAGCTACTCCCAGCCATGTTTTAGATACTAAGACTATTTGAAAATAACAAACATAATAATAATAAAAACAGGGTTAGGTTTGTTTTTGTGCTTTACCTATAGAAGAAATGTTAGGTAATAGGAGAATATACCTGTTCACCCCACCTGGTACTATAGGAATTTCACCCCCCTGAACTTCCACATTTACCCCCCTGAATTCTGGGAGTTCCCTCTATGATTCCCACAAATACCCTTGGTAATTCAACATTCATATCCACTTATTCCCCAGTCTGGTGCCATAGTAAAAGCGACAACTAAGCTACTAAATGCCAAGTAGAGGCGTGTGTATTTGCTGCTGCTATCCACATCGACGACATCAATGTCTAAAACCAAGAGAACTGACGTCTGCAAGTAGATGTTGGTGATCTGGCCAACACCCCACGTACTACCACTGCCACAACCAGCAACCCACTGCCATGGAGACTGCCAAAGCCAGTTTCGGTGACATCCCTGCCACTTTCACCTTGCATTCTCAGTATCTCACAGAGACGGTGAGAAAAAGATTTTTAAGTTTCATTGGACTTTTGGATGGTCCATTCACCCAGTGACTCAAATGGAAGACAACGACGACAAGGCCACAGGCAAAATTCTCTCTCCCAGACCTGGTTTCTGCAACTTGATCCAAGTCAGTGCATGTTGGCTTCTTTTCTGCCTTGGAATGAGGTCTTTCCTGAGTGGCTTCTCAGTCTTCTGTGGCTTTTCCCATCAGTTTTTTAATTTTCTCAGATGCAGGACAGAATCCTAGGATGGCCACAGCAGAGCATCTGGCTAGAGCCCTGGCTGTAATAGCCTACACCCAGCTGTTCCCATCCACAGGATCTCTCCTTCAGTGACTCTATTAAACAGCGTGCAACCGTTACGGGTTGGGCAAGCCCAGCTGCAATGAGAGTATCATTTTCCTAAATAAACATCAGTGTTAAAAGTAAGAGCTCCATGAAGTGGTGAAAAGGCGCTGGCCTGGGAAGAGGACATCTGGACTCTGCCTCTTATTAGTCGTTTGGCCTCAGTAGAGTCCTTTAATCTCTCTGGACTTCAGCTTCCTAGCTTGTAAAACCCAATGCTCATTCTGGTCACTAAGCTTCTATCTAGTTTTGACCTTTGCTACTTGAATAGGTGAATCCAGGTCATCCCATTTCCTCCAAGGCCCCTGATGCATTTATTTGCTTTATTGAATAAAACATTTATATCACTGTCATGTCAGTGATTATTATTCACCTTGTTTTATAGATAAACAAAATGAAGTCCAAAAGTTTTATGTTAACATATACACAGTGCTTGTATAATTTTTTTCCATGAAAATAAAGTGTTATGCCAATTTGAAGCTGATTTTTTTCTTCTTTTTCATGTACTTATTAGTGATTCTTTATTGCCCTTGTCTTTCCCAACCAAGTCATGTCAGTATTCCAACAGCAGCACCTTTTACATTCGCATTACTAACTGCCTGATTTGGACCTTCTTTGTCTCAGGCCTCGAAGAAGCTCATTGCTGAAGTACCTTCTTAAATGGCATCTATTTTTCTAACCTCCTTACCACCCCCCATACACCCACAATCACCCTGGCAGATAACTTTATTGAGTACAGACCCGTTCACATCCCTACTGTTCATAAACTTCCAGAGAACCTTTATGGATCCCAGAATAATATCTACACTCTTTAACCTGTTATTCAAAACTCTCACCATGCGGCTTCAACACACTTATTAATTTTCACTTTTCTAATCACCTTCCCTTATATTAAGCAAATGGATTTACTTTCAATTCCTCCACACACTTTTGAATACTCACACCTCGTGCCTTGGTTGATGGTGTCTGTACCTCTGTCTTTTACTTAATATGTCCAAATCCTCTCTGTCTTCAAAACCTGAGCTCCAGAGAACCCTTTTCAAAGCGTTTCTCTATACCATTGGAAGTAGTCTTTCTCTTTGAATCATCTAGCACTTTATAAGTAACTCTAGTTTGAAGTCTTTATAAATGTTTGATTTTCCATTTATTCAATCTTTCCTCTGCCTCTAGCAATAAACTCTTAAAGGGCAAGAATCCTATCTATTTTTGGTTATCATTCTGTTCCCCAGATCTAGCACAATCCCTGTTATATTTAAGTGCTCAGTAGGCAATTCTCAAATAATTAGTTGAGTGAACATCTCTTAATACTCATTTTCTAACTCATGAGGATAAGTATTTGTATCCGTGTCTTGTCTTCTACAATCAACTCTTAGCTCCTTGAAAACAGTATTTATGTCTGATTCTGTTTGGTTATCTCTTAAAGAAAATTAGCTTATATCTTGAAAACATTTATTTATAAAGATTATTATGAAATATTACTTATAAATATTTCTTAATTTATAGATGACTAACAAAGCAAATTTAGGGGAGAAAAAAACACAAACTTTGAGGTCATAGAGTTCTGTGTTCAAATCCTGGCTTCGAAAAGTTAAATGAAAATGTCCAAGGATATTTTCCAATTAACACGAGTATTTTGTTTTTATAATCTACAAAGAACTTTCATATATATCTCAGTTGATTGTCATATATTATCTCAGTTGTCAAACAAGGATAGA
Organism: Paguma larvata; assembly: GCA_030068075.1. Taxonomy (NCBI): domain Eukaryota; kingdom Metazoa; phylum Chordata; class Mammalia; order Carnivora; family Viverridae; genus Paguma; species Paguma larvata. The sequence continues at coordinate 77,701,488 of CM057828.1, read as the reverse complement.
TAGTATTATTATCCCCAATTTACAGATGAGGAAACAGAGAGGTAAAAATAAGACAATTCAGGCTTCAAGAGGCTAATGGTCACCCAGGTAGTAAATGGAGGAACAGAGATTCAAAGTAAGGTTTTTGGAGACAAAAGTCGATGTCTTTTCTTTTTCTAAGTTAATTTATTTATTTTGAGAGAGAGAGAGAGAGAGAGAGCATAAGCAGGGAGGGGCAGAGAGAGGGAGAGAGAGAGAATCCCAAGCAGACTCCATACTGTCACATGGAGCCCAGAGCCCGGTTAGGTTCCAGCTCACAAACCCTGAGGTTGTGACCTGAGCTGAAGTCAAGAGTCGGACGCTTAATCGACTGAGGCACCTGGGTGCCCCCATGGCTTTTCCATTCTCATGAATATATTGACGGCACATAGATGCTGACCAGTGGATCTGTGCCTTTGGATAACAACATTGTAACAACACTGTTTCTAGAATTCAGGCCTCTTTTAGTCCTTATCCACTGTTCTGACCTCCGAAGACAGGAGAAGGAGCTTATTTGGAATTTCTGGTCTCAGGATAGAAAGATAGCCGCCCCCCTCCCCACCCCCACCCCCGGCACCTCGCCCTTATCTGTGGTTTAACTTTTCATGGGTTCAGTTACCCTTGCTCAACTTCAGTCTGGAACCAGATGACCCTCCTTCTGATATGTTGTCAGAAGGTCAAAAGTAACCTAACACTACATCACAATGTCTATGTCCTGGCCCTCACTCCATCTTATCATGTAGGCATTTTATCATCACACATCATCACAGGGAGAAGGGTGAGTACAGTACAAGATGATATTGTGATAGAGACCACATTAACACAACTCTTATTACAATATATTTTAATAATTAGTTATTGTTTAATTATGTAATAACATTATTTATACACAATACTATCTATTTATTATTACTTGGTGTTTATCTCTTACTGTGACTAATTTATAAATGAAACTTTATCATAGGTATGTATGTATAGGACATGGTATGTATAGGGTTTGGTACTCTCTATGGTTTCAGGCTGGGGGTCTTGGAACACATCCTCTGCAGATAACAGATAACTGTATGTGATACATTCTGGAGGAAGAGTAGAAATAGACCTATTTTCATACTTGATACAGAAATTACAGAAACGCTTTCAGAATTTTTTTTTTTCTGTCTGAAGCCTTTTTCTGTCTGATGCAAAATGGAAACTCATCACTTTTATTTAAACCAGGGACCCTTCTTTTCTTTTTGTAAAACCTCTCTATCTCTATATCGAAGCTCAAATCCAAGTCAAGAGAAAAACAAGCTATTATTTATTATGCAGTTTGCTCTCATTATGTTCTTCCCAGAAATGAGTCTCCATCCCTCTCGAACTTCCTTTCACAGGACGCTCTGATCTGGCTCACCCTCACAGCACTGGGCAAGTTGTTTTGCCTGGCTTATCCCATCAATAGAAGGCTCAGCTGCCTTTTCTCACACTCAGAATCCAGCAGACCATTTTCTTTGGTCATCAGCAGAGAAATGGGGAGTCTCTTCTCTTAATGGGCTGAGCTCCTGCCAAGTTCCAAAGTGCTCTCGCCCTTTCTTAAAGATATCGAATATTTGTTCCTGACTCAAGACATCTGGATACCTTGTGTGAATAACCCCTGCCTAAGGGTGGTGGGTTGTTTGAAAGCTGACCATTCCAGTATAAAATATTCAGGCACTTTACTTCAAACAATTCTGATAGAACTTGGTAACTTAAACAAAACAAAACAAAACAGAAACCTTCCCAGTTGTAGTTTCTGCTCAATAGCAGGTGAAACAATAAAAAAAATATTGAGCAAGCAAAATTAATCTGCATCCAGAGAATTTTAAAAAATTTTAAAACAAATAAATCCACATAAATCCTCTGGGATTTTGCCAGCAAGTCTTTAACAATCTGTTTTTAATAGCCAGGCAGTATCCCACAACAGCAGGCATCGAAGAGTAATGAAGTACTTTGTAAAAAATAAATAAATAAAAGCAATAATAATGCTGAACACAATTTCAAAAGAGAAACAAAATGTTTTGACTGAAACAGAAGGAGTACTAGAAGTTATGCTGGTTAAATACCTATGAGCTGGACAGCTGAGTTCAATGGCCCTCCCATTCTTACTTCAGAGAAGTGTGACAGGTATGTGGCCTGGCTAGACAGCATTTACTACTTGCAAGCCAGCCAGCCAAAGGTCAATACAGATCTTATTAACAGTCGTGCGGGAATCGTGAGACTTGGTCTCTTTTTCCTTTTATTTCTTCATAGTCCGAAAGTTGCCTCCAAACTTCAGAAAGAAAAAAAATAATTTTTAAAAAGACACTTTTTTGGTAACCGTTATTCCTCTAGTTAGAGTAACACCTCATTTGTCCATCATCAATGAGGGAATGCATATTCTTCACAAATTCATTTTCCAATAAAAGAAAGCAAGTTTAGTGTTCAAAGGAGTAAAGTTCCTTGAGATATTTTTGCTGGAACTCTTCTAAAAGATATTACATATTGAACAGGATTTGACCTTTTCTGATGATTCAGAGTTATCATCATGAGCATCAATCACTATGAATCCACCACCTCCTTCCTCCCAGAGTGCAAATATACTGGAATCTCTCACAAGCTAAAAGAAACATCTCTTTTGACCCTAACCACCTTCAACTACTCCCTTCCCTTTCTTTTTTTAAAAACAGCTTTATCAAGATATAATGCACATACCATATAATTCACCCATTTAAAGTGTACAATTAATAGTTTTCATATATTCGCAGGTATATGCAATTATTACCATAGTCTAATTTAGACTACTTTCAGAAAGACACTTGTGCCCATTCGCTGTCACCCTCTCCATCCTTTGCTACCACTCCCACCCCTCCGGCTCAAAACAATACTGCTCTGCTTTCCATCTCTAGACTTCCCTCTTCTGGACATTCACATCAATGGCATCATATCAGACAAGGTCTTTTGTAACTGGCTTCTTTCACTTAGCATGATTTTTTCGAGGTACATCCACATTGTTGTAGTTATCAGTACTTCATTCTGTTTTTGGCTGAGTTCTCCTCCATTGTGTAGATGAATATACCAGATTTTTTTTAAGTTTATTTATTTATTTTGAGAGAAACAGAGACGGCATGAGGAGGAGGGTCAGAGAGAGAGAATTCCAGTAGGCTCTGTACTGTTAGTGCAGAGCCTGATGTGGGCCTCGGGAATCCCACACACTGTGAGATAGATCATGACCTGAGCTGAAATCTGGAGTTGGACGCTCAACCAACTGAGCCACTCAGGTGCCCCAGATACACCAGATATTTTGGTCCACTTGTCTGTTGATGGACATTTGGGTTGTTTCTACCTTTGACTTGTTTCAAGAATGCAACCATAAACATTTGTGCACAAGTTTCTGTGCGGATGTATATTTTTATTTCTCTTGAGTATATACCTAGGAATGGTCATATGGAAATTCTATATTTAATCATTTAAGGAACTGCCAGACTGTTTCCCATGGTGGTTGCAACATTTCACTTCCCTCCCAACAGTATATGGGAGTTCTGACATCCTTGTCAAAGCTTATTTGACTTTTTGATTCCAGCCATTCTAGTGAATGTGAAGTGGTATCTCATTGTGATTTTGATTTGAATTTCCCTGATGACTAATGATGTTGAGTATCTCTTCACATGCCTATTGGCCTTTTGTGTACCTTCTTTGGAGAAATGTCTATGCAGAGTCCTTGCCCGCTTTTAATAGGGTTGTCTTTTTACTACTGAGTTGTAATGGTTCTTTATATATTTTATATATGTCTGACAAGTCCTTTATTGGATGTACAGTTTGCAAATATTTCCTCCCACTCTGTGGGTTGTCCTTGTACTTTTTTGGTAGACTTTTCACTTAATTTTCTTCTGTTGTTGCCCAGCTACCTGAAAGAAGTTCCTTGTTCCTCGTAGCCTGCTATGTCTTGCTTCCCATTTATTCCTAAAAACTACCACAGTGTGGTTCCCATACCTTCCATTCCTTTGAAATATTCTTACAAAGGCCAAATTTCTCTTATTAGAGCCAGGGAGGGGGTTCTCACTGTGAAATCTAAAGGTTTTTTCCTTAATGGTCTCTCTATTTGTCATTTGACATTTGGCAATGCTCAATCTTCATTTCTTTGAAAAATTCTCCTCCTTAGCTTCTATGATACGATTTTCTTCAGATTTTACTCCTATCAGGATAACAATTCCTTACTTTCCTCTTCCACTCCTCGTATTGTACTTATACTCAAATATTGATGTTCCTCAGTTTAATCTGCCATCATCTTTTCAGAGTACATATTCTTCTAGAATGATCTCACTTATTCCCATGCCTTCGACTCTATTGAAAACTTCCCACATAAATCACCAGACTGTACCTTGTTCTAGAGTCCAGGACCATATTTTTAACTGACTGTAAGTACTCCCTCTTAATCACTTGGAGGCAGTTAAACCATTCCATTTTCAAAATCCAAAATAATCTTTCTCTCTAATTGTTTATCTTCCCTTATTCTCATGTCATTGGGGGCAAGGAAGTCTGGAATCATTCCTCATTGATCTTTTTCTTTCATGTTGGTTTCATTTTGGTCATCATGTCTGTCTTACCTTCTAAATATTTTTCTAATCTTCTTCTTTCACTTATTCACCACTGTCATTGTCTTTTAATAAACTTACATAACCACTTATTAGGATTATTTCAGTACAGTCTGAGTTCGTTCTTCCGTCCTCTTTCCTGTTCAATCCACCTTTATCAGTTTGGCCAGCATTAACTTTCTAAAACATAAGTCTATACTGGAACCCTTTACATTATCTACTTTTAATGATTCCCTGTAAACCACAGGATAAATTTAGACTTCTTTTCATTATGTATCAGACTCTTACTTAGTTTTTCCCTTGTCTACATTTCTCTTGCTGTCTTGTTCATCTGCCCCACAATCCTGAAATCTTAAACTTCTATTCCCCCCAAATTCTGTATCCATTTCTTTTTTATTGGCATGGAACAAATTACCATAAATTTAGCAGTTTAAAATGACATGAATTTATTATCTCACATTTTCTGTGAATCAGAACTCTGGCACATTTTAGCTGGGTTCTCCACTCAAGGTCTCACTAAGGTGAAATCAAGGTGTCAGACACCTATATCCTCATCTGGAAGTTTAACTAGGGAGAGATCCATTTCCAAACTCTTTCAGGCTCTTTGTAGAGCCTTTTATTTACTTGCAGCCATATGACTGAGGTGGCTGTTTTATTACTAGCTATTGTAGGCACTGCACCCACTAGGGGCCACTCACAGTACCTAGAGGTGACTCTCGGATCCCTACCACAGTCAGTATCCACAACGTGGCAGTTTGCTCCTTCAAGGCCAGCAGAGAATACCTCTCTCTTTGAATCACTTAACTCCTTTTGGTGTGCACTTTTAGTCAGACCACCCAAGATAATCTTGACTTTTTTTTACTAACTCAAAGTCAACTGGTTAGAAACCTTAATTCCATCTGTAAAACTCCTTTTGCCCATTAACACAACATAATCATGTGAATGGTCTTCCCTCATATTCACAGGCCGTCCTGCTCACACTCAAGAAGGGGTTATACAAAGCATGTTCAGCAGGGGTGGGAATCTTGGAGACCAAATTAAAAGTCTGCCTGCCATACACATGTTCTTTCACTACTCTATGCCTCTGTTCATACTGCCATTTATTTCTGTTACATCCAGTCCTCCATTTTTGGTTTGGAAAGCCCCCAATTGGTTTTTAAGACTGTTTCAAATATTACTTATACATTAAGCCTTCAAGACAAATCAGTTTTTCCCTTCTCTCTCCTCCTATTGCACTTGCTCTTTCTATCATAATTCTTATGTTTCTGCTTCTCCAGCTGAACTGTATTATTTTCAAGGACATGAACTACCTGTTACTTGTCTTTGCTTCCCCAACCCCAGCTATGTATTAAGTTCTCAACAAATGTGTATTGAGTGAATTAACCCACCTCTTACTATGCAGTAAGCCCATGATAATTTCATTGGCTGTTCAAGTGAATAGAACTTTTAACCACATAGCAAATATCCTCAGTTTGACACTGTTAAGCTAGTTTTTTATTTTGTTTTGTTTTGTTTTGGTTTTGGTTTTGGTTCTCCCTCTCTCATTGTATTATCAGATTGTCAACTGTTACTGCTTCTTAGAGTCGGGGGACCTAACTATAAAACTGCTTCTTTGAAATTGCTATGTCCAAACTGGTGTGGACCAGGAAAAAAAACATTTAATGTGTTAGAATTTAGAATACAGTATGAGTACAATGGTTGTACTTTCATTGATTGTCAGAAAGTCTCTTTTATGGTTGTAGTACATGACCTTTGGCACAGAGACTGCAAAATGAATTTTGAATGTTTTTGTAAGCATTCTTCCAGATACTTGAAAACCAGCTAGCAGTTTGCTGGGTAAGTGACCTTTGAATAAGTAAGGGCCAATTTTGCATTCACAAGATCAACAATTTTGAAAGGTAACTTTCAATAGAAGGCAGCTAAACACAAGAGAACTTGTCTAACACTTCACAGTTCTGTTTACATAATTACAAATGAAGGTTTTCAATGAAGTTAACAGAAAGTCTTGAAATTGGAAAAATGATCTAAAAATATTTCTTCCAAACTTAAATATTTAAATCACTTGTTTTTGTCATTTCATTCATTGAGTATCCCAAGCGGAGGGATAAGATCATAAACGTACATTTTAGAATCAGGCATCAAGTCCCCAGAAGACCACAAAAAAGCAGAAGTCAATGAAACAGACCTCAGTGGAAAAACCTATAAATTTTGAGCTGTGCAAATTCTATACTTCCAATGGCTACAATGGCAACTTGCCAGAAGGCTGAGGGCCACAGTTAATTTGCACATAAATTTATATAAAATTTTAAATTGTGGGCATGCATGCACAAGCTTAGCACTCATTTGCATGATAAATAGAAATGTCTTGTTTGCTTTTACTAGTTATGAAAACTCCAAGATGGATAAGCTTTGTCTCCAGACCACTATTATGCAAAAATGATACCTCTGGGCTTTTACAGTCATTGTTTTAAACTAAATATACTGTTGGTATTTTAGGCCCTGCTTACTGCTGTTCTTATTGCCTTGTTTAATGTAAAACATGCTTAATAGCTAACATTAATGAGTCACCCCCAAAAACCAAATACAACATTCATAGCAGTCTCAAATAAGAGAAATTCTGATTTCATTCCAAGCCTAGAGACAAACCTTCAGTTTGGTTTGATGTTATTCTCAAACCACAGACTCTCAAAGACATCTTTACTGAATGAGTTCTTTGATTGTTTTTTTTTTGTTTTTTTTTGTTTTTTTTTGTGAATGATGGGTTAGATTGGGTGTTGACTATGCCTAGATACCAGTGACACTTACGTAGGATATTTTTAAATAACAAATTTAATAGGAAGCAAGTACTCAACTCTTAACATTCATCTGCAGCCAAGAAGACATATAAATTAGGAAACAGAAGATAACCATAATATAAAGGACTTACATGGAGTTGGGAAGGTTATGGGTCAAGGTGCATCCCCCTTGGATTGTTCTCTTTCTGTTGAAAGTCAGTAAGATCTGAAAAACATATTCATTTCAGGAATCTAATAAATGAAGCATTCAGTAATAAATATTAAATGAAAATATTTCCTCAAGTAGAGAGTAAACTTAAGATATTTCAATATTAAATGTGCCTGTATAGTGTGAAATAAGAATAAAAATAGTTGAAATAACAAAAAAGAGTCCATGATAGCCAAATATTGAGCAACTACAGACATAAAACTCAGTACTTTTTTACAGTCTATACGTCAGAAAAGGATGGTCACTAGAATGTGTGTGCCATAAGAGTAAGGACTGTGTCCAACACGTTCACTATATTATCTGCTTGGTCCAATTTCAGCACATATGGGCACCCATTAAATCTTTCTTGACTGAAAGGATGATGGCAGATCTGATATCCAATGCTGTGACTCAATATGAGTCTTGGACTAAGATACGTGGCGTTAGAAAGGAATCAGTGGATAACAGAGATTCAGCATGAGAGGTGATAGAGAAGACTTTAATCCAAACTTGGAGATACATTTTCCCTTTCCTACTGCAGAATTTCATCTTTGCTAGTGGTATTGATGGTGATATAGAGACTCACATGTCAGTGACGCCTCCATATATTATTTATAGCTATTGCACATATTATGTATGTATGTTTAGGTTAAGAGAAGACTATTCCACAATATTACTTTTGTCCTTTGTCAATTCACCTAAGTCTTGAAAACCTAATCACATCAGACTTAACTGAATCAAACAACACTTTTCTCAGCATTCTGTTGGCCAGAATATAAAGGCAGAGTAAGAAGAACTCTCAGGATGATTCATAACAAGAGTCTATTCTTGTATGGCATAATTTTGTACAGGCTGATCCCTTTAAGCATAATCAGGATAACATAGCAGAACACAAATCTATGCTAACAGTCCCTATGGTATAATATTAATCAAAAACTGAATAAGTTTGAGTTTTTGAGTATTTCTAGGAACTGGGGAGTGGGCTGGAGAACCGTAATTAGAATCATTTTATAGCAAATAAGCTATAGCCAGCTAAATGATATATAGAAAATTCACCAGATTGAGTATAAGAGATCTCTGCAAATAACTGTGTAACATTTGCTGGAGCCATTTAATTTCAGGAAGACCCTGTTTTCTTGCTGCAAAATGATAGTTGATCCACATAATATCTAACTTCCCTTCTCTGTCTAAACATTCTAAAGTTCTGAGTCTGAGTTTTGGTTGTTGTATTTTACCACTATTTCATTTAATAAGTCCAATGATATAGTTTTGTAATTCTCTTCCATTTCTGCTTGGAAAGAATCATCCAAAGGCCTGAATTGTTTCTCATACATTTGAAGACCATTGTTTGTTGAGTTTAATTGGTGTTCATTATCATATAGCTCATGTAGACCATCAAAGGACAGGCATGACCAAAAACTGGGCAGTCATAAAAACAGGTGTCTAGTAAGTCTGGCTGAGATGGAGTAATAATACTACCAGTATTGGAAAACCAGTGACAAATTAGAAGCCAGTGACCATATAAAGCTTCCAGGTAGATATTGAACATAATATATATGCTTAAGAAGATGTTGAGCAGATCTGTCTGTAAAGACTCTGAAAAAGCCTCTGAAATCAACCTCAAACACAAGAAAACTAGAAAAGAATGTTGAATGTCTTTCTTCCCAATGCATGTAGTATGAAAGAAGAGGATTAGTAAATTTTGGAAATAGCTTAAATACTTCACATACTTTCCAAAATACATTAAAAGCAATAAACTAGCCAGGAAGAATAAAGACTATATTATCCAAATACTTATGTCCAAGAGTTCTGGATTCTAAGGTATGATTATTCCTTTAGGCTTTTATCCTACTGAACTGATTTGAACATTATACATGGCTATTTCATCAAGGACCTTGGTATCAAATTTTAACAGCCTCTGAAGATGCTTTGTGAAATGTGTTGGGCAGCAAGAGATATTTACTCTGGGAGTATCTCTTTGGGAAATTCAATCACTACTTGGGAATGGATCACTTCCGAAATCATAACGACTTTGACAATATTCGTGCATGTCTTTGAAAGCTGCAAAAATAGGATATATTTTTAATGAAGTTCTAAAAGAAATGTTCATCAAATAACAAGCCTTCCCATTTATTTTGCCAGAATGATTTCTGTGTTTGGAATGGCTGGGATTCCAATTTACTGGTAGGACTTCTATGAGAATGTCAGCCTTCCTGCTTCACAGATTTTTGGCAGTTGCCATTTGTCCTATATTTTCCATTTAAGCATACCACCCAACATAAAACTCACATCTAAAAATATAGTATAAGGTCACCTGTGAGATCTCAGTAAAAGTAAGTTAAATCAAACTACAAACCTCTCATACTGGTAGAGTACATGTGGTTCTTCAGTAAACCAATCTGCCTTTTAAAATGATTTTCCCTAAACCTCCTGCTTTAATTATTTCTTGTCCTTCCCTCAGGGGCCATTTGCAAAAGGCCATAGCAACCTTTTCGATATTTATAAGCTATGTTTGTAGATACAATAGAACCTTTGGTGCAGTCAGCTAAATAAAGCACCAGCCAGCTGCCATAATTTCTGCCCTCCGAATTTGAATGAGATGTAGCCCCTGAAGATTCTGAAGGGAACATGGGGAAACAAGGCTAAAAGCCAAACTAGTTTTTCTAAATAATACCAAAGTTACAACACCTTTATTTCATGAGTTAGCATAAAGCCATTTCTTATACAAAAGTGAAGTGTCTTTTGCCATGAGCCCTAAAGTGTTTTGAGGTCCTGAAACTTCCACAAAAAAGTAAGATAAATTCTAGAAATGCTACATACTAAATTCTCTTCGTTCAGTATTATAATATGTGTTGAATTATTAACACAAACTCCGAGAAATCCTGTTCCAAAGAGACCCATTTAACTTCTTTAAACCTTTATAAAAACTTATCTTACATTTATAACACCTATTATTGTTGAAAGAAACTATTTTTCTGCAATCCATGCCCCAGGGGAGGCTGTCATTCTCTTTGTGGAAATGAAACATAAGTGGCCGCAATTTTCTTTACTTGGCCAAAATACTATTAAACTGGCACAAAATAATAACACAAAACTACCATTCTTTTCATGACTTTGATTGCCTCTTTCTCCTAAGGAAAAAATAACAGATAACTCAGAGCTCATTCCAAGTCCCTCTATTCACCACCCAAGCCCCTGATTTGGAATTAGTAGTGTTGAACACTGAGCCTTAGAGCTTTTGAGCCATTTTTTTTTCTCCCCCTAAGTGTCTGCATTTCAGGTGCGATTTTAAAGGGTATCAGATTAATGGTGTTTCATTATCAATAACAATAGTAACAGCAACAATATGAAAAGTAATAATGCAGTTTTAAAATCAACTGTCTTAAGTGGTGAATGGAGGATATGTAATAAAAATCTCCATAGAGTATTCTTTTCTTCTCCATGGAAAGAATATAGACAGAATATCAAATAATATCTGAAAGAAGACAGTTTTAGAAGTAGCTAAGACAATAAAATTTGCCTGTTGGAAAGGGTAGACACTACTTTGGTTATTGTGTTACCACCGGTATATTTGAACAGATGTCTCATTTCCTTCACCTCTAATTATTTCTAATTCTTCTCATGTCCTTACAATTGTTGAGGGTCTGAGTGAGCCATAATGACTTGTAGGAAACTGCTCAGCAGAAATAATAAAATTGACTTTATCATGAGCTGAAGGTGAAGGGCAGAAAGAGAAGTAATAATGCTTATTTCATTACTAAAATTTTGAAAAGACCCCACAATATGTTCTTTCTGAAGCTCTTGACATCCAGGAGCCCTCTGGAATTGCTACTTTAAAATACAAGCATTTGGACCTTTGAACAAAAGCAGAGGACAGTAATCATTTCAAAGTGGCATTTAGACATTAAAGTCTAGGCTTCTTTGGAAGGTAAAATGCTGTTTGAGTATGAAGACTTTGAAAATTCTATATCTTATTGGAGCCACCATTAAAAAAAATGGCACTTGGCTCATTATGTATTTGGTTGCCTGACTTTGAAATTATGTTCTGAAGGAAAAAGGCACAAAACAAAGAAGGTATATTAGAAATCCTACTTTCAAAGGTATGTCTGTGGGAACTACATGAATTTAAAATGCTTATCATACATACAAATTTACTATGAAATATTTCTAGCTTCACTGGCACTAAAAGTTTGCATGTTTAGAACTTATAAACCAAGTGCCTTCAAGTCAATTTACATGAATGACAGCATTAGAGGTGCATGTTTCCTAAATTGATCGTTGGATTTGGCTTAGGCAATCTTGGCAGAAAGTTGCTACCTTCCAATCTTTGTTCTACCTGGTTGAAAAAAAAAAAAACATGCTGTTTTCCTGATTCAAAACCATCAGAATTTCCTCCCTACTTTTTCTCCAGGGAAGATTGTATAGTGAAAAGTTAAGGGTTCAAATCCTGACTCTGATACCTGTGGCTATGTGACCACCATGTTTTCATCTGTGGACTAGGTATAATAATACTTCCCCACGGTATTGTTGTAAGGAAAAATGAAGAATAGCATGGCTCATTTCCCCCAGAATATCTCTGAGTTAACTTCTTAGTTGACAAACCGGCTCATGGGGATCTCACCTCTCCAAGGAAGATTAGAACTCCTTTAAGGATGTAGGAAAACCCCTGTGGCCCAGGATGTGGGAACCAGGCACCCTCTCCCTTACCCAAGGATTCCATTCCCTCTTCCCAAAGAAAAGTTGCCTGCAAGCTGTGAAAGAGCCTAAAACTCCAAGGATGAGAACAAGCTGGTGGAGCTGCCCTACCCAGCCCAGTTGGAGGCCACCGGGAATAATATCACTTAATTCAGAATCTTCATGAGAGTGGGAGTGAAGTGAATGTCTTTTGAAAACAGAACTGGTCTCTGCCCATGATCATCAGTGAAGCCACAACCAAGAGCATGGAGGCTGTATATTTGTGCACACAGTTATCTTTTAGGAATGAGAAAGCCACCCCTCAGGAGTCCTCATCCCAGTGGGACCTTCCCGGGCTCCTCCTTTCCCAGCCTTTACTAAAGTGTTAGCTAGTTGGAAAAGGATCTGCTAGTAGGACCTTGGGCTTTTGTTCCCTGCACCCCCTACATTTCTTTCCCCTTCAAGATATCCAGTACCCTCCCTTCACAGAGAAGATCTGAGTTGCATTCAAGCAGCTGGAGAAGCATAGCCCTCATGGGTCATGGTTTCTTTAAAGGTCAGGGCTCACACAATTCTTCAGTAGAGAGGGCTATGCATGAGCAGGAGCCCCACTATAGGCTTTATCAGTGAAGAGGATGGGTCCCTTCCTCTCACCACTCTTTTCCCCTTTATCCCAGAGCTCAGCTCAGACACAAAGGCTCTTCCATTTACCATCAACATGGAAACTTGGCTCATCATGTGGTTGTATTCTTCCTCTTTTGTGAATTCTCTTATTCTTCAAAACTGCCCTTCCATGAAGGAGGCCTGTGGACTAAAGGGGTCTGGCCAGTCACCCAGGGGTGATTGAGTCCCTCGGACCTGAGGTTTGGTAGACAAGTTTAATAAAGGGTTTATGTCCTTGAAAAAAATGAAGAATAGAATGAACTATGTGCTCAGTTGACATTATTATTTCTTTTGTTTTCATCAAGTCATGCTTGCTTGCCTTCTTGCCTTTATTAATTTTAGTCTCTCAGCCTGAAATGGCTTTTTCCTACTTTTTTTTAACCAAGTGAAGTTCTAAATATCTTTTAAGTTGCAATCTAATTATAGCTTCCTTTATAAACCTTTCTTTAATGTCTCCTGATAGAATTAATTGTCCTTTCTTCTGGGTTTCTGTAGCTTCCTTTATATAATAGACCAAAGATCTATTATATATGAAGCACTGTGCAGGTACAAAGAAGAATGTGGCTAGATCTCTGTTCTTGATGTATTCTGATATATTACATGAAGACTTTTTGATCTTCCTCACCAGACTGAGAAGAGAATAAGGCATGGCCCAAGTCGTCTTATTCATCTTTGCACAATTAGCACAGTACATGCCACATAGAAGTATTTGATAAATGTGGCTTGAATTAGGTCAAATTACAGCAAAAAGGGCTTGTCATTTACTCTCCTCTAGTGCTACTCTCTATGCATGATGGAAGCATCAATATAAAAACAGACCAAGTGATCCTGTGGCCTCGCAGCGCATTGTACAGAGTATGGAAGTCCAGGGTGTTTGGGTATTGGTCTAATGCAGATGGCCACTGGCTGACCATCTCTTTGAATTATACTGTTCTCAAAGAGGACAGAATATATTTTCTTGAAATAAAGTACAGTAATATTCTACCTTTTAACCTTTTTTTCTCATCCCTTCCAAATTTTATCTAGCTCTCTATGATCTAAAACAGTATTCATCATAAACTCTGAAATGTTACACAAACTTCCTCTCCCACATCCCTCTCCTGGGCCTCTTTTAGAACACAGCCTCTGCTCAGTTTAAGGTGAGGGTGACTAACTCTATCACTTGCTCTAAATAGGAAAGCGATGGCATTGAAACTAAATATTTTATTTTAGTTCTGAATACAAATGTCTCATTAGAAGCATAAAATCTCCATGGCAGTTCATTTTCATATCTCTTTGCAAAACCCAGTAGAATAAATAAAGAGGTAAATGAATGTTAAATCACATTTTAAAGAATGGAATCAATCAATCTTTCCAATACAATCATCAAGAGGAACCATTAATAACAATTTGGCTTTGAAATATAAATGCAACAAGCACTTCTTCAAAAATGTATCATAAAGAATATCCCTTTTAGAACTGATTAGAAAGAGAAGTTCCTGGAATTCTCCTGGAAGGAGATCCTGGAAGTAACTGTCTGAGGAGAAAAGAGAAACCAAAAAAAAAAAAAAAAACCAGAAGAAGAAGAAGAAGAAGAAGAAGAAGAAGAAGAAGAAGAAGAAGAATAATTCTTTCTATGGGAACACTAAGGGAAAGAAACAAAAGCCTCTGCATTACCTTGCTAGTGCTGCATAACAAAGACCACACACTGATTGTCTTAAACAACAGAAATGTATTTTTCCACAGTTCTGGAGACTAGAAGTCTGAGATCAAGATGCTGGATGGTTGGTTCCTTCTGAGGGCTGTGAAGAAGAATCAGAATCAAGCCTCTCCTCCAGCTTCTGGTGGTTTTCTGGTAATCTTTGGCATTCCTTGGTGTCTGGAAGCATCATTCTGATCTCTGCCTTTATCTTTGCAAGGCAGTTTCCCTATGTCACATTGGATTAAGGGGTCCACCATGATCCAGAGGGATCTCATCTTAACTAACTACATCAGCTACGACGCCAAGATTTCAAGATTTCAGCATATAAATTTGTGAAGAGGGGACACAGTTGAATTAAGTTTGTTATGCAAACAGAGAGACTTCATGTTGTTTGTGTAATTCCGAAGTGCACATGACAATGGGAATTCAGCCCAAGATGAGAGATTCCCAGAAGTCAGGGAGTTAAGACACTGAAATAAAATAAAGATGAATACCAAGAACGGATTTCAGCAAAACCATTGAGAAGGCAACTGCCATCTTTAAGAAACCATGTAGGACAATCTCTGCCATTTTTAGCTGCTCCAGAAGAAGCTACTCACTGAGCTAGGAGTGCCTGACACATATCTATGTAAACAATTGAAATACTAGGACAATTTTACTTGACTTCTCAGGCTAATTTCTTCAATTGTTTCCTTCCTTCTTTTGACACAGCTCTTCTTTCATTTATTTATTTATTTGTTTGTTTGTTTGTTTGTTTATTGGCTTGCATGGCAAACTCAATTTATGCACATTGTTAAAAACAGACTAGCTCAAAATACTTGAGTGTCTTGTGCATTTATAGTCTCTTATTCAACTCCCTTCTAAGAGTAAATGTCTCTTGTATTAGTTTTGACAGTATTTAACTCTTAATAATATACACTCTCATTAATAATGGATTAAATATTTATGGGTTTGTTTATCTCATGTAAAAAGAAATACAGGCGTCCAGGGTATTTTAGTCATGATAATCCTGACTCTTTCTATCTTTCCCTAATTCATTGAAGGTATTGTTCTTTGCTGCTACCAATGGTGCAAATGGCATCTGTACCTTCAAGCTTCAGGATCTCATTGCAGGTAGAAAGAGGAAGGGGGAAACGACAAAAGGAAAGAGGACAAGGGACATGACAGCCAAGTTGATCTTTTGCAATCAAGGATGTAAAAACTTTCCTGATGTAAAAACTCCCACCTAGCAAATTTCCAGTTGCATCTCATTCAGACTGTATCATGACCTTTGTGGCTTCCTAATAGATAAAAACAAATGCAATTATATTTCAACTCTGGCCTCTCTCTTGAACTCTGTCTTTGACTCCAGATCTATATATCTAGCTCCACCTGGATGCCCTACAGGCAACTTATGCACCACCTATCCAATCCAAAAACAAATTCTCCTTCTACTCACATTGCTCCTCCATAGATGTTCTCCATTTTAGTAGACATCCTAGGACAGAATTCTTAGGAATAATCAAATCCCTTTTCCATACATTATATTTAATTGATAACCAAGCCATATATTCTGTCTCCCAAATATCTCTTGAGCCTTCTCTCTCTCTATTTCTTATTATTTTGCCTTAATTTTGGTCCTTATAGATCTTCCCTAGAAGACTGTAATAGCCTGCTGAATGGTCATCCCACTTTGATATTTAAGTCATTCCAATACCATATTGCCAGAGAAGTGACTTCCTAAAAAGCAAATCTGATCAGATACTCCACCACCACCCATACACATCTTAGCAATGTATACGGGACTTTTTATGATCTGTCCTATGACTACTTTCAACCTGACAAATTATACAAATTATTTGCAATCCCCATGTACACCAAACTCCCTCAGATGGCTGGAACTAGTGTATTTAAGGTACTAACTTAGTAAGGTACAAGCAGAAAGTACGATCATGATTTGAGCCTAAGTCAGATGCTTAACCAACTGAGCCACTCAGGCGCCCCCAAAATAGCTTCTTTTCCATGTATAATTTTTTCAGTGATCCTCAGCAAATGAAACTTAATAATGTAGATGCTTTTCAGAGATCTCATGTGCACAAGAGCATGTGGCCTTTTCTGCAACTCACTATAATTGTGTATTATAATAAGGATCTCTTTGGAAATAATTCCTCAAATAATTTCCTGAGTAGAGTACTTCTACAATATCCTACAAAGATAATAGTTTTTCTTTTTCAAACTCTTCCAGTGATGTTAGTTATATCAGAATAAAATAATGCAATGTTGTTTTCTAGCAATGGGTCAAGTGTTAATTTCAGTTTTTAAGGACTTCCCCAGGAATTATTAACCGATTGACATTAAATAACTGAGAAAGAATAAAGAGATGTGAAAGATGGTAGGAAACCAGAATTTTAAAATGGTTTTTTGAATCTTTTTTGTTCAAATATGACCCAAGTTATACCATTTTAATTTAGTTAAGAATATGCATTGAGCTGTCTTCTAAGTGTTAGCAATAGAGTGAGCTGTTCTCTGCTGTTACCAAAACTCAAATTTTATTGGGAAAGATAGACATTTAGGAGACAATTCCAATTTAATGTGATTAATGTTGTAGCTATATAAAATCAGGATGCCACAGAAGCATATAGAAGAATCTTTTGAAACGAGGAGGAGACAGTCAAGCATATTAAGGAGTGATTCCATTCTAAGCAAAGGGAAATATATATTCAGTTAGAAACAAGAGGATAAAATTGTCCATTCAGAGAAAGCAAAGCATGTCTGAAATATAAAAGTGTAGAAACAATTCCACATCTTCTCATCTATCAAGCAGACCTGCTTTTTCCCTTGTTCTAAAAATAATTCAAATTTGAACCACTAACCAACAACCGTTATATAATGGCATTATACAAAATGGCATTATGTAAAAGACATGCATGAAGGATTTGTGATTATTATTTTTACATTTCCTGTACTATATTGATGTTCTCTTTTATAGTTTATAGTGATTTATGAATATCTCAGTATCTTTTATTGCTACATTATTTACAAATATCAGAGTATATAATCACATCTCTGAAAGTAGTAGAATAAAACTTCTCAAGTGTTTTCATTCATAAAGGAAATGAAAACACTGGTAAAAATTATCAGGATCAACCTTTTCAGAACTCTAGAAATTAACCAAAGGCTTACAGAAATTAAGTAAGCGTTTATCCAAGAAAAGTGGCTGAATCTCATTAAGAACAATATTTGTGGCAATTTAACTTTTCTAACTTCCCTTTCCCCAGCTCCATGCTTCAACCGTATGCTCTGCAAGAGATACATTTTATAATCAAAGACAAAAATAGGTTGAAAGCAAAATAATGTGAAAAGACCACGCAATCAGTAACCTGACAGGGGTGGGAGTGGCTATCTTATTGTCATTAAAAATAGACTTCAAGACAAATTTTAACTAGAGACAAAGAAGGACATTTTAAGTGACAAAAGGGTCAATATATCTAGAAGATACAACAATTATAAACACATATGTACCTAACCGGAGAGCCCTAAATTATATGAATCAAAGACAGAACTGAAGAGAGAAATTGACAATTCAATAATAGCAGTTGAAGACTTCAATGTCCCACTTTCAATACGGTATACAACAACTAGACAACAATCATAAGGAAATAGAAGACTTGAACAAGACCATAAGGAAAACCCTAGATCTACCAGATAGCAATATAACACTCCACCAAACAACAGTAAAACATATAATCCTCACAACTGTAAAGGAAGCAATTATAACTCAATAACAATAACAACATATATAATCCTCACAACTGTAAAGGAAGCAATTATAACTCAATAACAATAACAACCCCACCAGATAATCCAGTTTAAATATGGCCAAAGGTCTGGATAGATACTTCTCAAAAGAAAAAAATAAAATGGACAAAAAACACCTGAAAAGATTTGTGATGTCATTAGTAATTAAGGAAATACAAATGAAAACAACAGTGATATAGCAATCCTTCACGACCATTAGGATTGCTATATTTAAAAAGACAGAGAGTAACAAGTGTTGGTAAGGATGCAGAGAAATCAGAATCCTCATACACTGTTAGCGGGTTTGTGAAATAGTTGAGCCATTTGGGAAAACAGTCACCCTAGGCCTGAGGCAATTGAGGGGAAGTATAGAGGTGGGTGCTAGACACAAGTCACCAGAAGGGTAGAAACCAGGGCACCGCTCCAAAGCTAAGAAGAGCCAATAGAATCGAGGAAAATAACATGAACACCAAGAAGGTGAGAGAAGGGATGGTTGTGGGCAAAGGACTCTTCCTGCCTGGGCAATCCCTATACACAGCTGAAGTCCAGAACCACAAAGCTACAAACAGGCTCTGTGTCTTCTGTTTCATTTTTCCACTTATCAAAACCAGAAAATATTTCCTCATATACCCCAACATTATTGGTTCCAAAATATAGAGACACAGAAGATGGGAAGTCGCTTCTGAAAACTAACCTACAGGAACCTCTAATTACCCTTTGCTGGACAAATACCATGAACTGTCTGGCTGATTCCATAAGGAGGGGAGAGTACAGCTCATTATGCTAATGGCTCTCTCAAATCATCCCTTTAAACATCTGATCTTTTCTTTTATAGCCTAGACATGGATGACGGAGAGTGATTGCCAATTGGATGTGGTCAGCTGTACTAACTTCCTATTATTCTCAGTTCAGGGATTGTGGAAAAAAATTCAAGATAAGGAAAAACATCCCAGCTCGCTTGCTTCAACTTATCAAATCATTCACTGGTTCTATCCATGCTGTTGCTTTTGACCTAAGTACAAAATGAATCCATATTCACTATTTTAAATATTTTATTTGTTGCAACTATAATATAGCATGATGCCTTGGGAGCTCTTTTGTTCTTAGGAGCACTTTAGATGCTATTTTCTCAGAGAAGCTTCTGTGGATCACCCTATTCATGGGCCACCCTCCACCCCACCCCTCCGGCTAGCCACTCTCTCAATATCTCCAAGTTAGTATCCTTCGAAATACTTCTGAATCTCTGAGGTCACCTTACTCATTTATTCATCTATTTATTGTGTTTCTCTCCCCACTAGAATATGCTTCATTATGGTAAGAAGACCTTATTGTCTTGTTCTTTCCTGTGTCTTGAATGCCTAAAATAATTCGTGACACAGAGTAAGTGCACAATAAGTATTTACTGAATGAATCAATGAGTAAATAAGCAAGAATTTTTAAAAAACTATGGCCTAGTTTCATAATTTCATCTTACTCTTGGAGTTTCTGCCCCGTGATAGGAGAGTTTCATAACCATAGTAGTATCTGTACAGTAAGTTATCTATCTACTGTACTCAGCAAGCCACCAGGTAAATTAGATTGAGGACATTTCCACAAGGAAATAGGACCTTGCCTGGAACTTTCATAGCCCATCTAGGCAGCTTTTTCAGGAAACTCTGTATTCATGAGAAAACACTGAGAACATTTGTTATTGAGTCATACTTTTGCTATATACATATCATCATTTTCAGGTTCGTTACCATTCAAAATAGCTCTCAAATTTGATCATTTCTTTCCAGTGTTTCTAACTCTACCTCTGCCAGGATTACTGCAACAGCCTCCAAACTGTCTCCCTAAATCCAGTTTTATCTTTCTCTAATCCATACTGCAGCCTAGATGACCTTTCTTTAAAAACATTTTTTTAAACACTTTTTCCTTTTTTGAGAGAGAGAGAGAGACAGCGTGAGTGGGGAAAGGACAGAGAGAAAATCCAAAGCAGGCTCCAGACTCTGAGCTGTCAGCACAGAGCCTGATGTGGGGCTCCAACTCACGAACCGTGAGATCATGACTTGAGCCAAAGTCGGACGCATAACCAATTGAGCCACCCAGGTTCCCCAGCCTGGATGATATTTCTGAAACAGAAATGCTATTGTTTTCCTTCTTTAAAAACATAAAACCCTCCAACATTTTCTACTGGTTATCAGACTAAAGTCCAAACTTCACAATACAGTTTGCAAGGAACGTGTGACCCGCTGTCCTCTGTCCTCTATAATTTTATTTCAAACTACTCTCTCAAACTTCCTTCAGTTCATAGAAGAATATTCTCATTTTCTCTCTCCCTTTCTTCCCCCACTCCTTCTCCTCCACCTTCTCCTTCTCCTCACAGGAATATTCTTTATAAATGAAATCATTATCTTAATTTCATTTCTGGATTGCTCATTACTAATATATAAAAATATAATTGAGTTTTTGATTGTTGGTCTTGCATCCTGCAACCCTGCTGAACTCACTTATTACATTAAATTTTTTATAGATCCCATAGGATTTTGTCTACAATTATACCATCTGCAAACACAGTTTTACTTTTTCCTTTCCCATTCATATGCTTTTAATTTCTTTTCCTCGCCTTGCTTCCCTGGCTAGAATCTCCAGTGTCGTGTTGAATAGAAGTGGTAAATGGATATTTTTTCCTTTTTCCCAATCTTAGAGGGAAAATGGTCAAGCTTTCACTGTCATGTGATGTTGGCTATATATTTTTCATAGACGTTTTCTATCAAATTGAAGAAGTTCCCCTTTGTATCAGTTATCTCCTGCTTCCTAACAAATATCCACAAATTTAGCAGCTTAAAGCATCATGTATTTATTATCTGGACAGTGTGCAATGTGTTCTTGAAAAGCATGTGTGTTCTGATGCTGTTGGGTGGTATTTTCTCTACATGTCACTTAGGTCAAATTGGTTGATGATATTACTGAAGTTTCTCACTCTCTCATACTGCTGGCTTTGAGGAAGCCAATAGGCATATCAGAAAACACCATGTGGCCAGGAGCTGAAGGTGGCCTATGGCCAACAGCCTACAAGAAATTGAGTTCTCAGTCCAACAATTGCTAGGAACTGATTCTGCCAACAACCTGAGTGAGCTTAGAAGAAGATCCTTCTCCAACTGAGCCTCAAATGAGACTGTAGCTCACTTCATTGCTCTGTGAGATCCTCAGCAGAGGATCCAGTTAGGACATGCCCAGATTTCTGACTCAAAGAAACTGGAATAATCATGTATAGAACATCAATATAGCTCTCTTACAGTCACTGTTTGTGTTATTATTTACATGGCATATCTTCTTCCATCGTTTTACTTTGAACTTATTTGCATCTTTGTTTCTAAAGGTATCTCTTGTAGGAAACATAGAATTGTATTATTTCTATCCAGTGTAACACTCTATGTCATTTAACTGGAGTATTTTGTCCATTTACATTTTGGTTTTGTATTCTATATGTCTCACATTGTTTTTGTTCCTCTGACCCTCCTTTATTGCTATCTTTTGGTTAAATGGATATTTTTTTTTAGTATATAATTTACATTTCCTTTTATTTTATTAACTGTATCTTTGAGATTTCTTTGCTCTGGGAATTACAAAAAGAATCTTTAATTTATCATAAGCTCATCACAATCCATTCATGTTACTATTGATTTAATTCTAGTAAATATAACAATGGTGCGAAGCTGTGAGTTTCTGTTCCCTGTTACAAATCAAGACTGCCTCCTTTGGTAGCAAAGCTGAAAATTTTGAAGCTAGTCCGAAGCTACTACTATAACTATAGTTATCGTCAGGTTGGAGGCGGGGGCGGAACGGAAGAAACCCCTAGCAGATAGGCTATAGATTCCCACATTCTTACCTAACACTCTAGGAGTTTTTCAACAATAAATGATTCTTAGTTTATTGTCTATCTGAAATCAACAAGAAATGGTTGTTCTGAAAATTTTGTCTAGTTTGGGTGTTTTTTGTTTGTTTGTTTGTTTTGTTTGTTTGTTTGTTTCTTTGAGAGGGGAGAGAGGATAGCAAATGGAAGTCCCAGGCGTCCTCTTCATTTTTAACCTTACCTCCAGTCTTTAACCAGGATTGTCAGATATTTCTTCCTGTTATTTAGTGATGGTGAAAAAAATCCATCAATTTAAATAAGACATTAATCTAAATCCATCAATTTAAATAGAAACAATAATTTGCAGCCATCCATGGACAAACATACCTTCATGGGAGCTTTAGGATTCAGGTAAAAGGCTGGGAAACCCTGGTGGAAACCAAGATTGAGGGGGGCCATTTTGGTAAGGCATCCACAGCGCGGTAGCAGGCTTGCTGACCCTGGTTCTGGCTACAGTCTCAGAAAGAGCCCTGCATCCCTGTGGATGCAGCTACAGCTCCTCTTAGCCTTGGTCTTGCCACCAACACCATCCCCAAGGAACCTGGGAGAACCCATGTCCACCCATGCCTTGGGTAACTGATGTGCTGATCTTGGTCCTGAATATGAGCCCTGAGGCAGCTCTAGCTCCTCTCCATGGTCTAGGAGTAGTCATGCCTACCCACAGCAAGAGACATTCCCATCTGTAACTCTAGAAGTAGGCCTGGTTGACCTATCTGATTGCTAATCCTGAAGTGGCCCTGTGCCTGGACTCCAACCCCACTCTACCATGGTCCAAAAGTAGTCTTGCCCACCAGTGAACCCAGCAGGAGGATCACCCACCTGGAGCCTGGAACCAGGCCTACATACCTCAGTCCTGGCCATGGATCCTGAAGCAACACCGTGACCTTATCCCTATCAGAGGCAGTCCAGGCCAGTTCTGTCCACCTAGGCTCTCACTGAGAGACATGACAGGAGCCTTCCCAGGGTCCTGGTCAGAGCTACACCCATCTGTGGACCTGGTCACAGGCTTACCACCTGCAGACCTGACTGAAAACCCAAGTGATATGAAGTATCTTTTCAGACCACACTAGTATGAATCTACAGATCAATTACAGGAGGAAAATGGAAAATTCACAAATATCGGAAATTAAACAACACGATCCTGAATAACCAATGCATCAAAGAAGAAATCAAAAGGAAAATCAAAAAGTATCTTAAGACAAATGAAAGTGGAAACACACATACCAAAAATTATGGAATGTAGCAAAAACAGTTCTTAGAGAAAAAGCTTAGAGTGATAAATCCCTACAAAAGAAAAAAGATATCTCAAATAAACAAATTAACTTTATACAATTTTAACCTAACTTTATATTAGAAAAAAGAAGAAAAACCTAAGACCAAAGTTAGCAGAAGGAAGGAAATAATAAAGATTGGAGAAGAAATAAATGAAATGGATACTTGGAGGCCGTAAAAAATAGCAATGCAAATGAATTGGTTTTTTAAAAGATAAACATAGTTAGGGGTGCCTCAGTGACTCAATCTGTTAAACATCCAAACAAATTGGACAACGTATAAGAAAGGGATAAAGTCCTAGAAACACACAACCTAGTAAGACTGAATCATGAAGAAATAGAAAGTCAGAGCACATCGCTAATGAATATGGAGATTGAAGTTGTAACCAAAAACCTACCAACAAGAAAAGGCCAGGACCAAATGTCGCCAAGAGTGAATTCTACCAAACATTTAAAAATGAATTAACACCAATTGTTCTCAACCTCTCCCAAAAAATTGAAGAGGAAGAGACACTTCCAAACTCATTTTATAAGGCCAGCATTACCCTAGTACCAAAGTCATATAAGGATGCCACAAGAAAGGAAAATTACAGTCCAATATTCTTGGTGAACACAGATGAAAGACATTCAACGAAATACTGGCAAATCAAATTCAACAGCACATTAAAAGCATCATACACCATGATCCAGAGAGATTTATCTCTGGGATGCCAGAATGGCTCAACATATGCAAATCAATGAATGTGATACACCATGGTAACAGAATGAAGGATAAAATCACTATGATCATCTCAATAGATAATCATAGAAAAAGCATTTGACAAATTCAACATTTTTTATGATAAAAAAATCTTGATAAATTAGGTATAGAAGAAATGTACCACAAAATAATAAAGACCATATATTACAGTTAATATCATGCTGAATGGTGAAAAGCTGGAAGCTTTTCCTGTAATATCATGAGTGAAACAGAGATGCGCAACCTCACCTAGTCAACACAGGCCTGGAAATCATAGCCAGAGAAATTAGGCAAGAATAGGAAAAAAAAGGCATCCAAATTAGAAAAAAAATTAACTTGTCACTGTAGATGACATAACATTGTATATAGAATATCCTAAACACCCCATCAAAAAACTATTATAACTAATAAACAAATTCAGTATTGTTTCAGGATATAAAACCAACACGCTGAAATCAGTTGTATTTCTATATACTAACAATGGAAAATTTGGAAAAAAAATTAAGAAAACAATACCATTTACAATAGCATCAAAAAGATTAAAATACTCAGGAATAAACTTAACAAAAGAGGGGGAAATATGTATACACTGAAAACTATAAGACATTGGTGAAAGAAATTGAAGAAAACACAAATAAATGGGAAGATATCCTATGGTTATGGACTGGAAGAATGAATATTTTTAGAATACTGCCCGAGCAATCTACATATTTAATGTAATCTCTATTAAAATTCCAATGGCATTTTTCATAGAAATATAAAAACTGGGACACCTGGGTGGCTCAGTCGGTTAAGCATCTGACTTCGGCTCAGGTCACGATCTCATGGTTTGTGGGTTTGGGTCCCACGTGGGGCTCTGTGCTGACAGTTCAGATTCTGGAGCTTGCTTTGGATTCTGTGTCTCCCTCTCTCTGCCCCTCCCCTGCCTATCCCCTGTCTCTCTCTCTCTCAAAAATAAATAAACATTCAAAAAAATTTTTAAAGGAAAAAAATCATAAAAAATCATATGGACCCACAAAAGACTCTGACTAGCCAAAGCAATCTTGGGTGAGAACAAGCTTGGAGGCATCACATTTCTTGATTTCAAACTATGGTACGAAGCTATAGTAGCCAAACAATATCATACTGGCAGCAAAACAGATACATAAACCAGTAGAACAAAATAAAAGGCCCAGAAATAAACCCAGACATTCACAGTGAGTGAATCTTTGGCAAAGACACCAAGAATACAAAATAAAGAATCATCTCTTCAATAAACGATATTGGGAAAAATGGGTATCAACATGCAAAAGAATGAAATTCGATCCTTATCTTACATTACACATAAAACTTAATCTGAAATGGATTAAAAACTTACATATGAGACCTGACACCATAAAACTCCTAGAAAAATAACATGGGCAAAAATTTATTTGACACTGGTTTTGATAACGATCTTTTTTAGGTATGACACCACAAGCACAGGCAACAAAAGCAATGACAAAAAGCAACTGCATCAACCTAAGAAACTTCTGCACAGTAAAGAAAGCCATCAACAAAATGAAAAGACTAAGGCTGGAGGTGGGGGAAATAGGTAAATGTTGCCCAAAGAATACAAACTTTCAGTTATAAGATGAAAAATTCTGGGGATGTAAGGTACAGTATCGTGACTAGTGGTGAAAAATACTGTATACTTGAAATTTCCTGAGAGTAAATCCTTTTTTTTTAAATTTTTATTTATTTTTGGAAGAGAGAGAGACAGAGACACAGAGTGTGAGCGGGAGAGTGGCAGAGAGAGAGAGGGAGACAGAATCCGAAGAAGGCTCCAGGCTCCAAGCTATTAGCACAGAGATGAAAGCAGGGTTTGAACTCGTGGACCGCAAGATCATGACCTAAGCTGAAGTTGGACCCGGAACCGACTGAGCCGCCCAAGTGGCTCCTTAGAATAAACCTTAAGTGTTCTCACCACACGCACAAAAATGTTAACTATGTGACATCATGGGTGTGTTAATTACGTTGATTGTATAATCATTTCACGACATATGTATATCAAATCTGCATGCTGTACATCTTAAATATATTGAATTTGTATGTGTCGATTTTACCTCAATAAAGCCGGATAAAAATTAGTAGTCTCAATTTAGGGAAACAAATTAATTTCTAAATCTAATAATCTATTGTTTTATACATAGAGGCTCTAACTAACTGACTAAATGATGAAAATAATTAAATAATAAAGATTTCTTCTTGGCTCTTTTGCTATTTTTGACATTCTCAGATGTCCTTTTGTGGCATATATTCTGGTTGCTGTTTGAGTTTAGAACATATCTTTTATTTTCAAATTTAAAGTGAGTTAAAAAAAGAATAATTAAAATTGCGGATCTGGAATATCTACAATAGGATATTTCAGCATAAACAGGAATCTATCACCCAAAATGGTGAGTCTGAACAAGACAAGAAATGACGTTTACGAGGTTCCATGAAGGTCATGAGAAAACATTTTTGGTTCAAAAAAATTGCTAGGCTGATTTTACTGGAAAAAAAACGTAATTACATTTCTTATAACGTATTCATCTGAATCTAGAAGGGAATGTTGCCCGTCATGAGAATTCAGTACGGTATTTCCAGCAACCTTTTTGCATATGAAACAGAAATACAAGTTAGGAAAAGAAAACTTCAGAAACTTGAATACTCTGATACTAGTAAATTTTTAAAATGCCATTCGTTGGGGACAATAGTCTCTGTATAAAAGGCAGAGTCTTTGCAAAGACTTATCCAATTCATTAGGACCATTTCTGTAGGGCCGCCCGATCACAGGGGAGTTGAAGTACGTGAGCACGCAAATGACAACTTGAATGGAATTCAAACATATTTAGCGTCAAAGGCATGTAATGCAGATGGAAGGGAGAACAGGCATTGTGTTATGTTTATTAATATACATTAAAGTGTCAACACATTACGTCACTCGGTCTCCACACCACGCCTGCGGGACAACCAGCACTTTGGGGCACATTTCATTGAGGAGGGGATTGGCAGTGACCTCCCACCCTCGGAAACTCTGCCTAGCGCCTTGGGAATGTTCTTGGCCTGCTCGATGAAGGTAATCTGAGGCTGCTCTTGGGCCACAAGCAGTGCAGTTAGCAGTAATTACCTGGAAACTCAGCAGGACGATAGAGCTTAAGAAGCCTCCACAAATGACTAAGTTTTTCCTAGAGAATTTCTCGAGGCCTGGAAAAAGGTAGCTTATTATGTGTCAACATTGCTGAGGGTGTTTCTGTGTGAGAGTGAAGAGTGAAGTGTTTGGGTGGCGGGGACATGAAGGGAGTACTGAGGGAGCTACAAGACGAGACCCAAACAGGAACGAAAGGATGAAAAGATGGCCCGCACTAGCAGGCAGTCACAGTAGATTGAGGAGTCTGGGGGCCCTGAAGCCAAGTCATGGAAATAGAACTCCCAGAAAAAAGCATTTGAAAACAAAGAGCAAGGCGAGTGCCTCAGAGAAACATCCAGAAATTTCAGGAGGGAATTAGGTTACACCTCAAAAATAGGTATCAGCAAGATGGGTGGTGCCAGGAGGATAAGACCCGCTTTAAGGGGAAAACATCATTGCACAGTGATGGTGATGACGCCCACCGTTCAAAAGAGGGCTCTCTGTAAACAGCTGCTGGTCAGATGTCCCAAAGCGAATGGCAAGTGATAACACGCCCCTTCCCAGGCGCCCCCCAACCAAAGAACCCCGTCAGAACTGAAATTCCCTGCAGAAGCCGCCCCAAACCTCAAGTGTCAGTGCCTCTGATCTTGCCAATTTTTCATTGGGGAATTTGTTTTCCATCCCCAGTGAGGAGTTTCCTGAAAGAGCCACAAACTCAATCCTCACCAATGTGACTCACGCTGGGAACAGTGAGGGGAGCCAGGGCTCCCCAGGCTACACGCTATCTGGGCTCCCAAAGGTGGCCTTGGACCGTCTCCCAGGGGTGGTGCCAGTGCGCGGCTTCCCGTGGCCTCCAGAGAGGAATTGGTTCTCGGCGTGGGCAGCTGTTGTTGGCGGGAGATTCCCGGGCATGTCTCATCACCAAGGCACCGTGATGGCGGCGCTTGTTGGCATGACCTCCCTTTGGCAGTGGCAGCACATTCTCTGTCAGCACCACTTACGGGGCCCGCACTATTTTTCTGAGTCTCTTGTTCCATAGAGACAGTGAAGCGCCACCTCCTGCTGCTGCCCACAGCGGGGACCCACCGCACATTTCAGTGGGAGTTACTCTACACCGATGTGTAAATGAACTCGTTTAATAGCCTCCACAGGTGATAGTGTGCAAACCTAACTAACACTGCATATGTCATTTCCCTGCGTTAAGCTCAGAGACACCGATACTTGGCTGAGGTTGAGTGCCTGTACTCACGAAGTTGCCCAATCAGGAGATAGAGCCCATCGCTCTCTCGGCAAATGTCTACACTTGTTAAAAGACTCTGATCAAAGATCATATCAGCCGGATATGAATTTTAATCCAGTCTATCCCACATATTAACTGTGTTCCTTTTTAGCTATCTAACTTATTAACTTGCTTAGCTCAGCCTCAGTTTCCTCATCTACAAATGTTTTATCTCACAAAGTGGTTATGACTGAATTAAATTCAATAATTAATTTTACAGTACAGTAAAACCTTAGTTTACAAGCGTGATTCATTCCAGAAACATGCTTATAATCCAAAGCACTTGTATATCGAAGCAAACTTCAAGAACCATTGGCTCAGTTGTGATTGTGTGATTGTGTAGTATGTCACATACTACATACTACTTGTATTGCAAGGCATTGCTCGTTTAGCAAGTTGAAATTTATTAGAAACGTTTACTCATCCTGTGGAACACTCGCAGAACAAGTTATTCACAATCCAAGATTTTACTGTACTTATTTTAAACTCTGGTTATACACTTCTTTCTCTAATAAAAAGAACTGAACCTGAACAAAACAACTTACTCATGTTTCAATTCACACGTCCCCTGACATAAGAGATTACTTGGCAAATATGGAGTGTCCCTGGAAGAATGCCCATCTCCTTGGTGCTGGGTCAGGTGCTTCTGCAGCAAGGAGACAGCTGAAGTAGCCCTGGTAAGCTCCATTTAAAAAAATTTTTTTAATGTTTTTGTTTATTATTGAGGGACAGAGCATGAGCATGTGAGGGGCAGAGAGAGGGGGAAACACAGAATCTGAAGGAAGCTCCAGGCTCTGAGCTGTCAGCTCAGAGCTGAACACGGGGCTCGAACTCACAAACTGGGAGATCATGACCTGAGCCAAAGTCAGATGCTTAACCGACTGAGCCACCCGGCGCCCCTGGTATGCCCCATTTGACCACCTCACCCGGGAGCCAGGAAGCCAGGCCTGAGCCTTAATTTCACGGAGCTTCAGAATTAGCACGTGAAGTGTCTCAGTAGAGGAGGCAGCCTCCTAGGAGCGATAAGTTAGAGGCCTGCCCGGGAGAGAGGCAGGGAATGCCATACCTCACACAGGCAGGCAGAGAGAGGAAGGAACATAGAGGTGTCTCCTCTCCAATTTTTAGTAACATCAATCTTTGTGGAATCCATCCTTCTCAGTAGAAGGGTGTCTCACTGAGAGTTTAAGTTGTTTTCACCATGATGGCTCTTACATGCCTGAAAACATCTGGCAACTTGGTGACCAGACCTGCCAGAATTTGCATGAGGAACTATGGAGAAATAATCACCACTTAAAACTATCAATATTTATTAAGCATCAATTATGTACTAGGTGCTGTACGAAGCCCCCGCATACAGTGATGTGAGCAGATAGAGTTGTGTAGGAAGAGAGAAGCAGGCAGAGGAGCATGCCCAGTAGTGCCGTCTTAGCTGAGGGGTGACTGGGCAGGTACATGGTCACAGGACGTGGCCCTTCTTATCAACTCGAGAGGCAGGTGGAGAGGAGGACCACGAGGGATACTGTCCTTCTTCTCGCAGACTGAACAATTTACAGCATGCCTTTAGCGCCAAAGGACTTCCAAGAATACTGTGTCGGTGGCCCCTGGTGGACAGAGAAGCTTTCAGGGGAAGCCACAGTTGTGACTGGATGAAGTAACTGTGGACATAGTGAAGGGGGTTGGGAACGGGGAAAATTGGAGGAGAAACAAGAAAACAGAGGGCACCAAGCGGCAGCTAACAGGACTTACCTATGAATACAGGAGACACCTGTGTGGATTCCCAGACAGAAAAAAAGGAAGGCTTTGGCTTTGGCTCTGCAGGGTTTGGAGAACTTCAGTTAAGAGGCGTGTTCAAGAACCAGGGAGAGCCACAGGGGGCGCTCTTCCACTATCCGAGCAGCAGCGCACCCTGGGCTCACAGCACAGTCTCCGCAGCCGCTGAAGCCTCCAAGCGGAGGCTTCAAAGACATCAAAGGTAGTACCTCCTTAGCTGTGTGGGGGTGGAGAGGGTGTAGACACTCAGGTGTGCGCACTCAGGGTAGTTGGAAAACTGACGCCGCTTGCTTCTCAGAGTCAGGGCGGAGGGCCGCGTCCTTATGAACGTCGAGGAAGCCCACTCCTTTGCACACCTGTAGGGCCTGCAACCCTAGTTATCCTCCTTCACTTTGGCCAGCCTTTGTGTGCCCCGCACTATGCCCAATGTTCAGTCTTACCTTGTGTAATTTATAAGCTAGTATTATCACTTACTTCCTGGGATACACATTTTATAGCCCGCTTAATACTAACATTGACTCAGCTAACTCCTAGTTCAGCTAGTATCTATATGCATACCCCGGGAGGGGCACCCGGGTGGTTCTTTGGGTTAAACGTGGGACTTTTGATGCCGGCTTAGGTCATGATCTCATGGTTCGTGAGTTCGAGCCCCCTATGAGGCTATTGTGCTGACTGCATGGATTCTGTCTAAAATTGAGTAAACTAAAAAAAAATTTAAATTCATACCTGGGGCAACTACTTAAACCAGTGCTACTGTTACATAAGAATCACCTGGAGATCCTGTTAAGATGTAGACACTGATTCAGCACTTGGGGGGAAGAGCCTGTCACTAGGCATGCCCTGCAGGCCACCCAGTAATGCTGCTGCTCCTAAACCACACTCTGAGTAGTGGGGACTTAAACTCTTTGATCCTCACTTTTCTCATCTGTAAAATGGGGGTAATAATGGTTAGGTTGTGGTGAGGTTTGAATAAGACGGTGCCCTTAGCACAGTGTCTGGCAACTGTTAGGTATTCAATAGGACCAAGTATTTTAGGACTATATGTTAGTTGCACTGTACGGAACACTCGCAAAAATATACCATATGTCTTTGATGTGAATTTGTGTGTTCTAGAGTAAATATCTCATTGCAAACTTTCTATTTTACATTTCCAAATGTTGCAGAAATTCCTTTAAATAGTAATTTTTTGTTTCTTATAGAGCCTCTTCAGTGCAATGAATAAATTTATTATTACTGGTAATAATAAAAATAATAATGTATTTACCTTCTACATAGTGATGTATAGTAATCCTTATAACCAAACCTCTGGACAAGCTACGAAAGAAATCAGACCTGTATTCATTCCTGATGGCTTTACCTCTATTCTGGTTTTGCTGGTATGTGGAAATGTTCTGACCTACTTTCTAGAGTTAACTTTTAAGTATGGAATAACTTAATTATGGGTCCCCCAATACTAGTAACAAACTGTTATGAGATTTACAGAGTTTTTTTTAAACTAAAAGCAAAAAACCATCATTGCGCAGATTCTTCTAAAAAAAACAGAGAACTTTCAACTTACATTTATCTCAAAGTAACTTAAAACTTCCTTTAGGGGGGCCTGGGTGGCTCAGTCAGTTAAGCATCTGACTTCAACTCAGGTCATGATCTCATAGTTGGTGAGTTCGAGCCCCACGTCAGGCTCTGTGCTGACATCTCAAGAGCCTGGAACCTGCTTCAGATTCTGTGTCTCCCTCTCTCTCTGGCCCTGCCCCGCTTGCACTCTGTCTCTGTCTCACAAAAACTAAATAAACATTAAAAAAAAAACTTCCTTTAAAAACCTATATCAAAACTTTTCTGATTTCTCATTCGAAGTTTTATTTTAAAAAAATCAAGTGTTTTAATATTTAATATTTCAAGTGTATCTGTAAATTCATATGTAATAATTATTTTGACTCATTTAAAATGGATTTTCCCTTTAATTTTACATCAGATTTTTTTATATCACTATAGTAGAATATCTCTGAGTAATAACTACTAAGAAATTGGCTTAAAAAAAATCTCGTCGATATTAAGAACACTGACCTCTTCTCTCTCCATTGAGCCTATAAAACCACACCACGGGCTTTTGTAGATGCAAAGGAAAAAAGGAATGCCATTTATGACTCTCTTTTCTCCAGTGCTGCTGACCGCTTGAGGGGAAGTGAGAATGAACTGATTATTTTTGTAGTTCAGAGATTCTCATCTTCTTCATGGTAACTGAAGAAGTGTTACCATTTTAAGTTTTCCAAGAAGTTAGTCACCCTAATTCTAGAATGATGATCGCTAACATTCACTGAGCTCTTGTCCAATAGTTTCTAACACTGGCTGCCTATTAGGGTCCTCTGGGGAGCTTTAAAAAACAGACTGGTTGCATCAGAATCCCTGAGGCTCAGCCATTTGTATTTTTTTAAAGTGCCTCAGGTGATTTTGGTGTACAATGAGGTCTGGCAAATACTTAACCTAATTAATAGAACATATTCAAAATCTATTACTATTACATATTACTAAAGACTAGTAAAATGAGATTCACTTTATCATATAATCTTTATCACAATTCTGTGATATCAGTATATTTGGTCCTGGCTTAGATTTAAAGCTTGGAAAGATTCAATCAAGGTCACAAACCCAGGACAAGTACGTGATAGTTTCATAAATTTAATCCACGTCTGTCTAACTCTCAAGTTTATAGTAGGTCCACTAAGCTATATTGCAGGGGAAAAAATAAAATAATGAGAAAAACTGAATTAAATTTTAAAATAAATGAAAAGTAGACATTACTCTTAGATTACTCTTTGACATTGTAGTAAGAGTAAACGTAATATTTCTGCTTTCTAGAGAGTTTTATCACAGTTCAGGTCCAGGAAGACCCAAACTGATCCACATTCTAAGAAGAAAGGAACAAATAAGACATGCAGAGAAGATGGTTTTAGTCATAGTAGTAATCAAGCATGATAGATTAAAAAAATTATACATCATAAGTAATAACACATTCTAATGTACAAGCACGCATAGCCACATTCATCTGAGGTTGTTTAACATCCTCCAGTTGCTCAAGAAGACAGTGAGATAGTGTCTTCTTGAAGACAAACCAAAGTCTGGGTTAAGCCTAATGCATGAGAAATGCGAAGTCTATATAGAAGGTGAAAATATTAAGAAAGTGAAATGAAACCATGGTTAGCATTATGTTGGGAAGATAACACAACCACTCACATGTATTTCAAATTCCACATTTCAAATCCCTGCTTCCAAAGTTGTACAATATTCAACGAGCAAATCTGAAATCTGCTTTGGAAGCAACACTTTCAAAGCTCTTGCTTAACTAACTTCGATGTAGTCTTATTTTAAACCACCACTCTAGTCCAAAGAAATCTCATTTGATAAGTCAATACTAATTTAGTATTTTCCCATTCACCAGAAAACTGACTTAAGACTGAGAGTATCCACAGGCAGGCTATAATAATAGAATTGCTATGGAAATGACCCCACCAAGATTATGAAGGCAAACATCTTTTTTCTTTCTTTCTCTCCAACATCAGATTCCCAACTTAAAGAAAGAAAAATTCAATGTAGATATACATTGAATAAAGTTGAATTAAGGGTAATACTTGTTGATCAATTAACCAGGATATGAATATCTAAGAGAGACTGGAAACACAATGAGATAGAGAAAATTGATCATATGTGAATTCTTTATAGGCAGAGAACCATACGAGCCACATGGATAAGCCATAAGAACTCCACCACCACCACCAGCTGCACTACTCCACTTATAAGAGCATGTTTATGCAATAATATGTCTGAAATAATTTGCAGGGGTTCTGGTTAGCTGCAAAACTTTCTTTATGCAAAGCTTCTTTTTTTACCAAGTGGGAGCTTGGTAAAGTTTCTCTCTTTTACCAAATTCTCTTTTTTCAAGTTTTGGGCCATAAGAGTCACTGTCATCTCCGGTCCTCTTATCCCACCCTTTGATATGCCATCTCACCTCTCTTCTAAATAAAACTGAACTGAAATACCAGTTTGAAAATGCCTTCCCAGAACAACCAACCATTGGTCTGCCTGGGTCATTGGTCAATCTGACTCTGTTGCTGTTTTTCCATCTTATTGCCACTCTACTGAACTGGTTGTTGATATTAAAAACAATTTGGACCAGGCTCACTTCTAGCCAAATGAAATTTTTATTCCTATTTTTTAGGAGCTATGTGACAAGCAAAAGGAGGTACTAGGTGTGAGCATGTCCATGAGGAGCTCTCAGTCTAACTATGGTTGGGATCCAGGGACATGGCTGAAATTCTAAATATGAATTGTTGTACAGATTGGCAAGAAGAGAACTCATCTCCTTTAATAGAAAAGTCCTACTATATATGAGGAAAAACTGATGTTTCTCAGCAAACAAATTTTTTAAAGAATAGAATATTCCCTCCTGTCGTTTCAAATTTAAATGCCTGTGATTCTAAGCCACCCATTCTGCTGACATTCACTGAAAATCTCTTGTAGTCTAGGCACTGTGGGATAAGGGGAAGCTAAGACTGCTCAGACATGGCGGGTGACCACAAGCTCAAACTATGAAAGTAAAGAAATTTTTAAGAAGATATAAAACAGAGAGGACAAAGAAAATGAGGGAAGCAAGAACAGTAAAAAGAAGGTCAAGAGCAAACTAAAAGAGGGCTAGATGGAAGATACTAGAGTGAATGGTATCTCAGCTTTGCCCTTTGGGGATGCTGGCAGCTAGTCATAGATCATTCCCAACCCCACCCTCCACAGAAGACTAGTGAGTTTTTTTCTTTGGAGAAAAAGAATACCTCTAAAGCAAAGACTTACAGACACTGATATTTGGAGGTCCCCTAATTGATTAGCCCACCATTTGAGCTAATTATGAAAAATAAAAATGAAAAATAGAGACCAAAAGAATGAAAGAAAATAACAAACTTGAAAGAAATATGACAACCCAGGAAACATAAGACAACAAACTGTGACTTTGTTAAATATATTTGGACAAATAAAAAATGATATTGTATCTATAAAAACAAAAAAGGATAGGGCATCATAAAAAGGGAAGGAACAGAGAAAAAGAAGAAGCTTTTGAAAATTAAAAAAAAACAATGGCAGAAATAAACACTCAATAGAAGATTTGAAAAAATAAAGTTAAGGAAATCATCAAGAAAGTAGGCAAAAAGAGAAATGGAAAATTGGAGATAAAGTGTAAGAAAATTAGAGAATCACTTCTAGATGCCAAACATCTAGTGACTAGTTTTTCTGAAAGAGAGCAGAGAAAATAGAGTATATAATTAAAGAAATAATAGAAGAAAACTTACCAGAACAAAAAGACATGAGATTCCAGTTAAATAAGAAAAAAAAAAAACACCACAAAAACAAAACAAAACAAAAAACAATACCCAGGCACACTCACAACATGAAATTATATGATACTAGGGATAAAGAGAAGATTCTGAAGACTTCCAGAGAAATAATTACATCGTGGAGAAAAAAGAGGGAATAAGTATCGCTTACAGTCTAATAAAACTAACAGATGCAAGTAAGGTAATGCATTAAAAATTGTGAGGTGTGTTTTAATCTTATCCTTAAGTAATTACAAATTAAAAAAATTATATTTCAACTATCAATCATATATGTGGATACAAGAAAAATTGTTTTCAGTCATGTTTAAAAATTACTTACCTCTTGGGGTGCCTGGGTGGCTCAGTGGGTTGAGCATCCAACTTTGGGTCAGGTCACGATCTCACAGTTTGTGAGTTTGAGCCCTGCATTGGGCTCTGTGCTGACAGCTCAGAGCCTGGAGCCTGCTTTGGATTCTGTGTCCCTCTCTCACTCTGCCCCTCCCTCACTCATGCTCTGTCTCTCTCTCTCTCTAGTCTCTCTCTCTTTCTCTTTCTCTCTCTCTCTCTCATAAATAAAATATTAAAAACAATTACTTCCCTCCCATCCCTTCTTTCTTTTTTTTTTTGACATTTTATAATAGTTTATTTTCAAATTGGTTTACATATAACACCCAGTGTTCATCCCAACATGTGCCCTTTTTAATGCCCATCACCTCCTCTCCCCCCTCCCTCATCCCCCTTACCCTCAGTTTGTTCTTAGTCTTTGAGAGTCTCTTATGTTTTATCTCCCTCCCTCTCTGTGTCTTTTTTTCCTTTCCTCTCTTCCCCTCCCCCTGGTTTTTGCTTAGTCTCACAAAGTCCACCTATTCGTGGAAACATAAAGAGACTTCAAGGGAATATGCTCCACTAGAATAAGGGAATAAAACATGAAATAGAAAAATTCTAGAACCAGCAAAAGGAGAAATTCAGCAATAGAGCAAAGCCTAGGTAAGCTCACTCACTCCTTTTGCTAAATTAGGGTAGGGTTACAGCCCCTGGGGTGACAGGGCCATACTCCTGCAGAAGTCCCTGGAACATAACCCTAGCCATATATCCCTGGAACACAAACATTGTCAAATACTAGTCTTCATTGTTTATCTTAGTAGCACATTCCTTACTTAAAAGAATTCTCAGTAGTCTGATAAGCTGCAAGGGACATCACTTATGTGTAAATATCCATTAATGACTCAATGTAAGGGCACGCTGTTGTAAAGAAGCTGTTGATAGTGCAGTCAACCTGATTTTAACTTGGAAAAAACCCCACAATTTCATACCCCCCATCTATTTACTAAAAGGCAAAATAATGAGGTGATTGATCTAAGTGCTTTCAAAATATGGCTCAGAATGGCCTTAGCATCACCTGAGCTATTTAATAAGAATATAGATCACCCTGATATCAAACCATCCTTCTGGTTTTTTTGTTTGTTTGTTTTTTGTTTGTTTGTTTGTTTTCCTTTTCTTATTTATTTGCACTACAAGATGCTCTGGACTCATCTTGGATTTTCCCTGTCCTAATTTTTGAAATCATCTACTGCTCCAAGTCATGTATATTTTAAAGAAAAATATTTCAGGGCCAATATTGTTGTAATGAACAGCACTGCCTAGGTGGAGGTTCCATAAGGACTTCTGAGACAAACCAACACATTCGAGTTCCTCCTCAGGTATAAACTGTAGTTCTAGGTGAGCCACTAAAGTTTACTTCAAATCTAATTCTGGAGTCCACCCCATTACATGCCCTGTATTTGGACTGCTTACTTCATGGTGATGGAGGCCTTTTCCTGAGTCTATGTTCCACACATTTTGATGAGAGCATCCAGAATATTTCCCCTCTTACACACCTCACCTGCATGAGCAGAGCAAGAATCTGACATTTGGGGCATGTGTATACTCCTGCCATGCACACCTGTGCTCGCAAAAACCGCACCTCATTTGTACTGATGAATGAAAACTAAGGCAGCTTGTGTCTATTTTTTAATTATCACAAAGATCTGCATTGTAACGTAAAAAAAATCTTGGCATTCTTAAGTGTGAACAGATTCATGTAACACTAGTTGTTCCCCTTTTTTGTTTATAAACTGTGATACTATCTCTTTCCATTTCTTCCAGTTGGGTGCTGCCAAGACTTATTAAGTTGATATGAGTTAGTCATGCCTGGTACTAAATGAGTTAGCATTGTAGAAACTTTAGGAACTTCACTGGGGCGTGATTTATTTTAGATAAACAAACTTGCCTATAAACATTCCAAAGTTCAAAGCATGTTTTTAAAACTAAAATTTAATAATAAGACACTCTCATTTGTGTTCCATCTTTTCACGGTAAATAATCACTCAAGCTATTTGAGAATAAAGGAGTTAAAAATACTCATTCTCAGTTCTTTCTGTTTTCTGTCCATTTTATTATTACTTTGTATCATAGAGAAAAGGGATTTAAACATGGTTGGTTGCTTATTTGTCAACTCTTGGATGTCAGATGACTTATTTTTACTTCAGGCTCATTTTGTTATGTCCCAAGCAGTCTTCACTCTTGATGACTCTTTCACAGACAACATCAATGGAGTTTATCTCCACCCTGATGTCTTCAAAGAGGACTCCATAAGACTATTAGATATTCTTATATGGCCTGATAGAGGTCCTCATTTCTCAGAAACTTAATATTCAAAATAATCTGTTTCAGTGTATTACTTCCAAATGTTAAGAGTTTGGAGGACCTTCCATGTTTAGCTCTACATAGAAGCACATAATTAAAAGAAACTTGAAAACATGTTGCTGAACAGTATTGTATAAAAATAAGTAAGTAAGTAAGTAAGTAAATAAATAAATAATAAAAGTATCCCAGTCTGAGATGGATGTATGTGATGATGTTTCCTGGGCAACACTAGTCTCAGCACATGATGGGGATACTGTTAACCAATGAGCAAGATCTGTGCAGCCTCAACCTCAGAATAGGGGAAGCCTGATCTAACTCTAATTCGTCCTCACAGATTCTAGAACTCAGGAAAGACCTCTCGACAAGATGACCTTTAAGCAGAAACCTGCATGAATTGAGAGAGGAAGTGAGGTAAAGATCTAGGGAGAGAACAGGCTGGTCAGAAGGAAAGCCAATGCAAGGTCCGGAGGCTGTAGTAGATTTGGTTTGCTTGAGAAACAGCAAGAGAGGCATAATGGCTGAAGCAGAAAGGGAAAAATTATGAGGGGGCAGAGCTGGTGAGGACGGGAGGAGTCAACACACAGAGTTTTGTTCACCTTGGCAAAGAGTTTCTGCTTTATTCAGGGTATGGTAGAAAACCACTAGAGAATTCTGAGGAGTGTAATAATATGACCATGGTTCAGGCAACAGTGGCTTTAAGTCCTCTGTCATTTTGTGTGGTGACCATCCATTCTTCCATTAAATTTTCCAATGTGCTCCTATAACCCCTTTAGTAAAGGGAGGGAAAAAATCCTTTATATGCAACTAGCATAGTATATATGTACTAGTATTTATGTGCATATATATTTAACTAGTATAGTACATAAAGAGCATCATCTTGAATTCAAATGTTTTATAGCAATTTTATCCATATAGTCCTACTTGTTATAAGCTCCTGGTCCAAGTCCCTGCATCAGACTTTGCAAGGCTTTAGAAAAATAGATATTCTGCTATTCTAAAAATTCTACTTTTAGTCTCACCAGCAGTTTATTGTCCCTGGAAAAACGTTTCCCAGTGAGTCCTCTTCTGTTCTTGGGGTCAGGTTTTCTTATGCAGTTCCCGGGCATCCCTGTGAACAGAACTGTGACAGGTCCCTCCTTCTTGCCCCTAGAAATAGGAACTTAGGCTCATCCTCTGGCATCCTTCAGAAGACATGTCAAGGGTGAATGGTGCTTTAGTCTTGGTCTCTGGATTAGTAACTCATAACATCAGTCCATTACGGCACAAAGGGATTCTCCTGTATCCTCTGCACAGGGACTCCCTCTAACCTTCCAACGAGTAATGTCATGAGACCTCTTAAATAACTAACTGTCAAGACCAAAATGTCCGTTTTCCTTCTTTCCTTCAGTTAGTTTCCCGTACCTTCAAGTCTTCAAGGAAGATGAGTCCTTTTACTTAATATCTGCTCTATACTCCGTTATTGTTTGCAAATACTTATTAAAGCGACTCTGTATGTGACATCTGGTGAAGAACGAGGTACAAGTGTCAACTGAAAAGTCAGGGATGAGAAGGCGCCCAAAGAACACATGGATTTCTCGAGTTGAACTGCACCACTGAGGATTTGTTTGTTCACCTGCAGATTTTGTTATTGTCATTTTGCTTTTGGCAAGGAAAGACTCATTAATGGCCGAGGCAAACAACACCTTCTACCACTTTGTAGAGGTATAGAGAATGAAATGGTTCCCCTTTTCAACCAGCAACGTAACTTTAGACATGATTGTCTGATCTGTTTACCTGAAGAGTTCAGAAAGTGAAAGTGATGCTTTTTTTTGCTGTTGAGGAGTTCATAAGCACTCAAATGCTCAGACGGAATGTTTCCTTTTTTTTCATGGAAAGCTTGTCCGCTAAATGGAGCCATGACTTAGTACTCTATTAGAGGTTTAAATATTAGAATCTTCTGCTGGGCCCACTTTGATAGCATTTACCATTTTACACAGATCTTTGATGTGTCTGTCCCGTTATCAACATTAAGAAGTTGGTTCCTTTAGGGCCCCTGGGTAGCTCAGTCTGTTGAGTGTCCAACTTCAGCTCAGGTCATGACCTCACAGTTGGTGAGTTCGAGCCCTGTGTCAGCTCTGTGCTGACAGCTCAGAGCCTGGAGCCTGCTTCAGATTGTGTCTCCCTCTCTCCCTCTGCCCCTCCCCTGCTCATGTTCTGTCTCTCTCTCTCTCTCAAAAATAAGTAAACATTAAAAAAATAAAAATAAAAATAAAATAAAAAAAGAAGTTGGTTCCTTCTTCGGTTCTTATATCATTTCAAAGTTTCACTCTTTTACTTTTGTTTAAAATCTAAAAGATCATATCCAAAAAAAGTCTTCGTTTTCTTCCATAAGGATGTCCTCTGCAATGGATATTGTGACCAAGGATACAGGAATGACTTTAAAACACATGGAGTTCTTAGAAAATATTCACTCTGGGGGCACCTGGGTGGCTCAGTTGGTTAAGCGGCCGACTTCAGCTCAGGTCATGATCTCTCGGTCTGTGAGTTCCAGCCCCGAGTCTGGCTCTGTGCCGACAGCACAGAGCCTGGAGCCTGCTTCCGATTCTGTGTCTCCCTCTCTCTCTGCCCTTCCCCTGCTCACACACTGTCTCTATGTCTCTCAAAAATAAATAAAAACGTTAAAAAAATTTGAAGCCTTATTTCCAGAACATTATTATATATATAAAAAAAAAGAAAATATTCACTCTGCAAACCTACTTGAAATGATAACAGCCAACCGTCCTGCATTTTCTTTAAAGTTCAGGCTGTGTAGTGGCAGAGAATGAGACGCGAGGGGGTCTCTCCTGGAGTGCTCTGGTACCACGGGGAAGGACCAGCAGGCCATTCCTGCTGCCCTGATCAAACAGCATTTGTAGGGCAAAATCCTAACATCGCTGTACATTTTTGGACCAATTTCACTTTGAAAAGCTCATACTGCTGCTTTTTCAGTATTTTTTACATTTCCCAATTACGACTGGTTTCCTGCTCCTCCTTCCTCCGCTCTCATCACATGCTTTCGGTTTTAGGGACATTTACATTAAGGACATTTATTTAACTCTGTTTTAATCTCAGGTTTCTAAGCGCTGTGTTTTTACTCCATTGTTACTTTTTGTTTTGTTTTAACTTGCTGCCAGATGTGCCACGTGGGACTGGAAGGCACCTTGTGCCAGACGCAACCCTGAATTCATTAATTTGCCATTTTCTTTACTCTCTGTGGGACCTGACAGACAAGCAGCTCCATGAAAGGAGTATTTACCCAACACCAACACCTGCCAAGAAAAACAGAGAGAAAAACTGGAGGCAAAGAAGGTGGAAAGGGTTGGAGTACGCATGTGTTTAGAGACTGGAAGAACCTTTAGAAAGTTATTGTTTAGGGGTCTGGGAACATGATTGGTGCTGTTGCCAAAAGCATCCCGTCAGTGACATATGGTCTCATATTTTAGCTAAGAGGAAAACCTTGAACTCTTCACTTCCGAGACAACATGAATTAAAATCACAGCCGACTTCTGACAGGGAAATGAACATTGTGATCTCAGCGGGAGTCTCTGTAGGGTGGTAGTCCACTGGATTACAAAATAATCTCTGTAATTAAACACATTTGACCTCTTCAGCGTGTGGGAGAAGTCACGGATGAACAAATAGGAGGATTTGATTTGACGCTGGAAGGAGGGTGGCCCTGCTGAGGCAGGGTCAGCTCTCGGGCAGGAAGGCAGGAGCAGAAGCGTGTTGTTTGACTGGCTGACATAAGCCCTGGATAATTAGAAAACTGAAATCATGTCTTGATATTCTCATCATCCCACAGTCTCAGCTCATGCAGAGAGAGGGGAACAGAGATGCGCTCGTCGGGCCACGCTTATGTCAAGCAGAGGCCTTCCTTGCTTCTCAGTACCTACCGTTTTTCTGCCCAGTACTCCTCCTTCCACAAAGCTAAGGAACAAAATACAGCGTACTCTTCTCTTCACCTCTGACGCTGATAGAGAAAGGGCTTTCAGAGAATAGGGATAAATGCACATAAGCATGCTACCTTTTTTCCCCATTTCATTCCAGAGAATAGGTTGTGCCACCTGGGCTACACCTTCCAGAATGACCCACAGTCAGCCACAGGAATGAGAAGCATGTTACACGCATCACAGCTTTTTGAGACATTCTGTTTCACAGCTAAGTGTTGTCCTCTGTCATGGAGAACCATCTGACATCTCCACTCAGGCAGGACTGATGATAGTTCCTCTTCCCTCTCTCTGGGATCACAGTTACCGTCCCTTGTCTTCCACATTCTTCTGCAGGGATAAACAGACCCAGTGAGGGAGTGCACTGGGCTGCTGGCGACTCCAAGTGTGGTGGAATAAAACCAGTCGAACACACAGAGCCCGGACCTATCTTCTTCCTCCCTGATGATTTAGGCTCCTCCATACAAGCGCAATGGCATTCCACTCATATGATGTCGAAGGCCTCTCCTTTGGGTGTTAGGCCTTGTTTCACAGGACCTGACATCTCTATAACTGCAAGTCTCTGAAATGCTAAGTGTGTCTTACGAACAAGTGTACCACAGTCAGGTCAGTCCTTCTTTACTGAGGGATTTTCCAAACCTTTATGATGCCAGCATGTAATGCAGAACTCTAAGAGTTCCACAATAGGTAGCATCTCCAGAATATACTTGACTATGAAGCCCTTATTGTTGTAGCTAATGAAAGTACGTGCCAGTATCAAGCTAACTGTTAAATTAATATTAACTTGGAGAGATCTCTAGAGTGACTTGCATTAAGGCTCTATCCTTGATCTTATTATTTTCAATATTTTTATCAAGAGCTTGGATGAAGTCATAGAATGCATGCTTACCAGATATCTTGAGGACCCAAAACTGGAATGGATGAGAAATTTGTTAGATGACAGAGTATGCTGTCACCAAACAGACAGGGTGATAGACCAAATCCAGCAAAGTGAAGTATAATCAGAAGAATTTAAGGTCCCTTCCTAAAGTCCTCAAGTCGTAAGTACAGGGTGAAGAAGATGTGACAGTATA
Organism: Paguma larvata; assembly: GCA_030068075.1. NCBI lineage: Eukaryota > Metazoa > Chordata > Mammalia > Carnivora > Viverridae > Paguma > Paguma larvata. The sequence continues at coordinate 77,657,946 of CM057828.1, read as the reverse complement.
AAAGAATAAATATTCCATATCTTCATTTGGCTACAAGATCAATATGAGATTATGATGAAGGGTTTGAAGCCACATGGAGGTTAGGAAAAGTGTGTGAAATACACAGTTCGAGGCAAGATGAAGGTCATTTGTGTAATGTCTGCCATTCTGCAAGGGCCACAGGCGTGAGTGAGGTTATGTGCGTAAACACTCCATCCCCTGTGAGTGAACAGGCCGGTATGTACAAGAATGAGAATGGGCGTCACACCCTATGCTCCCTGGTGCAATAAGTGAGCATGACTCACTGCAATTGTAATTCAGGAATTGTTGCACATTTAAACAATCCTCGTCACATTCTCCTCCAAATTCTTATAATTTAAAGTAATTCTGGTTCGTTCACAAGTCCTGACACTTTCCTTGGCTAGTAAAACCTCCCGAACTGGTACCTACGACTTGATGTCTATGAATAACACCTTTATTGGTGTTATTCTCACAACTGCCCTGTTACAACTGTCACCTCTCCTCTTCCCGGCTTGCAGGTGTGTGTGTGTGTGTGTGGGCGCGCGCGCATGTGTGCACACACGCGCACTAAAGTTGGTGTTTCACCTGAATTATGAATAGGTTATATTCACAACCTAAAGTAATCATTTTTGTCTTTTTCCTTATCAACACTCTTTGTTGGAGAGCCAAAGCAATACTAATGATAAAAGTGAATGGTATGTTTGTTTATGATAAAAGTCCGTTATGTGCCAGGCACTGTTATAATTGCTTAAAATAGATTCTCTAATTTTCACACCTCCCTTTTTCCCTCTCCCTCTGGCAACTCCTGGCAGCCACAGTTCTATTCTCTATTCTTTTTTTTTTTAATTTTTTTAAATGTTTATTTATTTTTGAGAGAGAGAGACATAGTGCAAGTGGAGGACGGGCAGCGAGAGAGGGAAACAGAATCCGAAGCAGGTTTCAGGCTCTGAGCCGTCAGCACAGAGCCTGATGCGGGGCTCAAACTCACAAACTGTGAGATCAAGACCTGAGCCGAAGACAGACGCTTAACTGACTGAGCCACCCAGGCGCCCCCTATTCTCTACTTCTGAGTTTGACTATTTTAGATACTCCAAAGTAGAATCAGTAGTACTTATCCTTTTGGTTTATTTCGCTTAGAATAAAGTCTTCCAGGTTCATCCATGTTGCCACAAATGGTAGATTTTCTCCTTTTTTTAAGGCTAATACTCAATTTTGTGTGTGTGCGTGTGTGTGTGTGTTTACAGTAAAACCTTGGTTTGAGAGCATAATTATTTCTGGAAACATGCTTCTAATCCAAAGCACTTGTATATCAAAGTGAATTTCTCCATAAGAAATAATGGAAACTCAGATGATTCATTCCATAACCCAAAAATATTCATTTGAAAATGATTACAATACCATAATATAATACAAAATAATAAGAAAATACAAAATATAAAGAAAAATAAATTAACCTGCACTTACCTTTGAACACCTTCGTAGCTGGAGTGAGGGAGGCAAGAGAGAGGAGGGTTATTGTGTAGGAGGACTTTCACTATCACTAACGGAACCACAGCTATTTATTGGCTCGATGGAATCTTTTTCTTTTCATGCAACAAGGAACCTCTCCAATGACACTTGCTTTTGCCTCCTTTTGAGGATTTCGTGGAAATGTGACAGTGCATTGACAATCACCCACAATCCCGCAGCGAGACAGTGAGAGAGAGAAAGAAAGGAGAGAAGAACCATTGGCTCAGTTGTGATCATGTGACATTCGGCATCACATACTACTCGTATTGCAAGACATCGTTCACTTATCAGGTTAAAATTTTTTAGAAATGCTTCCTTATCTTGCGGAATACTCGCAGAACAAGTTACTTGCAATCCAAGGTTTTACTATATATACACAAACACACACACATAAATATGTATATATATATATATATGTATATATGTATATTTCTTTATCCATTCATCTGTTGATGGGCATTTTGGTTGTTTCCATATGGTGGCCATCGTAAATAATGCTGCAATGAATATGGGAGTGAAGATATCTCTTTGAAACCCTGACTTCAGTGTTTTTGGATGCACACAGAGAAGAGGAATTGCTGGATTATATGGTCATTCTGTTTTAATTTTCTTGAGAAGCCTGTATACTGTTCTCTGTAGGAGCTGAACCATTTTACATTCCCCCCAATAGTATACGAGGGTTCCAATTTCTCCACATTCTTGCCAACACATGTTATCTTTTGTTTCTTTTTTGGTAATAGCCATCCTGACAGTTGGGAGATGTTATCTCATTACCTGATTTTTAAAATGGGCACAGGACTGGACTAGACATTTCTCCAAAGAAGACATATGAATGGCTGCCAGGTATATAAAATGGGCTCTGCATCACTAATTATCAGGGAAATGCAAATCCAAACTATATGCTATCTCCTGCACTTGATTTTATCAAGACTTTTAAAATCAAGTTTTATCGAGGCATAGTTTACAAACAATAAAATGTACTCATTCTAAGTGTACGGTCCAATGAGTTTTGACAGATGCATGCATACTTGTAACCACCAGAAAAATCATTTATAAAATATTTTCATCACCTCCAAAAGATCCCCCTGCAGCCCCTTACTGATAAAGAGTCACCCCCTCCGAGGCTCCAGGCAACCACTGATCTTTCTATCACAGTACATTAGGTTCACCTTTCCTAGAGTTTCCTATAAACAGAAACATACAGTATTTACTCTGTTGTCTTCTTTTCTTCAGTATAGTATTTTCATGGTTCATCATGTTGTGTGTATTAATATTTCAATCTTTCATATCATTGTGTAGTATTCCATTATATAATTATGCCACAATTTGTTTATCCGTTTACCTGTTGAGGGATATTTAGATTATTTCCAGCATGGGCCATTATGAATAAAGCTACTGTGAAAGTTTGCAATTAAGCCTTTCTGTGGACATGTTTTCATTTTTCTTGAGGGAATATGGATTAAAATTACTGGGTAATATAGAAAATGTGATTTAACTTTATAAGACACTGCCAAACTGTTCTCCAAAATGGTTGTGCCATTTTACATTTCCAGCAGAAATTAATAAGAAGTTCAGTTTTTCCAAGTTCTTGCCCAAATTGGTATAGTCTATCTTTTTAATCTTAATATTCTAATAGGTATCCAGTGGTATTGCGTTGTGGATTTAATTTACATTTTTCTCAATGAATATTGATATTGAGTATCATTTCATGAGCTGATTGGGACTTCATGTAGTTATTTTTCTCTCATGTGTTTACTTAAATTCTTTTGGAAAATTGGGTTGCTTGTCTACTTATTAAGGAATTGTAAATTCTTTATAAATTCTATGTACAATTTCTTTAATCTATAGTGGAAAACAGAAAATATTTTGTTCTTCAACTTCCTTTTTATTATTTTTATTTTATTTTATTTTATTTTATTTTATTTTATTTTATTTTATTTTATTTTATTTTATTTTATCTTAAGAGAGAGAGAGGGCACGAAAGAACCTGAGAGTGCAAGTGGGGGAAAGAACAGAGAAAATCTTAAGCAGGCTCCATGCCCAGCGGAGTCCCCCAAGCTGGGCTTGATATCATGACAGTGAGATCACTACCTGAGCCAAAATCTACAGTTGGACACTTAACCAACTGAGTCACCCAGGTGTCCCTGCTTTTTTGTTTTTTAATGGTGTTTTCAAAGCATAAAAATGTGGAATTTTGATGAAGTCCATATAACAGTTTTTCTTCCTTATAGTTCATGCTTTTTGTTCTACTTAAAAAATTTGCCTGCTTTCCAATTTTGACAAGATTTTCTCCTGCTTTCTTTCAGAATTGCACATATTTAATTTCCTTGCATATATTTGTTAATTTCTTGCATATATTTTCTTGCATAAATTTGTTAATTTGAATATGAATAATGTTATTTCATATTTTAATGATATAAGTTATATTGATTTTCTAATTTCAAGTTTCAACTGTTTATTGCTAATACAATGAAATGCAATTTAATTTTGTATTTTGACCTTGTTTCTTTTAATTTAACTAAAGTCACTTTTAGTTTGAGTAGTTTTTTTTTAAGATCTCAAATTTTTTTCCAAGAGATTATGCCTACTGCAAATGGAAACTATTATTTTTTTTTACTTCTTCCTTTCTAATCTACATGTGTTTTAATTCTTTCCTTTCTCCTCTTACGCATTGGCCAGAACCTCCCATACAACATTGAATGGCAGCATTGAGAATTAATATGCTTGCCTTGTTTCTGAACTTAGGAGGAGATATTTCGGCTACTGATTATTAAGTATGAAAATAACTTAAGATATTCATGGATTCCCCTTCAGCTTAATAAAGTGATATATTTTTACTTTGCTGAAAATTTTATCATGATTGAGGGTTAATTTTTTAATTACTTTTTTGCATCTATTTAAATGATATTATAAACTTTTATTATTTCTTTTATTAATATGGTAAAGTTCATTGATGGGTTATCAAATGTTAAGTGAAACTTGCACTCTCAGGATAAACACCACATTATATATATATACACACATATACATGTGTGTATATATATATAATTTTATTATATATAATTTTTATTATATATAATTTATTATAGATTAAAATTATACATATACACACATACTTTATTGCTGGATTTGGTATCTTAAAATTTTTACTATAATAATATATTATTAATATATATGTATACACATACATTAGATATACTAAAAATATTTGCTCTATGCTTCGTTGCAGTTGGCTTCTATTATTATGTCTTCTGCACAATGTAATCTGCCATTAGTCTAATCCAGTGAATTTCTCATTTTACATATTTTATTTTTCATGTCTGTGGCTTCATTTGGTTCTTTTTTATATCTCCATTTCTCTCATTCGGTTCACATTTTCCTTTATATATTGTAAGATTGTTTTAACATCTTTGCCTGCTAATTCTGTCATTTCCATCTGTTTCTATCATTTTCGTCCTTCTCCATTGAGTAATTTTTCTCCTAATCAAGGGTTACATTTTCTTGTTCTAAAAGTCTATAATAAATGATACATTTTTTGAGTCTGGATTTTGTTGACTTCCTCTAAAGATGACTGGGCTTTGTTTTTAAAGGTAATAAAATTAATTGCAAGTTAGGTTGATCTTTTAGAGTTTTATTTAAGCGTTGTCTAGGAAGATCCAGAGTAACCTTTACTGGAGGCATGATTTCTTTCTTTCTTTCTTTTTTTCTTTTTTTCTTTCTTTCTTTCTTTCTTTCTTTCTTTCTTTCTTTCTTTCTTCCTCCCTCCCTCCCTCCCTCTCTCTCTCTCTCTTTCTTTCTTTCTTTCTTTCTTTTTTCTTTCTTCTTTCCTTCTCTCTTTCTTTCTTTCTTTCTTTCTTTTTTCTTTCTTCTTTCCTTCTTTCTTTCTTTCTTTCTTTCTTTCTTTCTTTCTTTCTTTCTTTCTTTCTTTCCTTCCTTCCTTCCTTCTTTCTTTCCTCTTTAGTAGAATTGACACACAATGTTATATTCATTTCAGATGTACATAGTGATTTGATCAGTTTATAAATTATGCTATGAATATCACAAATGCAGCTACCATTTATCCTGATACATCACTATTATAAATATCATTGACTATATTTCTTATGCTGTGCCTTTTATTCCTGTGACTTATTTACTCCATAACTGGAAGACTGTACCTTCCACTCCCCTTCACCTATTTTACCTACCCAATACCCCCTCCCCTCTGGCAACCATCAATTTGTTCTCTGTATTTATAGGTCTAATTCTGCTTTTTATTTATTCATTTGTTGTTGCTTTGTTGTTTTTAGATTGTCCTTATAGGTGAAATCATACGGTATTTGTCTTCCTTAGTCTGACTTATTTCCCTTAGCCAAATACTCTCTAGGTCCATCCATGTTGTCTCAACTGACATGATCAAGGGATGATTTCATCTTAGTCATAAGGTCTGACCTATTCAGGGTCTCTAATAAATGCCCCAAGTGATCAGTGTGGACTCGCAACTGTGACTGCCTGGAACTTCATGTCCTGCATGAGTTCTTGGAATCATGAAGCTCACAGATCCCAGGTCAAATTTTTCCCCAACCTTATGGAATACTAAGATATTGGGAAAGACCCAAGGATGCCTGTGTGCAGATTTCTGGAGTCCTTTTACTGCATTGCTCCCTTCTCTCTGAGCTCTGCCAATACAAGGAAATTCTGTTTCCAGCCATGACAGAGAAAAGACCAAGATGAGCTCTCTGCCTGGAAGTACGTTCCTTTCTGCACAACAGGGAGAATAATCAAAAGCAATGTTTGGTTACCTCACTGAACTAAAGAAGCACAAATTGGGGCTCTGAGAAAGTGAACTGGTTGAAATTTCTGGGACAGAGTTACAGGGATGAGGGAACTATGAGAAAAGAAAGAGCTTCAGAAATCTACTTGGGAGGCTCCGTTTATCAGACTTTCTGCTTTTTGCTGACCAGGTGGGTGTGAAATCATAGTTAAGCAAGGTCTTCATTTGAATTCTGCTTGGTGAGAAGGTTGCATATCTTTCAATATATTTATTAGCCAATTGTTTTCTCTCTTCTAGTAAAGTACCTGGTCAAATCCTTTGCCCATTTTTCTTTTGAGTTTTTTTTCTTATTTATTGTTTCTCCTACCTTCCTAAACTCCCCTATTATATATGGCAATTTGTCTGTAGGTTCTTTGGTGTTTTCTAAGAAGGAAATCTTAGAATGTGAAAACAGTATGTCGCCTCCTTGTTTCCTATTCTTGTACCGTTTTATTTTCCCCTCATTGTTGTCACTCATAATGACAGTAAGTGTTGAGAGCTGATATTCTTCTCCTGAAGTGAATTTTTTTTAATTTTTAAACATTTATTTATTTTTGAGACACAGAGCACGAGCTGGGAGGGGCAGAGAGAGAAGAAGACACAGAATCCAAAGCAGTCTCCAGGCTCCGAGCTGTCAGCACAGACCTTGATGCGGGGCTCCAACCCACAAACAGTGAGCCCACAAAACAACTGAGCCCAAGTCGGATGCTCAACCAAATGAGCCATCCAGGTGTCCCCTGAAGTGAAGTTTTTTAAAATTTTGCCATTAAGTTTGATGTTTCTTCAAGTATTTTGTTTTTAGATTCCTTTATCAGGTTAGGATGATCCCTTTATTCCTAGTTTCTCAAGTGCTTTTATTTATGTATTTATTTTTAGCCAACAATCTTGAAGAGAACAGAAATTTCCCTGTCACCAACTTGTACTGGCAGAAGAATGTTTTTTTCTAATTTCCCCTTTCAGAGTCCTGATTTGTGTAACTTTCCAGTTCCATTTCTCTGCCTCAAGGCCACCACCTTCTGTCTTCACTCAGGGAGTGAAACTCATGCCTGTGGATTATTAAGATTAAGAACACCCCACATATACTTCATTCCTTGCTCTATATCAGATAATGAGCTCACTATCCTGACTTTCAGATTGCTCTTTTTCATGTATATGGATTTTCTTTTCTTTCTTACAAATATACCTATGTGTTTTGTACCCTATCCCAGTATTTTGGTGTGTTTATAGCAAGTTAGTATTCAAATTATCCCATCCACAATATTGTGAGAACCAGAAATTCTCCAACTGCCTCATCATAATTCAGAGTTCCAGGAGAAAAGAAAGAAAAAGGATGGACTACTAGAAATTGGAAGAAATACTCTAAAGTAGTTTGGGACAGAGTTACAGGGAGGTAACAGGTAACATAAAAATTACCAATGTTTTAGTCATCTTCCTTCATAAAATGCCCATTAATTCCTCCCTGATGTTGTTGAATAGCGTCTCTGACAGACCATTTTCCACTTGCTGAGTGAACTTCTTCTGAACTTATCAACGAATTGATATGTAACCCAAAGCTTGAAAAGAAGTATTCTTTATAAACCTGTAGACAGCAAAGGAAGGAAGGAAGGAAGGAAGGAAGGAAGGAAGGAAGGAAGGAAGGAAGGAAGGAAAGGAGGGAGGAAGGGAGGGAGGAAGGAAAGAAAGAGAAGGAAAGAGAGACAGAAGGAAAGCAAGAAAGAAAGAAAAGAAAGAAAGAAAAGAAGGAAGGAAGGAAGGAAGGAAGAGGGAGGAAAGAAAGATGGAAGAAAGAAAGAAAGGAAGGAAGGAAGGAAGGAAGGAAGGAAGGGAGGAAGAAAGCAGAAAGAAGGAAGGAAGGAAGGAAGGAAGGAAGGAAGGAAGGAAGGAAGGAAGGAAGGGGGGAATGAGAAAGAGAGACAGAAAAGACAGAGAAAAAGAAGGAAAGAGAAATCCACAGAATATGGTTGAATGACTTTTCTAAATGGAAACCTCAAACTCTAACCAGGAAAACCTTGTAAATGCATTCCTTAAGTCATTAGCTTATTCCTCTAAGAGTAAAATAGCTAAACGTTTTTAACTTCTCTTCAAAAAAAAAAAATCAAGTCTTGGCTTCATAACTATGTGTGCTTCCGTTCCAGTAAGCCACCCTGTGACTGCTGCATGGGAACCCTTGCTCCAAGCTGAAGAAACGCCCCTCTGTACTCAGCTGACACTGAGATGCTCCATTCCACTCCCAAGAGTCAGCTGTTCATCTGAGGACATTGCAGACTCTAACATGATTGAAGCTCACTGTGCCTGGCTCCTCTGTTCCAGAGTCATACATGTTCTCTACATCGCACTCTTAAAGTAGGAAAAGTATGCAAGGAACAATTCTGTCCTCACTGACCTCTCCCTATGGCCCCTCTCCTAGAGAAAGGAAATAAGGTTTGTGATTCAACTTTTGAGACTCTTTTCTTTAGTACCTGTCTGCCCATTGAAAGGACACTCTTCTCTTCTCTTTAGACCAAGGCAAATGACCTGCGTCTGGATCCAAGCTGCCTTCAAAAGATATATCTGAAGACCTGTGCCTCTCTGTTCCTTTTAGTCATGGGGACTTACAACAAAGATATGGCTCTGCCAACTAAAACTGTCACGTGGATGGGTGATTCCAAGGTCTTCACTACCAGTTGGAGGAAGAAGAAATGGGGTAGTCCAGCCATGGCCACAAACATCTAATTTAACTTCACCAGTTAAAAAAAAAAAAAAAAAGCTCATATTTTGTTCTCCAGGTATATAACTCCTAAGTATTTATGAGTTAGATGAAGTATTTTTCAACTAAGTGTTTGAGATAGGCAGAAAGTTTAAGATTATCAGCCTTAAGTCACAATTCTTGCTTCCATCGCTTCCCTCCTCCACCTTCTTTCTCCAAACGTGAACCAGCAGTTTCTTGAAAATGCAACTTTGACGGTGTTACTCTACTTGCTTAAAGCATTTCAGTTGGTTTATTAGTAATGTCTAATGTCTTAATACGCCAGCGCTTGGCACCTGCTTTCCTCTACAGCCTCATTTTTCACTTTTCTAGTTACACTGTTTTCCTCAGCCATAAAAGTTCTAACTGAATAATTTCTTTCTAATTCTCCACTTGTACACAGTTGTGGCAGGTTATTACTCTTGAGCCATAGAAAACTTTGAAAATGCCTTTTTGAATAATCCAAGAGAAAGCAAATGATGTTTGGCATAGACTAAGGATGCAGTTTTAAATGCAAAATATTTGACAATTCATTATTTGAATTTATGTGACAGCTATTTAAAACATTTTTATTATAACAGCAATACATGTGATGTGTTACAGATAGTTGAGAATCATAAAAAGTGAAAAATAAAATCTCCTCTCCCTTCTGCAGTCTAACAAATTTTACTCCTCAAAAGAGATTATAAATCTTTTCAGATATTTTCTGTGCATTTAGAATACATATATTCAAGTTTCTTATGCAAATTAAATCCAATCTAAACTTTTTTGCAACTTGTTTATAGGATATGTCACGTGTGCACACACATATATATGAATTTTTATGAACATCTGTATATTTCATAGTGAGGACAAGATAGTATTTATTTGTAATAATTTACACTGCTGTTTAAATATTCTCTAATTTTATACTATTTCAATAGCCTATATTTGGGTTTTGGTTTTAATTAAAGCTAATAATCTTTTTTTTTAAGTTTATCCAGTTTGTATTTGCTAAAGTAGGTCTATGTGATCATTCTACTATATGTGATTTTATTTTATATTCTATCATATTATTTTATGTTAGAGCTTCCCTTTTGTCAATTCTTCTTCTGTATACTTAAATTTGAGACACTTAACAGTTTTTGTCTTTCTTTTTGTATTTCTTTTATTCTCCTGATAAGCAGTTCTATTACCATTTGACTTTATAATTTTAAATAACCCACCTAAAGCTCTTCCAGTTTCTCAATTTTAAGCAGCACATGTTGACCCACTTAAAAGAATGAGAAACAAATTAAAAAGATTACCCCTTCAGTACAAGTGGAATATGACTACAGCCACAAACCATGGATTGTCAAAAATTTGTAAAATCTATGAAAATTAGGACCAAATTGAGGGAGTACAAGTGAGAGCCTATATGTAATCCTACATGTTATTTTATGTTGACTTCAACAAACAATTCTTTGTCTTTTGTGCCCGAAACTAGGATTTGGGGTGGGCCAGAGAAAACGTTTGAAACTAGTCTATGGAGATTTGACTCCAAAACATAGAATGGTAAGCAAGAAAATTCTGAATGAGGTACAACAGAATCGCACCATCTTCGATTTTTCTTGATTAGACTCCTAACCCCAAACTAGGTAGACGAGAGAAGGAGAGTTGTAACCAGTTAGAGTTATATTGCTCCCATAGTGAAAATAAACACTAAGTCACCAAACAGAAGGATTTGGCAGAACTATGCTTCAGGGCAAGCCTCTTTGGCCTCCCTCTGAGCAATCTGCCCACTCTACAGTGTGTTTAGGGAGATGTGGAAGGAATTCCTGGAAGATGAACACTGCCATTCCACACAGAAAGACAACAAATATGCTGAGAAAGCGTTCTGAGATGGCAGGCTCTACTGCTGATACCCCATTGTCCCTTCCCTCATTATTCTTGAACAAATAGCAGATCTGGATAGGACATGAGACATCAAAAAATAAGCAATGAACGGGACTCAATATGAGACCTAGGTACATATTCAACAAAATGAGAACATGACATGTTGTTATAAGCAACCATCAAATAAACACTCTTCAGAAAAATTACCCGGGATATAAGAATATTCCAGACAAACTATTTCCTAGATTTGCAAAGAAATTAGTAAGACAATGAATTGGAAGGGAAGCAAAGTAGCAAGATATGTGTTCAGCCTGTAGTTGTTCAGGCTCCCCCCCTCACTCAGCCAAAGACCCACTGGGAATCCCACATGACTTCTGAGGTCCCCCTTTTTGGTAACTTACCCTTCAGGTTCCACAACATCTTCTGGACTCTGATCTCTGCCTCTTCAGTCCAGAGGATCACCATGTCTACAAGGATTCCAGATCCATACGTTGCACTCAGGAAACTGTATACAGGCATAGGGCTGGGGCAATCATGGGTCTCACACCCCATGGATTTGCTTTCTGTTAAGGACTCTATCTAGCAGTGTCGTCCAAGACCTGAACACAGCTGCCTCATTTTGAGGAGGTGCCTATTCTATGGCTGTTTACAGAGGAGAATTTGTCTGGCACCAGTTAGCTACTCCATCATAGTCAGAAGCAGAGAGACCACTTTTTTTTAAATATCAAAATCAAATTCATCTTCTAACTGACACTTGGAACTCCCATTGCTTTTGTATTTATAGGATATAGTAGAATTATATTGTCATAAAATATGCGCAAACACAAAACAATATGTCAGACACAAAGGCTGAAATAGCTCACAGCTTCTACTGCTATCTGTTAGCAACAGACAATGCTGAAGCTATATTCTGTAATACAGCTTTGTTCATATTAATGAAAATTTATAAATAAGTTTTAAAGAGAGAAGCTTCTGGATCTAAATTTCTAATTCCTACTTCTACCATTCAGTGCCTTAATTTAGTAAATATTGCAATGTAGCATCAGAAGTTGTACGTGTGATATACACACACCTTGAATCACAAAATAGATGGATAACAGTGGTGTTCTTGAAGTGAGAATACCCTCACTGATAAAAAGAAATTCTTTCAGAAGGAAACAGATGAGTGAAAGCTTGGAAAGTTCATGAAGGTGTGAGGGAGGAAGATTCAACAAAGGACTCTGGAGCCCCAAAGCCAAAGCCAAAGCCAAGCCTTACCAAGCAACAGGTCTACCAGATAGCTAAGAAGATGCCCAGGAAGTTCCCAGGCAGAGGGCTACAACCATCCGCAGTCTGCCGTGCGCTTTTGCAAAGCGCAGCTGACAGATGTCTGTATTTGGTAGCTTTGCCATCTTCCTTCCTGACTTTGTAAGTGCAAGGCTTCTTAGCACTGAGCATGAAGCCCTGACCACTGTTCCTCCCTTTTTAGAACTTTAGGTTAGGTAGGTTGTCAGGCCAAATCAATAGTGATGCTCATGCACTTTTGGAAGTGCTTTACATGATTAACACATGTAATCGTCCCAAGAGCCATATGAAGTAGGTATTATTATCCAGTTTTATAGATGAGAAACTGAAGATAGAGATTAAGTGATTTCTCAAGGGCGCATGGCTAGAGGGCACAGAGCTGGGAGTCAAAGGCAGTCTGACCCCAGAGCCCGAGAACCTCCCCGCTTTGCTTTCCCACCTCTCTGTATACTGAAGTGCTTACTAAATGCTGCAGATTCCTGGAGAGCTAGGAATTTCTACCCTACCAATAACTTTCCATAATATTCAGCTTTGTTGTAGGTAAAAATATATTTTCCCCTCTGCCATGGCTATCGCTTTTCAATGGACACCACCTATTTCCTTTTCCCTTCAATGAACATCTGTTTCACAGCATCTAGGTGACCTGGTTAGAATATTGCAACTGGAGAGAGGTGGGTGGTGTTACAATGAATCCCAGCCAAGGCAAACCTTAAAACCCGGCAGCCCTAATGCTCTCCAACACAGTGCACAATTTTGTTTGGTGGACCAGTTTCGAGTTAGCCATCCAAGTAACTTGTCACTGCCTGGTTTACATAAGAGAGTGTACTGTGTGTGAGCATGCATGTGCATAAAACGAAGTTTCTTTCCACCTTCATATCTCAGGCCAAATGGCTCCAGGGATATAACTTGAAAGCATTGTAAGTAGAAACAATTCTACTTACTTTTCTACCACGCATTTTCAATATAGAAAGGGATTCTTTTCTATTAAAAAATTGCTAGAGGACAACATTATTTTAAATTTATATCATCAAGACAATTTATTACCTTTCAACGTTGAAGCAGTAAACCGATGTAAATTGATTTTCACAGCAGTCCTGAGTGTAATGGCTAGTATGCCCCACTCTGCAAATACAAAGCAGAGCAAGTGGTTTTGGTATGTGAGTGGAGTCGACATTCAACCAGTAACTGTAAAACTCTGTCTTCTCTGTTGGAAATAAACTTTCCCTTCATTCCTGCTCCCGGACATATAAGCTTCTGTGTCTTTTCTGCAAAATCCATAATAATGAGTGGTCTTGATTTTCACTCATTCCTCCATTCATCATTCATTCGTTTATCCAAACAGATATCAGAGTTTACTCCAAGGACTGTATCAGGTGCTGCGATACAAATTATGACACTGCCCTGGAGAATCCTTTGGTCTAAAAGCTGAAACATACATGTAGACAGTGTTACCACACGCTATGAGCACCCTGTTAGAACTCTGCAGAAAGACCCTGAATCACTGGGAATCACTCCAGAGGGTCAGGGGGCTGACTGGGCAGAGGAGGGAGGGAAGCACAGAAGGCTTCAGAGAGGTGATGACGGAACTGTGTCAAAGACAAGAATAGGAAGTTGTCACGTGGCGAAGGGTGGAAAGGTACTCTGATCAGAGGAGACAGCACGCGCAAAGAAGGGACAACATGACGTGTGTACTGTGGCGCATTCTGAAAGATGGGTGGTGTGGTACGGCTGGAGTGAATCTAGGCTGTGAAGGGCCAGCACTGCAAGATAAGAACAGTCTGAGTCTGGACTGGGATGAACCCTATATTTTAGGTGACGAAGAGTTTGGATTTTATTCTGTAAGTTCTTAGGAACTGTGTGTGTGAAAAAGGGAAAGTGAGTGGATAAGAGACACGGATAGAATAAGCACCAGGATGGTGCTTACTTTTTAATAGAAAACAGAAGACAAATTAGAAAATATAGTACAAATTATTCTTTTGGCCTTTCAACTCGAATTTATTTTTTTAAAGAAGGAGGTTTTCCATGAGGCAATATTATTTTTACATGTTCATATATATCCAGAAAATGAGGCATCCTTTAATTTCTAAAGACATGTTTGCTCTGGGATTCAAAGCAGGAGGCTGGGTGGCTGCCTAGGACCCCCATCTATACTATTAGTATCATCATTTCTTTGTTTCATTAAATTATGGTCTACTATCCAAAAAACTCATCAGGGCAAAACAGCTTCTTTACAAGGCTAAAACAAATTAAACTTCTCTGTTCTGAGACATTGCCTCTAAACAAAAGAAAATGCCTTTCTAGATTCCTAAGGTAATGTGTTTCTCATTTTGCATTTAGGAATATACCTAAATGTTGTCTAAAGTCAAATATAGGGCATATGTTAGTACATGCATGGGCAGAAAGGCTGGGGATAGACAGAATGGAAAATCAGGTACAAAAATCACACACACACACACACACACACACACACACACACCAAAAAAAAAAAACAAGAAAAGAACAAACAAACAAACAGGAGTTGCTGAGGGAAAAGAACCAAGGATTCTTTTTTTAACTTCTAAATATTTTTTATTGTGTAAAATTTACCCTTTTAACTATTTTTGGGGATACAATTCCATGGCATAAAATACATTCACTTTACTGTGTAACCAACATCACTATCTGTCTCCAGAATTTTTCTTCTTCACCAGCTAAAACTCTGTGCCCATTAAACAGTAATCCCCCATTCCTTCCTCTCCTCAGCCCCTGGTAACCACCAAAGTTCATTCTGTTTCTGTGAATATGATTTCTCTAAAAACCTCATATAAATGAAATCGAACCATATTTGTTCTTTTGTGACTGGCTTGTTTCACTTAGCATAATGTCTACGAGGTTCATCCACCTTGTAGCATTTGTCAGGGTTTCCTTCTTTTTAGGGCTGAATGGTGTTCCATTATATGTGCATGCCACATTTTGTTCGTCTATTCATCTTACAGTGGACACTTAAGTTGCTTCTATCTTTCAGATAGTGGGAATCATGCTGTTGTGAATGTTAAGTGTATAGATATCTGAGCCAGAGAATTCTCTAATAGCACTGTAAGGAAGAAATCGAAACAACATGCTGGTAAAAGAAAATTTGGGCAATATTAGACAAAGTATGATACTATGATGCCATTACAATCTTTGAAACACCCCAGTTTTTATGAAAAGAGAAAATGAGGCCATTTTGTTTAGGGGAGAGCCAATAACATTTGGTTGCATATAAAGATAAAATTGAATATGAACAAAGTATACTGAATTAAAGTAGAGGAGGACAGTAACTAGGAGTAGAGACATCAGGAAATGCTTCACCAAGATGGTGGCTTTCAGCTACACTTGACCTTTCTCTGCCTAGACTGCCCCTTGGATGGGAATGACCTTCGTGTAGTGGCCTTTGGAAGGTCAGAAGGAGAAGCTTCCCATATGTTCAGTAAACACTGCCTGTTTCATAAAACTCAACCTGAGAGAGTATCAATTTTTCACTCTACAGCTTTGGTGACACGTGCAGAGGTAGCTCAGGGAATTGATCTCCATTTTCCCCTCCCTGTTCTCTCAGCTCTCCTGATCTCCCTTAGAATGCCTGATTCCATGAAACAATTCTTCTAGGGAATACCACAGATACGAGTGTGTGCAAAATCTCCTTACCCTAACACCCTATGCCCGCATTCCACCAAAATAAACTTTAAGACACAACTTTTCCTCCATTTAAAGATGGTAAGTGAGAACTGACAAATGCTTCTAAAGGGCACAGGGGACTTTTGGGTAATTAAAAGATTCTAAATGTGTAATTTAAATAGGCTCCAAGAAGAAATGGAACCTTCCAGGGGTGTTTGAAATGGCAACTCTCTAATGCAATAGCAGCGGGCAGTAATGGAAAATCCAGCTTTGGCAGAAAAAAAGAAACAGGTTTCATCATTAAAGGTGTGGCAAAAAGATTTTGTAAATTAATTCATAAATCAGTCAACTTGTATTTTAATTAACTTAGCCAAAAACACTAGGAAAAAAATTTTGTTAGAGTTTAGAATGAAGTATAAATCACTCACTAATTTAATGATGTATAATATGCATACAGAAAAGTGCAGAAACTATAAGTATACAGCTCAGGTGAAAATTTACAGGAGAACACACCCATGTCACTGCTGTCCAAATCCAGAAAGTAAACATTATTAGCATTCTAGAAGGCCCTGACTTGTTCCCTCCCCATCACTCTCTGCCCCATCCCCAAAGGTAACCACTTTTCTGACTTCAAACCACATTCGTTAATTTTGCCTGTTTCTGAACTTGGCATAAGCAGAATGAATATAGATGGAGTACTACTCTTTTGTGTCTGGCTCCTTTTGATACTATTATTTTTGTGAGATAAATCCATATTGTGTAAAGGTCTAGATTTTTCTTTCTCATTGCTATATGGGGGTCCATTGTGTAGATCTACCACAATTTCATTATTTATTCTTTTATTGGTGAACATTTGGGTGGTTTTCAGGTAAGGGCTATTGCTAATAGCGCAGTGATAAGCATTCTAGTGCATTTTATTTTTAGGCGTATGCACATTTCAGCTGGGTACATGTCTAAAGGTAGAATTGCTGGATCATAGGTTATGCATACGTTCAGTTTTCGCAGACTAAAAAAAGTTTTCCAAATGGTGTGCCAATTAAAATTTCTATCTGCAGTGTACAAAAAGTTGAATTGCTCCAGATCCTTGTCGACACTTGATATTTTCCATCTTTTTCATTTTAGCCATACTGGTGTTCATTTATGTTTCTATTATGACTAATAAATTTGGCCAATTGAATATTCTCTTTTGCAAAGTGCCCTTTCAAGTCTTTACCCTTTTTTTTTTTTTTGGTCTATATTATTGATTTCTAACAGTTTTTACACACTCACGTATATTCGAAAATATCTTTCTTTGTGTATGAGTTATTTGTCAGGTAGAAGTATTGCAATTATCCTTGTCCACTCCATCGGTTGACTTTTTACTCTCTTAATGATGTATTTTGGTGAATAAAATGTTTTAATTTTAAAATAATAAAATACTTTGTCACTTTTTTTCTTGATGGTTAGCACTTTTTGGAGTCCTTTTTACATTTTTCTACTAAAAGCATTTTTCCTCTACTTTTTATATTTAGATCTGGAATCCATGCGGAACTGACTTACATTTTGATATTAGGTACAGGTTAAAATGTGTGTGTGTGTGTGTGTGTGTGTGTGTGTATCCATTTTGCTTAGTATCATTTACTTTTAAAAATGCCTTTCCCCACAACACTACATTGTCACCTTTGCCATTGATCTAATGAATGGTTCTGTTTCTGGTCTCTAATGTATTCCATTGGTCAGTATATTTATCATTATGTTAATCTCATGCTGTTTTATTTACTATAGCTCTGTAGAGGTCTAGCTATCTAGTAGTGTAATTCTTCCACATTTGTTCTTTTCCTTCTTCAAGATCACAGTAACTATTCTTGGTTCTTTGCATTTCTATATTCATTTTATTTTATTTATTTTAATTTTTTTAATGTTTTATTTATTTTTGAGAGACAGAGCGTGAGCAGGGGAAGGGTAGAAAGAGAGAGGGAGACACAGACTCAGAAGCAGGCTCCAGGCTCTGAGCTGTCAGCACAGAGCCGGACGCGGGGCTTGAACTCACAGACTGTGAGATCATGACCTGAGCTGAAGTCAGCCGCTTAACTGACTGAGCCACCCAGGCGCCCCTCATTTTAAAATAATTTTATCAATTTTTATAGCAAAATATAATGTCTGTTTCAAATTGTGTTAAATTTATAGACTAACATAGGAAATATATCATCTCTAAAGCATTGAATCTTGCAATTCATTAACATCATATATCCCTCTATTTATCTTGCTCTTCTCTAATTTCTCTCAATAATGTTTATAGTTTCAGTGCAAAGTTCACACATTTGTTTTCTACTGGTTGCTGGTATGTTGAAGTCATACTGATTTTTGCAAATTGACCTTATATCCGGCAACTTTGCCAAATTGACTCTAACGTACTTTCTCTATGGATGGTGATGGATTTTCTATCTACACAATTATGTCACCTCTGAATAATTCCATTTCTTACTTTCCTATTTTTATACATCTTAATATTCTGCCCTTGCTTACTGAGCAGACTGGGAGTTTATTCAGTATAATGCTGAATACAGTGATGCTAATGGGCATCCACGTTTCATTCCCAACCACGGGGCCAAGCTTTCAATGTTTCATCTTTAATTATGTGCTAGCTATATCATTTGTATAGCTTCCATCTATCAGATTAAAAAGTTCCCATCTATTTTTATAGTTTCCTGAGAAAATTTTGACCTGTTGTTAAACTATGCCAAGTATACTTTCTGTACTTTTGAAGAGATGGCTTGGGTTCTTCATTTTGTCCTCTTAATGTATTAAAATATATTGACTGATTGTCAATGGTAAATAATCTTGCATTCCTGGAATAAACCCAAACGGGTTATGATGTATTACCCTTCCTATATTTTACTACTTACAATGTAGTAAATTTTTTGAATTTTGGATATACGTTCTTGAGAAATTGAACTATAATTTTTCTTTCTTGTAATGTCCTTGCCATGTTTTGGGATCAAACTTCTCTACATCTAATAAAAAGAAATAAAAAGTGTTTCCACTTTTTTAACTCTCTGGAAGCATTTGTGTAAGATTAGTGTTTGTTCCTTCTTAAATATTTGGTAGAATTCACTAGTGACGCCTTCTGAATGATCCTGATATTACTTTTTGGAAATATTTTTTAATATGGACTCAATTTAATAGTTACATGGCTATTCAGTTTTTTTACTTCTTCCCTTTATTTTTTTTAAACTGAGTTTTGCTAAGAACTTCTCCATTTTATCTACCTTTTCAAAATTCATTGGCATAAAGTTCATAGTGAAATCTTATTACTGTCTTTGTAAGGTCTAGAGTAATGACTATTTTTTTCGTTCCTGATATTAGTAATTTTATCTCTCTGTCTCTCTGTCTCTCTCTCTCTCTCTGTTTCACAGTCTCTCCTTACTCTTTCTTTGTCCCATTAGTTTTGATGTAGGTTTGTCAATTGTATTAGACTTCTTTAAAGAATCAACCTTTGATTTTTTTTACATTTTTTATATTTACATTTTTACATTTTACCTTTATTTTTCATTGTATTTATTTCTGCGTTTATTTTTTGCTGCTGTCTTTATTATTTTCTTCCTTCTACATCTTTGTATTTAGTTCCTTCTTTTTGAGTTGATGCATTGCTTTTTAATCTTCCTTCCTTTCATATTTACTCGATGGCTATAAATTTCCTTATAATCACTGCTTATCTCACAAGATTTGATATGCTACATTTTTATTATCATTCAGCATAAAATATTCTCAAATTTCTGTTGTAAATTCTTCTTGATCTGTGGATTATTTGTAACTATATGTTTCTTAATTTTCAAAAACATACAATTTTCTTATATTTTTCTGTTTCCACTTCTAGCTTAATTGTCTTATTGTACTGGCTAAAGCTTCTAGTATAATTTCGAAAAGAAGTAGTACCTTGTCTTATTTTCAATATTGTGAATTACTTTTCAGTATTTTTCCTTTAGGTAAGATGTTTGCTATAGGATTTTTATAGATATACATTATTTTATTAAGAAAGTGTAACATGTATTCCTAAACACCATGATATACTTCTTCTCATTAAGTAATATTCAGAATATTTTACCTTATCCCACTTGTCTCCTAAACTCCTGAACTAAGAAAGACCTACATGGTCACTTAAGTCTGCTCCTTATGAAGAGCAGGGCTTCCGAACTAAGCCACATCCCAATATTTTAATTTTCTGCACCCCCAGTGGAATTCTCTATATCTTTAGAGAGAAAGTAACTTTTCCTCTGCTACAGGATTCATTGAAACAGTTTATGGATCATTTCAGATCTGAGAGATGATGATAACCAAGGGGTGAATCTTAAAGCATTGTATTTTTGCATCTTTTGTTCCTATAATTGGGCATCTATTGCCTTTACCCCTCTCCATTCCTCTTGTCCCCTCCACATATAAACTTCCATCATTGAAGAAAGAGGATCTCCTATCAATCACCTAAGTCATGTTTTTTCCTTACCCTAAAGTATTCACATTTCAGTGTCTGTATTTGTGGGCTAAAGAGATCCATCCAGTCCCTTTCTAAGTCCTTAAGTGATTTTTCTTTCTCAGCAATCAACGGATGACATGTTTATGTGAGTAAAACCTTTTGCAGGTGCCTCTGAAACCATACTATTTAATGCAGAGATACCAAATAGACAATGTTTGTGCTACCCTATCACCCTCAGGCACCAGGAAGACATTGTTAACCTTTCACAGAATAAAGTCTTAATATCCTTCCTGACACTGCATATTGGACTTCCTCTAAGAGCATTTCTTCTTTACGACTGGGGCAGACTCCTTTGTAAAATATCTTACTGCACTGTTAGTTCTGAAGTTGGGAGGCCCTTTGGTGGAGGATGTGAACTTCAGGTTCCTTCTTATAAACAAATATGGGCTCTCTTTTCAGGCCACGCTCTAAAGAATGGAGGAGGATACTGTCCTTAATATAGCATAAAAATATCTTCATTTATTTAAAAGTAGATTTTACTTTTTATACAGTGAGAAAATCAGTGTCTTAGAAAATGGAACGAGTTGCCCAAACAGAGTCATGGTTTTTAATGGGACAAGGGTTGAAATTCACTTATATTCCTGATATCTTTAAATGGGAAAAAAAAATCAAAGACGGATGGAATCACTGTATTGTGATTGGTTTTCATTTCATTTCTTCCTCTTTAGTTTCCGATATTCATCTGTCCACTCTAATCTCATACCTTGGAAGTTTTTAAAAGTCTCTTCTCTTTTCCATCTCTTTTTTTTATGCCTTAAGCTCCCAGGGCTCCTCCAATTAGATGAGTAAATGATAAATCTTTTCATGACTCGTGCAGCTAAACAGAGATTCTTTCTTCTTCCAGGCTCCCACATATGTCTCCAGAGCAGAGCAAAGGCCCAGTCAGTCCTGGTTACTCCAGAAGAGGTAAAGGAAGCTACATTATAGATTAAGTGCATTGTTCTCTTTTTTGGACAAAAAAAGAGACAGCTTTTTTGTGTCACAAAATGCTTTGCATATACAGTGAGTTGGTTGAATGACCCATTGAGTGGGCAAGCACGCATTCTGTATAGAAATGAGCAAGAGCCTTTTTTAACAAATAACAGAAAAATTAAATCCTCTTTTTGGTTCTTCTCGACTCCTATGAATACATTAGTAAAAAGGTAATTCCCATACAACTTGTGGTCCACAGTAGTGTTCCGAAGATATTTTTCACTATAAACACAGAATAAAAAATGGTATTGTGGAATAGCAGCTATGTTACAGGGAACGAGGGGACATATTTCTACCTTTCTGACCTCCTACGACCTTAAAGATTGACTATTGGGTTGTGAGGGGACAGATCACAGTTGCTGAGATGATCTCAGTTGTTTTGCTCATGTCTGGATCCGCAAATACTCTCTGGGCCCCTCCAGCCTCTCTTTCTCCCCTCTTGCCTTCTTTCTTTACTGGCATTCAAGAACAAGCACATAAGAGACAGACGCATGAAAGCCCCCCTATATTTAAGAAAACATGAAGGATTTGCGATGGAGTGGGGAGGCCAATGCATCAGAGCCAGCTTCTGTTCTATTTACCTCATGTGTATTTCTCAAGAGAAAGATGTTCCCTTTCAAGAGCCTGGGACCACCCAGGACAGTGAAGCAGTCTTGAGACAGATGGCCTTGTCAGGTGGGCCTCTTTGGGCACAAGTTGTCTTACTTCTCAAGAGACTGACCGAGAAATTCAGTCATATTGCACAACAGATCCTGGGGATTCAAACTTGAACACACACAAATTTCAGGAGGGAGGAAGGTGGACTTACAGCAATCCCTATCACATCTTCCTTTCCAAGCCCCTTGCTGTTCTCCCTGAATCCCCTCTTATTTACTCCTTGACACCCCCACCTCGCCCCCATCAAGTCCCTGTAAGAGTGCACTGACCTACTTGAAAGTTGGCTGCGGATCTGAGGATCCCAATCCTTTCCCGGTTTCTGTGGTTGCCACATTCATTACTCATAAAAGAGACAGGGAGTCCCAACTCTCCACGGAGTCTCTGGCCTTTACTTTACTTTATTTGTTTGTTTATTGATTTTGCCACAGCTCACACTGGAGCCCAGGGAGGGTCCGTCTACTCGACCAAGCCTGTGAGTGTGCAAGCTTTGCTAGAAAGAGCCACCAGTTCTAACATCTCAATCAGGTGAGGGTTGGGTGTTTTGGGTTTAGTTTTGTTTTGTTTTTTAAGATTAGCTCAACTAAAATGTTATGTTTTTATGAGCGTTTATACACATATATTTTTTTAAAACATGACTATTAGTAGAGGCAAAGGAAATGAGTTTTCCTGCATGTGTAATACTTAAAAATAACAATGCCAAATGTAAATAAAAAGGGAAGGTACTTCCTGTAAGTTTGTGAAGGATTCTGAAAATAGCTTCAAGCTTAAGCCAATGTTAATACAGTTATACAGCCAGAATTTCCATGAAAGCATTGGTACCTTGGGTGTTTGTACTAGTAAAATTGTGCAAATATCTGCAGCCTGGATGCTCTGCTCACCACAGCTTGACTGCCCTGCACACAGTTACTTGAGATTCCTTGGTTCTTATGCCACTTTTTAACCCCCAATTAAAAAGGTGGCAGTCATGTACCTTCTGATGTCCAAAGGTTTTTAAACCTGTGCTGTGTTTTATAAAATAGCATGAAACCAGACTGTGTCATTAAACCAACAGGCTGAAGGGGTTTTGATCATGCTGTGAGTGTGGAGGTGTGCGCCTGTGCATGGGTGGGGGCAGGGGGTGCAGGGGAACCTTCTTCTCATTTACCACACTGCTGTTTACAGCAGTTCTGTACACCATACAAAAGTGAAACTCTTCCTCAATGTTGATCAACACAATCATGACTTTTCCAAATATGTTCTTAATTTTCTCATTTAACCTTCACAAAAATCCCATGCAGAGCAGAGTTCAGAAAGTACTATTTTCATTTTGGAGATGAGGAAACTTAGAGACTCAGAAAAGGTATAAAATTGAGTAACTCCTGGGGGCGCTTGGGTGGCTCAGTTGGCTGAGCATCTGACTTTGGCTCAGGTCATGATTTCACGGTTTGTGAGTTCGACCCCTGTAGGACTCTCTGCTGTCAGTGCAGAGCCCACTTCAGATCCTATGTCTCCGTTGTCTCTCTCTCTGCCTCTCCTCTGCTCTCTCTCTCTCTCTGTCTCTCAAAAATAAATAAAACTTTAAAAATCAAGTAACTCCTGAATTTTCAATTTCACAGACTATTACAATTTTTAAAGTTATTTTGTTTATTTATTATTTTGAAAGAGGGAGAGAGAGCCAGGGACAGGGGTAGGGAGAGAGGAACACAGAGAATCCCAAGCAGGTTCTGCATTGTCAGTGGAGAGCTCAACGTGGGGCTTGAACTCACGAACTGTGCGATCACAACCTGAGCTGAAGTCCAATGCTTAATCAACTCAGCCACCCAGTCTCCCTGACTATTACAATTTTTAAAAAGCTAATTAAGGAGTCCACTTAGAGTAGAAATTAGTATTTTCCTCAATGAGGACATTAAAAACATGCTCACAGTAATTATGATAGTCAACTCCACACCCTGTGGCACACACTTACCATGGACCATGAAGTTGGATTTCGCTGATGAGAATTCCAGTTCTTCCACTTAGCAGCCATGTGATCTGGGCAAATCAGTTAGCCTCTTGGTGCACCAACTTCCTTACCTACAAGATCAAAGTAATAGCATCTATCTCATAAATTCATTGTGAGCACTAAGTTTACATATGTCAAGTGCTCAGAGTGATTTCTGGCTTAGAGTAAGCACTATTGCTATTAGCTAAATAAAGAACTAATCTCATTTAATCCCCACAGCAGCCCAAAGAGATGAACAGCACAGGTAACCAAGTTACCTAAGACCACACAGATAACAGGTGGCAAAGGTAATGTTCTAACCCAGACAGTGTGAGTCTAGAAGCCGCGAAGTTAAGGGTCATGCAACACCCAGCATAAGGCTTTCAATTTTATATTAGAAAGGGGACATTTTTACCCCCAAAGTTAAATAGGACATGATATTAGAATAAAGGACAGCTCTTCTAAGTAAAGATAATTAGAAATTATGCAAAGGCATTCTTGTATATTTATATTTTTATTTATTTAATATATATTACATATATATGTTTACTTACACTATGCTGTCCTTCTTTAAAATTTTTATTATGTAACAATGAAAACTTGGCAGTGGGTGGCATTGGCCTATGGAGAACATTGGCACTATAGATGCTCTGTGCACTATTTGCCCAGAGAGAAAGTTCCAGATATTGTAACAAATAAAAGCTATAATACTTCTTCCATTCTTTTGATGATGTTATTAGAGGATAGCATAGGTCCCATGGAATGTGCCTCAGATAAGTAATAGAATCATGAGTAAATGTTACTATAACCCTGCATTACCTTCAAAGGAGATATAATCAGGAGTTCACTGCGTTCTCAAACTCCTACCATCGCTTTGAAGAGGTCATTGGGTGGGGCGCTTGGGTAGCTCAGTCAGTTAAACATCTGACTTCAGCTTAGGTCATGATCTTGTAGTTCATGAGTTCGAGCCCCACATCGGGCTCTGTGCTGACAGTCAGAGCCTGGAGCCTACTTCAGATCCTGTGTCTCCCTCTCTCTCTGCCTCTCCCTGTCTCTGACTCTGTCTCTCAAAAAAATGAATAAATGTTTAAAAAAAAAAGAGGTCATCACTTGTCTCTGTTCTCCATCCACAAGAATAAAGGCCTAGTGAAAAGTTCAGGATCACTGAGACTTAAGATGACAGAAATCTTTCAGCAGAGGGATGAAACCTGTGTGGACAATAGTTGAATAGGATTTAGCGATATTTTAGGGTAGAGAATAAGGGTCAAAGAAAATCTTTCGCTAGTTTCTTGGTACCCTTAACATCCTATCTCATTACTTAAAGTGACTTCTGATTTGGGTCCTGAACAATTCCTCAAGTTTTCATGGCTAATAAAGTCGGAGAAACCTCCTGACCCTTGAATCCTAGTCCAGAGGGATTTTTATCCCATGATGCTGGGTCTTTCTGGTAGTGACTATCAGAAATTTGACACACAGCTGGGTATTCTGGCAAGAGCTGACCCAGTAGACATGGTAATTTTCCATATTCCCTATGGATACCAGAAAGACCATGGTTCTGGAAACTTTGCATCCATTCACACTGGAATCCTTTTTTTCAAAAAAAAAATAATAATGCAATAAAATACACATAACAAAAACTTACTTCATCATTTTAAGTGTACAGGTCAGTGGTATTAAATACATCCATACTGTTATATAACTATCACCACCATCCATCTTCTTTAACTCTTTTAATCTTGTAAAGCTGAAACTCTATACCCATCAAAAAAAAGTAATCCACCATCACCGCCCCCCAAGCTCTTGGCAATCAGCCTTCTACTTTCTGCTTCTATGATTTTGACTACTTTAAGTGCTTCATATATGTGAAATCATATAGTATTTGTCTTTTTGTGACTGGCTTATTTCACTTAGTCATCAAGGTTAATCCATGCTGTGGCGTATGTCAGAATTTGCACACTGGAATCCTCTTAAGGTTCAAAGAAAATATCCTATTTTGCCTACTGTATTTGGGAGACTCGAAATAAAAATGGCAATCTAACTTTGAAAGCATTAGCTGGTCTCCTTACTTTTTCACCATGAAGATGGTGGAAATACAGAAAATATATTACACCTATAATTCTCATGGTTTGGAGGCGTTCACCTCTGTTACCATACAAGGTGCTATTCTCTATGGCAAGTAATTATTTTCCATCTCCATTTCACCTTCTAGTCTACTGTAATTCTGAACCTCCTGAAACTGCCATTTCCGAGCATAAAAGAATGGTTGGCTCCCTACCTGTGAACCCTTTTCTAATTTTATGGCCTTCCATCACCTGTCTACTCCCCTGATCATGACTTATCCAGACTAGCTTTGATAGTTTGATTTGTTCACAATTCTTCCTCCCCTCTACATTCTTACCATGACTTCCCTTTGAACAGAATGTACTTCCCCACTCTACTGATACCAGGTTTGGATATGTCACTTGGTTTTGCCAAGTGGAGTGGATGGAGTGAGAAGTTGTTACTTCTGAGCCAAAGATTTAAGAGACATGGCAAGATTCATTGAGTTCTCCTGAGCTTCCGACATCTTCAATTACAGAGCACATGCCAAGTTGTCACAGATCCTGCATCCTGAGTCCTTGGATGAGTAAATATGGCTTGTAGCCTAGAGCTAAATCCAGCTGAACCCAGGAAATCTTGGCCAAACCCAGCAGAGGCATACCTAACCTGTAGACTCAGGAGCAAGAACTAAATGTTTGTTGGCGTAAGCCACTAAGATCTGGGGCTCGTTCGATACACAGCATCATTGCAGCAAACTGACTGATACATCAACCTCAAACTATACTCTTCATCTTGAAATATATCTCCCACTGTAAACAAGCTTTCTGGTCTTTGCGTATACCAGATTTATCCCTGCCTCAATTATTATTCTTGTGTCCTTTCCCTCCTCTACATTTGTAAATCTCAAATCAAACTCCTCTTCAAATGAGAAGCTTTCTCTGACTCTCCCTCTACAATGTCTGAACATCCCCTTGGTTTAATATGGACTGAAGTTGATACCATGTATTTTACTCTGATTTATTTCATTTTTAAATGAAATAATTGACTCATATATTTACTTAATATTCTATCTTATGACATCTTATTTATAGGGTTGATCATCAATATAGTAGAAATAGTTTGGCATTGAGTTTAAAGACAAGGGTTCGAATCTTGCTTTTTTGCCTTACGAACTTAAGCGAATTATACAACCTCTCTGAGCATCATTCTCTTCATCCTAAAAATTGTGGCTATTATATCAGATTCAGAGGGAGGTATAAATAAGATGAAGTATACTCCATGTTCTCTATCCCTTCTTTACTCACTCACATTCACAAACCCACACACCATTTCAACCACTTTGTTTTATTCCTTCTTTTGTGATGCAACAAAATCATTTCACTCAGATGTTTGAAATAGTTGGAACATTTTACATGCATTTTTATCAAATAGGCTAAACCAAATCAATTTCCTTCCAGTATCTATGCAACATCAAATTTAAGCCCAGAACTGCTAATATTCATGTTAACTACAGTAGAAATTTAAGATATATTTCCTTCTTTTCAGAATTTAATGTATGGCCTAAAAGTCAAACTAATAAACTCACTTGAAAATAATTATAAAACAATTAAGGGATAAATTGTACAGTATGGATTTTTTTAAGTTCAATAAAAATAAGTAATCCAGGTAGTCTAAGAAGTGAATAAATTTTCAAAAAGGCACTTGGGATGAATATTAAAAGATCTGTAACAACAGGATAGGCAAAAGGCTGAAGGAAGGGCGTTCCAGGTAGGGTGTAAATAACACCAATGAAGCCCAGTGGTAAAGAAATGGGGCGGTTTATGCAAAGACAGTGGAAACAAGAATGAAGATATGTACCATCCAGAAAACAAAATGAGATTGGTTTGATACAGTGGGGCCCAGTTAAGAAGAACCAGGAACTGTTACTGGGATTTCATGTTGTTGCCAAGAGTAAACTATTATGTACACTTGGGCAGAACAATGATTTAAAAGATAGACAGATGATAAATGCAGCTTATTATTCTCTCAGTTCTTGAAAATTATACAAAAACATTTTGCATTTGTTATCCCTTCTTTCTTTTCTCCCTGCTCAAGCTAGCAATGCATTTCCCCCAGGCGTAGACCTACCAGAGGTACAACATTTTAATCAACCTTTCTAAGAATTACAGTAAGTAATGATATCTTTTAAAATATTTTTTTAAAAATACAATCTGTTAATATTTACAGTATATTGGTACTGATTCTTTTCCTCATCCCTATACATCCCCTCTAGAGAACAGCAGGAAAGATGGGAGAAATTATATAAATCCATCTTATGATAAAAGCTAATAATACTTAGAAACTTGAAACCCTTTATATCATGATGATCTTTGTCATCTGGGACAAATCATATTTATAAGTTCATTATGTGCCTATTGCCTATGTTTGAAATATAGACTTTTATCCTTTTAATTTGCTAAGTTCTCTTATGTTAGACACAGTTTTTTAGAATAACTAGAGTCCAGATGATAAAAAGAGATGGTTTTGACAGAATTCCTCATAATATTAATAGAAAGATTGAGGTTTGAATGTCCCTGAGAATCATACCCCATCTCTCTAAAATTGCTTGGCAGGTAGATCAGAAAGCCCTGAGCTGTGACTTAATCTTCTCTCTGTTAGTAGTCATAAGTAAAGAGACCAGTATTTATTTCAAAACTCCTTGGCTTTTCTAACATATTCTTATTCTGAAAACAAAAGAAAAGTCCCCTTAGTTGCTTTGCCAAAATATGAGTCTGATATTAACATGCATTGGCTAGACAATAAACTACACGGTAACAATAGAGAAAACTGACTTGTGGATGAAAAAAGAGATGACAGATACTGTTTGGATTCATTGTCTTTTTTCTTTGCTAAAACTTTTCTCTCTCTCTAGACCTGAGTCATAGTGACATTAGGACTCCCAGTTTGACTGCCAAATCCTATAAATGATCCCATTCATGCCATGCAAATGCCATGTGGTGGGGGGCCAGGCTCAGTACAGTGTTTCTACTTTGAAGTTTGCTTACATTGCTCTCCTTCTCCTGCTATATAGCGTATGAGACAAAATCCTAAGAATCTGATAGAAATTTCTCTTTCTTTCTCCGTCTGAAACTACTCACCTTCAAGGTCAATGAATGCAATACCCAGAGGGAGAAAAAATGAATAATTACAGGATAATGGAAATATTTTCATAGTGGATATTTGGGTACTAAGTGAACTAGCTTAGGGGGTCCTATGTGACAAAGGCTGCCAAAATAACAAGAAGATTGGAAGGGCTAAAGAAAAGAATAAGATGTTTTAAGCCTGCTGTATAAACTCTGAATATGTCCTATATCAGAAGTAAATGTATGATAAATCTGATTTTGGTACTAGTTTCTGCTTCTAAAATTGAAGAAAGAAGAAATAGTTTTCAAGTTTGTCTTACTCCACTGCCAAGAGGAGCATGGGATTGCTACTATTCCTGGTGTCAAATCCCTTATAGTTGTTTACTATAAAGAAAAATTCCAGAGAAGCCTTAGGGAAGAGAAGGGAAAAAATATGTGAGGGTGACATGCCTATCAGTAAAAAAGACCTAGGATTCATTCTTCCCCAGTTTAATTCCATCTTTCCAGCTCATTCCAGCCCAACTTTTTCAGTTTACTTCAGCGTTTCCTTTAACTTTCATCCCTCTTGACCAGCTCTTTCTCTTTATTATGAGAACTACATTTCCAAGTCACGGAAATTTCCTATTCTCTGGCAATTTTTAGATTATAAGCGTTCCTGTACCTGTTGTCATCCTGTTGTCATCTCTTCCCTTTGGTTTGAAGGCATTTTCTATGATGTCTAATATGATGTGATCTGTGTGCCTAGTAGATATTCATTAATTCCTGAAAGACCACTGGACTGCTTTGTAAAGTGCCAGAATAAATCGAGTTTTTACAAGAACACCCAAGTCCTACAACAACAGAATCCGGGCAAACACACTGATAACATATTTAAACAGCAGGCACTCAAATAGTCCACACACTACTTATTTTCAGTAGCAAGAATCTAGACATAGCCAGTGCAAGAGTTTGCAGAGGTGGGGGCAATGGTAGGCAGGAGGCTGTGGCTGGAGGAGACGGAATCCTAGGATGAGCCAAATAAAACTTTAAGCTGAATCCTTGATTTCTCAGTGGCAGCTATGGCTCAGCAAATAAGGATTACCCTTGGAAATATTTAATAAAAACACCCTGTTCTGTTCTGCTTAGTGGCGTTACGAGGTAGACCACACTGTTGAGTAGAGTCAAGCATTGCGTTTGTTGTCTAGAAACCTGGCTATTCTTTACAGGCTGATCAATAACACCCAGGAAAAACACTTTCCCCCAGCTTGCTCATCTGAAAACGGAGTGAGAGCATGGTGGCATCTTTCTGACCTGCCATACAGTATGGTTTTAAATTCAAATGATGAAACCCCGAGTTTTACAAAGAGTAGGCACCCTAAAAGCATTTGTTGAGGGAATATTGAATGTGGACAATTTAACCTGACCACATGTGAGTGGTTACCACACAAATTATTCAATACAGTTCTCATTAACTCAGGAAAACAGAACTGAGCATTTTCTGAGACCTTTCACATTTTACCTTTTTTTTTTCATGTTCTAAAGTTGTTGTTATTACTTCTTGTGATCACATATATAGTATAATTTTTTAAAGGAAAGGGAAATTTTAAAGAATCTATATAAATACTGCCCCTTCAAGGAGGTAGACTATCACACCTCATCTCTTTTTTTTTTTAATTTATTTATTTTTGAAGGAGAGAGAGAGACAGAGCATGAGCAGGGGAGGGGCAGAGAGAGTGAAACACAGAATCCGAAGCAGAATCCAGGCTCTGCGCTGACAGCGGGGCTCGAACTCACGAACCATGAGATCATGACTTGAGCCGAAGTCGGACACTTAGCCAACTGAGCCACCCAGGCGCCCCTCACACCTCATCTCTTAAGTGTGGTCTGTGAATGATGTCTTTCCAAACCGTATACTATAAAAAGGAGTGAAAAGAGTAACAATACAGTGGAAGAAATCAGACAAACATTACAGTGGAAGAAATCAGAAACCTCAGCCAGATGATCAAGGTTAATATCAACAGTACTAAGTCATGCTGATAATACGTACCCTTGATAGTGAGGAGAATGGCACTTAGGCTCTGTTATCTTCCTCCCCAAAACTTAGAACACCATTCTAATCATGGGATATACAACAGACACCCCAAACTGAAGGACATTCTACCAAACACCTTACTGGTCCACCAAATAACTGTCCAGGTCATCAAAAAAAAAAGAAAATTCTAAGAAGCTGTCACAGTATAAGGGATCCTAAGGAGATATAACCAGTAAATGGAATATGGTATCGAGATGAGAATCTGGAGTAGAAAAAAGAACCAGAGGTGAAAACAAAAGAAATCTGAATAAAGTATGGACTTAAGTTAAAAAATAATTTAGTTAAATGGGTGCCTGGGTGTCTCAGTTGCTTAAGTCTCCAATTCTTGATTTCAGCTCAGGTCATTATCTCATGGTTCATGATTTCCAGCCCAGCATCAGGCTTTGCAATGATATCACTGAACCTGCTTGAGATTTTCTCTCCCTCTCTCTCTGCCCTTCCCCTGATCATGCGCTCTCTCTCTCTGTCTCTCTCTCTCTCAAAAATAATTAGTAAATTAATTAAGTTAAAAATGTATCAATATTTGTTCGTTAGTTGTGACAAACTTATCACATTAATATGAGATATTAATGACAGGGCGCACTGGATGCCAGGTATAAGGGAACTCTGTACTATTTTTGCCACCTTTCTGTAAATCTAAAAATCTAAGCTTTTTAAAATAAAAAATCAAAAATCTAAGCTTTTTAAAAATAAAAAATAAAAAATCTGAGCTTTTTAAAATAAAAATTTTATTTAAAAAGATCAAATCCATGATCTTCTCAAGTCAATTTTAAGGGGAGTCCCCTTTGCTCTGCCTATGCTTTGTAGAACCTGGCCACATGGACCCTGTTCTTTTTTGAAATACTGAATCCTGAGTTCTGATTCCTGGATTCGTGTGTGTGTTCACCTTATCTCATATAAAGTAGTTACTGTTTCGTATACATTAATTAAAACAACGCTGTTTGGCAGATGCCAATTTAGACATATTTACCCCCTTCCTATTTAGTAAATAACATGAGTATATTGTGAGTAACATGACATACAATTCTTCTGGGTAGGATTACAATACATAATTTGAGCATCCAGAATGCTACCTGAAACATTTTAGACAATGATAATAAATGAAGTTAAGAACAAAACAATAAATAGGAATTTGAAGAATTAGACCTTAGTCCTATCTTTAATACTAAATCACTGTGTGACTCAGAACTTTAGATATTTTATTTTAAAGTGATATATTGGGGTTGTGGGCACCTGGAAAGTGGTGTTCATTGGTGCTCACCCCAATTTGCTTTATTGCCACTTGAGAAAGTTCCCTGAATATGTTTGTCATGACTCCTTCCTACAAAAAGGGGAACTAGGTATTTAGCTGGAAGGCAGAAATTATATTGCCAAAACTGGAGCTATAAGCACAGTCCACTAACCCTTCATTAGTACTGGACAGGAAAACATACCCACAGAAACACACACACACACACACACACACACACACACAAGCCCACCGCCACCCACGCTGCTTGAGAAAAGTGACTGGATCCACAGATGCTCTTTCCATTCCTCTGTACTTGTTGAAAAGTTTGAGGTGCTAGATGCTACAATCTACTATTTATCTTTGCTTAAAGAAAACAAGAGCAGAGAAATTCTATTCTGTGTTCCTAGAATATGTGTGAAGGCTGTATGTATGTGCCTAGTCCTTAGATTTTTCTCTTTAGTGGTGAAAAATTAGTTACCTTCTTTATTAATGAGGCATCAGGAGATGACAGAGGTGATTTTTGGCTGAACTTTCATTTATTTTAATTGCAAATCCAGAGTTTGGTGCCTTCATTGATTCCCGTTAGAACCAGGGAGCACATCCTTCTCCTTAATGTAACAGTGCCACTAAAGTAACTGCACTCTGGGAACAGCCATTTAACATGAGTAAAAACAGAATTTCATTTAAGAAAAATCAAAGAAGTAATTCACAAATGATTCCCACAACTCTTTGGAGAAGCTTGGGCAGCCACAATAAGTTTATCATGTTGTTGATATAGACAACAGTCTAAACCACCCAGGGGTCTGTGGGAAATCAAACTCCCAGGGGTGGGGTAGATAGAAGATTTCTGGGAGAAATTCCCAGGCAACTTGTGAGTGTGGTTCTAAATGAGACTGGTGGGAATTTCCAATGTAGACAGCACTTTGGGGGGCCAGGGCAGGACAGGGAGTGGGAAACCTTTCTCTTTTGGAAAGGGGCTGGGAATGTTTCTTTTGAGCAAAAACTAAGCACCCACAAGTTGGACTGGTTTGTTAGGGCCAAGTTATAAATGATTAATTTTATCAAGGAAAAGAAACAGTGCCTCTTTGCTAAGCTTTGTAACGGGGTTCATATAAATTTGCGTAAAATATTATGTGGGATTAGCAAAGCCAGCCAGGAATCGAGCCACAGGAGCCAAGTGGAGGGTAGGAGCTCAGCCAACAGGAGAAGCAGGAGATGAAGTGGATCGAGCTCGCCAAGCCAAGGAGGCCAGCCAAACCAGAGCTACAGTAGCATAGAAATGAGAAGTGAGAGTCTGGCTCATCTGAGAGGTGTTATCATTATTAGTATTGCTGTTGTTGTTTATAAAATAGATTTCCATCGCTTCTTTCCCCAAAATAATATTCTCCCTCCTTTCAGGTTTAATGAGAGTATATGATTACTAAATAAGACAACCGGGAAGTTCATTTGCTTTTTAGGTTAAGTTTGGCCTAGCAAAGAGATCTAGCGGGTTGGGAAGTAGAAGAGGAGGGACACAGATGGCCCTCCAGCCCCACAACTGCTGGAAGACAGAGGGGAGTACTGAATATAGAACACAGAGTCTACATTGTTGACCCCAGAATACCATGTGGATACCAGGTCCACGGGGTCAAAACGTTTTGTCTAGAGAGTCCAGAAGTCTTCACTTGGGTTAGCTTATTGTTTCCATGATGTCTTCTTTGAGCCACTTTCCTAAGAGTTAGGAGTGAAAGCTGCCAATAGTCATATCAGGACAGGCCTGATCATGTCTCTTCAGCTCAATTCTGGGTAATTGGGTTGTTCAGCCATATTTCTACTGGGAGAAAAGTATAAAGGATTGGTCAAAATGAATATATTTGGGCCACACACAAGACCTGCCTCTGTGGCCAGATCCAGTCAGAACCTGATGTATACCTATGGACCCCTTAAATCCCCACCCCCTCCCCATGATGGTCCTGGGCCCCTGGGAAAGTCACCAAGTAGCAGCAGGTATCCTACCCATGGAGGGAGTGTGCCCCGCCTCGTATTCCATCAGGCTTTCTTAACCACCCCTCAAGTCTTCCCTACACATTCCCTAAACAAAAAGGACACAAGAAATCTGTCAATAGCAACTCCTTCAGGGCAGATGAAAGGGGAGCCACTTCCTTGACCAAGCCAGTAGGAACTGCCCTGCTCTGTCTCAAGAGGGAATTATTTCTGGCCCCACTTCCAAGCCCTTATGTACAACACATGCAGCATACGAGAGCACGAGACAAATCCCAGTTCTAAGGCCATTATTCCAATACGACTTCTGTCTGGATCCCCCTACACAAACATACAGGAACACAGAGAAGAAACAACCCCTCCACACCTTCAGCAAATTCTGTGGGCTCTGCTAGGCTGAGAAGAGGATGACATTCTTTTTACTTTCAGCGGCAGTGAAGCTGACAATCTTCTCATAAACACAGACTGAGAGATTTCTTGTTTTCTGGAAAGAGACAGGGTAAAGTCTGGACTCATTCCCTAAGCCGGGGTAGAGGGAGTCTCCCTGTTGGAAAAGGAAGTCTTGCCAGTTATATCTGGCATCTCCAATGCCTAGAAATGGGTATTAGCATAGCCAACCAAGCTCCCTTTGTCTGAGACTTGTTTTCATCTAGTCCTATTTGGCAAAGACTATTTTTGATTTGCTGGAGTCCATGAAAACAAATTTCCCTGGTTGCAGGTGCCTTCTGGTGATCTAGGGCCCGAGAGACCTGTGATCTTCCTGTGAGACTCTCTGGCCCTGCAAACAGCCATCTTCATTGCCCATGTACTAGCTGAAGGGTGTGTTTGCAGACAGGAGGTATAGTATACAGCCATTTTTTGAGAACTAGGACATTTGATGTTTTCCTTTTTCTTTTAATTTTTCTCACAACTTCATGAGGTACGTGTTCATTTTACAGATACAGAGTCTAGGTACATCACTTCCCTAAGGAAAACTAGCTTAATAAGTTCTCCTAAATTCTAGCTTGAGGATTCAAACCCATGTCTGTGTGACATCAGAGCCCAAGTTCATGACGCTAGGCCCTCTGTCTTAACAAAGCCCTGGAATTCTATGTCCCCAAAGATGAGTACTTGACTTGGTCACCCCGCATATGTTCCCCTCAGAATCCGACCCTGATAATGTTTGAGCAAAACGTTGAGGTCTCTGTGCTCAAGGAAGAAAAGTCACCCTGTGTGCTTCATGTAACAAAGGGAGGAAACTTAGGTCCCACAAAAGTGATGCGCCTGAGGACACATAATGACTTGTGGAGTCAACACTCAAATATAAGATTTTTATTTTCTCTTCTCCTACAATCATTTGATAGTGAAACAAAATTAGTGAGAAGGAAATGAATGCAGTCCCCCCTTTAACTGTGAAATGGAGATAGTCTAATGATGCCAGGTGAACTGAACCTAAGACATAACTAGTATTTCTACTTCTGCTTGTGAATTTTCCATCTTGCCCCAAGATAGATAATAAAAGCTACCAGAAATGGAAGATGATTTAGATGATGATTTAGAGGGATGAAAATTACCTTTGCTAAAACTTCAAACAGAAATAAAACCTTCTATACTTGTTTTTTAAATTAAATTTCATGACAGCTAAATAATCACATAAAGAGCAATCTTTTATACTTGTTTTTAATTAAACTTCATCACAACTAAATAAGCACCTAAACTCAGACTTTTTCTTCAGTAGGTGGGCTTGTGCCAAAACCCTCATGTTTAGACCATTCTCTGATTAGTAAATGAGTCACTTTCCTGAGTAAGGAAAAGTAAGATGATCCATCACTATTTGCTGATATTAAATGCTACTTGATCTCTGCATACGTCATCTATCTGCTATATCAGAAACTCCTTATGGGCAGGATTTTTTTTATTATTAATCTATATATTCTCAGGGCCTATTTGAGAACTACGTGAAGAGTAATTGATCGATTAATGTTTGAAGGATGAAAGACAAATGAATAGGACTGGCTGATACTCAAGTTATTTATTCCTTTCCTCCAGGGAGTCAGGATCCTTAATTTAAAAACTGGTAGGGAAGGAAATCAGATTCCTTTTTTTTTTAATGTGAAGAAGCCATTTTTCTATTAATCCTTCCACCATTTATTTATTTCATGCACTTGTCGAAGAATTCATCCACTCCCACTGCCATGTACCAGACACTGGACTTGGGGGCCGTTAGCAGTGTACTTTCCATGAGAGGAGGTAGATTAGCAAGCATAGACAAGTGCAGTGATAAAGTAGAGAAGAGAAACATCCACCTAGCTCCCGGGCCCCAGAACTGCTTTAATCTTAGAGAGAAACGATAACTTGGATGCTTGAAGTTGAAAAGGCACAAATAAGTTTGGTTATCCTTTGGGTAACCACAAGATGTTTTTCAAACTATTACCCCCAATTCAAGGTATCATTGCAATGGCTCTGCTCTTGGTGACATCATGTCGATGCTCTCCTTCAGATGTCTCAATTCCCTTCTTCCTACCCTAAGTATAGTTTTGCTGGACAAATAGCCTTCTTTAGTCTCCCTTGGGTTCTATTTCCCAGTCATTTTCCCAGTTGACCCTTCTTTTGTCTACAGCAGATGCCCCCATTATGGCCTTGTTATCTGAGAACCTACCATTAACAAGATTTTGTACTAGATAATCAGCATGCAGACATGGGTGCCACTCACAAAATGAGCAAAGAGGTTGCTAAAGTTTTATGTTTTGTTTCCCTGAATCATTTAGTTAAATGAATTTACTCTACCTTTAAGAAGTAGTACATTTAGGGACGCCTGGGTGGCTCAGTCAGTTAAGTGTCCGACTTCAGCTCAGGTCATGATCTCATGGTCTGTGAGTTCGAGCCCCGCGTCGGGCTCTGTGCTGACGGCTCAGAGCCTGGAGCCTGCTTCAGATTCTGTGTCTCCCTCTCTCTCTCTGAACCTCCCCCACTCATGCTTTGTCTCTCCTGCTCTCAAAAATAAATAAAAACATTAAAAAAAAAAGAAGTAGTACATTTAGGGGCACTTGGGGGGCTCAGTTAGTTAAGTGTCCAACTTCGGCTCAGGTTATGATCTCATGGTTTGTGAATTCAGCTCAGAGCCTGCTTCAGATCCTCTGTGCCCATCTCTCTCTGCCCCTCCCCTGCTAGCTCTCTCTCTCTCTCCTTCTCAAAAATAAATAAACGTTAAAAAAAAGTAATACAGTTTGGAACATATTGTCTTCCATTTAGATCCTTTCTAAGATTTCTAAGAATCTTCTTGTCCTCAAAAATTCAAAAGGAACTTGTATTTTATTCATTCATTTAGACTTAAATATGGGCACTCGCTCTTAGCCAGCACTATGCTAAGGACTGTGATCATATTCATCCTTGGTGGCACTGACAGTCAGAGAGACTCACAGTCTAATGGGAGGGTCTAGTGAGTGGTAGGGTGCTATTGTAGGATGTTTTGGATACACATAGGAGAAGCACCTCTGACAAATGAAGAGTTAGAAAGGCATCAGGAAGATCATACATCCAAGCCAACACTTGAAAAAGGAATTGGAATTAGCTTGATGAAAGGGAAGGAGAGAAGAGTACCTAACTATGCAGAATTTAAGTGTAGAGAAGGCAAACTCTGAAGAAAGTTTTATAGACACTCACTTTTAAAATACACGTAAATTACTTGAAAAGGGGGAAAAAATCATTAAATCATTATAAAGTGGATGTGATGGTTAGTTTTATGTGTCAACTTAACTGGTCAATGGGTGCCCTGATTTCTGGATGTCTTGGTGGGGGGGGGGATTATTTCTTCATGGAATTAGAATTTGAATTGGTGAACTCAGTAAGGTACATTGCCTTCCCCACTGTGTGTTTTTATCATCCAATCCACTGAGGGTATGAATGGAACAAAGGTTGGAGGAAGGAGGAATTAGCTTCTTTTTAAGCTCTGCTTTCCTGCTTGAGCTGGCATATCTCATCTCATCTTCTCTGACTCTGAACCTGAGATTTACGATATTGGTTTTCCTGGTTCTCAAGTCTTTGGACTTGGAGTGAATTATACCCATGTTTTCCTGGGTCTCCAGCTTGCAGATCGAGGCCTGTGGGATTTTTCAGCCTCCATAATTATGTGAGACAATTCTTCCTAATAAATCTCTCTCTCTTATCATTTGACCAATGAGAAAAATAGATCCTCGAGAGAGGAAAGTTACCTCTCAAAATTTCTCGATGAACCCAAAATTATTATTCCATGTATTTACCTCTTAATCCCTTTTTTATTTCACATCTACATCAAATCTTCTTCCATTAATATAATTGCAAAAATGACTGCCACACTGGCTGATGCTTGAAGGCCTTTGGAGAGACCCTCAGTAGCTAAAGGGAAAGTAGGGAATACCCTACCTGCTGGGAAAAGGACAAAACAAAGATTATCAACCAAGGAGCACCTTCAGCTAATGAAGAGGAGGAGAGGAAGGATAAGGAGGAGGAAAGCATTTGCTTAACTCAGGAGGTTTCTTTTAATATGTGAAAAGGTAAGAGGCCAGATAGAAGTGATCACTGCATTCCCCATGATATGGTTGAGAGGATGAAAAGGAAGAAATGGGAATTAAGAGAGGTTGGAATGGGGAAATCTGGGTGACTCATTTGGTTGAGTATTTGACTCTTGATTTCAGCTCAGTTATGATCTCACGGTTTGTGAGTTTGAGCCCTGCATTGTGCTCTGTGCTGTTAACATGGAGCCTGCTTGGGATTCTCTCTCTCCCTCACTCTCTACCCTTCCCCCCACTTGAGCTCTCCCCATATCCTTTCTCAAAATTAATTTAAAAAAAAAGAAGAGGGGCGCCTGGGTGGCTCAGTCAGTTAAGTGTCCGACTTCGGCTCAGGTCATGATCTCACAGTCTGTGAGTTCGAGCCCCACGTCGGGCTCTGTGCTGACAGCTTGAAGCCTGGAGCCTGTTTCACATTCTGTGTCCCCTCTCTCTCTTCCCCTCCCCCACTCATGCTCTGTCTCTCTCTGTCTCAAAAATAAATAAACATTAAAAAAAAAAGAAAGAAAAGTTGGGTTGACTGAGTCTGGCTTTCTTTGGAGATTTGCAGAGCATCTGTTCCAGAACTTCACAGTTAGAGGGAAGTAAATGCTCAAACCCAGTGAATGTTCTAAAAGAAAGCATCCCTCGATAAAGAGTCTATCTGTTACCTTCTCAACAGAAATTGGAATTTAATGGGATTTTTTCCTTTTCAGCAAGATTGAATGTCATGCAAGAAATCTCAAATCATGTGTAGCTTTCCTTCTGAGAAATATGAGGGTCTTCAAATTTCCATTTCGACAGTTGATGAGGATTGCAGTGTGACCCCAGAATAGCATAACTGTGAGTAATGGTCTAAGACATCACAGTGTTTTGACCTGATGCTTTTTTCTTTTCTATAATATGCAAGCAACATGTTTTATTGGTAAAGTGGATTTTAATTTATGTTTATTCTTTGCCACTAACGTATTATAAGACTAGTAGTTTTCATGATTTGAGAGTCAGGCACCAGATATTTGCTATGTAATTTTTTTTATATACTCAAATGCCTTTAGACAAAACAAGAGCCTAATTTAGCCACCCACTAGCCATGAAAGCATCTCGGCCACATAATATTTTTTCCGTGGGGCCTGGATGACTGCTTTCAGTGTTTGTTTATTTGATCTGGGAAAACCCAGCTCACAAACAGCATCTGGATTTCAGAGAAGGTTCCTATATTTGCCCCCAAATTCTACCTTTCAGTCAATGGTATCCAAGTGACTCATTGGCAAGGTCAGAGAGTTGAGTTGCTCAGCAGAGACTAAAATGCAAGATTCTCTGGCTCATTCCTTATAACCACCAAACCCCACGATCTTCTCCATGGGCGTGTGGCATGGGAACCTGCATGAGGTTTTGCCAAGACCACCAGAGACTGGGAAGAAAACCAGATCTTGTAGCCAAAAGTGGGCAACACAGTTCTGACAAGGGTAAGAGGGATCCTGGAGAGGTTTTAGAACTTGTTTGTTTTATTTAAAGAGTTCCCTGCTAAGAGCAGAAGTTGGGGTGGGGTAGGAGAACTTTTTTTTTTTTTTCATTAAAAGGTGTGACTGAGAACTTGCAATTTTTGATGACATGTTTCTCCCTGAGAGATCTTCACTACTGGCAGTCCCATTTGAGCCACTGATGAAAAGCTGTGGGGCACTGTTTTCTGAGGTCTCCAAGAGAAACCGAACAGTTTTAACTTAATCCAGCTTCAGTGGGGCAAGCAGCTTGGAGTAAAGGAAGAAATAAACAGCGAGTAGTGCTTCTTGAACACTTGAGCAGAGGTGAAACAAGGCTAGGCCATGTCAGTGTCAGTCCGACCTGTATAGCCTCTTATCAGCTTGAGAATTACGGCTTCCCTGGTTTTTGCCCAGTTCCTTAATTTACTTTATTGAATGACTTCTGGAAACAGGCCACCTGCCTAGCTTGAATTCCTTACCAGTGTGATTTTTTTTTACCAACACCAGATTTAGCTCCATAGCTGATCTATTGTATTGCTATTGAATCATCAAGACATACTTCAGCAGAAAAGGAACATTCAAGGAACATGGAGACTTCTGTTATTTTAACGAATGTACAACAAAGCTAGACAAAGGGAAGAAATATCTACTCGTTTCTCCAACACGCCCACTAGCTGGTGACCCAAGCTAATGTTTAACTCTGGGCTTCTATATTTTTTATCTTTTATTTCTTTCTTTTCTTAAACTTGATTTTTGGCATGAGAAAGAAGACTCCAGCTACTCTTCAATGTGTGAAGTCAAGCTCTAGTTATACCTACAAAACATTGGAAGTCTGCTAAGAACTGGAAAGTATGAATTATGTTTAGAGGAATACACAAAATACAGGTTAATACTTATACAACAGTAATGACACAGGGTCATATACTAAAAACAAAAAGAAAAAAATCAAGCTTTTCCCTTTATCTTATAAGTGGGGCAACCTGATATTTAAATGTTATTTATTTCCTACAAAGAGAGTCAATATTTAAATCCCTTGATCTCTTCCATAGACATATGCTGGATTAGATTCTCTTACTCTTCTTACTTTTTTTTTCTCTCTCTGACTTTTTCTCCATATTTTCTTCTTTTCATCCCTTTTTCTTTCTCTGCCCATGAGTTCACACCTTTTGGCTCTAGGACATCATTTGGTTTTCTTATAATTTCTTTTGCCCTAATAACAGTGCTTCTCTTTTCTTCATGTAACATTATATTCTTGAGACTCACAGCTTTCTTTGGTCATCTTAAAATGAATTCATTGTTACAGACCAGACCTATGCTTGATTTATGTATCCTACAGTTTTGAAGAACTGTGCATGGCATTCAGAAAACTTTTTATAATTCCTCTCAAATCTTTCCAATGCTTTTATGGTGAAATGCTATC
Organism: Paguma larvata; assembly: GCA_030068075.1. Taxonomy (NCBI): domain Eukaryota; kingdom Metazoa; phylum Chordata; class Mammalia; order Carnivora; family Viverridae; genus Paguma; species Paguma larvata. The sequence goes on along the minus strand of CM057828.1, from coordinate 77,616,200 downwards.
CATCCCCAAACTATCTTTTGTGACAGCCATGGTCCAACCCTGAATGATAATACTGGTAATGAAAAAATAGAGGTGAATGTACCCAATTTTGCCTGTAAAGAAATCCCACACCACATTTCCTTTCCAACACATTTATAAAGTTTCATAATCAGAGGAGGCAGCGTTGTAAGTTAGAACAATCATGGCCTTTGGAATAGCTAAACCTGACTTCAAACATTGGCTTTGCTACTCACTACCTCCATAATCATGGTCGAGTTCATCTCTCTCTGCCTCGGTTTCCTTATAGTGCCTACTCCATAATACTGTGGTAAAGATCAGTAAAAAATGGCATCTATAGTATTAATGTTACATAGTATGTTACACAGGATATGCCTAATGGAACTTTAATGTGATAGGCAAAATATTTTTCACTGATGGTAAAAGCAATATCAAAACTGTCACCTTACATAAGTCACATTAGCTTAAATAGGAGCTTTAATGTGATATGCAATTTTTTTTCACTGATGGTAAAAGCAATATCAAAACTGCCACCTTACATAAGTCACAATAGCATAAGAGAAAATTTCTACAATTTCTACAGGTTAAATTCAACACAGGTTAATTGTTTTTCACAGAGAGAGGGTCTGGATTTGAGTTTTTGCTGAGTTAATCTGATTACAGATGCTGACTTTGGGAGGTCTGGTACTTCACTCTGGATGTGAAGCTCTTTTCTGAATAAAGTCCACTCCCTACAGTGGTCACTGGCTGGTTGATGGCAAGGCAACATTAGTCATCATAACGTACTAAGCACATTGTCTTTGTAAGTGGTTATCAACAGACTCTATTGTGTTATTTCTATAACTCCCCAGGAATAACTACCTGAGCTCATTTATAAACCAGGTCCAGTATAAATCAGAATGTCATAAATAGAGCCCAGAAATCTGTATTTCTCCTGTTTTTCTAGGGATTGTGAATACATTTAAGAATCATAATGAAAGCTTTATGTGACATGCATCACTTTTCTCATCAATCCAGAACCTTCATGGGTCTGTATTTTTGAAGTCTACACAATTCATGAAATCACAAATGCTGAGTAAAACTAATCTTTACTGGTCATCAATGCCTTTAGTGAAAAAAAAATATCTATTCATGTCTTAGAGAGAAGCTGGGTGGGGGGATGGGTGAAAGTAGTGATGGGGATTAAGGAGTTGGACTTGTTGCGATGAGCACCAGGTGTTGTATGGAAGTGTTGAATCGCTACATTGTACACCTGAAACTAATATATCACTATATGTTAACGAACGGAATTAAAATAAAAACTTAAAAAAAAAAGAAAAAAAGAAAAACCTGATTCAAGGTAAAAGCAATTATCTTGAGTTTAAACAGCTTAACACCAAACTTTACAGGCTGGATTAAAAAAAAACCAACTTCTTCTGTTTTTCAGAGACACATTTGAATATCATGGCACAGAACAGATGGCACCACAATGATGAGAACATCATATTATAGAAATATTAACCAAAAGGAAGACAGTACATCAGGCAAATTTATTTGATATCAAACAAAGTAAACTTTAAGAAAAAGAAAATATTGCAAAAAATTTAAAAAGGATGTTTCTTTATGGTAAAAAGCTTAATTCACCAGAAATAAATGTCAATTATAAATTTCATGCATCTAAGAATATAACCTCAAAATATATACCTGACCACTGGGGAATACCCATTTGTCACACAGTCCCATTGAAATATTTCAAAAAATCAACTGTTAGAAATGAGGGGAAACATGAAACCAATTTCAAAATATTTAAGACATACAGAGTATAATTCCTCACTGTGCTGCAAGTAAGGTAGGAGCCAATGATAAAAAGATAACAGGAACAACAAAAACAAAAAACAAACTTATGACTGTAAATTAAGAAATAAACTTCTAAATAACCTATGGGTCAAAAGAAATTTCAGTGAATATTAGAAAATATTTTATTTTAACAGAAACTCAAAATACAACATTTCAGAATCTGAGTCAAAAAATTACAACAGAGGGCCACCAGGGTGGGTCAGTCAGTTGGGCATCTGACTTCAGCTCAGGTCATGATCTCACAGTTTGTGAGTTCCAGCCCTGCGTCGGGTTCTGTGCTCATAGCTCGCAGTCTGGAGCCTACTTGAGATTTGATGTCTCCCTCTCTCTCTAACCATCCCCTGCTTGCATGCTGTTCCTGTCTCTCTCAAAAATAAACAATAAACATTAAAATTTTTTTAAAAAATTACAGTGAAATTGGGCAATATTTTGATCTGACTGAAAATAAAACTATATATCAAAATTTGTGAAATGTCCCTGATGCCATACTTTGAAGTCTATAATTTATTAGAAAAGAATGACTGAAAATCAATGAGCTAGCATACATCTTAAAAAATTAGAAAAAGAATATGCATTTGAACAAAAGGAGAGGAAGAAAATAATAAAGATAAGAGAAATTAGTGAAATAGCAAACAAATAACAGAAAAGACTAATAAAGAAGGAAGTTTCATTGAAAAGTGCAGCAAAATTAACAAATGCTGGACAAGACAACCAGGAAGAGAGAAGGTACAAATAAGCAATATTGAAAACAAAAAAGGGGCAGCACGCTAAAGATCCTGCCAACATCTGACAAAATTGTCAGACTCAATGACATGGTGTCCAGATTGCCTTTAAAAGAATCCAGGGGAGGGGCTCCTGGGTGGTTCAGTCGGTTAAGTGGTTAAGCGTCTGACTTGGGCTCAGGTCACGATCTCCCAGTTTCTGGGTTTGAGCCCTGCATCGGGCTCTGTGCTGACGGCTCATAGCAGAGCCTGGAGCCTGCTTCAGATTTTGTGTCTCCCTCCCTCTCTGCCCCTCCCCTGCTCATGCTCTCTCTCTCTCTCTCTCTCTCTCTCTCTCTCAAATAAATAAATAAATAAATAAAAATCCTGGGGAAGGAGGTAGAGGGAAGAATATAGATTAAATAATTTGGCATGTGTTAAAAACTGTTGAAGCTGAAAGGAAAGTACGGTCCTCTCTAATTTGGTATATGTTTAACATCTTCCAGGTTGGGAAAAGAAAGGAAAGGAGAAAGGAAAGAAGGAAGGGAGGGAGGGAGGGAGGAAAGTAAGAGAGAATTTAGCAGAGTACTATTTGTAGAATGACTGCATGTCTAATTTATACCTTTTGACCTAGTATCCCAACTGCTTCCTATTTCACCTGAGTTGCCTTTTGTAATGAAGTATTAATTTTAATGCTTGTAATAAATAATCCTGGATGGACTGTGTGGACCTCTTCTTTGTACTTTTTGTACTTTCACCTTCTGCCGTGGCATTATCTAGTGGTATATGAGATGTACGTTCAGTGGACAAAGTTCTCACTATCAAACTAAAGATAATAGCTGATTAACTGCCATTCTTGCTAATCCTAACCAGACATAGCATGGCAGACACCCCTTCACAGGCAGCAAGCAAAGCACCCACTGGTTAAATCAGTGCACTTTGCAGGAAGGTGGCCCCAGCTAATGCTGGGCTCCAGGGAAGATAGGAGACTGGTTATCTGATTGTCCCTGTTACCTACTTGGTGTTCTAGTGAGTTATACCATGATTCATGCTAAGACTACAAGATGCATGAACCCACCAGGCTGCCAGAGGTAAAGTCTGTGAGCAAAGTGAAAAATTATGGGTTACATGAGGAACTGATGTGGGAAAACAGCTATGTAGTCCTGCTAGAAGGGGTATGGACTAGAAAAATCTAAACTCTCTTGCTATAATGGTTTTGTCATTCATTGAATGCAGTAAAATGTATAACTATGCGTTTCTTTTACTGTTAGGTAATGCTTTTTTATATTTTTTAAGCTTATTTATTTATTTTGGGAGAGAGAGAGAGTGGGAGAGAGGTAGAGAGAAGGAGAGGGAGGAAGGGAGGGAGAGGCTGAGAGAGAGGGAGAGAGGGAGAATTCCAAGCAGGCTCTGCACTGTCAGGGCAGAGCCTGAAGCATGGCTTGAATTCATGAACTGTGAGACCATGACCTGACACAAAATCAAGAGTTGGATGCTTAACTGACTGAGCCACCCCGGCATCCCTGATTTTTTATTTTCTAAAAAACATTTTTGAATTTTAAAAAGGCATATTTGGTAAAAAATACTGGAATTTTAGTTTATCAAGGATGCCGATGATAAACATGGTAACTACACAAAATATTTGTTTATATTATCAGTTATCATAGGAGTCCGAGTGTTATTCCTGACTAGACACACAAAAAAGACAGAGACACAAATTTGCTAAAGTATAACTATCTTACTTCAAAATTAATATTTATTTTGAGATTATTTCTGAAGATAAAAATTAGCAAAAGCAGTTGCAGAAGGCATATTTATATATTATTTGGTGAACATGACTTTTCATTTAGATCAAATGACTGTTGTAAATTAATTCCACTCGTTTTGTTAATATAAGATTTCTTGCACACATATGAAAAGTGATGTAACAGCTATGAATATATCGGTTCCTTAATAATTTGGTTCTTCAACCACTCCTTAATAATTCAACCTCAATGACCTACGATGCTTTTGAAGTTCTTCCAAAAAAAGACTTCTAAAGGTTGGCTGAATTTTTCTCAAGATCAGTTGTAAATCTTTAATGAATATATTCAACAAATGGAGCAACAGAAATCTTCAGCTCTTATAAGTTATTAGTTGCAATTAAGTAAGAAAAAAAACTTTCAGAGAAAGAAATACAAATGCATCCCTTCAAACATGAGGCGGAACTGAAGAAATTAACTGTGAGATCTCAAATGGTGTGCAAGATTTAACATTAAAATATTATCATTCAGATTTGTGATATGTTAACTTGTCATGAGAATCTTTTGATAGGCCTCCTATCTTTAATTGAATAAATTTATATTCTGAACGAGTGTAGAATGAAATTGAAAAGGCCCACAATTTTGCAGCTTATAAATTTCGTGAATGCTCAAAGAATCATAATCATGGACCACTTGTGAATTTTGCCTTGCAAAAATGTTTTTTCAGAGAAATACACTTTGAACTAACTCAAAGAGACATAACCTGTGAAAATATTTGGGCTGAAATATTTATACATTTCATTATGAAAAAGACAGTGAAATTTATTCTAGGAAATTACTATGAGCTGTGAGGTACCTCAACACCTGGAGAGAAAGTATGCTCTCAACTAAAAATATCTTGATCTACAAAGAAATGTCAATCGAAATCATCAATGACTGCAAATTTAGAAAGATAAAATTCAATTTTTGAAAACACTGCAAGAAATTATATGAAAAACAATTAAAAATAGTAAGATAAAGTTATAAAAAATATATTCTTCAGAAAAATATCAGTGATACAATAATATCAATTATAAACAAATCCAAAAAACTAATAAGTGACATAAGTATTTACTAAAAGCAAATATTTTTATGTCATTTTATAATGGCTAAGTACCCAGTATAAAAACTTTTGTTGTATTAATAAAATAAGTATGCTATAGAAAGGCTTTTATCTTTGAAAACAGACTTTCGATAAAACCATTTCATAAGTGCACCAAATTAACAAAGTCAGTTTCAGGTAAAGAAATAAATACTTCAAAAATCACCCAATTTTAATCTTTTGCATTTCCTTTCTCCCTCTAAAAAGTGTTCCAATAGGATTACAAATTATACGGTCACTTTAATCATAAGCAACTTAAAGAAAATGAACTTGGAAATTTACATAAGTGAACTAAAAAAAATTCAACTTACTAAAAAATATATAATTACCAAAAATCAAAACATCAAAAACATAAAAAACACTAACTATAAGTAAACAAAATCAGTAAGTAATTATATTTACCCAAACAGGCCAAGAAAGTTTACCAATAAATTTTAGCAAACATTCAGGAAGGAATAATGCCATTTTTACACCAACAGAAAAAAAAGGGGTGAAAGAGCCTCTTATTTTATAAGACCAGCATAACCTTTTTTTTTTTTTTAATGTTTATTTGTTTCTGAGAGAGAGGGGGAGAGAGAGAGAGAAACATGATGTGGAAACGAACAGAGAGAGAGGGAGACACAGAATCTGAAGTAGACTCCAGGCTCTGAGGTGTCAGCACAGAGGCCGATGTGGGGCTCGAACCCAAGCGCTGTGAGATCATGACCTGAGCCAAAGTCAGACGCTCAAAAGACTGAGCCACCCAAGTGTCCTGACCAGCATAATCTTTATAACAAAACTTGACAGGGGCGCCTGGGTGGCTCAGTCGGTTAAGCCGCCGACCTCGGCTCAGATCATGATCTCACGGCCTGTGAGTTCGAGCCCCGCGTCGGGCTCTGTGCTGACGGCTCAGAGCCTAGAGCCTGCTTCGGATTCTGTATCTCCCTCTCTCTCTGCCCTACCCCTGCTCATACGCTGTCTCTATGTCTCTCAAAAATAAATAAACGTTAAAAAAAAAAAAATAAAAAACTTGACAAAGACATGGCAGGAGGGAAAATTACAGACAAATCTAACTCATCAACATAGAAGCAAAATTCTTAAAACATCATATTAGCAAACCATGCCAAGTTAATACGTCATGACCAATTTGGGTTTAGACCAAAGAAGCAAAGTTGGTTTAACATTAAAAAATAAGTAAGTATACTTCACCACATTAAAAGAATTAGGGCAGAAAAAAACATGGTTATCTCAATGTTTGCAGAAAAACATTTGAAAATATTCAATATATATTTGCGATTTTTAAAAATTCCTAGCGAGCTTAAGTAAACTTTCTTAATCTAATCAACAATGTCTACCAAAAATCTTCAGTAGACATCTTCCTTTACGGTAACAAATTTTGAAAGCTTTCCCTTCAAGATCAGGAACAAGAACAAGAGGAGCACACTCACTACTCAAAATCATCATGGAAGTGCTAGAAAAAGAAGTGCTGTCAGAAAAATAAGTAAGAGGTGTAAGGATTGAAAGAGAAGAAACAAAAGTATTATTCAGATAATGTGATCATATAGAAAATTCAAAGTAATAAGCAGCTTTTCAAAATTGCTAGGTAAAAATCAATTGCATTGTGTTCAATTGCAACTAACAAAATCAGAAGGTAATTTTTAAAAAGATGTCATTTTCAGTAGTATCAAATTACCAAATTTCTAGGAATAAATCTAAAGAAAGACCTGTAAGATGTCCACACAGAAAATTATAAAGTACACAGCACAAAAATCAAAGAAAACCTAAATAAATAAATAGATGGATATATCATGTTTGTGAATGGAAGAGTTAGTATTGTTCAAATGTCAATTCTCCCCAAATTGACCTTAATGATTTAATGCAATTCCCTCCCCATCCCCGCCAAAAAAATCCTAAAGCATTTTTTTAAATGACTTTGGTTGGTCTTGAAAAGCTGATTCTAAAGCTTACATTAACAGGTTAAGAAAGTCAAGGCTATTCAAGAGCCATTTGAGGGAAAACCAGGTAAAAGGATTTGCTCTCTCAGATACAAGATACCAAGACGTATTGTAAAGTGGAAGTAATGAAGACAGTGTGATTTAGACTCAAGGGTCACCAAATAGATCTACAGGAAAAGAGACTACATACGCCCACCCATAGGTAGACATTACATTGAAGACAACAGAGTTACTTTACAACCATAGAAAAATAATCATCTTTTCGATAAGTATCATTGGGACAATTGGACCTACATACAGACAAACTGAAACATCCTCTACCTCAAATTATATGCAAATATCTATTTTAGGTAGATTGTAGATCTAAACATGAAAGGCAAAGCAATAATGTTCTGAAGTAAAACATAGGAGAGTATATGCATTAACTAAGGGAAGGAAAGATTTCTTAATAAAAGCAGAGGAGAAAAAGCATTATCCTGAAGAAAAAAAATAATAAATTGAACTATATTAAAAATAAAAACTTTAATTTTTCAAAAGGCATCAAGAGCGTGAGAAAGGCAAGCCACAGAAAGAAAGACAAAATTTATAATCCTCAAACCAACGAAGGGCTCATATCCAGGATATATAGAGAAGTCCTACAAGTCAATAAAAAGGTCGTCCATTTGATAGAAAAATGATTGAAGGAATACTTCACAAGTGGCCAATAAAAATATAAAAAATGCTCAACTTCATTGTCATCAGGGAAGTGCAAATAAAACCATAATGCAAAACGACTATGCATTTCCAGAATAGCTGAAATGAAAGAGACTTAACAATAGCAATTGTTGATATGGACGGAGACAACTGGAGCTTAGTGCTGGTGGAAGTATAAAGTATAGAACCACTTAGGAAAACTGGTAGTATCTATTAAAGCTGAACATACACTTATCTAGTAGACCAACAATTCTACTCCACAGAAATGCAAGTGCATATGCACCAAAAGACTGGTACGAGAATACTCTTAATATCATTATTCACCATGGCTCTAACTGAAAACTTTCCAAATGTCCAGCTATGGTATATCCCTCCCTAGGAAATGTATTCCTCACTGACAACAAATGAGGTACAGTTACCTGCACAACTTAAATGAACTTCACAAATATATTGTTGACTGAAAAAAAGTTAGATGCAATAGATACAATAGAATATACAGTTTTACTAAGCTATGCACTCTATTACTGTAGTGTGGCGATAACAGTCAGGACCCTCACAGAGGACATGATCAGATGATTCAGGGATTTTTAAAGTGACTCAGAAAAAAAAAATCAGTATACTTGATCACTGAGTAAAAAACACTGCTTCTATTTGATAAATCTAAACTAGAAGTATAGAACCTTTTCCTGGAGGGAATTATGCATGCCTGGTTAGCAGACTTGGAGAAAAAGGAGTATAATAGTATTTTGTGTCATAGTGTGTGTGTCCAAATCTTGATTCTACCATTTACTCAGCTGTGAGATTTTAGGCAAGTTACTTATCTTCTCTGTGTCTCAGTTAATTCATCTGTTTAAAAAAAGAAAAAGGTGATAATATTTACCTGACAAGATGGACTGTTGAAAGAGTTAAATTATACAATATCGGCAAAATAAGTAAAGATTCTAGTATTTAACAGCCACTTAATGACACTCAACTAGTGGTAGATATAATTGTTATTATATACTTGGGTGTTTGAACAGTTAAGTTCACGAAAAGAAAGAGAAGTAATATTCCCTGAGTCTGTTATGCTTCACGTACTGTATCAGCCTATTACTATATTTTAATTTAATCCACAAAATAATACTACTGAGTAAAGATAATTCCTAGTCGGTAATATTAGGGAAACAACATAGGAGAGGTTAAATAGCTTGCCCAGACTCAAACAACTTGTGTTAGAATAAAGGCTTCTTTTTCATAAATATTTTGAATGTCATTTGGCAGTAAATCTGACATCCCTCCATGTGTATCTGCCCTTCTGTTTTCTGAAGTAGTCCCCCTTTTTTTCCAGAGTCGGGAAAATTCTCAGACTCCGTTTCTTCACCTGGTTTCACATTTCTTGCCTACTGTGTATCTGAGTAGCCAATCCCTCCCCAATCTCCATTTATTTCCCTATGGGTCTAGATCTACAATCAGACAAATAGGTAGAAGAGATGAAATCGATAGAAGGGGACATTTTATTAGTGGCTTTTTTACATGTGCCCCTCTAAGGGATAAAGGTAAATGGATTTACACCTTAGGGGGAGAAGTTATGCTTATCCAACCCTGATTTACCACCACCACCACCCACTCCTAACATACACCATTTGGCTGTTATTTGGAGACTGATTTAAATTAGTCTCTAAGTAAAACTCAAAGCTTGAAGAATAATGAGGTTCTAATATCCCCAGGAGTCCACCAGGGAGTCATACTCAAAGGAACAGGAACCAAGAACAAGAAAATGTGGACTGGAGGGTCTTTTCCATTTCTAGTAAGAAAAACAAATGCAATATTTTGCTTCCATCAGAAGTAAGGGACATAAGCTTGAAGGAACGAATTCTATAAAGTATTACGGACCATCCTGTGATGAGGTAAAGGAAAACCAGTCATGGCATCCACTCCACTTCTGCTCTCCAGAAGGGCTGCCCAGTTTTCCTGTGGTAAAAGGGGAAGCGAACTAGCACATATCTTAGGAGCATAACCATAATGGACTGACGCAGAGCTCTAAAAATGAATGGCTGATTGAAGTTCCTAAAATCTCTAAGCATGGAGAGTCTAAGATGCCAATTGTCTAGACTTCTCTCTCTATAAAAGACATTAAATCATGCCATTTGTCACTTAAATTATATAACTAATTTTTAATGTAAAATAATTATCAAGGTTGTATTGGTTTTTGGTTCATTTGTTTACTTATTTTAACTCTTTATTTTTATTGAAGTATCATCGATATACGATATTACATGGTTTCAGGAGTAAGGATGCCTTGTTGATAACAGTTGTAGGCATGGGAACTGAACTAGTTTTTTCTATAACTAGTTTGGCCACATCATTATAATCAAAGCTTATAGATAATCAGTAGTTTAAACAAATCAGACCCCCAAAATCAATATTTTCAAAACAAATAGATCAGTTGGTGATTATTCATCTCACAAAAGTCTGTTTTTCTAAAGCATCCGCCATAGGATTTCGTTTTTAAATAGCAGAGCTGTCTGGTGCATTTAAAGTAGGATTCAAAAAAAATTTTTTTTTACATCAGGGACTCAAACCAAGTGAAATATCAGGTCGGTCAAGTTGGGTTTGGAGAGTATTTTGATGTTCTGGTTTTGTTCCATTTCAATTGCTTTAGAAAAATTTATAATGTCAGTCATAGCTCGAACTGACTCACAGAGGCTTTTTGGAGGGAGCAGGGTTGAGAGCGGGGAGACCTGTGGTTTGTTCACAGTGCCACAGAAAAGAATAATTTGGAGTTTTAATTTCTTTCAGTCTCGAATCTATTAATGGAATTCCTCCTGCTCTTTAGCTCATAGTTCGATGTTGGTAAACATTCTTAATTTACACATAGTTTTTCAGAAAAGAAAACTTATTTGCTGAAAATGAAGTAAATCTGAAACACAAAGTAATCCTTCTAACTTCTGTAAAAACAGAAGCCAACAAAAAAAAACTGCAATTTTTATAATGGTATTAGGTATCTGTGAGTGGTACTCTATCTTTTCCACTAAAGTGAACAATTCGAAGGCCATTAACATTTATCCATAATTCCTGTCTTCAGTCTCTTCCATCTTTTGGCTGTTTTTCTCTAAATCATCTTTATCTTCCTATCTTTTCTTTAAGTGTACATCAAATTTGCAGTTAATATGTTAGTAAAGGCTTAACCATTTCTGGTTATATGAAGAAAGCTCATTTTGCCAGTCTCTCTCTCTGTTCAATTCTACACCACAGACTGTCTTAGCTCTTTTCTTTTCCTATCTTTCTTAAAAAGATAATTCACATATATGTTTTATTTCTAGATCATTTTCAGATTAGCTTGTGTCCATTAGTCACTCTCTACTTTGTATTTCATTGCTTTGATTAAATATTTACACTTCTTTCCATTAACCATCATTCCATTATTAATATTATGTATTTCTCCTTTTGAAAAACAATCAACGTCTTAACAGACCATCATCTAGAAGTCTTTTGAGCTAATTTCTACCCTTCATGTCATTGGAAAGAAGATGGAGTAAGAACAGCCACAAGATCCATAGTGATAACACCTATCTTATCCTCCCCAGTCACAGATCAGCCTCATTTGAATGGAAGTGTCCCTGCTGAAGAGCATGGATTTTGGAGCAAACAGACTTAGGTTTGAGTCCCGGTCGTGCTACATTGTCACCATGTGACCCTTGGGACATTTACTTAACCTGTCCAAAGCCTCAATTTCTGCCTTTTTGAGGGGATCGTTGAATTACTAGGAGGAATAAATGCCATAAATGTCATCTCTATGGACACTGCTAATACAAGATACATCCTTAACACTATTCTTATTATTTTTACTGTCATCTTCTTTTTGTCCTGTGGGTAAAGTGTTATGAGAATCTATAAGTTTGTAAGATTATATCTCTCTTATAGATGAGAATCTACAAGTCTGGTAGAGAGTAAATTGAGAAGTTCTCTGGCGAGCACATGAGTAGAGAGGTCTGACTGTCTCTGAAATTTCTGGGGGATTTTCAAATCCTCTGCATTTGTTGACACTGACTTACCAAAATGGTTGATGCAGAGCATAAGACAGAATCATTATAATTACCATCATTTAAAGGCCTTAATTCACAGTTATTTGCAAAACATGAATGCTAGTTCCTGCCCTCTCTGAGCACAACTGATATCATACTGACAAGAAAAAGGAAAAGGAAAACCCAACCAGAGCAGCGTCGCCAAAGCAGCTGTAGAAGAGAATAATCAATACAAACGTTCAGGCAAGTAGTTTGGGAGGTGGGGGACAAGTATAGTATAAGCAAAGAAATCCATAGCCATCTATGGTTCAAAAGAAGACACAATCTTCAGGGTACCTGAGTGGCTCAGTTGGTTAAGTGACTGACCTCGGCTCAGGTCATGATCTCAGTTTGTGGGTTCAAGCCCTGTGGACTCTGTGCTGACACCTCAGAAGCTGGAGCCTGTTTTGGATTCTGGATCTCCCTCTTTCTCTGCCCCCCCCACTCCTGCTCGCTCACTCGCTCGCTCTCTCTCTCTCTCAAAAATATAATAAACATTAAAAAAAATTTTTATAAAAAGAAGACACAATCTTCTTCTTTATATGAAAAGACTGCCTTCAAGTTTTCTTAGTGTGATGCTTGATGGTTGATGGTGCCACGAAATCACATTGCTTTACACTGAATAAACAGTGTGTTTATACAGGACTGTGGGTCCCAACACGAATCATTACACCTTAGAATAAAGCCTGACTATTTTCTACATATTTAACCAGAGCCTCTCATGGAAACTACTCAACTTTTTGGGAAATGAAGTAGTATTTAGAATTCTGTTAGACAAACTTACTAATTACTATGCTAAACATTCACGCGTTATGGTAAAAGACTTCCATCTAAAGTCTTAGACGCTGCACTTAGTTTCTGCTTGCTATCACCAGGTGACTTGCTGGTTATACTTCTGTTTTCTGAGCCTTAGTGATTAGCTGTCCAGTCATTTCAATAATGTGCTCTGTTATCCTTGGGACCCACTACCTGCCTTGTCCACTTCGAGATTTCACTCAGAGGGATTTTAATTCAAATTCTGTGCCTGGCTGGCTCAGTCAGTAGAGCACATGACTCTTGATCTTGGAGTTGTGAGTTTGAGCCCCATGTTAGGTGTAGAGATTACTTAAAAATAAAAACTTTAAAAAATCCTGCTTTATTGTTTAATGAGAAGGGAAATAGTATCAACTGTAGGAAGTAAAATAGTGGGAAAGTAAAAATGCACATCCAATCTTTTATAGTCACGATTGGCCTTGTTTTAACTTCCCTTTGTTATTCTTAATTCCCTATTATGCTACTTTTGAGAGAAAGCCCTACTTTATTTTCCTAGACTAGATGTTATGAACTCTTACATACATGTAAGAATTTATCTACACATGTCCATAATCTTGGGATGCCCTTCTCCCCTGTGTTTTGACATCTATTCATGCTTCATATTAAAAAATAAATGTATTCTTTTAGAGAGAGCATTCCACGATCCCTAGCTAGGTAGAATCAATAGATTCCTACTAGGCATTCATACTACACTTTTTTTTATTATTTTTAATTATTTTAATGTTTATTTATTTTTGAGAGAGAGAGTAGGGGAGGGGCAGAGAGAGAAGAGGACAGAAGCTGAAGTAGGCTTCCAGCTCTGAGCTGTCAGCACAGAGCCTGATGCAGGGCTCAAACTCACTAACTGCGAGATTGTGTCCTGAGCTGACATCGGAGACTTAATCAACTGAGCCGCCCAGGCACCCCATGACACCTTTTTTTTAAATGGTTGTATAGTTGGCACACAAGTGTTACATTAGTCTCAGGTATACAACATAGTGATTCACCATCTCTATAAGTTATGTTACGCTCACCACAAGTGTAGCTACTATCCATTCCCTATATTACAATACCATTGATAACAATACCATTGACTATATGCCCTATACTATACCTTTCATTCCCATGACTTACTCATTCCATAACTGGAAGATTGTACCTCCCACTCCCCTTCACCCATTTTGCTTACTACACTTTGTATATACACATGTCTTACTTATTTATTCAATGTTGCTTGGGTTGTGCTAAGACCAGTAGGAGCACTGATAGGCAGCAGTGGCAGCTCAAGCAGGGACCAATAGAGGAGGCGCCCCTGAGGGCCAGCAGCAGCAGGTATTTCAGTGGATTTTGGCAAAGCCAGAAGACATTACCACAATGAACAAAAATGGCGTTTGCAACATGGGAGTCAATGATTTAGGGAGTGGGTCACTCCTGGATATCAATGAACAAATTGAAAGAAAATAGAGTCGAAGAAAAACTCTTTTCTAAGAATTGTTTTGATCCTATTTTAACCCCTGGAAAACAATGGATGTATCTATGAACTCATTCTTTCCTTTTAAATTGCAATTCTTGGAGGCTGGGGATTGTGGTCTTGCACATAGAAGTTGCTCAGAAAAATGTATATTGAATCACATTATTTCGATCAGCTTTTTTGAATATTAGATGAGTTAGAGTATTACTTTAAAAATATCTAGGAGTCATTCATCACAAGAAAAAGATCAGTGATGATTGTCAATATTTCTCAGACTTTGAAATGTGCTTTGGCTTACATTCTGAACAGATGAGAAGACAAGAACATTTGAGGTTTTACTTCTCTTTCTTCCTGTGCACTGATAAAACTTAATTTCCTATTGTCAGTTTCTTGTCCTTTCTCTCAAAATTGCTTTCAGAAAACATAGCTGTTTTTGGCATAGCTCTTTGTACACAGAACTTTTCTATTCAGCTCTGAGCATAAGAATCACTTCATTAAATAATAATAATAGTATCCCTAATTTATATATCACTTTACACTTGTAATACACAGACACGTATTCTCTCATATGGCTCCCAAACCAACCCTCTTTAAATAAACAGGGTAACTATTATTAAATCCATTATCTATGTGGAAGCTAAATCATTAGAAGCCAGTAAGTCAGAGTTCAAACTAGGTCTCCTGTCTCCATATTTATATTCTTTCCACTGCACCAGAAGACATCACATCCTGGTACTTTTCCTCAAACTTTGCTTTGGGAACATCTAGAAAGCACTTGTGAGCTCAGGTTTCCTATTCACCACCATCTCTCTTTTGACCACATCCCTTCAAACTCTGCCCTTTGCAGATTTTGACCTCTGAGTGTCTCTGGACTTACATAATGGATTTGTTCTTCCCAGGGTAACCAAGTAAAATATAACAAATACAAGGAGTGGAATGGGCAAACACAAATATGTATTGGCCTATTAAATCATCTCTTCCCAAGAACAATGGTTCACAGAAATTGGAGATGGAAAAGACCTATGAGGTCATCTTATCCACCCCCATGCCAGAGCAGGTTCAAGCCCAGAAAACTGACAGCCAAGTTGTCATTTCATTTCCAGCCCTGCCTTTGAGGCTCTAGATTGTATCTGCTGCTGGAATCTGCTGGAGGGGAAAGAGCAAAGTGATCTCCAAGTTGGAGCATAACTGGGGTCCCAAGGGCCTTATTGCACTGCGCAGAGGACAGTGTACTTGGAATCTATCAATCCTCCCCAATAGATGTGGTTCTGATCGGCGATGATTTTTGCAGAAGCTTTCACAGGTAACTGGCTGAGAATGGAAGTCCAAACTAATAAAAGGCCCAAAAGCTCAACTCCCTTCTGGTCTGAAGTGACCAGTGGGAATGTCATATTGTAGGCAGGCAGTTTGAGTGATGAGGAAACCTGCCAAAACCAGTGCTTTGATTTTTTTCTCTATCATTTCCTTATTAATCTCTGAGGCAGATCAGTCAGGCAGCTGGAGTGCTGGAAGTTTTGAGAGGCCCCTAAAAACATCTCTTTGAAGAGTAACATTAACATATAGAAGCATCTTTTATATGGACCTTCTTACTTTAACCCTGTTCTTATTTGAGAGAGGACTTCCTTAAATATTACTGAAAGAAAGCAGATACATGTTCTGAAAGCACAAGGAGAAGAATACTGTGCTGACAGCTTTACTAAGAGGGTTGATAACCAAGTTCAAATCCAGTCACTCACCAGCCATGTGACCAGTGGCAAGGTATTTATTTCCCTCTTTCCCTTATAAAAAAAGTGTCAAACCACAGTGCATCTAAGATGTTTTCTATATCAAACTTGACAAAGGAGCCCCAAATAACTACTTGTTTTCAACAAAGGCTGTGAAGAAACGACTCCCCTTTTTCTCTGATTTCTCAAGATGCCCTCAACCTGACGTAGGTGAAGGACTCGAAACACCAAGAGGCTGGACCTCCCGTTTATGCTTTGGTTTTCAGAGCCCGGTCACATTAGTTCCTTCTATGAAGAGAGATTTTAGAAAACAGTGAATTTAGAAAAACATGGCAGAGCTCTATATGCATTTGAATTCCTACAGAAGCTTTGGGCAGGAATGAGCTCCAAAGTCAGCACCCTCTCTCTATTCCTCTCCATCCCCCACTCCCCACCATCCCTTCCCAGGTCCTGTAGGCCTGTCTATGCAACCTTTGGGAAACACTTCTCTCTTTTATACCCAAGGCATTCTTAAAGAACTCCTCTTCTAAGTGCTGGGCTCGTTAGAATATTGTTTGTGGCCTCAGATGCAATAAAGACTTATCTCTTTAAATTATCAATCTTCAGCCAAAATTGTGTGTTGTGTGTGTGTTGTTTGAGGGCCAAATTGTAAAAGTTCCTTCTTACTTGTCCCATTTCCCTTCGCTTGTCATTTTTAGGTCATTGTTTTCATTATACAAACCATCTTTGTTTCCTTCTCTGAATTGCTTGGTCTTCCCTGAGGACCAGCCTCCACCCCATTTCATCTCTCTGTTTCCTTTCCTTCTGCCCCTCTCCTATGGCCTTACTGTCCCTTGACCATTGGTCAACAGGTGAAATGTTAAATAAACTATCAGGATACCTCAGGGCTTAAGAATCTCAGGGAAGAGTCACCTCCGCCCCCTTCAGGCCCCAATTGATGCTCGGGTATGGAATACAGTCTGCCTGTCTCTTCACAGGCCAACAGTTGATAAAATAATATATTCCACTTGCACAGATTATTTTTTATGCTCTCACTTGTTTTTGTTAATAGGAAAAAGAGGATAGAGTATTGAGAATGAGAGAAAGAAGATGAAAATGGAAAAACTGAGTAAATGTTTTCTCAGCTCATCTTTGAGCAAATTAAGAAAAGCTGAATCAAAGTATAACTTGCCCTTTACTTGAACCTCTGAATTTGCTCAGGGATAAAAAGGACTGACATAATTGTATCAGAGGGAACTGGTGGATGTTCAAAGTGGGCAAAAATAAGGCAATAAAGTTCTGTATGAGAAGCCAGAGTTGGGGACTGATAGTCCTGGTACAAAGAGGGTCACCTACCCCAAGTATCTGCTGATGTGTATTTAGAAGGTTTGAGGTGGTAGGAGCTATCATCGTTAATGATGTTGCAGGAGGAAAAATATCAGAAAAGCATCTGGGTTCTGGGCTGCAAATACCCTCACTACCTTTGATGGGTCTGTTAACCTTCTCAGCATCGACTCTTAAGCAGGTATGAAAGCCCAGGTACCCAATGCTCAGCAGTGAGAATTAAGCTTGATTCTCTTAAGATCTTCTTCCTTACTTGCTGTTTGGTTTGACTGCTTTAATCGAGTGTGTGTTTGGGGGTTGGAACTGGGAAAATGAGATTTTCTTTAAATGTCAACTTTCGGACTTGAATATTTGAAAAGAGGAGGAAAAATCAGGCAAGTATTAGAATTACTAACCATTCACACACACACACACACACACACACACACACACACACACACACACACACACACACACACACACACAGCTTGGTCATGGTCTTGATGAGGGAGCCAAAGGCAAGCTGAGGGCAAAGCACAAGCTAGCAACCCTCCCCTCCCCCACACCGCCAGGTGAGACTTGTGTGATATTCCTCAGGCACTCTGGCTGCCCCAGAACAAAGGAAAGGAAAAAACCAATTGTTAACTAATAGAGATCACAATCACGCAGGACAGGAGTCTCTATTGATGAGGTTTTGGGGGTGATAGTGGGGTTCATGGGGTCCAGAGCCGATGGCTTAGAAAGAATTCTTGAAGACATCTTTGATGCAAAATGGTGATTTTATTGAAACAGGACCATGAGGAGAGACTGGTTTTATACTATGGAGTTGGGCGGAGCTAAAGTCCAGGGGAAGTTTCTAGTGAGATTTTCATACGCCAAAGAAGACTCCCAGAATACCGGAAGCCTAGCTATTGTCAAGCTAAGATTGTTTTTCCCTCTAGCAAAGATTGTTTTTCCCTCTTAAGACAGTAAGGAATTCCTGGAGAAACATTTTACTCTGCTAGCCTTAAGTATTTTTCAATGGGCTGCAGGCTATAAGGAAATTGACTTCTATTTGCAGTTTCCTTCTGCCTTTGTTCCCTGCATCATTATGGAAGGATGATGGAGACTTAGGTCCTGCAGGACCATGGTCTCCATCAGTTAACCATTTGTATTTTCCCTTTCCTTGTTTTTTGGCAGCCAGGAGTGCCCGAGGAATATCACACATATTCCACTTGGGGAGGTGAGGTTGTTTGTGGCCTGTCAGCTTGCCTTATGCTCCCTCATCATCCATCAGTATACAAATTACAAATATCTTAGAAAAAGATATCTTTGAGAAAAAGTCAATCTTATCAATCACCTAATCTCCAGAAACCCATAATTCAGTTTCCTAGAGCCCTAACATCACCCTCCTCTCCAAAGTGATGTTGGTAACAAAGGCAAGAAGGAAATGGTAAATAAAATTAAATTTCTTTAAAACCTGTAGCCCAGTGACAAATACTTGAGACAGAATAAAACCTTCCTCCAGGAGCTCCCCACTGTCTTAGTGTTAATGCCTTATTAGAGGAAAAATAACTTTAGCTCAACAATAAGGCCTCCAGGATTTTATGAGCCCTCATTAATATATGAAAGTCCTTTTGGAGACCTCCCTTTTGCCTTTATTTCCCCCAACTCCACAGTGTATAACCAGTTACTCCTCACAACCCCAGTGCTGCTTCTGCCCATGGGTCCTGTCCTGGTGCTTTAATAAAATCACATTTTTGCACCAAAGATATCTCACGAATTCTTCCTTGGCCATTGGCTCTGGACCCCCATCACTCCAAAATCTCATCAATCTACTTGATATTCAAAGGGTGAGGCTTGGCCTAGAAGCATGAGCTTCACCTAGCACTTGTTAGAAATGCAGAATCTTGGGCAACTGGGTGGCTCAGTCCGCTGAGCATTCTACTCTTGATTTCAGCTCAGGTCCTGATCCCAGGGTTGTGGGCCCACATCAGAGCATGAAGCTGGCTTGAGATGCCGGCTTTCTCTCTCTCTCTCCCTCTGCCCCTCCTCCCTATAAGGAAGGAAGGAAAGAAGGAAGGAAGGAAGGAAGGAAGGAAGGGAGGGAGGGAGGGAGGGAGGGAGGGAGGGAGGGAGGAAGGAAGGGAGGGAGGGAGGGAGGGAGGGAGGGAAGGAAAGGAAGCAAGAAAGAAATGCTCCCCCCTAGACCTATGGGTTCGGAAACTACATTTTCACATGAAGCCCAGGTGAATTGTTTGAGAAGCCCAGTCCTACAGCCATCCATAAAAGGAGAAAGAGGGCACAATATAACGACACAGAAGGGAGACCTGTGACTGGGGAGACTACGTGAGCGAACGCTGAAGAACAGTTGCCTAACCTTATTTTCAGCCTGTGTTGAGAATAAAGCAGGACAGCAATCATCACATTGTACTTTGTTGTTTTTAAGGCAAGTCTGAATATGTCATTATCACCCAAAAAGCTCAATCTCAAATTCCCATAGGTGCTTCCAGAACAGTGGTGTCTCACACACACAATTGCAAAAATCACCCAGGGAGGCTTTCCTCAGGCAATATCACTGGGTCTCACATCATGGTACCCAGTCCAATCGATGTTGTTTTTCCAAGAATAAAACAAACTTTTAATTAAACATAAGCATTAGCATAAACATACACATACACCGCTCTCTAGTTGCTAACTGAAGCAATAATACATGATTTCATGTAAAATGAAAAGAAATGGCATTGGTATCTCTTTCACTAAATAGTTTTCAATTGCTGTTTAAGCTAATTGCTTTATTTCCATAGAAACAAAACTTACCACAAGCCTTTCCTTAAAGTCAAAATAGACTTCCAGAGCTCCATGGCCTCAGCAGCACTTTGAAGCTCAAGTGCTGTCTGGCAGCCCCTTTCTTCTTCTTGCTAGTGATACCTACAGGCAAACCATTCAGTTACACTCCTCCATGCTCCAGATACCCCGAGGGCTCCCTCTTGCTCCCCTGGGGCTCTGCTGGGTGGAGAATCAGTTTTCACGTACCTGCCCCTATCATAAAAGCCCCCTCTCCACCTTCACCTATTCAGCAGGCAGCTGGGTCCTCTGATGAAACCGGACATGCCAGCTTTCTTTTTTTCCCTCAAAGACTCCAAGCTCACCTTGAGATTTTCCTCGGAATTGATTTCCACACTTTCCTTGCTTCTCCAGAAACTTCAGAAATTTGCTTTGAATTAAAGGAGACAGATCATTTCTCCCTCATGAACATTTTTAAGTAGGTTTTTGTATCAACCGACAGAGTCGTTTCTCCACGTGATGATACAAAGCATGTTTGTTTGAAGTAGTCTCCATTGGCGCTGCGTATTGAAACGGCAAATTACAGGGAAATGTTTTTGTGTACATTTTGCTTTCCTTCGACATGATTATTTGCTTGTAAAATACACGAGAGGGAGAAAATTTTCATGAGAGTATTTTCGAGATCAGAGAATTCAGCAGTAGGATTGGGATCATCTGGCCTGAAGATAAAATTTCTTACATCTACAGAGGTTAAGAATATGTGCCTTGAGCGTGGCTGGTGGCCCAGTCTGTTGAGCATCTGACTTCAGCTCAAGTCATGATCTCACGGTTCTTGGGTAGAGCACCACGTCGGGCTTTGCACTGACAGACAGAACCTGCTTCAGATTCTTTGTCTCCCTCTCTGCCCCTCCTCTGCTTGTTCTCTCTCTCTCTCTCTCTCTCTTTCTCAAAAATAAATAAGCATTAAATAATTTTTTTTTAAAAAAAGAATATGTGCCCTGGAGTTTACAGCCATGGTTCAAAGCCCGACTTTGCCAAACTAGGTTGGCAAATTGGACAGATTACTTTTCTGTGTCTTGGTTTCTCCGTGAGAACAATAAAAGAACCAACATATTAGTGTCATTGTGAAGACAGAATGAGTTAATATACATAGAACACCCCAAATACCAACATATAGCAAGCACCACATAAATAATTACTATTATTAGTTGTAGACTACCAGAGGGAAAGAATGAAGCAATTTTCCTAATATGTTCAGTGCTATACTTGAAGTCACCATAATTCTAGGCTTTGTATAATGTAGTTTCTTTCTTTCTTTCTTTCTTTCTTTCTTTCTTTCTTTCTTTCTTTCTTTCTTTCTTTCTTTCTTTTTTTTTGTCATCTGACAGCCTTGCCCTCAAGAAGTCTGAAGCATTTCATAATATCCTCCTACCAATTATCAAGGTAATATGTACACATACATCCTTTCTGGCACATGGCAAACCTGAGGAACGAATAGTGTAGCTCACTTAATTATAGAAAAAACAAAGGCCAGTCCCTGCCCATCTCTTTTGATGTCCAGCCAAATATTCTTTCAATTAAAAGAATTTTAAAGCTAGTTCAAATCTGTTTTGACCCTGGAAGGGCGGAGAACTTCTGGTTTCTAGCTTTTCTATTATTTGAACTTGCCTACCAATAAATAGTCTCACTGTTGGAAATCCCCTAACAGGCTAACAGAGAGATGACGGAGCCCTGCATGTGACTCAGAGGGCCTGAGCTAAGCCCATCCTGCAAGACAGAAATCGGAAACATTCTCAGCTTCGTATTTCCCTACTTACCCACATAAAGGGGGCCAGGTCTTAGGTAACTGGGTGCATAGTATAAGGCTGAAAACAGGAATCTTTGAGAAACAGAAGGAGAAGAACTACATCATCTTCTAAAAAAAAAAAAAAACCAATCAGGATGAGAAAAAAAGGAGAAATGTCTTTACTCTCTCTGGGAATTCTTGATTTACTGGAAAAACTGAACTGCTCAGCCGGCACGCTGCTTTGGGTCCCTTGTTCCCTTTCTAAGGCAATTGTTCTGTGCAGCACGATCCACGTGCCCCAGAGTCCATCAACCTTAACAAGTAGGTGATTCCCAGGAAAGGTTTTTGCCCCTCAGCACCACCCCCTGCAAACCCTCCAGATTGGGGTGCTTCTGTGAACTGCATTCAAACTTAATGCCTTCAGTGAACGGAGCTGGAGAACATGTTCTTTTGAGAACATGTTCCCTGAAGGGTGATTCTGAGGCTCCTTGCTTCTGGTGTCAGCCAAGACCAGAGAGACGAAGCAGGAGCTGCATTGGAGAAGGAAAGAGACTGATGCATAGTTGTGAAACCATCTCCATTCTTAGCAACCGGTCCAGTTAAAGTCTAGAGTAGAGGTTTCAGTTGGTTCCCATTTAATCTGAGTCTGTTTTATTGCAATATCCTGCACAAGCAATGGTGCTTTGTAATCAGGCCTCCCAAAGTACAGCCAACTGTGCTTCCTTATGCATTGCTCAGAGCTGAAATACTCTGGCAGGGGGCGAGGCATGCGCCCCAGTCCGGGTTTGAACAACTTTTGGTTCTGGGTTGCAGCATGCCCCATGAGCTTCATGGTTCCTTGCCTATGCAAACACCACCACAGTTTGGGAAATGGGTGTCTGCCTGGCTGTGAGGCCACTGTTGCCATCCCGGGTGGGCCGGCACTGTAGGTTTGGACTCACTCAAACACCTCAGAGCACTTCTCAAATGTTTTGGGTTCGGTAAAACCCTAAAGTGTGTTTGGCCTGCTCGTTCCCCTCCTTTTCTCAAAACCCTGCGTGCTTTGAGGGAAATTTAATCCATATGTTTCTGATACATTTACACTTAACTCATCAAAATATTGTTTTGTAAAAACCACTGGATGTCCAGGGCACTTTAGGAGTTCTTTCAATGGAACTTTTGAAAGCTTTTTTTTCTTAGAAACAGGAAGTCACGTTGGTGCCAAGAGTGAAAAGAACTCGAACCTCAAAAAAAAAATTGGAATTCTATCTGGAGTTCCAAATCCACAGGTTTCCAGGGGGTTCTAAACTTGGCAAACAGTTGCCTGGTTTGCGAGCCGAGGGCCTATAAACAGAACCTAGCATTAGGTTCCACATTCTGCCCGTTGAGCACACCCATTTCCCTGCTACGGTATGTGAGAGATATAAAATGTGCTAGGGACCATGGCGACATCGCTCTACAGAAAAGAAACCCTTAAGTGTTTTGGTAGGACCAGCAAAACCAGCACAGGAAGATCTGAGCTGCATCGTGCCTTGGGGTGGATTTGACTGTTGCAAATGCGGGGCAAATTATAGGTTCCTCTGTCTGCCTAAATCCTTGCTTCTTAAAAATAGAAAGTGAGAGACTTGGGCCAAAGGTGCTTTGTTGCTGCAGAGCCCAAAATGAAAACCAGGGCCAGGAGCTGCAGTTGTAAAACCAGGAGTTTATGGCTGCAGGAGAGAACAAGGCTTTCCCCTCCCAGGGCTATAATTACTATTACTTTGCATCAAGGTCTTGCCAAGGGGACAGCTCGCAGGCTCTGCCCTCTCGCCCTCCCTGCTAAGGGTTTCATTTTCCCGCCCAGGGTCTCGAACTGAAGCCCATTAGAGACAAGGTTAGTCATTTGGTTTCTCCCAAAATTCAACAGTCCTCTGCCAGCTTTATGCTTTAAGAATCTCATAAAAGCTATCTCACTATTACTGTCCTGACATGATTCTCTACACCACTCCAAATTAAACACTTTACATCACAGTGAAGTACAACTACATTTTTTTTTTGCTCAAATCTGGGGCAGATCTAGCTATTGTCCTCTAAGACCCAAGGTAAAGGAGAGCTTATATTCCATGTTTGCACCCCTCTCCTTGCGGGCTGGCTTCCCAATCCAATGCCCCAATAAAGAACCTTCATGGCAATCTGCCTTAATCCTGAGCCACCTGAGAGTGACCAGGGAGGCCTCAAAATTTCCTATGAGCTCTTTCCACCAATATCTCCTACAGTTTAATGGACTGAATGCTTGTGTCCCCCCAAAATCCATGGGTTGAAACTCTAATCCCAAGGTGATGGTATTTGGAGATGGGACCTTTGGGAGGTAAGTAGGTCGTGAGGGTGGAATCTTCACAAGTGGTATTAGTGCCCTTATAAAAGTGACCCAGAGCGATCTGTCACTCTCTTCCCACCATGTGAGGATGTACCCGGAAGTCAGCAGTCTTCTACTAGAAGGAGGGATCTCCCCAGCACCCGACCATGACCGTGCCGGCACTCTGATCTCGGACTTCCAGCCTCCAGAACTGGCAGAAATAAATTCTTTCTGTTTAGAAGCCACCAGCACTTTGTGAGAGCAGCCTGAACCGGGACACATGGCTTGAGAGGCAGACCTTCCCCAAGCGGTAGAGGACTATGCTCTATCTTTAGGACAGCTGCCAGCCCCTTCTGACAGGAAGCTACTTCTTCTTTGTCATGTCTCATCCCCACCTCATGCATGCATTCAGAAATATATGCATTGTCCACAGGTGCTTTGCCATCCATCAAAAACCATAACCTTCCACATGTGTCTCCTTCATTCAGAGCATGGCCGGGGGAGCTCTTTGTCAACATCATTCCCCGTGTTTCTTTCTCCAAAACTTGTACACTCCAACGACTCTGGCACCATGTGTGTGCACTGAGTTCTCATTTAGGGATGTGTGTGTGTGCTAAACTCTACACATACACACACATACACACACATGTGGCATGCCTGCTTACACACAAATGATATACATACTATGACCAGATCAGGACTGGGGAAGCAGCTGGCTGGCTGGAGATGCTGGAGATGCTGGAGAAGGTCCCCAGTTTGCCTCAGTGTTGGCTTCATCCCCCATACACAGGGCCCCAAGTGAGTGCACATGGAGAGGAAAGGCCCCGTCTAGGACTCCAGGCACCTTCCTGTTTGCTTGGCTGCATTTGCACAATCTCTCTAAAAAATCAACTGTCTCCCCTTTCAGCCTCCCCCGAGAAAAGGTTCTGGCAATCCATGGAAGTACTGTGTACAAGGTCTGTGAAATGAAAAAATTCCCAGGAAAACAGCTTTGGCCCAAGCCACTTTCTGTTAACCTTGGGTATGCACTTTTGATTTGAAAGCAGGAAAAAAGAAATGCCATATTGTTTCCTCTCGACTTCTTTTACCTTGCTTGGCATGCCATTTGCCAGTTTAGACCACCTATCAAGCAGACCTGCCTTGGAAGAAAAGACTCTCTGATGACAAGAAACTCCATAAATTCGTGAAGCAAGAATGCCCTCTAATGGAAATGCAAAGGACACCATATAATTCACAAACTTATTTATCCTACCTGGTGCCTTTTTTTAATCGAACCGGCAATAGCACTACTCCAGACTTTAGATCTTGGGCTCAGAGTTAACATTTATGATTCTAAAAGAATGAATACTTCAAACAATCATGACTTCTATCTCTAAGGCCCGGGATCTCGTACACAATATTTTGAGAGGCTTTTTGGTGTTATTCTGGTCTTCTTTGCCATTCCAGCCTCTGTATCCAGCAAATTATCCATCCACGCTATGATAAGGCAGTGCCAAGAACCAAAAAATATTATTCTATGAGTGTTTAAGGATGTATAGGTTTCATATAGAGATAGTTCCTCTTAACATTTTCCCTTATATCTCCATTTAAAAATGTTTCTCCTACTCCACACTCTCCCTGATGGTTGAGAAGTGTGCATTTTCCATGCTTAGTTTCTTCAAGTTCAAGATGGAGTACCCAATTTTCTCAGACTCATATCCATCTGAGAAATGTCTATTTTCTTTCATAAAGGCATATGTTTGCCATTGAGACAATTTCACTTGGCCCAGAGCACCACCAAGGCCCTCTTGGTCATGCAGTGTTGGAGGATATGAGTCCAAACATAGCTGTGTCAGGCAGCAGAAGAAGGTTTTGTTCAGACTTGCTGACTGCACTACTGAGAAAAACCCACATAGGCATTTTCCAGAAAGACTGATGATTAACTTAAATTGAACCTAGGATAAGGCTAAAGCCTTCTGGGCATTACATATCTATTTCCTCTGTTAGCCAATTAAATAATTAATACTAAGTGCTGCAGGGGCAGTTTTCTCGGCTTAGCTTCTCATGTCTTAAAGGACTTCTCATCTAGAGTTATTTAGCCATGACGTGGCTCAGGCAGTAAATGGGATCTAGCCAAGGTAGGACTTACTCTACATACCACCCAAGCAGAATCCCAGAATTCAGGCCATGGGTGGACCCGCCGACCATGGACATCTGAGGGTAGAGTTTTCTGAGATAAAAGCTGCAGAGATTGGTGTTGGCAATTTAATGTCATTACAATCAAATCACATAGACACTGCTGCTTACTCCCACTAGGGCGGAAAATTGCTATGAGGCTTATGGGTTGGTGGGTATTCATTCACATGACTTCTGACTGGACTAGTCAAACCTGAGTCAGTAGGAATGTCTGCTCTACTCTCAGGTTTTGATTAGTGGTCTGGTCTCTAACTTTTGTGATTCAGAACATCAAGTAGCTGGAGTAGGGGGCCTTCTTGGGAAAGCTTACTATCTAATCTTGCCTATAAAGATAAGATGTCTTGCCTAAAGGCTTCAGGCATCTAAAGCCACTGTTGGAGGAGGTGAAGATGAAAACTACAGTATCAGTGGGGCCTAGTTACGTAACATTAGTGCACATGAGCAAAACACATGAACTAAGCCACTGCTATCACCATAACCACAACTCGGCAGACCTGAGCCAATTGCTTGTCTGCCATATGCTTCTGTCCTTCCATCTCTAAAATGAAAACAATAACTTCAACTCATAGGGGTACCAAATGGTTTAAAGAGACCAACTGCCTCCAAATGAGCAATTTGCATTTGGTTGGTCAATTTAGAGATATGCTTTTCATTGGAGTTTTGATCTTGAAACATAATAATGAACATGATAGCCCATCATTCTTAATTCTGCTGTTGTTGATTTGCAGAGTACAGAAGCACATAACTAGTTCTTGTGTCTACCTATGTCTGTCATGAAGGACATTACCCTCTCCTGATTTCTTTCATTGAAAACCATTCGAAACCAATTTGAAAATAAACTATTATAAAATAAAAAAAAGAAAGAAAAAATAAAAAAATAAAATATTCATGGGGAAAAAAAATAAAGGCAAAACGGAACATAAATTAAAAAAAAAAGAAAACTATTCGAGTAATTTGCTTTTGAATGAAATAATTCTTGTTTAAACATTGGTGATGTTTTTCATTGAGAAGACCCTATTTCAAGTTCCAGTTTACTTTCCAAACACCTTTCTAGCAGGATAGGTCCTCTGAAATCATTATCCAGAAGTTCAACAATCCACGAACAGCCAAACACTACAGTCTGTCATTCTTTCTGGTATATTTTAGAGGGCTCCAAGTCTTTGCTAAAAAATTTCATCTTGTTGTGATATGAAACTCTGCCATCACAACATATTTCACTGAATTCAACATTACATTCTCTCTATATATTTTAACTGTAAATGCACCAGGTAGGGTGATACATCAACCAGCAGGGTAAAGTTGTAGAGAGGAGAGAATGCATTTTGTGTGACAGCAAACTGGAACTTCCTTGGTCTCCTCGCAAAGCACTTGGAAAAATATCCTAAGGTTCCATCAGTGAACAAATTACATCCTTGCCCTGACTGAGGCCTTAGCCCCTAGGACAGAATCCAACGTGGAAGACAGTAAGAAGCTGGTCATCAGCAACGAAGGCGTGACTTAAATGCAGTGCTGTAGGTGAGAAGTGCAGGTGTATTGGTTGAACTACGTGTGGGCTTGGAACTTGAGAAGCAAAGTGTAGGCAGCCTGGCCTCAGAGGTACATAAAGAACTATGTGGAAAGATCCTTAGATGACCCCTGCCCAAAGTTAACTCAATCTGGCTCCAGCAAAATGTTATTCATCCATCATTTTAAGAGTAACATAGTCAGTAACTGACTCCCAAAGGCCTGGAATTAATCAAACTTCAGAGAGAATAACAACAACCAAAAAATGTTTTTAAGTAATACCTGGTGATGGCCTGTAAACTTACAGTGGGGAGCCCTCCAGTGGCCATTGGAAAAAATGAACCCTGATCAGTTTGAGCATGGGAAAGTTGCTTGGGAAAGATTCAGTCAACATCGTGGAATTGTCTATTAATTATCCCCAGTCATGTAACAGCATCTAAGACTAAGCTGAAAGAGATCTCAGAAGATGAAAGAGAGTCTTGCTATCCTGAAGATGTGGATCACAGCCAGGAAAGAAAGTTGACATTGATGTTGGCTGCTGAAGTTTATTCTGGTTCTTCCTCTTGCAAAGTGCATGACTTTGAGTTCTTTATGCCCCTGTCTGCCCTGTCAGTTCTCTTCACTGTTTCTCTCCTGTAGCTCTGTGGTGAAGATTCAGTGAAACAAGGGAGTCGACCACTAGCACACAGAAGGTATCCTAAGAATGCCAGTTCTGTCCACTTTTCCCAAGATTACAATTTATGGTTGTACTAACTTTAGACGTTACAGAACATAATTGTTTTGTTAGTTGTCTGCTCTTTTGATTAAGAGTTGTCATCCCAGCTAGCTTGGTGACTGGATCTTTACACTTCTTTGCATCCACTAACTGGTGTCTATCTGGTACGCAGTCAGCACCAGGTGAATGCTGATTATGTTTATATATATATAACAAATATTTCCTCGGAGTCTACTGTATCAGATACTCTCCTGGGTACTTTTATTGGGATTGACATGCATCCCCAGCAAAAAGAGGCACTCGCTTGCTCTCTCACTCTCTTTTTCATTTACCTAAAAACAAAAATAAAATATCTCATCTAAGGAGTTTTGGGCTAAGATAATGATTCTTTCCAAGGATCAGTGTGGACATTGAAGGATTAAAATTAACCTTCTGCTATGAAGGCTGAAATATTTCTATTCATCAAAAATCCCTTGCTTCAGAGATGAGAAGATGAAGATACTCTGAGAACACCAATAAAGAGAAATATAGCATATAGAACCAGTTCTATAAAATATTGACAAAACAAGTAAAAGTAGTAAAAAGATACAGAAGAGAGAAAGAAGGGTGGAACAGCAGGACAGACAAGCTCAAACTTCTGAGCAGTATTGCCCACTCTCTGCATATTAGCAAATTATTCCACAGACCTTGAGTATGACTCGTTGGATAAGTATCAGGCCTAGTATAGAACAGAATAGGTCAAAGTTCAGAAGGTGATATGACAAAATAAAGAAGAAGGTAAAATATAAGTGAATATGGTTATCAGTCTCTCGGGTCCATAGTGTTTTCACATGTATTATTTGTATGTGGCAGATTGTATTTTCTTTTATTTTTTTTAATTTTTTTAACGTTTTTATTTTATTTTTGAGAGACATAGAGACAGAGCGTGAGCAAAGGAAGGGCAGAGAGAGAGGGGGAGATATTGAATCTGAAGCAGGCTCCAGGCTCCAAGCCATCAGCACAGAGCCCGACGCGGGGCTCAAACTCACAGACTGTGAGATCATGTCCCAAGTTGAAGTCGGCCGCTTAACGACTGAGCCACCCAGGTACCCCTGTATTTTCTAAAGATTGTCGCAACAATTCTCCCATCTCATTTGTTCTTCTACAATTTGACTTTGCTGTCCCCATTGAGAGATAGAGTCTAATTCCCCTTCCTTTGAATCTGGGTGACTTGTGAACACTTATAGTAATACTATAATAGAAGTAACACAATGAGTTTTCAAGACCAGGTCACAGAAGTGCAGCTTCCATTTTGTTTGCTTAAACCTTGTACTTGGAACTCTAAACTTACATGTACAACAGCTGATTACACTTCCAGCTCCACTCTGAAAAGACCACATATTGGTGCTCTGGTCAACTGCCAGTCCTTTCTGAGTGAGCCATCTTGGACATCCAGCCCAGTTGACCTTTGAAGATGATAGAAGCCCCAATCAACATATACCTGCACAAGTGATTCCAAGAGCTTACCCAGATGAACCCTGTCTAAATTCCTAACCCAAAGTCATGAGCACAGTAAAATTGTTATTTTAAACTGATAAGTTTTGGGGGATTTTGTTATGCAACACGAGTATCAATAACAATATGTGAAGTTGGTGGCTTAGCATACCCATTTTAAAGAAGAGAATAGCTTCAGATTGTTAGTAAGCACTAAGTACTGGACATTGGTACAAAGAGACTTAGGATGTAAGCCCTGCCTTAATGACATCCCAAACTACTAGAGATGATGACTTGTAATGAAGATGGTATGTGGAGACAGTCATGAATAATATAATCAAAGCACTATAGAAATGAGGAGAACAAGATTGTTTTAATTCACATGATCAGAGAAGGTGGTGATATTTGAGCTTGACTTAGAATAATAGGATATTATTTGAAGAAGAGATAACATAAACAAAGATCCAGAGATGGAAGTGGGAAGTGTTTTTGTATAGTGAAGTCTTCTAGCAACCGAACTCTAGCACTTTGTCTTTCCACTCCATTTCTGATTATTGTTTATGGATATCTAAAGCTAAGCTACCTATCAGGAAACCAGCTGAACAATTCCATCAGTAAGAGTAGCAAAACTGCTCAGAACTACCAAGAGACACTCCTTACAATATCTCTAAGGTGCCCAGAACTACCAAGAGACACTCCTTACAATATCTCTAATGAGATTTTTAGGGTTTAAAAAAAATTGTGTGTGAAATGTTTGAAAAAGTCTTCGCAGTTATCCTTGGAACATTCAAAAGAGAGCTAAAGAACTCTCATTCCTCTATTCTGTTCAGTATTTTGTATGCTAAGTGATTATTTAAAAAGTAGCATAAGTCAACCTTGAATCAATGGCAAACATTCCTTATATCCCAAGAATTGATATCTGAGATATTTCAACTGTTTGTTGTTTTAAGACCATGGTTTTAAAACTCAAGGCAATCTTTATTACTTATGTGACCTTTTAACTTTGAAAAATAAGTAATTTCTTCTCTTCCCTTTATCCTCTGCCCCCCCCTTGAAAATACCCCCTTTACTACTTACGACTTATAGCCATATCATGGATCTAAGATACTTTACAAGGGTTTTATTTTTAAAGTATTGAAGCAATCATTATAAAATAAAACTGTAAAATACATAAGAAATAAGCAAAGGCCATTAGCTTAAAAAAACTACTTAAATATCATGGCTTTCAATGCCTATATTATAACTAAAATTGTTCTTTAATACAGTGACAACAATCTGGGGGAAAAACCACTTTTGACTGGGGAGAAAAAAATTTAAACACAGTTAACATGTCTCAGAACACAGTGACTAAGAAGCAAGGGTATCTGAGGGACCATCAACTAGAGCTGTTCCAGTGTGGTAGCTACTAGCCACGTATTATTATTTAAATTTCAATTAATTAAAGATAAATAAAATAAACCATTCAGTTCCTCTGTAACACGAGCCTCACTTCAAGTGCTCAATAGCCACTTCAAGTGGCTCGTGGCTACCACATCAGATGGGCAGATAATCAAACATTGTATCACTGCGGAAAGTTCTATTGAACAGCTCTGCTCCAAAGAATTAGCTCTTTTCTTTCATCGATATTCAGATAGAGTGTGGAAATGATTTGAAATGGAAAGGATCTAAGAATTTTTGAATCACAAAGCACTACATTTCTCCTGGAAGAGCACATTAACATCACAACAAAAACCCTTATTTGTACACTAACTTTTGAAGAGGAGTTGCTAAGTTTGAAATATGACGATAAAAATTTATTCATTTTGAAAATTTTCATCAATTTTTGTCTTGTAATAAGTATCCAAAGAGGTGCTAAGTCAAAAAGCCAGTTTGAATTTGGAGGGCAGTTAGAAACTATAACTTTATAATATGTATGTTAAGTAAGAATATTTGTTCGGCTTCCCATAAATCAGCCCAGACACTGAGTGAAAAAAAAAATGAAAAACAGAATTGTTTTTTTTCTGAAATTAGTAGTAATATTCAATATATAGATCAAGTTATATGCTTTTTTTATATTTCAGCTTTCCTCAGCAATACATTTTGTTTATTAATTTATTCTTTTACTCGTCAACAAATGTTTGACCATTATCTGTAAGCTTATATAATAAATTTTCTCTTCTCAAAAGATTTCGGCTCATTCAAGAGAGAGCAACCAGAATGGGGAAACCATGGTAAGAGGGAACAGTTGAAATAACTAGGAATGTTTTCTCTTACAAAGAGAATTCTCAGAGAGCATACTGCTTTCTTAATACATGAGAAGGATTTTCATGTGCAAAAGGCTTGAGACTAGTTCTTTGTAAACCCGGTGGAGAAGCAAAATCAGAGTGAGGAAGCTACAGAGAAACTGATTTGGAATCAGTATTACTTCAAAACTAGCTAAAGACAGAATAGACCACTTTAAAAAAGTGAGTTAAAAGTCACTGATGACATTCAATCCAAGCGAGGTTTGTCAGGGATGTACTGCAAAGAATCCAAAGACCACAGGTATGATTTTACGAGGTCTTCTTTGAGGTCTTTTTCAATTCTGAACTTCTGTGATGCCAAGACTAATCTGCATCACAAAGCCTTTTGAATAATAAGTTGTTTTTTGATGTTCAGTACTAATGATTTTTGCCTAGGGCTAATGTATGTAATAGGTAGTATTTGTAGAATGAGCCATTTTCTTGATGATATTCACTTTTATAATCTCGTCACTCTATTCATATATCAAATTCAATCAAGTTATCTTCAAAAATGCAAATGATAAGCATTAAACACATTATATTGACTGCAATTTTAAATCAAGAAAATGGAATGAGTTGCAGACTCAATTCACATAAAATTTGACAAATCTTGGAAGTTTACCGCACTTGGTCAATTTTTTTTAAGTTGCCAAGTGACTAGCAAAGTGATAATAGTTAATAGTGGATAGAAGCTGATCAGCAAGATGAAAGACCATGTCTAATTTGGGGAGAAGAAAAATTGCAATATTATCTGAAATACTGATAATGCCACAAATTATTTACTTGGCATTGCACACTATGCATATCTCTGCAACTTCTGTATAATTACCGACTCTACTGAAATCTCTTTCAAAATGTTAAGTTATCTCCATTTGATCCACAACCATTTCTCTTTTAAAGTGGTAGACTGATCCAGAAATCAAACTTAAAATTATGGCTAAATTTTGGAATGTTCCAAGTTTTATCAGAATCTGTGAAACCTTTTCTTTTTTTTTTTTTTTTTAATGTTTATTTATTTATTTTGGGAGAGAGTGAGATGTAAGTGGGGGAGGGGCAGAGAGAGGGAGAGAGAATCCAGAGAGAGAATCCCAAGCAGGCCTTGCACTGCCAATGCAGAGCCCAACACGGGCTCAGTCCCACAAACTGCAAGATCATGACCTGCACCAAGATCGAGAGTCAGGGGTTTAACTGACTGAGCCACCCAGATACCCCTAGAATCTGTGAAATCCTAAAAGTTATTTCGAAACAAACACACTGACAGAGGAGAGGAATGTGTTAAGCAATCAAACTGAAGCAGAGACTTTCCATTTGATTAATGAATATCATCAGAGTTCTATCAGAGTTTCTTAATATCCCTGTCTGTGCAATGTATTTACTTGGAGTGAGTTTCATTCAATGATATGAGCCATGAAAAAGAGTGTGATCTGTGCATTTTAATTTTTTCATACCTGTTTGGGCTCATGTTAATAATTCTTATAATTACTTATTAATTAATACTGAAAATACTTGGTTTACTTTAAAAATTAACAACAGGACTACCGTGTGATCCAGCAATTCTACTTCTGGGTGGATAGCCAAAGGAAATGTAAACAGGACATTGAGAAGATAAATTGAATTATGCGTTTTATGCTGCGTTATTCATAATAGCAAAGTAAAGGAAACAACCTAAGTGTTTGTCAGTAGATCAATAAAGAAGACGTAGCATATTGTGACATGTTTTGACAACGTGGATGGACCTTGAAGACAGAGAAAAACAAAAACCATATGACATCACTAATACAAATGAATAAACAATTTATATATGCAGCAAAATGTATGCATCGGAAAGTAATCATGGTCTTAGGCATGCAAAATGGGGAAAAAATCTGAACAAGAATTGCAATGGAGCCTAGGAAACTTTTGATCGTGATAGAATATTTCATTATCTCTATTGTGATTATTTTACTGGCATATACATATATTAAAAACAAAATTGTATCACCTTAGATATATACATTTATTTCATGTCCATTGTACCTCAATAGAGCGTGGAGGAAATCTCACAAATACCAACCCCCAACTCTCGCTATTTTGATTTAATCACTTTCAAAATTCTTTGAAGCGTTTATTCACTATTCTCTCATCTTGATTACCCTTTTCTTATGTTACTTTGGATTTATCCTTCTTCAAAGATCCAGCTCAAATTTCTTAGTTTTCATAAACTTTACCAATGACAACTACACTAATTGGTTCTTGTAAAGACTGTCTTATCAATTGTTTTGTGTATGCACTGAATGCTTTTTGTTATGTAGATTTTCTCCTTTTTTTAACTTTTTTTAACTTGAAGTATAGGCTACGCGCAATGCTACATTAGTTTCAGATGATGCTGAGTGCTTTTTTTAATGCCAAATAAGTCCACTCTCATAATGAACAACACCTTGTATTTATGCTCCTTTTAAAAATAAACCTTTGAAACCCAACTACTGCTTCCTGGCAACAACATGGTTAAATCCCACAGACATAACGTTAAACAAAGAAACTGTACACATAAGAGTGTGTATTGCACCATTTCATTTATAAACAGTTTAAGAAGAGGCAAAACAAATCTATGGTGACAGAGGTCAGAGGTCAGAATAATGTTATATTTTGGGGCTACTGACTGGGCAAAGCAAAATGCTATGTCTAGGTTGCTGAAATGTGGGTATTTGCACACAGGTGTGCATTGATATCATAAATGCACTTTTTCTTTATTACAGTTTTTTGGATAAGTGTTCAAATAAGAATAATGTGAACCGTTATTTTGTCTTTGAAGTCACTTTTAACCTCTAGGCTTCCACTCGATCGCTGACCTCGAAATTTTGTGGTGAAGAAACTAGATTGTCCTATGTTTCCCACAGTCTAGATTTTGTATTGCATCCCCATGATGTCAGCGAACAAATTTCTTTTCCTCTGCCTGTCCTGTAAATTGGTTATTAGTTCTAGCTGCTTCATCAGACACAGTTTCAATTTCTTTGGCAACCTGGGTGGTGATATGTTCTTCCTTCAGGAGTTACATGAGTTTTGTTTGTTTTTGTGATTTTAGCAGCTGTTGATGATCAATGACTAATTATTGGGGACTGCAAAATGATGACATTCTAACTATTATTCCTTCATTATTGAGAAAATTATTGAATGTCAAAGGGGAAAAACCACCTTTCTTTCATTTTTCTTGTTTTTTGTTTTTGGTTTTTTTTGGTTTTTTGTTTTTATTTTTTTATTTTTTATTTTTATTTTATTTTTTGATTTTTAGAGAGAGAGAGAGAGAGAGAGAGAGAGAGAGAGAATTCCAAGCAGGAATAAAAATAAAATTTTCTCAGATTTGAGTATGAGCACCCTTCCAGTAAAAAATTTCTTGAAAAAAATAAAAGTTAAAAATTAAATCTCTTCCCTCCTCTTATATGTTAAGCACAAAAACTTTAAAAGCAAAAAACAACTTTGTTTCCTCACTTCCCCATTCCTTATTCTATTCAATCCCACCCAGAATGACTTTATTTAAATATCTGGGTAGAACTGAGGTTCTTTACGTAATTACTGCCTGGGGTATTTCACCAAAATGGGTAATTTGTTCAACATCTCTAAGGTTGAATTAATCAAATCCTCAAACCTTTTAAAGAAGTCTAAAGAACAAATCAGATATATGAAATTATTAAAGGGCCAGCCCTATGTTAAGAAAATCTAAAAAGCTTAATAAATGCTTATTATAGCAAAACAATATTTTCCAAACAACACATAGTGCAATATTTAACCACAGGAGTTATGCCGGTCAAATATTGTAGCAGATTACTTGTTGGACTCCTGAAGATATAGGCCTGATCAATCAATCTCAATTCATCAGTCTATAAGCAGGGAGTGGTGCTGCATATTTTTAATAATCATTACCATCTTTACTTTATCCAGATCTTACCCTAATGGGTAACGAGTCTACTTAAACTTTCTGATTGTTTCTTATGTTTCATGTCAGTCCAATTCAATGACCTTTTTTCCCCAGATTTATTGAGGTATAATTGACAAATAAAACTTTTATCTAAAGACTTTTTTAAAAAGTCTTATTAAGATCTCAGCCTCATTTTGGTACAAAATCTCCTTCTATTCAAAACCTATAAAGCTTTCCCTCCCCTTCATTTCAGGCTGTACTGAGCCCCAGAACTTTTGTTTTGGAGTATAATTTTCCTTCATTCTCTTTGCCTTTCTTCTCTTTTCTTACCCTTGTGAGGTGTGGGCCATCTAGGGGTGGCCTTTGTTGTATATAATTGCCTACTGAGGCAAGTTTACTCTCCTCTAATTGTTTTAAAAATTACTTTTTGTCTCATATATGGGCTTAATTGTACATGTATCTATTTTTTAAGTTAATTAATTAATTTATTTAGAGAGAGAGCGCAAGCATGTAAGCAAGCAAGGGAGGGGCAGAGAGAGAGGGAGAGAGAAAGAATCACAAGCAGGCTCCAAACAGTCAGCATGGAGCCTGACATGGGGCTGGAACTCACGAACCATGAGATCATGACCTGAGCTGAAATCAAGAGTCGATTGTTTAACCAACTGAGCCGCCCAGGCACCCCTGTACATTATCTATTATCTGTCTTTCTCAGTGAATGAAAAGCAGTCTTTGTCTGGTTACTACTCTTTGTCTGGTTACTACTGGCAATAATAGTTCTTGAGAAATAGTAGGTACTGGGTCAATATTTTGTTGAGTAAATGAATCCCTACTCATCTAGCTCAGCCTGTGAATTCTATATGTATAGGTGGTTGAGGGATCCAGTCCCTCAAAGGTTTCTTACCATGAGTAATCCTCTTGAAAGATGTCATTGGAAGATCTATCTGGCCACCAGATGGAGGTATCATGTCTCTATTCCTCCGTTGTGTGCCTTTTCCCCTGTACTGTGACAATTCCTGGCAAGCCTGCAGAGTCTTAATCCCTATCCTCAGTATCCTTACATTGGAAGCTGTGAAACAGGGTGAAGCCACCTTCCCTGTGGAGGCTTGGGTAGGATGAGGGGGGCACTCCATCCCCTCCCCTTATGGGTCTTCTCTTTTGCTGTAGCACTTGCACAGATCCCCACATCCTTTTAGTCAGCAGACATCCTGCTAAAAAACATAAGGCTAGTCTTTGTCTCCTACAGACCCCTGCTATCTTCACAAGGAGGGTTCTTGGGGGCTCCCTGGCACGCTACCCCATAGGATATTTACTATTTCCTGAATTCTTCTCTCCTTAAGAAGGTGATATCACCCCCACTGGCTCCAGCTTTTTTGTTTGTTTGTTTTTGTTTCTGTTTTTTGCTTTTTTAAAATTTTTTTATATAAACTGGAAGGAACAGAGCTTGCTATGCTGATTCTTCTAGAACTCTTCTATAGACTATTTTCAGTGTGATAACCACTGTCGGTAACTCTGGGAGACCAGAAAAGGATTATGATAAGTAATTCACAACTTAAAATACATTGGAGAAGGAAGGTAGACAAACAATACGGCAGTAGAGGTACGTCCGCGTTTTTAGCCGTGGCAGTCGATCTGTACCAGTTCTGTAGAGCTCATGTATAGTGCTCCCCCTCCCCCACTGCATTGCTGTCCCTGGAATTTCCCTAAGAATTCCAATAAGAAGCAGAAATCCAGGCCATATTCTTATCCCCAAATCTTGCTTTTTCACCACTTAATCTTTAGACACTGAATAAACATTCCCTGTGGTCTGAAACTCCCATTCTACCACATGTGACCCTTTGCAGCAGAACCAAAATTTCTACGAAGGTCTGTCTCTTAGCCCAAGTTGAGAAACAAGAGAAATAGGGTGAGAGATTAAAAGAAAAAACAATTACATCTTCACATCTTTATGCTCAGTACTTCAAAAGTAATGAACAGTAGAGGCACCTGGGTGGCTCAGTCGGTTAAGCGGCCGACTTTGGCTCAGGTCATGATCTCATGGTCCGTGGGTTGGAGCCCCATGTCAAGCTCTGTGCTGACAGCTCAGAGCCTGGAACCTGCTTCAGACTCTGCATCTCTCTCTCTCTCTCTCTCTCTCTCTGCCCCTCTGTGCTGACAGCTCAGAGCCTGGAACCTGCTTCAGACTCTGCATCTCTCTCTCTCTCTCTCTCTCTCTCTCTGCCCCTCCCACTCTGTCTCTTTCTTAAAAATAAATAAACATTAAAATATTAAAAAAAAAAGTAATGAACAGAGGAGGTCAGAGAGTGCCTGCTCTGCTCTGCGACCTCACGGCCCTGGCAGAGATGCTGTAGAGCTAGAGCTAGCTTTTCTGAGGTGAGCGTGTTCTCCCTCTGCAAGGGTGTCTCTTCTCCCCAAATGATTTGAAATCATCAAAAAATAAGCTGTTCTCCAGAGTCAGAAGAATCTTTTCTGACTGCCGAGAAGAAATCTCAATCTATTCCTGAGTCCAGAATCTACTCACTCAGTTGAAGGTCCTAATGACCTCAGACCCTAAACTGAGTCCTTTTACTTGCTAAACCGAGATAGGGATCCACACTTGAAGATACCAGACAAAACATTGGGTTAATCCTCCAAATCTGGCAGTGCTTTTAAAAACCAATCACACGCCTGCAAACATCAGCCACAACATAAACGGCGACAGCCCACAAATTTAAAGATTGGCAAGGCCTATGTTTAAAGCCATCCACAAAAGCCACTCCAAGACACATTTTCTCTATACTCTACCCCGTTTTGTTGCTTTCTCGAGGTTTCCAGGCTAACGTACCATGCACTGGACTTGAGAGAATTAGATGCCTTGTGCTTCCAGATTCTGAACCAGTTAAGATAAAAGGACACAAAACATTTAGCCACCAATATAGCAATAATTGATTTGGTCAAGAATCATCGGTAGAAACAACACCAATACATCAGTTTGTTGTTGAATGGGATCAAAGCATAAAAATAAAGATTGCAAATCAATTACAAAAGGAAAAATGGCTCCTTTATTGTGGCAAAACCATGTAACCAATGATCAAGTTAACATCTTGAATGGGACAAATGTAGTCAACTGAGAAAGACCGATCACCTTTATAGTTTTCCTGACAAAAATACAAAACCTAAATCTAAATCATGACAAAACCACCAGGTAACCCAAATTAAGAGGGCATTCATAAAAAAACTGAAGTTTATTCTTTAACAATGTCAGTGTCACAAAAGCCAAATAAAGGCTGAGGAACTATTACAGATTTAAAGGATACTAAAGACAGAAACACAACATCTATCTTGAATGGAATATGGATCAGGAAAAATAATTGTTATAAAAGTGATTTATGGAGCAATTGGTAAAATTTGCACATAGACTGTGTATTAGGTAACACTATTGTGTCAGTTGAACTCAATAATAATAGTATTGTGATTATATAGGATATGTCTTTGTTCTCAGCATATACATACTGAAGTATTTAGGAATGATGGTTCATGATCTTGTCAACACTCTCAAATGGTTCTGAGAAATAATAATTACATTAATATGTACATCTTTATACAGAGAGATAAAGTATATGTGAGAAAATGTTAAGAACTGCTGAATCTAGATGAAAAGTATTATGAATATTTATTGCCTTATTCTTGCCACTTTTTATAGGTTAAAATTCTTCATAATAAGACGTTAAAAATAAATTCAAAGCATATCAAAAAAGTAAATAAAAAAATAGGTCCAAAAGTCAGATTAAAAATATCGGCTTTATGGAGCTCCTGGGTGGCTCAGTTGGTTAAGCCTCTGACTTTTGATTTCTGCTCAGGTCATGACCTTGAGGTCCAGGAGATGAAGCCTCATGTCAGGCTCTGTGCTAACAGTGTGGGGCTTACTTGGGATTCTCTCTCTCCCTCTCTCTCTGCCTCTCTCCCACTCACAGACTTCTCCATCTTAAAATAAATTAAAAAACATTAAAAAATTCAGCTTTATTACTCATAAAACTGGATTGGAGAACACGAAGAGTAAAGGAAAATAATATGCATCCTACTCCTTTCTGAAGTGACTTACTTGAGAGACAGCAGCTGGATTTCCCCAAGCTACCTCACCACCTTCTCCCCCCTTGATAGAAGTATACTTCTCTAATGGCTTTAACCATATAGGATGTATTCTGTTTGTTTGGGGTTTGTTTTTTTTTTTTCTTAACTTCTTATAGTGTCACTTGAAACATGCACACAATAGATTGTATTCCTAGAGTTCCTATTTGGTTTTGAAAAGTCTTTCTGTTCATTCTTGGTATTTGTGATATACCCATCATTGTAATAGCATACTTAATTGTCGTATATAAAATATGTTCTTACAGAGTTTTCCTGCAACCTACTTCTGCCAATTCTAATATTGTCAGTTTTTTAGTATTTACATGTTTTTCTATCCTGTTCTTGTTGACCGACATTCACCAGATTTGTTTGACTTACCGTTGTTCGCAATCTTGTTTCTGAACTATGCTTGTTTCCATCTGTGAGAGTGCTGTCCTGAGCCAGTTCTGAGAAAACTCTCCAAGTTATTGTCAGCCATATGATCCCCTGTATGGGGACAATCTCACACTTTTCAGTTATTTTGGCTCAGAGCAGGTGCCTCAGACTCAGTTTCCCCTCTCTCTGCTCTTTTGAGAATGGATACGCCCTCGATTCTGATGCTGTGGGAATCTGGCCAGCCATAGGGAAATCCTCACTGCCTGCTGGCTCAGCAAAAGTGCCCGCCACTCTGCTGCGGCAGCACAGCCGTTGCTGTGAGCTTCTGGAACTTTGACTTCATTACAGGCTGGTCGGGCTTCCAAGCATTCTCATCTCAGCTGCCGGCCATAAATGTCGAGGCCCTGTTCCCTGGAAAATCCAGGCTTGTTTTTGTTACTGGCTTTTTTTTTTTTTTTTTTTTTTTTTTTGGTGATTACTGACTTTAGTGATGTTCCTTCAAAGTGATATATTTCCTTGCGTGTTAGTTAAACTCGGATTATGAACTCATCTTCCCCGTTTTTTTCTCCTCCTGTGAGAGTCCTATAGCCCTTAGGTTATGAAAATCTTCCTTTCACTATGGTTTTGAATTTTATTCTTCAAAAGATCCTCAAGATTTTAGCTTCTTCTGAGTAATTTTCCAAACTGGGTTGCTGATGACTAGGAGCGACGTTGTTTCCTGTGCACATTTCCAGGTGGGTAATAAGCATTCTGTTGTTCCCTGTTCCTGGGTCTGTAGGTGGAGTTTTTCCTAGGCCTTTTTTCCGGAAACACATGAGACTGAAAGGCTCTGAGCTCTACGCAGAAGCAGAAGCTTAGTTTCAGATTCCTCCTTGCGTGAACTGAAGATCAAATCTTCTGTCCTGTATCTCATGTCTGAGACTTGTGTTCTTTAATAATGCTGTGTTATCAGCTCCTGATGTGTCTCTGCCTTGAATTTCCTCCAAGTTCTGACCCCTGAGAAAATATGTCGTTTTTTCTTAAAGTTATGTTTGTCGAGGTATTAATAGCATGGGATGGGGAGAAGAGGTTGCAGCTTTCGTGGTCTCTTTTATTTCAATCTGGCTGTTCTCATAATACTT
This sequence comes from Paguma larvata, assembly GCA_030068075.1. Classification (NCBI taxonomy): domain Eukaryota; kingdom Metazoa; phylum Chordata; class Mammalia; order Carnivora; family Viverridae; genus Paguma; species Paguma larvata. Next base: position 77,574,339 of record CM057828.1, on the reverse strand, counting down.
TCTCTGTAACACTACTTAGCAACCTCCCTGACAGCAGTCAGTTGGATAGACACGTTGGTAGGATTTAGTCTACCTTCAGGTCTATGGGTATGTGCAAATCAGTTAGTGAAGTCCCTAACCCTGGACAAGGTGATTGGTTTAGAGATAGTAACATTCACTCAGTACAAGTCAATGAGATGACATACTTGTCATACTGACATACTTGATAAAAGGTGCCAAATTTTGAAAGATACAAGATGGTAGTATGGCAACATTACTGACCACAATACATACTGCAGTTTTTATTTGATGATTTTACATTAAATTTTGTTTGATTATGTCTAAAAGTCAGTCAAAGTGATGTAATTGATTGATTACAAAAATATCATATTTCTTTCCTTTAGACAAACAGGGCATTTGTATAGACAACTGAAAACCTGCTCCAGAGAGGCCTTAGCTGTTATCTCAAGATGAAAGATATTCTCCAGTATATAACACAATTTAATTTTCTTCATACTATGTATCAGTAGCTAAAGTTATTAGTTTATTTGATTAGTTATTTTGTCTCTTACATACAATTAATCTCCATGGAACAAAGATCTTGTCTCTATCATTAATCATTAAATTCTCAGTGTCTAAAACAGTGTATGACACATATTAGAGACTCAGTATTAGTTGAATAAATTTATTCAGGATTTTCCTACTTAGTCTCTTCCCGATCACTTGTTCATGCCCCAAAAGAAGAAAATATCATCTCTGTTAATAACTCTTTCAGAAGTATAAGGTTGCTTTCTTCCAAGACGTCACCAAAAAAAAAAAAAAAAAAAAAGTCCTTATCTCATTCGCCTGTATCAGGATGTGTGGCCACTCCTGAGCCAATTACATCATCCAGAATCATGGTCTTCACTGATCGGTTTAAGCCAAGCAAGACTCATCCACATTACTAATGGTTGGAAGAATCCACTGAAATCGATTTGCTAAGAAAGTGAAAGAGGCAGTTCCCTAGAGAATATTCTGGTACAATTACCATGAAAAAAAAAAAAAAAGATATACACACTAGTATCTTCAACAACTATCCACTTGACCTTTAAGACAGGATCTTACACATGATAATTTTATTCCAGGAAGGTCAAATGACTCATATAGGTCATTAACAAGAAGACTTATCATAGGAAAGGATTAACATTGAATTCCCAATAGGCTAAAATTGGAAGAAAATCCCTAATTCCTCTGCTTATTATTAACTACTATTTTATTTAATTTCTTGATACACCATTCGTTCATCCACCAGCAAATATTTATTGAACATTTACTATGTGCCAGACACATGTTATGTCAGGTCTTGAGGCTAGGGCAGTAAACTGTACAAACAAGGTCCCTTTCCTAACAAGATTTATATTATACTGGGAAAAACAAATGACAAGCTGATGAGTAAATATGTATCTAACACAATGCCAGGTAACAACAAATGTGATGAAAAAAAGTAAGGAAGAGTAAGTAGATAACGAATGGAAAGGAGTGATCCTTATGAAATATAGTTAGAGAAAGCTTACCAAGAAGGTACAGTTAAGCAGCAACCTGTGTGAAATAAGAGCATGAGATATGTAGGCAAAAGGAACAACAAAGAGCAAAGACCTTGTGGTAAAAGCATACTCAGCTACATTGTGGAATAGGAAGGAGATACTGTGACATGATAAAACAAACACAGGTTGTATACTCTTGGACAAATTAATCAACCTCTCCTAACTGTAGTGTCCTCTTTTGTAAACAGGAGACAACCTACTTTGTCCTATGGATAAAGAGGACCATGCATATAAAGCCTCTGACATATAGTATGTTTCTGGCCAAAGATGATGCCTTTCTTTTAATACCCTTCACCTTTCCCGTGAGTCCAGTCCTCTCTTCTAAGTCATCCTAGGACACTAACTAACCATATGCTCAATTTGCCTTTATAAAATCTTTTGGTCTGAAGGCAGCTGCTGCTTTGAAGTGTTCTCTGTCCAAACCATGTGGTTTTGTGACCCTTTTGTTCATGATCCTGTTACACTAACCACAATCCACAAAGGAGACAGAAACAAGCTACCTTCTTCACTCTGGTGGTTTTTTTTTTTTTTAAGCTAAATGGGTTGTGTGGGTGTCTGATCATATGATTCAAAGGTTCCAACCAGAATATAAATAAAATTCAGCTTTTGGTCAAAAGAAGCCAGTGTCAATTAGTGCAAACCAGACCATGCAATGTACCATAAACCCTTGTAAACTATTGAAATCCATTCTCCATTGACATTTCCAAATGCATCAGGATAATATTTTCTATTTGGTTTCTGTGTTGCTAACTTTTTCTAAATAGTCAGGTCTCATTCTATGGGTGAAATTTTACACACATATGACATAAACGCATACTGCATGAACACATGTGGGATGTGTTTTTGTGTGCATATGTGTGTGTAAATAAGTAGTCTATGAATATTTATTTGCCTAGGCTTTTTATAGATCCCCTTACTGCACTGGTTTTCAGTATCAGCTCCACAAAATCCATCAGAGCTGTATGAAGAAAGATGTGCGGAGTGAAAACATATATAGACAGAGATGGGGGCCGTAAGTCATCACTCTTTCAACTGGAACTTGCGCTTTTTACCTATTTCTCTTTTTTAAAAGTTTACTTATTTAAGAGACAGAGAGAGAGAGAGAGAGAGAGAGAGAGAGGGAGAGAACATGAGTGGGGGAGGGGCAGAGAGAAAAGGAGAGAAAGAATCCAAGCAGGACCCACATTGTCAGTGCAGAGCTGGACATGAACTGTGAAATCACAACCTGAGCCAAAGTTAAGAGTCTGATGCTTCACCGACTGAGCTACCCAGGTGCCCCTCTTATCTATTTCATAGTAAGATTTCGTTTGAACAGAGTCCTGCTAATTTTTTAAAAAATTGAAAATATCTTAGGATACCAGGACAAAGCCAAAGTGAGATATGATTGGAGATATAATTAAGCAAATTATGTCCTATTATCAGATGGTGAGTAGAAAAGGATGTTAGATTTTCCTAACTTCCTTGTCACTGACAAGGGAGTGTCTCCTTCTTTCTACGTTATTGTATTAGATACACGTTAGGTATATGTGAATGAAGCATTTAAGTGAAAGAAGGAAAATCGAGACTACTGGATAACTGCTGTGAGAAAAACAGTAAATTATAACATGAATGGAACGAATAATTTTGGGGTTCCCAAATACCATTATTTCTGATTTGCCAGTTGCATTAGCAGGGAAATGGCTTTACATTTAAAGGTATTTCTCATCCCATAAATTTATAGTGCTATTTCAAAGTTTCAGAGCCAAGATCATATGACAAATTTATGTGACCTAAATGAACAAGATCTTAGTAGCAGTAGAATTTTTGTTAAAATTTTGATTAGAGTTGCATTTCCATAATGAAATTTATCTATATTTTTCTTTGTAAAACTATTGGAATTATCACTTTTTAAAATGAAATTGAAAAAAAAAATCATTTGGTGGGAAATAGGCACTTACTTTCCTAATCAGCAATGTTTCAATGTTGGCCTCTTCAGAGCATCCTATTTAAAACAAAGAACTGGTCCATTTGATCTGGGTCCCTTCCAGCTCAAAAATGCTATGGTCCTTTGAAATGTTTCCTTGTGGAGTTTTCCACAACTCCCATGATGTTTGTGCTGGAACACATCAACAGAGTGGAGAATTTCCAGCTCGTTTTACTGATTTGTGTTTGCATTTCCTCCCACCTAGATTCTGACAGAAGGGAGGGAAGTTAATTACCATTTTTTCCTAAAAAATAAAAAATCCTAGTCTTAAAAATGCTTTTCAGAAAGAATACATTCTTATTAGGAGTCCCCCCTTTTCTTACATTCAGTGTTCTCTACCTTAGGTGCCAATTTTTCAAAGCCATGGAAGAAAAGAATTGCATGAAGCTCCCAGGTGGACCCAACCTGCTGGCGCTGATAATGAAGAGTCTGCTTTGACTCCATTTCTGGGAATATAGCCCACTGGTGAGTTGAATTGTGCAGCTTCATTATCTCTGCTTCTCATATTCCTTCCAAAAGGATATGTACAATTTGGGTTGTGCCTAGGATCCTGCATAGACTACCTGAAAGACTAAAGCCCAGAGAACTGTCTATTATATCTGCTTTGAATACTCCTCCCTTGATGTCATCTACTAATATTCCATGTGCTTCGTCATATTGACCAAAGACTTCTGTCCCATTTTAAAGTCTTTCTCTCCATCCCAAGTCCTGCCACCATGACTTGAATGATGCCATCACTCTGGAGGGATCCATCCCAGAAATCGTCAATTCCAGTAATTTAATCATAGTTTCTTTTCTTCCATTTTTCCTACCTACTTATTATCATTGTGCCTATGCTTTGACAGTATCTCTGTTTTTCATCATCTAATTTATTTCTGCTTATCTAGATTTTCCCTTTTCGTTTCTTTCTGTACCTAGTAAGATTCTATAAACCGTCATTTCTATTAAATCCTTGCAATATCCTCAGTCTTCTTGTTGCTTATTCATTTAATCACTGCCTGGCAAAACCCAAGCCCTGGGTGAATTCAGCTAGCAGCTTTCTTTTCAATATCATGAGCCACCAGGCCTGAGTATATCCACAATAGAGCTTATCACCCTTTCATCAGTTCCAGCTACTGTGTGTCCTCCTCATGGCACCGTCATGCCCAGTACCTATTCAGTTGTCTCTCAGAAAGTAAAACATCACACTAAATTTCTCTACCTCTTCACCAACCCCATTTCCAATCGATCATCAGGCCTTGATGATTGAGTTTCAGCCCTTATTTCTTCCTTCTCACTTCCACTCACTTAGTCCATTATCTCTTGGTTTCCCAGACTTTGGTAAGAGCCTCCAAACTGATCTCCCTTCATTTGGTTTTGGCCTTATCCAACTTATTCTGTACACTGAAGCCAGAACGATATTAGTAAAACACAATTATGATCAAATTATTCTTCTAATTAAGACCTTCAATAACTAGCCATTGTTCTTAAGAATAAAGGCCAAACTAAGTAAAATGGCCACAAGGTTTTTTTTAGAATCTGAGTCTATCTTTTTCTGCTGCCTTACATCTAATTCTGCTGAAATTCCTCCCATAGGCTCTGTTCTTTCTGGCCTCCAAAACTTTTGTATGTTCTCTGCTCAAACATCCAGTCTTATATTCTCTTTTCCCTCATTCGCTGACCTGGCTAACTGCAAATATTAATTTAGGTAACTTTTAGACCTTCCAAATATGAGAAGGGATGTTTCCTTTATCCTCATATCACTCTTTACTTCCCTTATCATATCCTTTATAATTATCTTATAATTGCCTATTTATTTGTTTGTGCCACCCATGCCCCATCCTAGTGAGACTATAATCCCTGATAGGGCAGAAGCATTACCTTTGTGGTTCAACCTCAGAAGCTAGTATAGCAACAGAACATTGTAGACACACAATTAATAATTATTGCATTAATAAATTCGATGGGTATGGTCTATCCATTAACTGAGTCATTCATTCAAAAATATGTAATGCCAGGGTGCCTGGGTGGCTCAGCCAGTTAAGCATCTGACTTCAACTCAGGTCATGATCTCAGGGTTTGTGAGTTTGAGCCCTGTGTCAGGCTCTGTGCTGATAGCTCAGAGCCTGGAGCCTGTTTGGATTCTGTGTCTTCCTCTCTGTCTGCCCCTCCCCCGCTCATAGTCTATGTCTCTCTCTCCCTCAAAAATAAATAAACATTTAAAAAACATATATAATGCCATTCATAGTTACAAGTGCTAGAAATATAAAATGTAATTTGGGACATATTGGAATATGTCGTCATAATAAAGGTAATGTAATAATAACAACAAACCTTTATCATATATATACTATGTGCCAGTCATTGTTCTAAGTGGGTAACCTGGTTTGTAAATCCTTAAGACAGCATTATGAAACAGGTCATACTATCTGTCTATTACCAATACACAAACTGAGGCAAATGGAGACTAAATAACTTCTCTTCATTTACGAAGCAAGTGGTGGGGTAAGGATATGAACATAAATAGCCTGATTCAAGAATCTGTGAAATTCCGGTTTTGTATTGGGTTATAGTTGCTTCTGTGTCTATATGTATCTCTAGACCATTAGTTTCCAAATTGAAAAAAAACCTTATGAAGCTCAGTTAAACAAGAGAGGTTGTCCTTAAGGCTTTCGCCATCTCTGTGTGGGTGAGAAATTAACTGTGTGGGAAAGGTGGAGGGCAGACCGGTACACAAAAAAAATTACGCTTGATGTAATTGGACTGTGAACAGAGCATTCTAAAAGTTCAGAGGAGGTTGTGATTCTCTCTGTGCTTAGGAGGTGGGGAGCCAAGCAAGTCTTTATGAAAACACTTCTGTTTACCCGGGTTTTGAAGGTTGGATAAACAAAGACTTAGAGGCAAGAGTATGAATGACTTGGAGAAATGGTTACCGTCCAGGTGAGTTGGAGCATGGGGTGCTTGGAGTATTTCTATAAGCCACAGGGTAGCAAAGTAAGTTAAAGACTTACGTACTCTGTTGAGAAAGTTTCAATATTATTCTGTGGTGTTAGTGGTAAGGAGTCTGACCAGACTCCGTTTCCACCCCTTCCTAGCTTTAGACTTTAGGCAAGTCATTTAAGCTCTTTGCCTCAGTTTCCTCATCGTAAAATAGGGTTAACGATGGTGTTAGAGTACAAGTTTGTTGTGATCCTTAAATTGGTGTATATATCTAATATATATACATATACATAGTTTGTGTGTGTGTGTGTATACTAGAACAGTGTCTGACACATAGCAAGCACTGTGTACCTGTTAGCTATAATTATGATATACCTTTCAGACACTTTTTTAAATGAAATTTTACATGGAATCCATATGTAGAGAATAAATTTAAAGAACAAGAAAAGGAACAAGAGCTGCTTTGTTAAAGGAGCTCCATCCCCTTGAATTCTTCCTTGATTTATTGAGTTCTGGGAACCCTATGAATCCAGGAGATGAGTTTGAAAGCCTCCGTGGTAAACATTGGAAAGAAGCCCTAACTGATAGGGAAAGAAAGGTTCTCGCCAGTCTACATGCCACTCTGGAAATTCAGACTCCAAGATTCCATATTTACTAAACCTACCTACAGCGACACCAGATAGCCATCACTAACATGCCTAAATAAAACTTGATTTCCTCCCCTGTGCCCCTACAACCAGCAAAGTCCACTTCTCTCCACCTTTTCCATGTAGAAAATGTCCCCACCATTCGAACATCTGTGAAGCCAAAAAAGTGATTCCTTCCTCTCACCTCATATTTATTCTGACCTTCTTAAAAACCTTTCAACCTTATGCTAGTGCATATATCATCACATTCAAACTGGTTAACATGAGCACTCGGAGCTGTAGGAGTTTTGGTCTGATCTTTGTCTTTCTAGCACTGTTTTGTGTCCCTCCCTGGTTGCTTTCCTTCCTGGAACATGCTGATTTGCTTCCTTCCTTGGGGTTTTTGTACTTGGTACCCTTTCCCATCTATTTCAGTCACTGCAGTAGAGTTTTCTATTATTTGCAGTGATGCAAATAATCCGGACGTCTGGAGCTCCATTACTGACCTGATATTATAAGAACTAGTCTGTCTTACATATTCATGACGGTTCTTTCAACTGGCTCTTATGGCTTATAGATTTCCCCAGTTGCTTCACTTTGCAGCTTTAAGGGTTTATTTGTCTGAGAGGAAGGAAAGGCCAGATCATGGAATGGTTTCGTGATTGCCTAGGGAACCTGAACTTGATCCTGGAGGCTATCAGGTTAAAATAAGAGTGTCTTGGTTAGATTTGCATTTTAGGTAGGTTTCTCTGTCACTCACATGGAGGCTAGTTTTATCCCTATTTTACAGATAAGTTTTATGCTTTGGAAGTTCAATAAATACACAGAGAATAAGGAGAAGAAGCCAGAGTCGAATCCTGATTTTCCAACTTCGACTTCACAATTATTTCCTTTAGTAAGTCAAAGGAATGGTGCTTCTTAGGCTAAATGTCTGTTTATTCTTTCCTTTAAAGTCATTTACTAAAATGCTTATCATATGTTTTTCTGTATCTTAGGAATAAAGACATAAGGAAGACCCAGTCCCTTCCCTTCAGTTTACAGTCCTTTTATGTTTTTGCTTCAATTTGATTTCCAATAAGCCTCTATATCTGTCCCCATTGAGGTGATTTCTTCCTTTCCCCCTTCTTCCCTGGTGTGAACAGAACAGGGAGGCATAGTACCTTTCTGTAACACTGGTATGGCAATTGCCCACGTTTCAGTTTGAGAGAACTGTGGCAGATAAGTTGGGTTGGAAGACAAATAGGAATTTGACCAGCGGCTACACTTGACGTTGTTCCTACATTATGAACAAGTGTTCTAAGGATTCTAGTTACACAAACCTCACAAAGTTTCCAAGAGAAGAGAAACTGAACCAGTGAGGCTATGAACCTCACCCAAAAGGAGCATTTGTCCAGAACACTAAATGGCTTCTTTAATATTTAAAGAGAGGAAAAGAAAACATTTATGCATTCTTAGAGGTTTAAGCATTTTTTTCACTGTGTCATCTCTGAAAATATTGCATTTACCCCAAGGGTCATACTAACATTTTTTGGTTTGAGGACTATTTTGATTATAGGAAAGACGATCTTATACAGTGAACAGTGTGGGGTCATATAGCAGATGCATAATAAATTCAATGATGGAAAGTCATGATTAATAGTGCTAAACACTTAAATGGGACTTTCAGCTTCCTCAAACCACATTCTTTTTAACCTTGTAAGAACCCTGTGGTTAAATGGAGAGCAGGTAACCATGTGATGGCTGGAGAAAACTAAAGCATAGGAGTCTCAAGAATTTGTTTAAAGTATTGATAGCTTTAGTGGGATTAAAAGCCAAGTTTGTGAACTTCCAGACTGTATCTCTCCTATTAAATTATACTCATGTGGTCGAATCTAAAAAAGCACAGGCTCAGAACTTAGGCATATCTAGTTACAGATCTTTTTGCATACTACTTTATTTGTACCTTTAGTATTCAATATCCTAGTAAAAAAATAAAGTATAAAAAGGTAAAAAATTAAGTGCTAGGTTTTTTCTGTATTCCATATCTAAGGTCACTTTTATTACATTTTAATTTGTATTAAATATTGCTTTTTCTTGATCTGGAATATAGAGTCAGGAATGTTGGGTCAGAGAGTTTAAAGTGATATTCATTCGACTTTTTATTTTATTTACTTTATTTTTTAAATTTTTTAAAATTTACATCCAGGTTAGTTAGCATACAGTGCAACGATGATTTCAGGAGTAGATTCCTTAATTCCCCTACCCATTTAGCCCATCGCCCTCCCACAACCCCTCCCATACCCTCTGTTGTTCTCCATATTTAAGAGCCTCTTATGTTTTGTCACTCTCCCTGTTTTTATGTTATTTTTGCTTCCCTTTCCTTATGTTCATCTGTTTTGTATCTTAAAGTCCTCATACGATGTTTGTCTTTCTCAGACTGACTAATTTCGCTTAGCATAATACCTTCTAGTTCCATCCACATTGTTGCAAATGGCAAGATTTCATTCTTTTTGATTGCTGAGTAATACGCCATTGTATGTATATACCACATCTTCTTTATCTATTCATCCATCAATGGATATTTGGGCTCTTTCCATACTTTGGCTATTGTTGTAGTCCTGCTATAAACATAGGGGTGCGTGTGCCCCTTTGAAACAGCATCCTTGAATCCCTTCCATAAATATCTAGTAGTGCAATTGCTGGGTCATAGGGTAGTTCTATTTTTCATTTTTTGAGGAACGTCCATACTGTTTTCCAGAGTGGCTGCACCAGTTTGCATTCCCACCAGCAGTGCAAAAGAGATCCTCTTTCTCGCATCCTCACCAACATCTGTTGTTGCCTGAGTTGTTAATGTTAGCCATTCTGACAGGTGGGTCATATCTAATTGTGGTTTTGATTTGGATTTCCCTGATGATGAGTGATATTGAACATTTTTTCACATGTTGGTTGGCCATCTGGAGAAGTCTTCTTTGGAGAAGTGTCTATTCATGTCTTTTGCCCATGTCTTCACTGGATTATCTGTTTTTTGGATATTGAATTTGGTAAGTTCTTTATAGATTTTAGATACTAATCTTTTATCTGATATGTCTCTTGCAAATGTCTTTTCCCATCCTGTTGGTTGCCTTTTAGTTTTGCTGGTTGTTTCCTTCACTGTGTAAAAGGCTTTTTATTTTGATTAGGTCTCAATAGTTCATTTTTGCTTTTGTTTCCCTTGCCTCCAGAGATGTGTTGACTGAGAAATGCTGTGGCCGAGGTCAAAGAGGTTTTTGCCTGCTTTCTCCTCTAGGATTTTGATGGCTTCCTGTCTTGCGTTTATGTCTTTCATGCATTTGAGTTTATTTTTGTGTATGGTGTAAGAAAGTGGTCCAGGTTCATTTTTCTGCATGTCTCTGTCCAGTTTTCCCAGCACCACTTGCTGAAGTGACTGTCTTTATTCCATTGGATATTCTTCCTGCTTTGTCAAAGATTAGTTGACCCTACGTTTGTGGGTCCATTTCTGGGTTCTCTATTCTGTTCCGTTGATTTGAATGCCTTTTTTTGTGCCAGTTCCATACTGTCTTGATGATTACAGCTTTGTAATACAGCTTGAAGTACGGGATTGTGATTCCTCCAGCTTTGATTTTCTTTTTCAAGATTGCTTTGGCTATTCGGGGTCTTTTCTGGTTCCATACAAATTTTAGGATTGTTTGTTCTAGCTCTGTGAAGAATGCTGGTGTTATTTTGATAGGGATTGCAATGAATATGTAGATTACTTTGGGTAGTATTGACTTTTTAACAACATTTGTTCTTCCAATTCGTGAGCATGGAATGATTTTCCATTTTTTTGGTATCTTCTTCAATTGCTTTCATAAGTTCTCTACAGTTTTCAGTGTATAGATTTTTCACCTCTTTGGTTAGACTTATTCTTTGGTATTTTATGGTTTTTGGTGCAATTGTAAATGGGATTGATTCCTTGATTTTTCTTTCTGTTGCTTTGTTGTTGGTGTATAGGAATGCATCCAATTTCTGTGCATTGATTTTATATCCTGCCACTTTGCTGAATTCATGGATCAGTTCTAGTTTTTTGATAGAATCTTTTGGGTTTTCCATATAAATTACCATGTCATCTGCAAAGAGTGAAAGTTTGATCTCCTCCTGGCCAGTTTGGATGCCTTTTATTACTTTGTGTTGTCTGATTGTTGAGGATAAGATTTCCAATACTATCTGAAAAACAGTGGCAAGAGTGGACGTCCCTGTCTTGTTCCCGACCTTAGGGGGAAAGCTCTCAGCTTTTCCCCATTGAGGATGATATTAGCATTGGGTCTTTCATATACAGTTTTTATGATCTCGAGATAGGATCCTTCTATCCCTACTTTCGTGAGGGTTTTTATCAAGAAAAGATGCTCTATTTTGTCAAATGCTTTCTCTGCATCTGTTGAGAGGACCGTGTGGTTCTTTCTTTTATTGATGTGATGAATCACACTGATTGTTTCGTGGATATTGAGCCAGCCCTGCATCCCAGGTATAAATCCCACTTGGTCGTGGTGAATAATTTTTTTTAATATATTGTTAGCTAATATCTTGATGAGGATTTTTGCATCCATGTTAATCAGGGAAATTGGTCTATAGTTCTCCTTTTTAGTGGGGTCTTTGTCTGGTTTTGGAATCAAGGAAATGGTGGCTTCATAGAAAGAGTTTGGAAATTTTCCTTCCATTTTTGTTTTTTGGACTCTTCTTTAAATGTTTGGTAGAATTCCCTTGGAAAGCTATCTGACCTGGACTCTTGTTTTTGGGAGAATTTTGATTACTAACTCAATTTCTTTACTGGTTCAAATTTTCTAGTTCTTCCTGTTTCAGTTTTGGTAGTTATGTTCCTAGAAATTTGTCCATTTCTTCCAGATTGCCATTATATTGGTGTATAATTGCTCACAATATTGTCTTATTATTGTTTTTATTTCTGCTGTGTTGGTTGTGGTCTCTCCTCCTTCATTCTTGATTTTATTTATTTGGGTCTTTTCCTTTTTCTTTTTGATCAAACTGGCTAGGGGTTTATCAATTTTGTTAATTCTTTCAAAGAACCAGTTTCTGGTTTCATTGATGTATTCTACTGGTTTGTTGTTGTTGTTGTTGTTGTTGTTGTTGTTTTGATAGCATTGATTTCTCCTCTAATCTTTATTATTCCCTGTCTTCTGCTGGTTTGGGGTTTTATTTGCTGTTCTTTTTCCAACCCTTTTAGGTGTAAGGTGCGGTCATGTATCTGAGACCTTTCTTTCCTTCGTTAGGAAGGCCTGGATTGCTATATACTTTTCTCTTATGACCACTGTTGCTGTGTCCCAGAGGTTTTGGGCTGTGGATTTATCATTTTCATTGGCTTCCATGTACTCTTTAATTTCCTCTTTAACTTCTTGGTTAGCCCATTCATTCTTCAGTAGGATGTCCTTTAGTCTCCTAGTATTCATGGTCTTTCCAAATTTTTTCTTCTGGTCGATTTCGAGTTTCATACTGTTGTGGTCTGAAAATATGCACGGTATGATCTTGATCCTTTTGTACTTCCTGAGGGCTGATTTGTGTCCCAGTATGTGATCTGTTCTGGAGAATGTTCCATGTGCACTGGAGAAAAATGTGTATTCCACTGCTTTAGGATGAAATGTTCTGAATATATCTGAAAAGTCCATCTGGTCCAGTGTGTCATTCAAAGACATTGTTTTCTTGTTGATTTTCTGTTTAGATGATCTGTCCATTGCTGTAAGTGGGGTATTAAAGTCCCGTACTATTATGGTATTATTATCAATGAATTTCTTTAAGTCTGTGGGTAATTGATTTATATACTTGGGTGCTTCCACATTTGAAGCATAAATGTTTACAATTCTTAGGTCTTCTTGGGGGATAGACCCTTTAATTATGATATAATGCCCTTCTTTATCTCTTATTACAGTCTTTATTTTAAAGTCAAGATTGTCTGATATAAGTATGGCTACTTCGCTTTCTTTGGGTAGTCATTAGCATGATAGATGGTTATCCATCCCCTTACTTTCAATCCGAAGGTGTCTTTATGTCTAAAGTGGGTCTCATATAAACAGCATACAGATTCGTCTTGTATTCTTATCCATTCTGTTACCCTATGTCATTGGATTGGAACATTTAGTCCACTGACTAAATGAGCGGGTACTGAAAGATATGAATTTATTGCCATTTTGTTGCCTGTAGAGTTGGAGTCTCTGGTGGTATTCTCTGGTCCTTTCTAGTCTTTGTTGCTTTTGGTCTTTGCTTTGCTTTGCTTTTTTTTTCTGTCTTTTCTCTGCTCAGAGAATTCCCCTTAAAATTTCTTGCAGGGTTGGTTTTGTGGCCACGAACTCCTTTAATTTTTATTTGTCTGGGAAACTTTTTATCTCTCCTTCTATTTTGAATGACAGCCTTGCTGGATAAAGATTTCTTGGCTGCATATTTTTCTGGTTCAGCACATTGAATATATCCTGCCACTCCTTTCTAGTCTGCCAAGTTTCTGTGGATAGGTCTGCTGTAAACCTGATCTGTCTTCCCTTGTAGATTAAGGACTTTTTTTTCCTTGCTGCTTTCATGATTCTTTTCTTGTCTGAGTATTTTGTGAATTTGACTATGATATACCTTGTTGATGGTCAGTTTTTGTTGAATCTAATGGGAGTCCTCTGTGCTTCCTAGATTTTGATGTCTGTGTCTTTCTCCAGGTTAGGAAAGTTTTCTGTTATGATTTGCTCACATAATCCTTCTACCCCTTTTTCTCTCTCTTCATCTTCTGAGACCCTTATGATTCTGATGTTGTTCCTTTTTAATGAGTCACTGATTTCTCTAATTTTTTAAATCATGCTCTTTTGCCTTAGTCTCCCTCTTTTTTTATGCTTTATTTTTCTCCATAAGTTTGTCCTCTATATTACTTATTCTCTGCTCTGCCTCATCCATCCTTGCCGCCAGGGCATCTATTCGAGATTGTAACTCAGTTATAGCATTTTTTAAATTTCATCCTGACTAGTTTTTACTTCTTTTATCTCTGCAGAAAGGGATTCTACTCTATTTTCAATCCCAGTTAGTATTCTTAATATCATCATTCTAAATTCTGGTTCAGACATCTTGCTTGTATCTGTGTTGATTAAGTCCCTGGCTGTCATTTCTTCCTGTTCTTGTTTTTGGAGTGAATTCCTTTGTTTCATCATTTTGAAGGAAGAAAAGGAATTAATAAGATAAAAAAATTGTAACTAAAAAATAAAAAACAACACAAAAAAGTCAAATAAATGATGCTAGATCCTAGGTGTGAATCCTAGAATCTAGGATGCTAGATCTGGTTGTTGAGAGGAGCTTAATAGATTAGAGAAAAATGGGAAAGATAAGAAAAAAAAATGAAAACGTTTGAAAATTTGAAAAAAATGAATACACTGAAATATAATAAAATGAAATGATGAAAGTAAAATAGAATTTGAAAATTTTTCAAAAAAGTAAAAACTATAGTAGAAAAAATTAAAGCAAAATATTTTTAATAAAAATTGAAAATAAAAATAATTTTTTTCTCTTTCTGTATTCAAGAAAAGAAAAGAAATGAAAAAAAGAAAAAAAATTGAATACATAGACAAGTGAACAGACTGAAATATGATTGAAATTACATCATTTTCCCCTAGAAGTCAAACTATCAAGCACTTTATAGTCCATAAACTAAGCAGGCAGAGAGACTTGTGGTGTTCCTGAAGAGCGAGGTTGGCCCAGTTGTGTGGGGCTTAGTGTAATGGCTCCATTCTTCACCAGATAGTGTTGCCCAGCTTACTGGAGTGGATTGTTGTGGGGTTGTAAGTGTGTATGCGCATGTGAGGGAGGGATGAAAATGGTGTCACCGAGCTACCAAGTCTCTGGTATCAGAACTCTGTTCTCCACGATCAGCAACCAAGCATCGTCCTTTGTCTCTGGCTTCCATACCGCTCCCTGCTTCTACATTATCTGTGACCAAGCCGTCAGATTGCCAGGCGGTACCTCCCTCTTTAGTTTTATCTCAGATGTGGCTATGTTTCCCAACTCTTCACCTATGAGGGATTGTGGCTTTGACTTGCTCAGACCTCTGGGAGACGGTCTCACCAAGCAAAGACTGGATGCCGGCTGCACCCAGGAACATTTACGGGACCATGCTGCTGCCAATGCCCAGAGACTGGGGCTGGGTGCCAGCCCACCCCAGAAAAATTTCACATGATCATGTAGCAGCAGCTTTTCAGGGATTATGGAAAATCACAACACATATCTGGCACTAGGCTTCACCGTTAATGTCCTTGTTCCAGCACCAGCAAATGTGGTCATTCTCTGGGGTCTGCCAGGACCTTAGCCTGTGTGGTGGCCACACAGCCTCTAAAAAATGTCCTCCCAGAAGAGGAACTGCCTCTCTTCGTGTGGCCCAAGGATCCCCCAGACCTAACTCTGCTCCTGGGGATTCACCCTTCCCACCAGAGCACCATCAGTAATGAGATGCAGACTTTCAGACTCTACGCTCCCTGTTTATAGAGTCTTAATGAAATTTAAACATCTTCTTTCTTCTTTCTCCTTTTTTTGTTCAGCCCCTGTGGCTGTTTCCACTTTTCCACTTTCTCTCCAGCTACTTTTGGAGGGGGAGGGTTGCTTTTCCCATACTCTCTCCCCATCTTCATCCTCTCTCTGCAAGCAAAAAGAGCTCCCTGCCCTCCGTGGCTCCTCTCTCCCCCAGTTCACCTCTTTGTACCATGTACCTGCTGAGTTCTATGGATCAGATTGTGCAGATTTTTGTGTTAACGCTCATATCAGTTTTCTAGGTGTGCAGGATGGTTTAGCGTTGATATGGGGGTATTTTATGGATGCAAGACACAAAAAACTTTCATGCTGTTCTGTCATCTTGGCCCCTCCTCACTCACCTTTTTAGGTATGGCTTTAAGCTCATGTGAAGAATGGATGGACCATTCACATGTATCTTTGAGCTATGCTGCAGTGATAGAGGTCCTAGAAAAGAGAGTCTGATTTCATGTCCTGACTCATTTTTTTCTATGTGAACTTGGGAAAGTTACTCTATATTTTTATACCTAAGTTTCCATATGTATAAAAGTTATAAGTTTTTCCTGCAAGAGATGGCAAATATTAAGAGATATAATATATGGAAGACACTTAAAAAGTGCCTATCATATACTTGGTTTTTAATAAATCACAGCTATTATTGTAACTGCTGTAATTACATTAAAGTAGCTCTTTCCCTCATGGGTGACAAAGCCACTGAACTCTAGTAACTGGAAGTTTGCTTTTAATTTTAATTGTTTTTATCATGCTTAATTATTTCCCAAGTAAGGCCACATCATGGCAGCTAGTCCTAAGATATTCTCTCCTCTATCGACCTATGTATATAACTGCCCCTTGCCTTATAGACTTCAGACATTTGACAATGGTAAAGATAGTCACATTTGTTTTAACAAGAAATTTTCCTTTTTAAAATAAATTTAATTTCCCTGGACATTTATGCTTTACTTAGTTATGAGAATAGATCATGCCAAGGCCATACTTGGAAAACATTTATGCATGTCAAAATTTTCTCGATTCAATTCACTCAACAAACACACACTGAGCACCTAATGGTCCCTGCTCTCAATAAGTTTTTAGTCCAATAGGTAGAAAAGCATATCAACAAATAATTCTAACACGTATTTCCCTCATAAAGTTGACTTCATGATAAAGCCTTGCATACAGTGGTTTGAGAATGTGAACCAGGAAGCAGGTGTGAGGGATAGGGGGACTAAACAGAGGAAGAGAAAAAAATAATTGAAGCATGTATTATAAAGCTAGCCATTACTTCAGGCAACTGTTGCTTGATTTTATGAGGCAGTGCAAGGAATTTTATGAAATATATCTCAGAGCTCTTTGCTCAGGAGACAAAAGGAAGATGCATTTGTCCATAAGCTCCTATATTACATTGGTCAAGTGTGGCCCTGGAAACATAACTCTCCTGCAGTTTCTAATTGCATACTGTGGGTGTTGAGCTAATACCCACGGATATCCCATACCCTCACATCAGAGGAACCACAGAACAAAAAGCAAGAAGTACATATCATGAAGTCCAAAATAAGTCACTGTCAAGTTTCAGCTTCATGGAGTTTGTCAAAAGCTAAGCATAACTGCTTGCTACTACAATGGCTGGTGTAAAATGTGAGGTTTAGATTATGTGCAATTGTACTCAAGGGTTGTCTGATACAATCCACCTCTTGCATTCCTCCAATCTACTCAAGCTTTTCATTAAACCCAATATGTCACAAGATCTGCTTCAAAGGGATGATCAGCCACAATATCTGTAAAGACTTGATACAAGGGGATTAGGTGAAAAAACTGAAGTCCTGGTTGTTGCAACTGGCCCCAAGGCAATAATTGATATTTCTTATCTCTCTCCTCCACAATGTTTTAGATTTTTCTTATTTTTTCCATCACTCCAATTTATCTATATTTCCTGGACAAGTGATATAGATCATCATCCTTTTTTAAAAAAATTTTTTAATGTTTATTTATTTTTGAGACAGTGAGAAACACAGCATGAGTGGGGGAGGAGCAGAGAGAGAGGGAGACATAGAATCCGAAGCAGGCTCCAGGCTTTGAGCTGTCAGCACAGAGCCTGACATGGGGCTCGAACTCACGGACTGCGAGATCATGACCTAAGCTGAAGTCGGACGCTCAACCGACTGAGCCACCTAGGCACCCCTAGATCATCATCCTTGAGACATCTAAGTCCCTAGTTGCCTTTCTCTTGTCAGGTAATGAATGCTTTCTCCCTGGGGTACTAGGGCCTCTGATCAAGCAGAAGTTAAGGTTGTAAAGATAACACAAATTTCACAAGTGGTATCTGAAAATGATGGTGAGAGGATCCAATCCAACTCCCATGTTTTGGCTGTTTGACCTATCTAGTCAACTTATTGAAAGTACAGCCCCCATAAATTTACTGTTGATTCAACACATGCACTGTATCCTAGAGGACAGCACCCCAACCCAATACCCCAACACTTGGCCAGTGTTAGTCTCAAGCTGGAAACTTAGTTGAGCTTTAACTGGACATTTCACCATTCTAATATATCATCTGCTTCAGGACAGTGAGATATGTGGTTAGATAAATGGAGTCCATTGTCGTGCACCCAGTGTTGTCCTTCTTTTACCACTTTTATCACTTGGTCTGAAAATAGCATGTGTGGGACACCCTTTTAATAGATAACGTATTCTATAAGCTCTCAAACAGTGGTGCTGGCCAAACCACTATGAATAAACAAGGAAAACTCAAATCCAGAGTAGAACATTTTGTTAGGGATAAATCACTGCCCTTTTTAGGAAGGAAAGGAACTGATATAATCAACTTGTTTCAAGTAGAAGGTTGGCTGTACCATATTAAAAGCCTAATGTTGGCTTCTTTGCTGGAATGTTAGCTAGTCGGCCATGGTAATAGCTAAATCAGTCTTGATTAGTGGGATCCCCTGCTTCAGACCTATGTATAACCTCCATCATTGCCATCATAGCTACCTTCATGGGTTCTCTGTGCAAAAGATGGATGCTTGAGGATAGAGACTGGCTTATGTGCTGTATTAGTGTGCCTGACTGTTAATTGTCTTCTCTGTGGTGGATGCTTTCCATAGGCATTAATGTTAACACAAAGTTCTCAGACATTGTGCCCTTTCACCAAAAAAAAAAAAAAAAATCTGCCTGCATGCTGCTTCCCAGATTTCATTACCCTGAATCTTGCTCCTTACAAGCTACTTGTCACTGGCCAGCATTCTTCTTACATCCTTACCATGAGCTATTTCTTTTTTTTTTTAATTTTTTTAACGTTTATTTATTTTTGAGAGACATAGAGACAGAGCGTGAGCAGGGGAGGGGCAGAGAGAGAGGGGGACACAGAATCCGAAGCAGGTTCCAGGCTCTGAGCCATCAGCACAGAGCCCGACGCGGGGCTCGAACTCACAGACCGCGAGATCATGACCTGAGCTGAAGTCGGCCGCTTAACTGACTGAGCCACCCAGGCGCCCCCCATGAGCTATTTCTATAACCACACAAAGGGAATGCCAAGTGCATCACTCAAAGATGGATGGATTTGATGGATGTCCCCACTGCTGTCTTTTGGGACTTTATTGAGTGGGGCTCCAGTTATGCAACATTCAGATTACAACTAGAATATTTGTTTAAATCCATCTGGGAGCTAGTCCTCAGATTCTCTCTCTTTGATCAATTGGCTTCCCATGAGGCATGTTGTGAGTTGAGGAAGAAGCATTTGTTCAATAAATGTGGGTGTATGGGAATCTGGGATACCAATTCAAAGAATTTACTTGTGCATTCTGGACCTTCCCAGGCCCAATCTTAGATATGTACAATGCATCGCCACTGTGCCCATCCAGTTGTGTTACTTCATGGGTCTGATACTATCCAGCTCTTGGTAGGCAACTTGGGTTTATAGTATCTTACTTAGTGCCCCATGATCTAACACTCAGTCTTTTCTAGGGTCCATATGACACTGAGACTTGCTTTTCAAATAACGGGAGTTCCTTAGGAGAGCGAAAATAACCTTCCTTCACATCCCTAAAGGTATAAACCCTGAGTCTCTTACTATAACTTACCAAAGTCCCCACAATGTAATCCACCATGGGATATTGTATTAGTTATCCAATTGCTGCATATTTCTGTGTAAAAAATACCACAAAAGCTAGTGGCTACAATTATTTTACCTTCCAACTATCATTTATTTTAAATCGGATGTAAGTAAGTATATTAGCATACCCATATTGCTGGAAGCAATTACAGTCTTAGTGCCTTCTCTCTCACTCATTCTCATATATATAGGATGGCATTGGAACAGTAAAGACTCTCTCATTCACTAGGTAGTTAGTCATTCGTTACTATGTGGGCAAGTTTAGCCAGATGGGATGGGTAGCTACACTCTACCTTGTGGATATGACGTGCTCCTCCTTTAATCCAATACAGAGGATTGAATGTTTGTCTCTCTTATGAGGTTTTCATTTCTACAAAAATGGCTACACTTTTAGTTCTTATATTAACTCAAATATATTTTCCTTTCATCTCATTCGGCTTTATCCAGAGCCGGAGAATCTACACATGGATCACTAATTCTAAGTAACGGTCTTAACAATGGCTCCCCAGGGAACTGCTTATACCCATCAATAAAGTGACTCAATTTCTTTTTTTTTTTAAGTTTATTTATTTATTTTGAGAGAGACACAGAAAGAGAGAGCAGGAGGGAAGGGGCAGATAGAAGGAGAGAGAGAGAATCCCAAGCAAGTTCTGCACCATCAGTGCAGAGCCCAGTGTGGGGTTCAAACTCATGAATTGCAAGATCATGACCTGAGCCGCAATCAGGAGTTGGATGCTCAACCAACTAAACCACCCAGGCACCCCAAAAGGGCTCAGTTTCTTAACTGTATAGCCTCTAGTTTCCTTGTTCTCTTGTTCTATAGCATTTCCCATGTTTATCATGATTTTTGTGATTAGAGGTCAAACAAAAGTAGCTTTTGTCTCAAAAATTCTGTTTGCTCAAATTCCCTTGGTTGGAGCTTCACTTGCTGGCCAAGCACACGCACACACACAAAATCTTGGTTATCTCTTGTCTGGTTGCAATGAAGCGAACAATAAAATTCACTCTTTGCTGTCAATCTACATATCCTTCTTAGGTCATTTTTTTTTCTGTCTCCCTAGGCTCCATATCTATCATCTCTAAGTACTATTAGGTTTTCCCCCATCACAAAGCACAAAGTTTTTACCACTTTGCAAACCAAGAATGACTTAGTAACCATTTCAGGCACAAAAAAAATCATTTTCATCTCTACTCATCTGCATCACTTTGTTCATGCTTCCAGAACAAAGCACCCCACTGGGCAGCTTAAGCAACAGAATTTTATTTCTCACAGTTCAGAAGACTAGAAATTCCAAGATCGAGACGAAGCAGATCCAGTGTCTTGGAGCACACTTTCATGGCTTAGAGGCCTTCTTACTGTGTGCTCACCTGGCCTTTCCTCATTGTGTGCATATGGAGAGAGAGAGTGTATCAGCAAGCTATGGTCTTGCCTCCTCTTCTTATAAGGACACTAATCCCATCTTGAGGACTCTAATCTCAAGATCTCATTTAAACCTAATTACCTTCTAAAGGTCTCACCTCCAAATATAAGTCTTAGTCACTTCTCCATATGAAATGAGTCGGGAATCATTTTAGCCATTCTACTTCCGGCACCAATTTATGCTCATGGCGTCTTCTTCACTGAATTACTTATGTAAACACATTCCAACCACATGACCAGCCTCAAACATTGAAAACCCTCCAGTCCTATGAAACCAGCTAAAGGCTCGTAATTGGTAAACCCCATTATTAATACTATACAATGCTGACAAGTAATTACATTCTATCCCCAAACAACTCACAGATTCGTGGTTGCAAAATTTAATTCATCTCAGTTAGTCCACTGTAGCTTTAGCCGAGGATCAGAATACTATCCTCCAGGCAACTCTGGGGATAAGCATGCAGTCCGGTCTGACAGAGACTAATCCATGCTACACACTAGGAGTCAGCCAACTTTTTCTGTGAGGGGCCAGATAGTGAATATTTTCAGAATTATGGGCCATATGTTCTCCATTGCAACTACTAAATTCAGTTGTCATAGCGTGAAAACAGCCATAAACAATGCATAAATGAATGTGCATGGCTGTGCTTCAATAAAACTTTATGCAGCAAACTAGGCAATGGATCAGATTTAGCCTAAGTTGACAGCGAGCCACCCCCTGTACACCATCACTTTTACTTGTATCTGTGCCTCCTCTGAATTTAACACAAGGGAGCATTTTAATAACTGTAATGCTGTAACTTGCCGGCAGTTATGACCACTCTAGAAGTTACCTGCTCACTTACCACTGACAATGCCATCTGTACTGTTCCTGACTGATGAGAGACCCAGCTCTATAATCTAACTCTGAGAATTGGCTTTTAAAGACCACTTCTGTGCCAGTCGTCTTAGTTTGGGCTTTCTGGAAGCAGAGGCTGAGACGGGAATTGGGTGAGGATAGTTCATTAGAGACATAATCCCAGGACATAGGAGTGACGTAGGAGGCGAGAGACAAGGAAAGAGGAGCATTATTAAAGTCTCTTCAGTGGGTACTGAGAGTGTCAAGAGAAGCATGCAAGAGATGTCTTGGTATTGTCACTTATACAAAGAATATATGACTTTAGTCCTTAGATCCTAGCTCTCAGCCACTTTTGTTGACAAATATTAACTACCCTGAATTTCTGGACTGAGGTCGTGCATGGACCCAAAAGGGTCATACAGGCCCCTGCAAGGCTGGGGAAAGCCCTGGAACAGAAACTGAAAGGATGCATGGTTCACTTTGAGATAGGAAGCTTTTGGGGAAAGGCAACTCAAAGGTTGTGCCAAACTCTCACCACAGTGAAGGCTGAGATCAGAGGTGGGCCAGGGGCAGTGGCCCCAGAGTGCCAGCTATATAAAGGTCGAAATAGCACAGAAGGGAAAATTCACTAGTAGTGCCAAGTAATAACCATCTAAATTAGCAGAAGCTTCAGATGACTGAAGTATTTAGAAAAGATGTGGGGTAGCCTGGCAGATCAAAAGGATGGAAAAGCTACTCCCCCAAGGGCAGGGTGCCAAAGCTAAGACCAACTGTCTACACTGACTTTCACTTCCCAGGTCACAATCACACCCAGTTGTATGAGCCACAGTTTTAGACCACTTTAAAACAATGCAGGGGGTGCCTGGGTGGTTCAGTTGGTTAGGCATCTGACTTCAGCTCAGGTCATGCTCACATGGTTTGTGGGTTCAAGCCCCACATCAGGCTCTGTGCTGACAGCTCAGAGCCTGGAGCCTGCATTGGTTTTTGTGTCTCCCTCACTCTCTGCCCTCCCCTGCCTGTTCTCTCTATCTCTCTCTGTCTCTCAAAAATAAATAAATGTTAAAAAAAATTTTTTAAAAAGCAGATTCAGGGCACTTTCTACCTCCAGGTTAAAAACGAGGAGTGCCTACTATCTTTTCAGCTGTCTCCACGAACCCAGAGATGCTCGGGCCTGTCCTATTGCCCAGAGGGACTCTTTCCTCTCACAAATGAGCCAGCTCTGAGAGCCACCCTTCACAGCCTCTCTCCTGGAATCAATAAACCTCTGCTTAGAAAATCAGAAGCTCCTGCTTCTATTTTATTTTCAATTCTACTCCCAAAGAACCTCTGGAGAAATTTGAGATGAAATAAAGAGAAAGTTCAAGAACCTATGTTAGCACTTTGATATACAAAACCAAGATAAGCCCCAAAATAAACAAACTAAAAAAATCATTAAGAATAAAATACTTAGCATAACCGTGTTTAAAAATGAAAAAATCAAAAGCAAAAACAAAACAAAACAAACAAACAAACAAACAAACAAAACTAGAGGCACCTGGGGGCGGCTCAGTCAGTTAAGCGTCCAACTTCAGTTCAGGTCCTGATCTCACAGTTTGTGAGTTCGAACCTCACATGAGGCTCTGTGCTGACAGCTCAGAGCCTGGATCCTGCTTTGGATTCTGTGTCTCCCTCTCTCTACTCCTTCCCCATTTCCACTCTGTCTCTTTCTCTCTCTCAAAAATAAATAAACACAAAAAATTTTTTTTAAAAGAATAAAATACTTTGTATAACTTTGTGTTTAAAAATGAAAAAACTGGGGGTGCCTGGGTGGATCAGTCAGTTAAGCATCCGACTTCAGTTCAGGTCACGATCTTACAGTTTGTGAGTTCAAGCCCCATGTGAGGCTCTGTGTCGACAGCTCCGAGCCTGCAACCTACTTCAGATTCTGTGTCTCTGTCTCTCTCTGCCCCTCCCCTGCTCACACTCTCTCTCTGAAAAATAAATAAACTTTAAAAAATGTTTTTCTTAAAGTGCTGTTGCCTTTTAAAAAAATTAATAAATAAAAAAGCTTTAAGAAATGATTAAAAAAACGAAAAAACTATAATAAATCTAAATGTCAAAATTTAAATAAATTGGCACATAAGTTGTTGAAGTCATATTTTAAAATATTACACACTATTCAACGCATATCTTAAAAATATGTAAGGATATTAAAAATGTTCACAGTATAAATGGAAATGTGAAAAGGCAGAATATAAAAGGCAAATACTAGTATAAGGTCTTCATTTTAGGTGAGTAAGGTGGTAGGTATACTTTCATTTAACTATAGGTTTCTTGCTGAGGGCCTTCCAAGAACACCATGAGGAAGCAGAAGGAGATTGTTCATAGGAATGATTACTTGAAGAAGACTGACCCAAAGGACCTTGCTGGTGGATTCCCAGACTCACATGCCTCTGAGATTGAAGAACTGAAACATTTAGTCCTGGTCCCTGACCACAAACCAGAGGTAAAGTACACACAGCCTCAGATGACTCAGAACCAGGCACTTCCGAAATGTCCACTGAGCTTATCAGAGTCTTTGTGGCACAGAATGGATAATAGTATAGAAGCATGAT
The DNA here is from genome assembly GCA_030068075.1 of Paguma larvata. Taxonomy (NCBI): domain Eukaryota; kingdom Metazoa; phylum Chordata; class Mammalia; order Carnivora; family Viverridae; genus Paguma; species Paguma larvata. The sequence goes on along the minus strand of CM057828.1, from coordinate 77,549,819 downwards.
GACTTGTTGTTCTAAATAATGTAGAGAAAACTGGGGCACCTTCATAAATATAGCAACAGAAGTAATAAAAGGCCTTCATAGCATAGGAATGCAGCTAGCAGTGACTAATGTCTTGTGGTTCTTTCTAGGATAATAAAATGTAATGTCTATGGAGTTTGGCCTGAAAATGATTTCAGCTATTTCAGGAACACAGTCTTGGACAATTTATTGACACCCTGGCAAAAGAAGGGTCATTCTCAAATTGGTAAATCAGTCTTCAGAAGGTAAGGAATCCTGAGTTTGTGAAATAAAGACAGCATCACAGATCTGAAGGGAATCCAAGCCTGAACAAGAATAAGAATGGGGAAACAAAATTTGTAGGCTAGGATTTTGAAAAAAGTTTAGATGGAAATTTTGTAATTGGAAGATCCTCATTTGTGGGGTGGAGGTGGGGCTGGCAGCATTTAATTTCATTTTGAATTCCGGTAGCGATCGAAACTGTCTCCCCTGTAATCTGACTTTTTCCAGGCTTCTCCTTGGGGTTTCATGACAGTGGCAGTGGGGTAAATTAGCAGCCCCACAACACCTCTGAAACTGTTAGATAGAAATTCTCCTTTATTTTGGTTAGATCTAGCATCCCTTTAATTCAAGAGCCATTTTGGACTCTGGTAGAATATCTAACAATTATTTTACTCCTAGCCTAGAACTGTTTCTGCTCCGAAATTCATGGAGTTCCTAGATTCTGTGGGTGAAAACAATCACATCAGAGACATGATAAAAAAGGAATCTATTTTTTAAAATACAAAGCCTGTCGATGAAATGTTTCGAGTGTCAGGATAGACCTGTCCTAACTGATGGTAAGTTGAAATTACCATGAATTTGTATTATATTTAAAAAATAATAATATTCTTCAAGTGATGTTTTGCCGGAGTCCCTCTCCAACTAAGTCCAGGTATTTCCTCCAAAGGAGGAAAGGTGTTGGCATGATGAATGACTCAAGAGAACTGCATGGTTTCTGGAATCAGGCAGGCATGTGTGTGTCTCTCTCTGCCCTACTTATCCCAGTATTTTATTTAAAGGTAGTAAGTGACATTACAGCAATGAGTGACATCCCATCAGTAAGCATAATTTGAACAACAATGTGCTTTTATCAGTAAAGCTGCGATTTCCTCAATCTTGCAAGTTGTTTTCAAGTTAATTAGCATATTAACTCAAGGCACGGGGAGAAAACAGGGTGTTACCTCGGCCTATGTTAAGTATCTATAAACAGGCCAGGAGTCTTTCTGACTATTCTTCCAACTACAATGAGGGAGGTGCAACCCATCCCCAAGATGCAACTTTAAGGTTACTTCTGGCCAGGCTACTCTCATTCAGATGTAATCCATCAAAGCATCGTGCTCCAGGTCCTTCCTTTTTATTTAAATGCCATAGAACAAAAGAGCATTACATACCTTGGGGCCAAAGGAGAGCTGCTCAAGAAATCCAAGCCTGAAAAATTATTTAGAAGGAGGTAAGACTGGGTGCCATTTGATTGGCAGGAGCTTTTCAACATCTGCTTTCCACACAGGGAGGTGGCTTAACCTGTGTGCTCAAGATGGCTCCCAACAATGTTTTGTTCATAATGATTCGATAAGACTGTCTCAATTGATTGTATTGGCAACATCTTTAGACAGCAGGACCCAGGAGCAATACATTCTTGCACTACCCTTAGAATCAATGAACCATCAGTAGTTCTCTGGGCAATGTTCTCTCTCACCTTTTGACAGAGTGGCTCTTTCATTTAGTGTGAATCTGTTTTAAGTTGAAGAACAGGCAACATTATCAATCTTCTTGCCTGGAGCAAAAGATCTACAAGGGAAAAAAACATGACATATTATTAATAATATATAGAAACATTGTAGTTTTATGAAGTCATCTACTCTCTTGGCAAAGAAAAAAGAATCTAGTTTAACTACTGACTGTCACCAAACGAAGAGCTGCCAAAATGAAACCAACAAGAACCAATCATTGCAAGATACCAAAATTGGCAATTTAGTATTCTGAGAAAGTATCTAAATAAATTATTGGCCACCACATTTTAGTGCCAAATGCTCAGAATTCTTGTTTACTATCTATTCCAGGGAATACAGTCCTTCATTTACTATTTTCAATGATATCTCTAAAATAGAACAGCAGCAACAACTCAAACACAAAATGTCAAAGTGAGCTGTTTATCAAAAAACATACACATACTACTTGGTGATGGTACTCCAGAGGATTTGGGAAATTTTCAATTTGTTTGGGTCAAACATATATATAATTGAATAATGGAGTAAATATATATATATATATATATATATATATATATGTACATATATATATCAGATATTTTTATTTCTTTAAATTTATCAGAAATGATGGAAATAAAAAATATAAGTGAGTCGCATCATCATGGAAATGGCTTTAAGAGAAAACTGGTGAGATGAATTTTATTGTTTTCCATTTTCAACCAGTAAATAATGACCATTGATAAAGAGCCAACAGTCTGTCAAGAATGCTCAAGCTATGTTATATAATACAACATGCCTGTTCTCAGCAGGGAAAACTAGTAAATAACTTATGTGAATGTCTTGATTTCGTCATACAAGACAAGCACAGACACACCACCCATGCCTCTGAGAACATTGCACCATGCCTCTTTGAAAAAAGCTTTGGCTCCTTTATCAGGAGCAATCTTCCTCTGGCAGTCAGGCACCCCTGGTACATGATGTCAGTTCCTTTGCATCCTGACTGCATCATCATTTGGCCACAAACAGTGTCAAATGGATAGGAAGTCAACCCAATAACAGCTGCGACTGATTGTGGGATCATCAGCTGATGAAGATGTGAGTGTTCCTGGGATCTGGAAGCATTTGTTTGCAGTGTCATAGACACCGAAGTAGCAGCTCAGTAGATGACAGTGGCCTGCGCAGACACATTAAAGCCTTGGTAACCCTTAATCCCATCAGATTTGTATATCTTAACCTAACAGTCACCCAGGCCTTGGAATTCCCTTTCAGCTTTGCCCACATCAGCTTTGCCCACATCAGCTGCTAGGCGGGTAAGAGCAAAATCAAGAGGATACACAAAATACAAGGATGTGGCCCCAGCTGCCAGATTCTGGGCAAAGGAACCTGATGCCAGATTCCAGGTCAAAGAAGTGCCAAAACTGGGTTCTCTTGTCCACACCACCCAGGAAAATCTGCTTGTGTTTATCTTTGAAGGTGAAGTTGAGAACCTGGGTGGGGAAGTATCTGATGACATATAGTGGCCAGGTTACCACACCAGAAGGACGGGACTCCCTGTTCCTTGGGGATTCAAATCACACAGTCTATAAAGCCCTTTTATTGCTAACCTGTGGTCAATTGCATGCTGGCATGCTGCACCTGCAGCAGCAGCTTGACCTGCTCGGTGGGTGTTACCATGGTCTTGGAGACAGCCACGGCCACTCCACCCCCCAGGAAGTCCTTGGTGAAGGACACAGCGGCATCTGTCATGTCGAAAGGAAAGAGGAGGCGGGTAACCACAGGACCGCGGCAGGAACCTGCTGGGACTCTGGGACTCTGGGCTGCATGTATTCATTTGCTCCACAATTTATTCTACATTTGTTCACAAATAGAGTAAAATAGAGTAAAATTTAAACAAATAGGTTAACAATGAGGTACCTATAATGTGAGAGTTGTCATGAAAGGTACTGCAGAGATGGCCAGTTGTCAGTCTCTGAGAAAAAGGATCTTACGATTTAATATGGCTGTAATACTATATCTGCCATACACCATACTAGGTAGGATAGGTTAGTGCCACAGAGAGAAACTCCAAACTATGTGTGCCAAGAGGGATGAACAAAGAAGGGAGTATTTTAAATGGCACTGACAATGAGCAAGAGATCAGTGGACGGTGAGGGAATTCTGGGTGGGTCATACTCTGGGCAACGATGTAGAAGCAGAAGAGTGCACAGTGTACTTTGAGATGAGCCAGGAAAGTCACGTTGGCTCCTGTAGGAAAGTAATAGGAGATGAGATAGAACATTTGTTTGTTTTGGTATTTACTCTTTTGAAAAAAATAAATAAATAAAGCAGAGAATCTAACTCAACTATATAGAGGAATAGATAATATATAAAACATTATGATGAGTTACATAAAAGGATTAGTTCTGGACAAAATTGTCAAGGAGATGAAATCTTTGGTTCCCACACTCTACCCTCTTCAGGACTTTAATGGTTTCCTTAATCCTCTTAAAAATCTACCTGTAGCTCCTCACTTCATTGGTAATTGCAAAATTATGGTTAGTGTCTTTCACTGTTGCCTTATAGATGCTTTGTATGTGTTAGTTAGAGTAAAAGGATTGTTAAGGATGAAACAGGAAATTCAAGCATAAACTAGTGGATGAAGAAGAGTTCGAGAAGATATTAATTAGCCTTCCCAGATTTCTAAAATCAATTATTACATATAGGATTAAGGTTTGCTCCAATGATTACTTGGGATTTTAACCTTTAAGATAGAATTTATTTTTCCCCCACTGCTATGAAAATCCTCCTCAGAGTAAATTTCTGACTGTGTCCAATTAAGGAGGAAATTCTTAAGTACCTGGTAAGGAAATTAGAGCATTTACTGCTGTTTGCTTAGTCCATATCCATTATGAACTAATTTTGCCCCTTCCATAGTAGCTAGAGCACATAAACTGATATATCCAGCCTCCCTTATCCCTCCCTTCTGGCCAAAGAGACTGAAGTAGAAGTTTGTGAAGGAACACCTATGAAACTTGTGCTTCATTGATAAAGGGGACAAGGACAGTTGGTAAAGCCTCTTAAGACTTAAACATGAAACTGATGCCTGAAACAGCAGGCATATTTCTTGTTATGGGAGAAAAGATGCTCTTCTTACTCAAACCATTGTTAGCTGGATTTTCTGTTACAGCTGAAAGTACTCCTAACAATGAAAAGCCCATATCAGGATCCATTGAAAATATTTTTTTAAATATGTGTTTGTCTCAGGGTTGGGATCAGGACAGAGTGGGAGTGCGATGTGGTACACAAAACCATGAGCATATAATTCCAATTGCTACAGGTCCCTCACTTAATCCTTCTCTCTATCGATGGATCAATTTTAGGCATGGAAAGGAGTATCTCAGTTTTTACTAAAAGCTTTAGTAACCAAAGGTCTATATTCCAAGCTGTCCAGACCAGCTCAGATCTATCCACTTTATCATGAAGCACATTTATCAACAGCATTCACAAACAAAATTGGGAGAGGGACAAAGAATTACTGAATACCTCCTAGGCACACATATTTTGCTATTAGTTTTACATATATTATCTCATACATTTCATATAGCTTTGAGAGATAAGTCTTTATCTTCACCAGACTCTCTTATTCCTCTTCAGATGAAGAATCTGAGAGCCAAGAGGTCAGGTGATTTGTCCGTACTCCTCTAGTCAAAGGCAGAACCAACATTCAGACTCAGATATACTTATATTCTTCCCATTATGATACTGTCTCCTCCATAATTTTAAATCTCAATGCTTTAATTCTTTATAGTCATTGACTTGTGTAAAATAGTAGAAAACTTAAAACTATGAGAATCATAAGAGCTTTTAAAAAGAAAATTAAGGCAGAATACTGTGTAAACTCTGCTTCCAAATTAGCTCCTCTTGCTCCACATTTCTTATACAAAATCAATATTTTAATAGCTTTATGTTTCAATACAACCAATACTGTCATTTGCTTCCTGATATTTCAAGTCACAAGTGGTTCATTAATCATTCAAAACAAATTTGGGGAACATGATATGACAATCTGTCTTTAACTGTAAAATTTGTGATTCATAGAGTTCATTTTAGAGCTTAATTTTAAAGAGGGGAAACTGAGCTCCAGGGAGTTTCAGTGAATAGCTCCAGGTCCCAGAGTTATTTCATGATATAACTGAATTATCACAAGTTTCTTGACATCTAGAGTAATATTGTTTTTATTATGCCATAATTCCGAATCTTCTCCTTCTGTCTGTGTACTTTTGGAAAGCTGCTTAACTTCATAAACTTCCTGTTTTTCCCCTTCTCTCAAAGGGAATGATAATAATATTTTTTGAGGTATATATTGTGAGAGATGTTCCTTTTCTCCCTCCAAATAAACTTCCAATTTCAATTTCTTCCTCACAGTTTTAGTAGTAACCCATCTCTCAGGAATGTATCGTTAATAGTCTAAACCAAGCTTAGGGAATCATCCCTTGTTAGTAGTTCATATAGAGGTGGAGACAGGATCTAATTCTGACCATTGATACTTAAGAGGATGTCTGCTGAGGAAATTAATCTGCCAGTAAAATCTTACTACATCTGAAAAAGATATTACCAAAAGGAGAGGAGGGAGAAAGAAAATTACAGGCCAATATACCTTATTAAAATAGATACAAAATTTCTTAACAAAATAGTTCTCAAGCAAATCCACTAATATATAAAAGGGATAATACATCTTTCCTCATGGGGTTTATCCCAGGAATACAATATTGATTGAATCTTTCAAAATCTATCAGTGGAACTCACCCTATTAACTAAATAAAGGAGTAAAGAACATATTACCATATCAGTAGTTGCAGAAAAATTATTTAGTGAATACAGTAACTACTCATGATAAAAACTCTCAGCTAATAAGTAATAAAATGAAACCCCTTAATCTAATGAAGGCAATTACAAAAACTGTACAACTTTGTATATGTATATGTGTGTGTGTGTAAAGATATGAATAGTATATGTATGTACAATATTTTACATAATGATAAAATTAATTTTCCCCTTAAGATCAGGATGTCCAATCTCATCACTCCTCATTGAGTATTAAAATGTGATTCCAAAATTGTAATAACAGAAGGAAAAGAAAGCAGGCATACAGATTGGAAAGGAAGAAGCAAACCTTATGCATTTTTAGATGACATCACTGACTATATAGAAAATTCTAAAGAATCTACAAAACAGTTTATAGAACTAATAAGTGAATTATAAAGGTCATAAAAACAAGTTAAAATATAAAAATCAATTTTATTTTTATATACCAAGAGAGAGTGATTGAAAATTAAATTAACATTCCATTTACAATAGTATTAAATAACACAAAGCATTTAGGAATAAATTTAACAAAAGATACACAGAATGTTACCATTGAAAAGAACACAATACTGCTGAGCAAATATAAATAAGACCCAAATAAATGGAGAAATGCCCTATGTTCATAAATTAGAATATTTATTATCATAAAAATAATAATTCTTGTCAAATTAATCTCTAGACTCAACACAATCCAGGTCACAAATCTAGCAGGGTTTTTTTGGAGAAACACAAAGCTCTGTTATAAAACATGCACGGAACTGCAAAAAACCTAGAATATTCAAAGCAAGCCTGCAAAAGTACAAAGTTGTAGGATTTACATTACCTGATTTCAAGATTTACTGCAAAAGTGCAGTAATGAAGACAATATGGTATTGGCCAAACCAGAGAGAAATAGACAATGGGATAAAAGAGAAGGCTCCAAAATAAACGCACACTTACACAGACATGTGACTTTCCACAAAGGTGCCAAAACAATCCAATAGGGGAAAGAATGACTTTTTAACATAGAGTGCTAGAACCACTAAATATCCATATGGAAAAAGAAACTTGACTGCTTTCTTATACCACACTCAAAAATTAATTAGAGCTTAAAGGAAAGCACAGGGGAACATAGTCATCACTCTTGTATAAGCAATGGTTTATCAGGAAGAACACAGAAAGCAGTGACCCAATGATGTAAGAATATTTACTTTTTACCAAAGTGAAAAACATATGCACAACAAAAGATGCCATTACAAAAATGAGTAGCCTAGTCTAGAAAAAAAATATTCACAAGGCCGGCATTGAGAATATATAAAGAAACTGTATAACTTTATAATAAAAGGACAAACAGTAAAACTTCTTAATCAACAAAAAAAGTTTAACACTTTACAAAATAATGTGTACAAATAACCAATAAGTAAATTTTAAAAGCACTTGACGTTACTGGCCAGGAAAGAAATGTAAATCAAAGTCACAATGAAATAGAACTGCTAGCAAAGCCAAAATTAAAAAATAATGACACCAAGTATTGGCGAAGACATGGAGAAACAAAAATTTTCTTACATTTTTTTCAATGTTGTTCAATTACTTTGGAGGGAAAAGGAAGTCTGGAAGCTTATTATAGAGCTATAGAACCATTAAGGGACTGTGATCCCACAATTCTCCTTTTAGGTTTTACCAGAAATATCAAAGACTAATCTATAGAAAGACTTGGATAAGAATGTTCATAACAGCTCTATTTATATTGGCCAGAAATTGGGTGTCCATCAACATAACAATAAATGAACAAAATGTGATTTATTTAAACAACTGAGTGCCACTCAAAAATAAAAAAAAGAATGAACTATTGGTACATACAAGAAGAACCTCAAAAACATTATTCTAAATAAAAAACCTTGCATAAGCATACATATTGTATAATCCCATTCTTATGAAATCCTAGAATAGCAAAAACTAATCAATTGTGGGGAAAAAATCAGAGCAGAGGTTGTACATGGAACAGAGTTAGGAATAAACTGGTAGGACACATGAGAGAACTTTCTGGAATGAGGGTAATATTCTGTGTCTTGACAGATGTTTGGGTTACATATAGGTATTCATTTGTCAAAACTTAAATGTTCACTTAAAATTTGCAAATGTTATTGTTTATAAAATATGTCATGAAAGGAAAAAATACTGTAAACAAATTTTGAACTTTGAAGACAAGTATATTGAAGTATGTAGGAAGAACTGTACTGATGTATGCTATTTACTTTGAAATTCATCCAAAAGCCAGATGAATTGATGGATGAAGACTAGAATGGATAGATAGATGAATAGGCAGTATAGAATATGATGCTGATCACAGAGTCTAGGTGATAGACGACAGCATTCCATGTGTCTAGCTTGGATATAAGCCAGTATCAGTAAGGTTTGATTAACTCATCATCAAAACCTCTCTTTTCGGGGCAAATCTTTCAGGGCTGTGCAACCCAGGAAATGGCTGTCATTGGTCAACCTGTCAGAATCTTCATTTGAGCACAGAGCTATTTGCAGTGACATCCGATGAGAAAGACACGGTCCACGACACAGCACTAGTATACTACCCAGGACTATTCTAACAAACAGGCTTCTGGCTCATTGTTAAATGCCAGCTAAAGACAGAACCATCTGGAAAGCGAAGTGTAGAATGATCTCTATTTTTCCAAGAATCAAAGTAAGGTGGAACATTTCTGAATGAAACCATGGATGTTATTCATAAAATCTGGGCCACATGAGGTTAGAGACATATTGATTTCCAGTCTAAGGATGAATTGGCCATCTTCGGCCTTTCCAGAAAATGACCACAGATTAAAATGATGAAGAACAGATGGCACTATTTGAAGCTTCAATTAGAGAGCCCTAAATGCGCTTAATTGGCAAGACAGCCATAACAACTGTGTCCTGCCACAGATTGACGGAAGGATGACAAATGTTTTAATGTGGTAAAGACAAATCCTGGGTCTAGCTGCTTCCGAATAAACAATCCGGCCAGTTTGAAAAGGTTTGAAGGAATAAAACTTGCCAATACTTACCAAGTTCCAGGAAGGCATTAGATTTGAGTAATTCCATGTTAGAATTAGGTTGAAGAACAACAACAACAAAACAATAAAAACAAACTATTTAAAAAAATATTTTCTTAGAAGAGTTCCTTAATGAGAATATTCGTACCTAGCAGGGCTTAGAGAAAGCATATCCATAGATCTTCCCCTGGCTTGTCTGGAAGGTTTCTGCCTCCTTTTTCTACCTCTTCCTCTCAGCCCTCTCCTTCCCATTATCCAAAAGCCTCACTTCTCATAATATCCCAGGAAATACACATTATAAAAAATACGTGTATATATTTACACTGACAACTGACTGAATAATGTTGCATTATTTGTCTTTATGGAAAACAATCTTGACAGTGTTTAAGTCAGTGAAATGTATGATTAAAGTGTGGGCATCAGTGACAAGTTGGAAAAATATTGGAGGCAAAAGGCATTAATACATACCCATAATTCACAAGCTAGGTATTAACACCCACTCTTTGCACATCTTTTTTTAAGTTATAATGAAAAGTACAGTGAAAACATGAAGCAAATTTCCTTCCCTCCAAGAGTTTAGAAAAAGAGAAGTACATAAAATGAAATATTTGATCAGTGCTTGATATAGATTATGTGATTATTAAATATCATATATTCTCCAGTAGTTCAAGGAGTGGAGAGAACTTCTAAATAAGGTGTTCACAGAAGGCTTCAGGGAAGAGGTTGATAATGAGTTGTCTATAAAGGGTTCAACTCATGTATCTGAGAACAAGGAAGACAGCGTGGGTAGGGGAAATGAGCACAGGTGTGGAAGAAATGGACATCTGGAGAAGAGGCATCACAAATTCTTATGTGTGGCTGGGCTTTACAGACCAAGGAAATTCCTATGTATTATTTTCTGTTTTCTGAATGGACAACTCTATCACAAGCTAAAAGCCCCTGTATTGTTCTTCATTCTATTACTTTTCATATAAGACTCAAAATTTCTTGGGACCCATGGTCTAATTTAGGTATGTCAACTTTGAGTTACTTTTTAAAATAGCAAATATACTTGAGGCAAAACAGTCCTTTGAAAGCTTCTCTTTGTTTTGTTTTCTTTTGTTTTCCTCCTTCTTGTTGAAATCAAATAAATTCTGTATATTTCCTCTGAAGTTACCAGCCCTTTGTTTTATTTCTTTAATAAAGAGAAAAACATTATCCATACCTGCAGTCTCAAAATAATCTCCAGAGATTATCTAATCAACACTTCTGTTCTTAGGCATTAATGCACTTACTTCATTTCATAAACAAAACAAGTAATGCTAGTGATAATTAATGCTAGTGATATTAAGCTAATATCACTAGTAATGCTAGTGATAATGCTAGTGATTATTAACAAAATAAGTAATGCTAGTCTTATAAATGAATAACAACTGTGAATAATCTGGTTTTAACATAATAAATAGTGAAATTAATGGAGCTCATTATTCTAATTATTTAGATAGGGAGTTTCTATTTATATACCAAGGATTCAGAAGCTTTGTATTCTAAACCAACACCAAAGTATTGAGGAATCATTTTTGAAAGGATAATTATCAATAATAATGTTAGTAATATTCCTAGTTCTGAAGATTTGCACAAATCATAGCCATAGCATGTAGGACCTCTAAAAGGGAAAATTCACTCAAAACTTAAAGGGCAGTGCTGGGGCGCCTGGGTGGCTCAGTCAGTTAAGCATCCAACTCCAGCTCAGGTGATGATCTCACGGTCTGTGGGTTCGATCTCTGCTTTGGGCTCTGTACTGACAGCTCAGAGACTGGAGCCTGCTTCAGATTCTGTGTCTCCCTCTCTCTCTCTCTCTGCCCATCCCCTGCTTGCGCTCTCTCTTTCTCTCTCTCAAATATAAATAAACATAGAAAGGAAGGAAGGAAGGAAGGAAGGAAGGAAGGAAGGAAGGAAGGAAGAGGAGTGCCTAGTTAGCTTCTGCATATTTATGTCTTCCTGACCTGCACACATGGACACTTCAAGCCTGAAAGGGAGCAAGGAGGTTGGATAGGAAGGAACAAGCTTGGACTTGGCATCAGACTCTGACTAGTTGTTTGATCTTTGGCAACTGACCCAAATTCTCTGAGTCTCTCTCTCTCTCTCTCTCTCTCTCTCTCTCTCTCTCTCTCTCTTTCTTTTTAATTCACAGTAGAGATTCAAGTGCCTATGCCATCTGTGCGTTGGGTGGATCAGGTGATAGAAAGTCTATAAAGCAGCTGCAAAGAACCCACACAGGCAAGCATTCTGGGAGAAACTATTTTCTGAAGTTGGGAATAATCAATGCTTATGTCTCTGAAATAGTAACTTACTCAAAGGATCTATTTTCAGGGTTAAAGGTGTGTCTAGGTCCACCTATGCAGAAGTTCCCTCGGCCCTCAGCCAACGGGAAAAGGCTGATACTGTGGCACTGCTTCTTACCACATGAAACACAGTATTTGCTACACTAGACTGTGAGGCACAAGCACATTGCCCAATAGCCGAATGATGGATTTTAAATAACGATTCTGAGATATGTTTTGCACATTATGGAAGAAAAAAAACCTGTGAAAAAATGCAGGTGAACAGCACTCCCGCCTAATATTATCTTTCATAATCTTTTTCTGAAGACTTATGAATGGCCCAATGCTATCGGTATCTGCATAGTGTTATTTATTATACCACCAAATGCAGTTAGCTTTATTTCTTCCTTGTTCTCACTGATGTAATCTTTTTAAACCTATAATAAACATTCATGAAATTTAAAATTGGAGATACAGGATTCTAAGTTTCCAAAACTTCTATCTTTTCCACATAAAGATATTTTTTTTCTGACATAATTTGCTAACAACTCAGACTCAGACTCCGATGAATCAGAGCTCTGCATTCCCAATATAACACCAGGTGCCTAAAAACGGAGTCTTCCAAATGCTCACTTAATAGATCTGCTCGTTCCTGTACTTACATACTGTATATGTACCAAGACACAGCCGTGTGTGTCCCCAAACCTGTTTCTGCCAGTTAAGTTTATTATATTTTTTCACAGTTTAATTAAATATTACAAACACTTTTGAACCAGGAATGAGAAAATAAAGTTGCTGTTTCTATGAAAGTCAAATAGAATGCTTTGGAAAGACCCAATAATATAAATGACAATAAAAACCTCATTCAATTAGGTGGAGGGAGACTAATGTAAACAAACGAGGGGGAAAAGTAATAAAAGTCTAGGATTCTGCACTTAGAATATTTTTTCCTTTTTAAAGCTCCTGCTTCACAGTAAAGAAACAGAAACCGGACATTGAAAATGCTACATAACTGGTTATTATGTTTCCTTTTTCATTTATAATTGTATATGTCTGGGCCCTGTCTTTTTTCCCTCCTTGGTTAGTCTATTTGTTCATTTTGTTTATCTTTTCAAAATGTCAACTTTTAGTTTCATTGATCTTTTCTATTGCCTTTCTAGTCTCCATTTCAATTATTTCTGGTCTAATCTTTATTTTTCTTTATTCTTCTGCTAACTTTGGGCTTAGTTTGTTTTTCTTTTTCTAGGAAAAAGAATAAAGTTATGTTAAAATGGTACAAAGTTAGGTTGTTTATTTGAAAAAAAAATTTTTTCAAGTAGGCTTCATACCCAGTACAGAGTCCAAGGTGGGGCTTGAACTCACAACCATGAGATCAAGACCTGAGCTGAGACCAAGAGTCAGACCCTTGATGGACTAAACCACCCCAGCACCCCTGAAGTTTTTTTCTTAATGTAGGCATTTACCACTATAAACTTCCCTCTAAGAACAATTCTTGCTATGTCACAAATGTTTTGGTGTGCTGTGTTTCCATATTCATTTGTCTCAAGATTCTCTTGATTTTCCTTTTGTTTTTCTCTTTGACCCATTGGTTATTTAGAAGTGTATTGTTTAATTTCACATATTTGTTCATTTTCTCATTTTTCCTCTTGTAATTGATTTCTAGTTTCATACCATTGTGCCCAGAAAAGATACTTAATATGACTTTAATCTTCTTAAATTCATTACCACAAGTTTTGTGGTCCAAACATGAAATACACTCTAGAGAAATTACATGTACACTTGAGAAGAATATGTATTTTGTTGCCATTGGATGGAGTGTTCGGGATATATACGTGTTAGGTCAGTTAGGTATAAAGCATTTTTCAAGTCTGCTGTTTCCTTATTGATTTTCTGTCTGGGTGATCTATCCATTGATGAAAGTGGGAGATTGAAGTCCCCTCCTATTGTGGTATTGCTGTTTATTTCTCCCTCCATTTTTGTTAATATTTTTTTATATATTTAGGTGCTCCAATGTTAGGTACATATATATTTAAAAGTTTTAGATCCTTTTAACAAATTGACCCCTCTATCATTATATAGTGACCTTCTTTGTCTCTGGTGATGGATTTTGACTGAAAGTCTAGTTGTCTGATATAAGTACAGCCAACTGTGCTCTCTTTTGATTACCATTTCCATGAAATCTTTCTCTATACCTTCACTTTCAGCCTATATGAGTTCTTAAAGCTAAACGGAGTCACTTGTAGGTAAAATATAGTTGGAGCTTGTTTCTTAATCCATTCAGCTACTCTGTGTTCTTGAGTAGAGAATTGAAGTCATTTACATTTAAAGTAATTATTGATAGGTAAAGATTTAGTTTTACCATCTTCTTCATTGTTTCCTGGCTGTTTTGTAGTTCCTTTGTTTCTTTTTTCCTTTCTTACTGTCTTCCTTTGTAAATTGTTGATTTTTATAGAGGTATTTTTTTATTCCTTTATCTTTTGTATATCTACTAAAGATGTCTTCTTTGCGATTATCATTAATTTACGTAAAGCATCTTATAATGAGAAGCATATTTTTAGCTGATAGCAATTTCAATCTCATACAAAAGATCTGCACTTCTACTCTGTCCCCATTGCCACATGTAATGTTACTAATGTCACACTTGTATATCCATTAAATTGTTTTAGCTATGGCTTTTCAAAATATTATTGTCTTATAACTTTTATAATAGTGATATAAGTGATTCATGAACCACCATTATTATATTAGAGTATTATTATTTTCACTATATTTACTTTCATCAGTGAGTTTTATACATTTACAAATTTTTGTGTTGTTACTTAGCATTCTTTCATTTTTTTGAATTGTTTATTTATTTTTGAGAGAGATGGACAGAAAGAGACAGAGTGCAGGTGGGGGAGAGGCAGTGAGAGAGAATCTGAAGCAAAATCCAGGCTCTGAGCTATGAGCACAGAGCCTGACACAGGGCTCGAACCCACAAACCACAAGATCATGACCTAAGCCAAAGTCAGACACTCATCCAACTGACTGAGCCATCCTGGCTCCTCAAGCATTCTTTCATTTTAACTTGAAGATCTCCCTTCAGCGTTTTTTGTAAGGCAAGTCTAGTAGTGATGAGCTTTGTTTGCCTGGAATAGATTTGTTTTTATACATGTGGATGTCCAGTTGTTCCAGTGCTCATTTGTCCATTCTATTGCCTTTGGCCATTTGTCAAAGATCAGTTGGCTACATTTATGTGGATCTATTTCTGGGCTCTGTATTCTGTTCCATTGATCTATTTGTCTATTCTTTCAGCAATATTGCATTGTCTTCATTACTGCAGCCTCATAGTAAGTCTTGAAGTTAGGTAATATGAGCCCTTCAAACTTTGTTCTTTTCCAATATTGAGTTGACCATAGAGTCTTCTGCTTCTCCAGATAGTCTTTGGAATCAGTTTGCCAATATCCAAAAAAACACTTTGCTGGGATTTTTATTGAGGTTGCATTGTATCTATAGATCAAATTGTGAAGAACTGAGATCTTTATAATATTGAATCTTCCTAATCATGAACTTCCTAATCATGAACTATCTCTCCATTTATTAATTATTATTTACTGTCTTTCATTAGAGTTCTATAGTATTCCTCATATAGATCTTATATACTTTTTGTTAAATTTGTGCCTAAGTATTTCTTTCTTTTTTTTTTTTTTTGGTGCTAATGTATATGGTAATGTGTTTTAAATTTCAAACTCCACTCGTTTATTGCTATCGCAATAATATTTTAAAATATTTTGTTAATGCCACTTAACAAATCTAATATTTGGGCTATGTAACACACACAAAAAACACAACAAACTATCTTTGCTTCGGGTGCAAGTGTGTTCCATAAATATTGTCATTTTATAGATTGTTTTCAGAGACTGAGTTTTCAAAGCTCACAAGATGAATTTATGAGGTATTTTGATGTGAATTATGATATCTGTCAATGTTCAGGTCACCATGAGTAAAAGAGTTGTATTGAGTACTGATTGACAAATTTGAAAATGATTAAGAAGTCACAATGAAATTATAATTCATTTTTAGTATAAACATAGTGGATCTGAGAAAGACTGAAAGACACCACAAAGTTTTACAGAATTCAGGGCAAGTGGGACCTAACCTATGGCACCTGTATATCACATACATGTTAATTTCCATATATAAATGTCTTTTTTATAATCTTTATTCTTATCTTAAACAATTTCTATTAATAATAGTCCTTTAGGGGCACCTGAGTGGCTCAGTCGGTTTAGTGTCCGACTTTCGGCTCAGGTCATGATCTCATGTTTTGTGGCCTCATGCCCGGCATCAGGCACTGTGCTGACAGCTCAGAGCCTAGAGCCTTCTTCAGATTCTGTGTTTCCCTCTCTCTCTGGCCCTCCCCTGCTCTCTCTGTCTAAAAAATAAATAAACATTAAAGAATTTTTAAATAATAATAATACTTTTAAAGCTTAAAACAAACATTTAGCTTTTCAGTATGTAAAATATTCAATTCCTATAAGCAAGCCAACTTTTTTCTCCTACTGCTCTTCCCATGGCAAGAGAACTAGTCAGCAGACAATAATAGAATCTTGAAAAAACTATCAAACATTGCCAGTTCACAAGATTCTTACCAATCCACCCTTTACCTGATCAACCAAACCATATTTTAAGAGGAGAAAACTTAAAAAATTTTTATTACATGTTATATTTACGCTGTTGCATGAGCAGTCAGTAGTATTTACACATTGCAAGTGAGGAGTTTTCTACAGTCAGTTACAAGTGGGTAAGCAAAAGGAGTAATGAAGCCTCCACAGTTTTTCTACATTTATTCTTCAGAATCCATTTCTAAACAACCTGAATGTCACTGCCATTGTGTAAACAAATTGTTTACACATGTATCTGAACCGACTTACAATGGCTACTCATTTTAAGTGCTGATAAATAATCCTGTCGATATGTCCAAAATGATGTGTAGAAGCACATAACTGAGAGCCAGAAAAGATCTTAGAGGTTATGTGGTCCCATGTGCTTGTTGCATAGATGAGGAAATGCAAGGTAAATTATATTATATTAGTGCTAAGTTATACTTAGCTTATCTATTGTCACAGAGTCAGAGGATATGGTTATTCTTCAAATATCTTTCTTAAAACACAACTAAAAACATTAAATGAAAAGAGTAGGTAGATATGGCATGTTGAGAAAATTAGCACTTCAGTTTATGTTTTCATATATTGCTTGGTTTCATTTCAGTGGGCCATTACACATCTTGATCCCTCTAAAATCCCTTCCAAGACTGGTAATCATCTTTCAAAATCATATTCAGGTTTAATGCCTCTCTGATGGTTTCCTGGACCACACCCCCAACACAGTT
This sequence comes from Paguma larvata, assembly GCA_030068075.1. Taxonomy (NCBI): domain Eukaryota; kingdom Metazoa; phylum Chordata; class Mammalia; order Carnivora; family Viverridae; genus Paguma; species Paguma larvata. The sequence continues at coordinate 77,532,529 of CM057828.1, read as the reverse complement.
AGCCATTGTGTTATTATTTCTGTACTTGGTACTTGCATTACATCATACGATTCATTAGACAATCTTGTGTCCCATTTCTTTTCCGTGTAGCCACCTCCAGCCACTGCTGTTGTGAGTACTTTCATGAGTCATGGACTAGCTTTGTACACATATAAACTGACAGTGCCTTACTTCATGCCTTTGCTACGTACATTTCACTTCTTGTCCTGGGGTTTCTTCGATACAATGCATGGGTCATCTGTGGGTGTCCACTCAGTACTCAACTCATGGAAGTTAACCCACTTGTGACTATTCTTTGACCAGTTGGGAATGAGCACCAAAGAACACATCGTTACCCCTTTATACCCTGGGAAGCCAGTCCTTAGATATATTTCTAAAGGTTCTTCAGGGGCACCTGGGTGGCTCAGTCAGTTGAGCATCTGACTCTCGGTTTTGGTTCAGGTCATGATTTCAGTTTGTGAGATAGAGTCCTACATGGGGCTCTGTGCTAACAGTGTGGATCCTGCTTGGGATTCTCTGTCTCCCTCTCTCTCTGCCCCTCTCCAGTTCAGGCAAGCGCTCACGTGCATGTGCACTCTTTCTCTCTCTCAAAAATAAATAAATAAATATTTTAAAAAATGACATTTCTTCAGATGGACCTGCAGGAGTGAGCACAATTATCCATTGCATAATCAACTTGATAATGTACCCTCTACCTTATACTGCCTTAATCCCATCCCTGTTTTACCTCCTTTATTTTAACACTATTGTTTCCTATGTTCACTTCCCAATTTAACTACCTACATGCAAGCCATTTTCTCAATAGAAAATTGCAAGAACTCAGTAAAAACTAGATTATGGTCTCGGATATTTCAGGAATGAAGGTTTGTGACACTTCACGCATTCAGCTGAAATCTAGCAGAGGGTAAGGAAAATGTGAGCCAGATAGCAGAAAAAAAAATTCGTGATGATAATCTTTGGCCTAGTAACCAGATACGGAACCAAGGACTGTAGCAGTTATATATATTTTGTGTTAGTTGATTATTTTTCTCCCCTCTCTCTGACACCTTATATGAAAGGTGATCATGATAAATATTACAATTAAAGTTCTCATTGAAATCATAACTGAATGACATCATTCCATCACTATATGGTAGCTGATAGAACTTTGTGTCTCCTCAGTATTAGGGATGATGATTTCTTCATCTAAATAAAGGCAAAAATGGATGCTATGTGGCAAAAGTAGGGAACACACCAGTTTTTGTCCATTTCCTGACTCAGATTCATTCTCTACCCTTTCTTGCCTTCTGTGTATCAAGAAGGCTGACCTGGGATACAAAAACGCTGATTCAAAGGGGCTCATGCACTCCAATGTTTACAGCAGCATTATCAACAATAGCCAAATTATGGAAAGAGCCCATCCATTAACTGATGACTCGATAAAGAACATGCGGTTTACATACGCAATGGAATACTACTCAGCAATCAAAGAGAATGAAATTTTGCCATTTGCAACAACATGGATGGAACTGGGGTGTATTATGCTAAGCAAACTAAGTCAGTCAGAGAAAGACAAATATTATATGATTTTGCTCATGTGTGGAATTTAAGAAACACAACAGATAAACATAGGGGAAGGGAAGGAAAAATAAGATAAAAACAGAGGGAGGCAACCATAAGGTACTCTTAAATACAGAGAACAAACTGAGGGTTGCTGGAGGGGAGGGAGGTTGTGGAATGGGCTGAATTGAGGGCACTTGTTGTGTTACTTATAGCACTGGGTGTTATATGTAAGTGATGAATCACTGGGTTCTACTCCTGAAGCCAGGACTACACTGTATATTAATGAACTGGGATTTAAATTAGAAGAAGAAGAAAGAGGAGGAGGAGGAGAAGAGGAGGAGGAGGAGGAGGAGAAGGAGAAGATGAAGTAGGAGGAGGAGAAGGAGGAGGAGGAGGAGGAGGAGGAGGAGGCTGACATCTATGAATTGCATCACTAGAGCTTCTCTGCTGGCTGGCTTCTGGTTGGATTTGGCCAAGGGAAGAACTGACAAACGACTGGATGGCAAAAGAGAAATGTGGTATTTCTTCCCTGATCTCTCCCTGCCTGGCACCATTATCTCTGGTGGCAGCCACATCCGTCTCAATTACAGCTCCCACCAGGCTCGGGTCACACTATTTCCTCTTCCTGTCTCAGAAAAAAATGGTTTCTCATTGTTGCTAGTCTGAATCCCAAACCATGCCTTGTTTGTCTTCGTAAGTGTGCCTATCCTGACCCTTGTAAAGTCTTGATATGAACAATCTGAATGAATTCTGGTTTTTGCCAGGCCCCTGGCTGGTGAACACACACACTTGCTTCCACACACATGCACACGCACACACACACAAAGATGCCAAGACACAGAACATTGTCATCTCACCGTAAATGATTCGTCTATGAAGAATGGTCATCAAATATTTCATAAGAATAAAAAGGGGAAGATAATGAGGCACAGGGACAATTTATTTAAATAAAAACTGCTAACCATTTAAAATTATGTCGTCTCTCCCATTAACAACATTTTTATGGTGATCTCGAACACATTATTTTGAATTGTCACCTCTTTCTCTTCTCAAGGCCTCCTTTGGAGAGGGAATATAAATTATATAGCAGCCATAATGTGATAGGAAGTGGAAAATATTGTAGGTATTTGTAAGTATGGAAAGTAAGGACAACAGGCCCCTGGATAATTCTAATTAGACTGAAAAACAATCACTCCCAAGTACTATTCTTTCCTCTTCAACTCCCTTCTCTCATGTAAATCCTTGCACAACACTCCTTTCATACGGCAGCTGTCTGCCTGCCCCTGTCTCCAGTGTACTTCTGTCTCTGTATATTAACATCCCACACTTCCAGGTCATAATTTACATACATGGTAGGGCACATGAACATAAGAGCTAGTATGACAAGATTGAGATATCAATTTATAAACATTTTAAGGATGCTTATTTCATGATATATCATAAAGAGGGGGAATATCCATGCCTTAATGTACTATTCTTCACCCCGAAGGCTAAATCACATACGATTATGGTATTTAACATAATTTGGCATCTCAGTTTACCAAACTTTACTTAATAAAAAGGCCCCATCTTCAAACTGAATTATGCCTGTTCTCCCTCTAAGTATAACAGGAACTTCCTTTTCTAAATATTAACAGTTTGCCATATATTGAAATACATGACACGATTCTTTAAATGGATAGGCAACACCTCTTTATTTAAAATAAAGCTTGGTAAACTCAGAAAAGGGCATAATAATAAATAATAGGAGAGAAAAATAACCTTCCAAAGTGTAAGAAATGACTTCCTGAAGTATAGGTGCTGGCAAGGATGTGGAGAAGCAGGCACCCTCCTATGCTGTTGGTGAAATGCAAACTAGTGCAGCCGCTCTGGAAAGTGGTGTGGAGGTCCCTCAAAAAAATGAAAATAGAACTACCCTATGACCCAGCAATAGCACTGCTAGGATTCTACCCAAGAATACAGGAGTGCTGATGCATAGGGGCACATGTTCCCCAGTGTTCATAGCAGCAGTTTTGATAATAGCCAAATCATGGAAAGAGACCAAGTGCCCATCAACTGACGAATGGATAAAGAAGATGTGGTACATATATACAATGGAACACTATGCAGCAATGAGGAAGAATGAAATCTGGCCATGTGTAGCAACATGGATGGACCTGGAGGGTATTATGCTGAGTGAAATAAGTCAGTCCGAGAAAGACAGATGCCATATGTTTCCACGCACAGCTGGATTTTGAGAGACTTAGCAAAAACCATGGGGGAGGGGAAGAGGGGAAAGGAAAAAAGACACAGAGAGAGAGGGAGACAAAACACAAGAGACTCTGAAAGAGTAAGAACAAACTGAGGGAGAGAGAGGTGTGGGAAGGGGGAGAGTGGGTGACGGGCACAGAGGAGGGCACTTGTTGGTATGAGCACTGGGTGACGTATGGAAACCAAGTTGACAATAAATTATTAAAAAATAATAATAATAACAATTTATGAAAGGATAGAAAAATAGCATAGAATGATTATGTCAAAATTGATATAGAAGAAATTTCATATGATAAATAAATGAAAATTAGCCTCTCAAAAAAAAAAAGAAGAAAGAAATGACTTCCTGGCCAGATTAAACTTTTTTTCCTATTCAAACAAGGGGAGTAAATTGTGTGATAGAATGCTCTCATATTTGTTTATGTTACCTGGAGGCTTGTACTGTTGTCTGAAAATGGGGAATTAAAGAAGCCACTCACAATGTTCATTACTGACTCACTAACACACTTCTCCAAGAAGGTGTCTGGGTGTTTCCTGTCTGTGCTTGTGTTGCAAACCTGGAGAGAAAAATCGAACCACTCACTACGTTCTATGACATCTTTGAAATATAAATCAGTACCAGAACCTTCTAAATATTGTCCTGAAATAGTTATTTATAACATTTCTTCTGCTTTTTAAAGTTGTTTTGAATAGAAACATTTCTGCCTAAAAATCCATTAAAATTTTATCATTCTGAAAAAAAAATAAAATTAAAAAATGAACTAAATGTTAATCTTGTCCAAAAACACGCTCACAGAAACATCAGAATAATGTTGGACCAAATATCTGGGCCCCGTGGCCCAGCCAATTTGACATAAAATTAACCATCACATGTGGCACTGCCCACGTCCTTATTACTTGATTTTGTACTGTGTTAGATACAGACAGTACCCAAAGTCTGCTTGGCTTTCCAGAGGCCAGGCAATAAGTACAAAGATCCATAGGATCTTTTTCTGAAAAGATCTAAGAGATCTGAGAACAGAGAAGTCAGAGAAAGATGGTTGAATGTGTTGGTTGAGTCCACTTCCATTTAAATTTTTATATGTGCCATTATCATCTGTGCCTCTGTTTCAGTGATGCTATTTTGTATTCCTTGAAAAATCAATATGAGAACCCACCTTGGGTGCAGAGTGAGATCAAGACAGACTGGAGTTCCTCTGAGTGGTTGTAGTGTACTTGAATTGTAGGCACACATCACAAAGCCTGGAAATAGGAACAGAGCAGGACTGGTTTAGTCAGAGTGCCGGCAGTAAAGAGGTGCACAGTCTGTAGTTCATTTTTAAACAGTCATAAAACTGATGACATGTTGGTCTGCTTTTTATTATCACCATGTTCTGGTAATCCTAAACAAAGTCAATGACACAATTGTTTTGGCCACCAAGAAAAGACTACTTCCACAACCCGTCTCTCTGGCTATTCCTATGACAGAGGTTTCTAGAGCATCTGTAAACAGTATACCAGCAGCCTCCTACATCAACCCCAACATAAGCAGATGGGAAATTCTATTCAATCACAGCATCTGTCACCCACCCACAAATTCTTGCACCTCATGGCCCGCTGGGGGTGGGGGTGGGGGTGGGATGGCAGGGGGTGGATGTGGGTACAGGGGAAGACTCTAATTCACTTTACTAAAGGCAAACTAAAGCTCCAGAAAAGGAAAAAAAGCAAGGAGGACAAAATTCACTTCGTTTCACTTACTGAAACTCCTAAATGGGTACGTTTAAGCCTGAATGTACATACATAGAATAGTTGTAATTTGTATGGGTTAAGAACCAGTCTACCAAATCTGGCGCTCATTCATCCATGAAGATTGTGGTAACACCTACCAGGTGCTGAACACTGTTCTATTTTGGAGTCTTCAATTTTAACAGTACACATTACAGAGAAGTATGAAATACAGACACTCCTACTTCTTTAAGTCCTGAACTTGCTAAATCAAGCAGACACACTCTTATCTAGCAGAGATATGAACTTCCAGTGACAGAACAGTGTAAACTTACACTGAGGAAGGAAATGTTTTCCTTTATTGCCTAATAACTACTTAATGATCTTCCCTGGAGACATCAAGGTCCATTACCATGCAGACCAGAATTCAGTTCTGTTCTCTTCCACCTGAGGACCGATCAGAAAACCAGAGGAACCACATTTTCTATCTTTCAACAGCTGGTTCCTTGCTAAACCTAAAAAGGGACTTCAGTTTTGCTATTCTTAAAAGGACTCAGATTATATTTTCTTCAATATTTCATGAGAGGTGGGGGGAAGCAGAGAAAACAGTTGCCAATGAAGAAAGGCAGTGGTGATTTCTTCCACCTACACATATAGATACATAGATAGATAAAGATGATTGCGCTGAGAGAAGTGAAAAACAAAGAATGTTTCTGGTATAATAGACACATATCCCATTGTAAAACCTTTTGATACTTGAAAGGTTAATTCTTGATAATTCTGTTTGATAAAGTATTTCCATTATGACCTACGGAGACTGGGATGTACTTTAACTCAGTATTTAAAGTTGGTTACCGATTCTTTCGCCCCTCAAACCAGAAAGAATTTCTCTAAGGTTCTTTCAATTGAGACACCAAAGAATGCAGTTTTGAATTGCTCCAAAGGAAAAAAAAAGATGTAAAATAAGAAAATCATGTAAGTTACTGATGCCAGTTAGCTAGACCATGCAGAGGTGAGGTCTGTTAGCAGTTCAGTCCTTCGTTTCCCCAGGGCTGAAATGCTCCAAAGAAAGGTGCCCTTATGATTAAAAGTGATGCTGGCTGGGACACTTAGAAAGGTTTCATTTTTGAAACTTCAATCAGATTATATCACTCCTCTGTATAAAATCTTAAAACGGTTCATGTCACTTGAGGAAAGCCAGAGTCATTGCAGTGGCCTATAGGGCTTTACGTCATCTTGCTTCTTGTTTCTTCTCTCATCTCCTGAAAACACCAAATATAACAGTAAAATACTACAACCTTTTCACGTTTTTAGTGTCATGTAATACTCAATTCAGGGGTGCCCGAGTGGCTCAGTTGGTTAAGCTTCCGACTTTGGCTCAGGTCATGATCTCGCAGTTTGTGAGTTCGAACCCCTCGTCAGGGACACCTCAGAGCCTGGAGCCTGCTTCAGATTCTGTGTCTCCCTCTCTCTCTGCCCTTCCCTCATTCATGCTCTGTTTCTCAAAAATAAATAAAACGGTAAAAAAAAAAAAAAAGAATTTAAAAAAAATATTTTAAAAAGTTAAAAATTTTAAAAAGACTCAATTCAGTGTTTTCAAAATTTCACTAAACTTAACCTACGGATGAAATTGGAAAATGAGCCTCACGATTTACTAAGTAGAGTTAACTATGCTGTGTTTCAGATTTCACCTACATATTGTTTTGAGGTATCTTTTTTCAGCTCTGACAGTCACTGAAACCAAGTGTTGGGGCACCTGGGTGGCTTAGTCAGTTGAGCATCTGACTTTTGATTTTGGCTCAGGTCATGATCTCACTGTCGTGAGATCGAGCCCCATGTCGGGCTCTGCACTGAGCATGGAGCCTGCTTAAGATTCTCTCCCTCTCCCTCTGCTCCTCTCCCCTGCTTGTGCACATTCTCTCTCTGTCTCTCTGTTGGGAGCCGTTTGGGCTCACAGGTTGAGACCCCTCCCTGTGTGGAAAAGGTTGAAGCAAAAGCTCGCCAGCCAAACTGGCGCCTAGTCTTACAACTACTCTCTTTGGCTTAAGGAATGTAATGCTCTTTTGTTTTACCACATTTAAAAGGAAGGACCTGGAGCAGGATGCTTTGATGGATTACATCTGAATGAGAGTAGCTTGACCACCTTAAAGTTGCATCTTGGGGATGGGTTGCACAGATTGATAGCAGTTATGAGCTGGCCGAATATTGGTGTGATTTGTGTAAACGTTAGGCTCCTATTATGTAAATTCACTCGTTCACGGGCAAAGGACAAGCATTGGGAATTCTGTCCTTGCCAGACGGGTTGTACCTCCCCCATTGTAGTTGGAAGAATAGGCAATGACTCCTGGCCTGTTTATAGATAATTAACATAGGCAGGCCTAGGTAACTTCCTGCTCTCTCCCCCAGCCTTAAATTTATATGCCTACTAACTTGAAAACAATTTGCAAGATTGAGGAAATTGCCGCTTTACCGATATAACACATTATTGTTCAAACTATGCTTACTGATGGGCTGTCACTCATTGCTGTAATGTAACTCACTACCTTTAAATGAAGACACTGAGGCCGGCAGGGCAGAGATGCCAGAGATGCCAGAATTCTCAGGGCTGCCTGCTTGGTCATCAGACTCCATCTCTCTCGTGGTTCTCTACTTCCTTTCGCCTGACCGTCGTCCTTCGTGGACCCCTAGATTCGCCGGAACAAGGACTGACCCCGGCATCTGTATGTCATCTTAACTAGGTCATGGGTGCCCAGATATTTGGTCAAACATTATTCTAGATGTTTGTGAGAGTGTTTTCAGATGAGATTAACATTCCTGTTTTTAAATTTTTTTTTTTAATTTATTTTGAGAGAGAGAGAGAAAGTGCATGTGAGCAGGAGAGGGACTGAGGGGGAGAGAGAGAATTCCAGGCAGGCTCCACACTCAGCACAAAGCCCACAAGGAGCTGGTTCCTAAGACCATGAGATTACCAGACTTGACATGAAGTCAAGAGTGAGGTGCTCGAAGAGAGCGTTTTTAAGTTTCTTGTCCCAAGTGACAGCCCTGCATTAGTTTGAAGTCAGTTCTCTCTTCTGCTAAACATAGAGGGGTACTGTGTTAGAGATAGTGTGCCCCAGACTTCTGCTTACTGTGAGCCTTGTTAAGGGTTATGATTGCTGAAAATTCTGTTTTGATTGCTGTTTGCTGTGAACACTGTGAAACTTTTCTTGGGGTGCTGTGAGGCCTGTTTAGTTTGCTATGTATTAGACTAAGTTGCTGTATGTTAAATTTTGTTAGGTATTAGATTTAGAGACTTAGGAATGCACTAGACTCCTGACCCATTTGCTGTGATTGCTGTGAACCCTGTTTGCTATGTTAGAGAATTGCCATGTTGTGAAAGTATAGTGCTGTTAGGGCTAAGGCCACTCCATTTTGGTTTAAGTTCCATCTTAGAGTAGTTCTGGGCCCCAAGTTCCAGGATAACAAGTCATCCTGGACTCTGCCCCGGGTTCCAGGAAACAGAGTAGCCAAAAGGCCGGACCCTGATTAGCAGACCCTGCCTCCACTTTGAGTTCCAGGGAAACCACAGAAGGTCAGATTCCTAGAATAGACCGTAGCAAAACTAATCAGTGTTCAGCCCAGTGTTCTGACCTTTTGAATCTGCACGGGATCCCCAAACTAAGCCAATTCATAGCTAGCCCGCACCCACCAAATATGAAATACTCAATGAGAAACTAGCTCGCGAAAATGCCAATCAATCAATTCAAAGGATCCCCATTCTCACCCAAAAAGTGTACTCAAACCCTGATAAAAAGCCTGTGTAAACCTGGATCAGGGCTCTTGCAACTGCACCGCTGCGCCAGGAGGTGCAAGAGTCCGAGCTCGAGCTTCGAACAAAGACCCTTTGCGTTTGCATCAGTCCCGGCTCCCCGGTGGTCTTCTTGGGATCCAGAATTTGGGCACAACAGTGCTCACCAAACTGAGCCACCCAGTCACCCTAAGATTAACATTTAAATTGGTAGATTGAGGGGTGTCTGGGTGGTTCAGTCGGTTAAGTGTCTGACTTCAGCTCAGGTAATGATCTTGCGGTTCATGAATTCGAGTCCCAAGTTGGGATCTGTGCTGACAGCTCAGAGCATGGAGCTTGCTTCAGATTCTCTCCTTCTCTCTCTGCCCTTCCTTGGTCGCACTCTGTCTCTCTCTCTTAAAAATAAACATTTAAAAAAATTAAATTGGTCAATTGTTCTTCCTAATGCAAGTTGGATTTGTTCAACCAGTCTAAGGCCTGACCAGAACAAAAAGGCTGACCCTCGCTGAGTAAAAGAGAATTCCCCCTGCCTGCTGTCTTTGAACTGGAATTTTGAACTGGAATATCAACTTTTTTCTGTTCTCCAACTTGAAACATCACTTCTGGGTCTCAAGCTTGCTGGTCTTCAGACCACAAATACTCCATAAGCTACCCACTTCTCAGGCCTTTGAATAAGGACTAGAGTTACACCATAAATTCTCTCAGGTCTCTCCCTTTCCAACTCACCCTGCAGATTATGGTTAGCCACCATAATCATGTGAGCTATTCCTTATAATAAATAAGTGAATAAATTAATAATACATAAAAGTATACAAACGTAAATAAACACCTATACACACATACACATCCTATTGATTCTGTTTCTCTTTGAACCCTGACTAATGTAATGCCCAAAGGTATTTTTCTCAAGCATGAATTAACTTTCCCTTCCATCCTTTGTTCCTTCCTCCCCTCCTTCCCCCTGAGATTTACAGTTATCTCAAACATTCACTGAATAGTTGATTGGATTTCTGGTGTCTACTTTATCTTCTATTAAATTTCTGTATGCACGTGGGTATATTTCTGGGTTTTTTTAAAATTCCATCTCATTAGTTCATCCACTCATATGTCCATACCACATTCTTTAAAAAAATTCTTTATTTTTTTAATTGTACTACTACTCTTTTTTAATTATTAAGATTTTGTGAATTTTAATACAAGGCTTCCTTTCTCCACACCCCCACACCACTTTTTTTTCAACTTTCTACCAGGTATTCTTTTTGTAAATTCTTTTTAAATTTGAGTTATAATTGGGGCGCCTGGGTGACTCAGTCAGTTAAGTGTCCGACTTCAGTTCAGGTCATGATCTCACAGTTCATGAGTTTGAACCCCGGGTCGGGCTCTGTGCTGACAGCTCAGAGCCTGGAGCCTGCTTCGGATTGTGTGTCTTCCCCTCTCTCTGCTCTTCCCCTGCTCTCTCTCTCTCTCTCACTCTCTCAAAAATAAAATGAACATTAAAAAAATAAAAATTGAGATATGATTTATATATAGTGAAATGCATAGATCTTTTTAAATATACAGTTTGATGAGTCTTGAAATTTGTATACAAGCATGACAATTTCAATAGTGTTGTGTTTTGATTTACTAATTTTATTTTGTTTTCAGAAGTGGTATCTTTATGTCATTGAATCTTGCTTTCCAAGTGTAAAGTAAGTTTTTTCATGTGATCAAGTCACTTTTTGTGTCATCATATGGAGGGTTACTAACTGAGCATTTTTTTTAAATTTTTTTTAATGTTTATTTATTTTTGAGAGAGAGAGAGAGACAGACAGCATGAGCGGGGGAGGGGCACAGACAGAGAAGGAGATGCAGACTCTGAAACAGGCTCCAGGCTCTGAGGTGTCAGCACAGAGCCTGACGCGGGGCTCGAACTCACGAACTGTGAGATCATGACCTGAGCCAAAGTTGAACGCTTAACCAACTGAGCCACCCAGGCTCCCCATAACTGAGCATGTTTTGAGAGTGCAAAATATACTTTTGTTATATTAATCCACTAAGAATTTGGAGGTTATTTGTTACAACAGTTAGCCTATACTAACCAATACAATTAGACTTAATGTCAGATTTGGTTTATGATTTGTAGTCTTAGCATATCTATTATGTTGGGCTATAAGATCTCGATATATAGAGTGCTATTAATATTTAAATGGACTATTTCTTAGCATAAATGAATTTCTAGAAAGCACCACTAGGTGTCCTCTACTAATAATTTTCATGGAGCTGCTGAAGGATAGACTGAAACTATTTTTCCCTGTTCATGCATCCCTTTAACTACCCTGGCTGAATTTGTTAAAAGTTGGACCAGAACTCCACCGTCCTGCCATCATTGCTAAAACACAGACAAATCCATTGGAAAATTGGGAACTATTTGGTCTTTATTTTTAAAAACCTTGTTAAGTAGATAATTCTCTTCAGGAACAACAGTGTAACCTTTATCACATTATAAAGATTAACCCAGTAAAAGAGACTGGCCGATGATTTATCTTAGAGTTGCTGAATAACAAATTTGGAAGGGACAATTAATACTGTACACCTCCCTCGTCTCCAACCTTTTTTCTCTAGCACCAGAACACAGCAAGAAAATGGTTCAAACAGCATCAAGGTTAGCCTGGAAGGAGAGAAGTAATTACAGAGTGGGAGTATCTTGGAAAAGAGTAGCAGAACTCTTTTAGCAAGCAGTATCTCTTGACTTTATGTATATGCTTGGAGAGAGGTATTGGAACTGGTTGAAGTCATCTTACAGGGCTCTTGGTTAAGCCACCCCATTCTCTACCAACTTCAATATTCCTATTGAAGAAGAGAATAAGAAGACGACCAGGAGACCAGATCACAGGCTGTCGAGGTAGAATAGACAAGAGCCAACGGTGTCTAGCATGCAGGCAGTGGCAGTGAGACAGGACGATATATTTGAAAGGCATACAAGAGAAAAACTCCAGAAGATTTGGCAGCCATTACATATTTTGGGTGAAAGAGAAGGAAATGTCTATGAAATCTCCAGAGTTCCAGAGTCAAGACCACTGGACATAATGGTACTTACTCGTGAGGTAGGAAAAATTGAAGATGGAAAAGAACGGTGGTACAAGGAAAGAAGGAATATGTTTTCATTTTTTAATGTTTTGATGTTGATGCATCTGGGGGACATCCAAGGGAAAAATCAGTTAGACTAAAATCATTCTGAAAAAGTTTTTGGTTGAAGAAAAGGGAGTAGCAAAACTTTTACTCTTCTCCACTTCCTTAAACTCCACCAAAACCAAACAAGCAAAAAGAGCAAAAATAATCAATCTTCAATGAAGCATGGAAAAGGACATAACCACAAGTCACAAGCTAGGAAACAGATCTGCCAACTACCCAAACTCTAGACTAAGATGAGAAAAGAAAGCTGGTAGAGCCAACCTTTGTCTCCTGGTATCTAGACCAAGATAACTAACGTCCCCAAAAGTTCATGTCACCACCATAGAAACTCTTTTGACTAGTTTATTTAGCTCTGTAGGTATAAGGAGTCCTCAGGAAAGGAGTGATGTCTTTACAGAGACCCAGGATGACATCTCAGAAGGCAGGAAAGGTGCAGATGAAGGACAAATGCTGGGGTGCCTGGGTGGCTCAGTTGACTAAGTGTCTGACTCTTGGTTTTGGCTCAGGCCATGATCCCATGGTTTGTGGGTTTGAGCCCCACATCTGGCTCCACACTGACAGTGAGGGGTCTGCTTAGGATTCTCTCTCTCTCTCTCTCTCTGTCTTTCTCTGCCCCACTCCTGCTCACACACTCTCTCAAAATAAATAAACTTAGAAAAATAAAAAAAAGAAGAACAAATGCTGACCCAGCCTATATCTGCCATGAAGGGTGGGGGAAAGGTAGATGTGTGTGTGTGTGGGGGGGGGGGTTGTGTTTGTAGGTGTGAGAGGAAAGGGAAAGGGAGAGAAAGGGAGGGGAGAGAATGGAAAAGATTCACAATATACTATTCTAGCCAAGGATGACCTCTGGAGGTGATGTGGGGTGAAAAAATGAGGGAAGGCACTGATAGCCAGATTGCAACAGAGCTTATGACTTAAAAGACTTCACTGTTATCCTCAACCACTCCTAACCACAGTATTTGTTTACTTATTTATTTGTTTGTTTGTTTGTTTATATTTAGCTGGTGGCTGACTTCCATTTAATGATGAGTAATAAATTAAAAGAAACCCACATTGGCCAATGCATAAAAGCTTTGCCAGAGAGACAGAGACAGAGAGAGAGAGAATGCACACATATGCAAAAGGCAGATAAAGAGCATAATTTGCCCAAAGGAAATAGAGGAATTACTCAAGAACATAGATAAAGAGCAGTTCTCCACACAGTATAAAAATGTGGTGATCTCTGTTTAGAGGAACAACATGAATGAGATAATATGTGTCACAGATATTTGTTGGTTTTGTTGCCTGGCATCCACTTCCCCTTCTTTTAGTAACAGGACCCCAATTCTGCCCCCATGCAACCAACATGCTTTGAAAAGACAACCCCACCCTCATATCTAAGGTAGTGTGTTAGCCACAGTGGATGACTCAGGAATGGACTTGTGACCCAAATTAGTCAACTCATAATGAAGCCATTATTTCTGTGCAGATTTTGGGCTAGAAAAACCTTTCACTGTTTTATTTCTATGTGAATAAAAAATGAAGTTCTAGAAGCGCTGGTAGCTATTTTACTACCACAAGGGGAGCTCTTGTCTAAGAATGGAGCCAACACCAGAGGAACTAATTTGAAGAGAGAGAGAGAAAGAGAGAGAAAGTAAGAGAGAGAGAGAAACGGACTAAGTCCTGAACATGTAGTTTTAACCCTGGATAAATTCATTCCCTGCTTTCTTCAAGAACCAATCAGTTTTCTCTTGTTATTTAAGCCAATTGAGTGAAAGTTATTTATTAAAATACTGAGATCAAGAAAAGAAATTTGGTATTAATAGATACTATTTATTGAATGTTGTTTTGTGCCAGGCACAGTACTAAGCTCTTTATGTAAACATCAAGGCCAGCCTCTATAATAGGGACTATTATTATCTCTACTTGATAAACGAGGTACCTGAGTGACTCAGATGAGATAAATAACATTTCCAAAGTCACAGAGCTAGAAACAAATTGGGCAATAATTTGAACCAAGTGAATCTAACTCTAAAGCTATACTGACACAGCGGGAAAAGATCATTTAGACAACTTTAGAAATTAAGTAGATATATCTAAAGTGGAACATAGTAAGCTCTATGTCTTTTTCTATTTCATCTGATTTCAGTTTGCTTCTTCTTGAATACTTCTTATATGGAAATTAGATCTCCTTATCATCTTCCGTATCTATGATCTTTTCTAAAAAATGTTTGTATCCTTGTTCTTTTCCAATTAATTTTCTGAGCTCTCTTCAAGATTCCTCAAAGTATTTCAGTGTTGTTTATTGGGTGTGTTAAAGTTGTGGTTGTCCTGCAATGTTTTCTGTTTACATCTTCCTTTTCTCTGGCTTTTTATCTCTTCTTTATTCACAGATGACATGATCACCAGTGTGTAAAATACTACAAAATCTGTGAAAAAGCTACTAGAATTAATAAGTAAGTGTACTAAAGCCAATGGGTACAAGGTTGATATCAATTGTATTTCTATATACTAACACTCAACACTTGGAAATTGAAATTTGAAAGGCAATACCATTTGCAAGAGCATCAAACATTATAAAATAGAGATAAATTAAACAAATACATGTAAGACTTGTACACTGAAGACTATAAAGCATTGCTAAGAGAAATCGAACTCATGAATAAATATAGAGATATGCTGTATTCATAGATTAGAAGATTCGATAGCATAAAGAAATCAGTTCTCCCTAAATTAGTATACATATTTAACAAAATTCCAATAAAAATTCCCGAAGGCTTTTATATAGAAATTGTCCAAAAAATTGTAAGACTAATATTAATTAACTTCAGTACTTATTATAACACAACAATAAATAATACAGTGATGTGCTGGCATGTAGATATAAATCATGCAACAAAATAAAACCAGAAATAAAACCAAATGTATATAATAAAGTGATTTTCAACCAAAGTACCAAGAAATTCAATGAGTAAAATGATCATCTTTACAGCAAATCAGTAAGAATAATTGCGTATATACATACAATCAAATGAATCTAAACTAGCATCACATACAAAAATTAATATGAAATTAGGTTACACAACTAGATATAAGAGCTAGGACTATAAAAATTCTAGAAGAAAATACAGGGGAAAAATCTTTGTGAATTTGGAATAGTCAAGATCGCCAATCTTGGCATAGATTTCTTAAATAAACCACATACACACACAAAATAAGTTATAAAAGAAAAAAGCTTGATAACTTATACCTCATTTAAATTAAAACTGTGTGTTTCAAAAAATAATGTTACGGAAATGAAGAGACAGCCCCAGATTGGAAGAAAATATTACAATGCATCTGTCTGAAAATGGACTAGTATCTAAAAGAAAATGTTTACAACTCAATAATAAAAAAGGCAAGCAAACTAATTTTTTTAAAAAGCAAAATATTTGAACGGACACATTCCAAAGATATAGGAATAGCAAAAAAGCACCAGAGGATATCAGCATCATCTGTAGGGAAATTCAAAGTAAAACCACAATGAGATATTACTATATGTTCAACTAAAATGTCAAAAATGAAACAGATTGACAATATCAAGCATGGCAAGGATATGGAGCAACTAACCCCACTTATACAATGTTGACAGAAATGCAAAATGATAAAGACACTTTGGGAAACAGTTTGAAAGCTTTTGAAACCATATAAATTCCAATAAAACACAGAAATTCATACCTGAGTATTGACCCAGAGAGAAAAAAATGCACGTCTACAAAACGTATATGGAAATGTGAAGGCTAAAAACTGGAAGAAACTCAAATGTCAATCAACTAGTAGATGGATAAGGAAAATGGGGTATAGTCATAAAATAAAACACCACTCCACAATAAAAAGGAATGAACGGCTATATACATAACAACATGGATGAATCTCAAAAGCATCATGCTGAGTGAAAGAAGCCAGACATAAAAGACTACATACTGTATGGTTTCATTTATGTGAAATATTGCAAAATCAACCTAGAATGACAGAAAACAAATCAGTGATTGCCAAGGACCTAGAATGAAGGACAAGGACTTCCTACAAAACGTGAAAAAACTTTAGGGGTAACAGATGTCATGATTAGTTGCAGCTATCAATACAGAGATGTATGTTTTTGTTGACACTCAGAATTTTACATTAAAAATCATAGGATTTTATTTATGTAAATTATACTTAATAAGGTTCATTTTAATAACTGGAAAGACTCTTATCTACATATCATAGCCATTAGACATGTGAAGTGGTGAATATTTTAAATGACTGTTAGAATCTCCAAACAAACAAAATCTTTTGTTAAAAAAAATCATACAAATGGCCAACAGATATATGAAAAGGTATTCAACATCACCAATCTATGGGGAAATGTAAATCCAAACCACAAATAGATATCACTTCCCACCTTTTAAGAGGGTTATTATCAAAAAGCCAAAAGTTAACAAGTGTTGGTGAGGATGTGGAGAAAAGAGAACACTTGTGTACTTTTGATGGGAATGCAAATTTGTATAGTCATTAGGGAAGATAGTATGGAGGTTACCAAAAAAATTAAAAATAGGAATACTGTATGATCCAGCAATCTCACTTCTGGGTATTTATTGAAAGGAAATAAAGTTACTATCTCAAAGAGATATGTGTACCTCCATGATCATTGCAGCATTATTCACAATAGCCAAGGTATGAAAACAACCTAAGCGTCTGTCAGCAGATGAATGGATAAAGAAAATGTGATGGATACATATCTATATAAACATATATACTCAAATGGAATATTATTCACCTTTTAAAAAGGAGATTATCCTGGCATTTGCAACAACATGGATAAACCTGAAGGACATTATGCTAAATGAACTAAGCCAGACACAGAAAGACAAATATCCCATGATCTTACTTGTATGTAGAATCTAAAAAAGAAGTCAAATTCAGAGTAAAACAGAGTGCAGTGGTGGTTACCAGAGGCTGGAAAGTGGAGGAATAGGGGAGACATTAATCAAAGTATTCAAACTTTCGGTTATAAGATGAATAGGTTCTGTGACCCAATGTACATCATGGTCACTATAGTGAATAATAATGTATTATACACTTAAAATTTGCTAAGAGAATCGAACTCCAGTGTTCTAACCATGTGAAAGAGTTAATTATGTGAGGTAACAAACAGGCTATTTAGTTTGATTATGGTAATTATCACAATGTATACATATATAAAAATATCACCTTGGGCACCTTAAATGTATACAATTTTTATTTGTCAGCCATGCTCCAATAAAGCTGGAGGGAAAAGTCAAATCATTGAAAGACTCAGGGATCAAGTTATCTCATAGCAGAATTTGTTGCCACAGGAAGGAAAATTCACACACACAAAAATTTTGTAAAAATTGTATATGTTGACAAAATTGAGGAAATGATCACTGCCACAGAGCTACCCAAAACAAGCGAAGCCCAAGGTATATTTAAAGTTCTGTTATCATATCTACATATTGAACAAAATGTCTGTGCTGCCACTTGTACGGATGTTGCTCCTTCAATAATGCCCATGGAAGGCTTCACCTCTCTTGTAAAAAATATGAAAATCTCAACCTTGTCACAACCTACTTCTTTCTTTAAAAAAATTTTTTTTAATGTTTATTTATTTTTGAGAGAGAGAGAGAGAGAGACAGTCAGAGCACGAGGAGTGGAGAGGGAGAGAGAGAGGGAGATACAGAATCCAAAGCAGGCTCCAGGCTCTGAGCAGTTAGCACACAGCCCAATTGAGGGCTCAAACTCACAAACTGCGAGATCATGACCTGAGCTGAAGTTGGACACTTAACTGACTGAGACACCCAGGTGTCCCATAACACACTTCTTTCTTCATAGAGGGATGCTGGTGTCAAATGCTTTTTGGTATGAAAATGAAAAATCATCTGGATGAAGCTAAATGGTTAGCTACTGAACAAAGACAAGTTCCCTCAAGAATAAACCAATTTGAAAATTTACACTAAGAACACAGAAATTTCCTGCTACACACAGAAGTCTGGTGGCTTGGGGCACCGAGGTGGCTCAGTCAGTTAAGCACCGACTTCGGCTCAGGTCATGATCTCAAGGTTTGTGAGTTCAAGCCCTGCATCGGGCTCTGTGCTGACAGCTCAGGGCCTGGAGCCTGCTTCAGATTCTGTGTCTCCCTCTCTCTCTGCCCCTCCCCTGCTCACACTCTGTCTCTCTGTCGAAAGTAAATAAACATTAAAAAAATTAAATAATAAAAAAAATAAGTCTGGTGGCTTAACGGATGAAGAGTTCTTAACAAGTTGTTTGAGTTGGAAGATAAATTTCAGAAGCAATTTCAAGAAGCGAGTACTCTAGATTTTGCTTCGTGCTTTGAAGATGAAGAATGGCTGTAGAAAACTAACTTCCCTATTTCTTCAGCTGGTTTACATGATGAAAATGGCAGCCAAGGAGCCTAGTTTCTAAGATTACACTGGATGTTAACTGAAATTTAAGTAAAAACTTAAAAAAAGGAAAAACAGCTTCATGAGTCTCTGTAAAGCCTGGAGAAAATATTTTGACTTCACATGTTCTGATTCATGGACTTAAAAGAAAACTCAATCTTTGGGAAAATCATGTTGCAAAATAAAATCTTTAAAATGTTTCACTGCTGCTGGGACTTGAGAATAAGAAGGGATATTGATACATTTCAAGTACTGACTGTAGAAAACCAGCAGGAAGAACCACAGATCGGAATCTAATGATATTTTCAGTCTCTTCTCTCTGAATCTTCTGCTCAGCCTGAGAACATGATTTTGACAAAACAAAAAAGATTTTGCACCTACATGAGTTTTGGATTTCAGGGTGAGAAGATGACAAGGAAGTCATGGGAGAGTAGTAAACATTCCGCTGCAGGTTTTAACATCTTAGCATGTGTGATCAAGCTTCTTCTTGTTCTAAACAAGCATTAAGAGCAAGAATAGAAATCTCCTTTCAGTTAAAAATGTGTGTGCCTATCTCAAGTTTAACCCAGAATTGGGAATTTGTGTAGGGAAAATGAAAGTTTCACAAAAAAGACGTGAATTTCATTCTTCACTTTTGGTGTCAAAAATAGCACCTTTGAAATATAAATAGTCTATAAGAAATCAAGAATGCTTATAGATGAATTTTTAAACACCTGGGTCCATAAGCCTGATCATGTTACCTTTAAGAAACTATTTTTCAGGGGCACCTGGGTGGCTCAGTTGGTTAAGTTCGACTTCAGCTCAGGTCATGGTCTTACATTTCATGGGCTCAAGCCCCTCATGGGTCGGGTTCTGTGCTGACAGCTCAGAGCCTGAAGCCTGCTTTGGTTTCTGTACCTCCCTCTCTCTCTGCTCCTCCCCCACTCATGCTCTGTCTCTCTCTGTCTCTCTCTCTCAAAAATAAACAGACATTAAAAAAAAGAAAAGAAAAAAACTTTTTCAAAGTATTGTGTAAAATTTCATCTTGGGTTATATTTTCACTCATGTAGCTTCTATTTATGGCTTTAGTAATTTTACTGTTCAACATTGTCAATATGTATGCATGTTGTAAATTTATATTACTTAGAATCAATTTAAAACATTAGTCAAATAAAATCCACCAAAGCCTTCTTTACAAAATTGAAATTCCATTTTGGCTTAAAGTAGTAATTTACCAGAAATTTATTGTTTGTCTTACGATTTTTAAAATTTCTAAAAATAAAGATTAATTGTAAAAAAAGTAAGCAAAGCTTAGTTGGCCAGTTATTTTTCAAGAATGTCACCTCAAAGCTTTAAATGCAAAAAAATACTTTTACATATACCATCTACTACATATACCACATATCACACTTAATTAGCATCTCGCAAAGAAAAAAAATTGTCATGAGACTTGTAAATCTACTTAGAGAGGCAAAAAGTTAAAGTAAGAAAAAAATGGAAGTTTTCACCATCTTTGCTAACGACTTGCATTAAAGCTGACATCATTTGTAAGGGAGGGGGATAGCACGCAAAAGAGAAAGCTAATAAGTTGGCCAAAAGAAACAGATCATGAGAAAAATGTCATTCTTTACTCAATAGAGCATCAATAATAATAATGGTCTCATTACACTTACAATTTACTGGCCACATTAAGATACCATAAACTGTAAATATAGTTTTGATGCAGGAATTCCTGATACCTGAATATTATTGCAAAGGAATTAAGAAAAGGATTAAGAAAGGCTTCGCTAGGGGCGTCTGGGTGGCTCAGTAGGTTAAGCAGCCAACTTCAGCTCAGGTCATGACCTCACAGTTTGTGAGTGTAAGCCCCATGTTGGGCTCTGTGCTGACAGCTCAGAGCCTGGAGCCTGCTTCAGATTCTGTGTCTCCTCTCTCTGTCCCTTCTCTGCTCATGCTCCGTCTGTCTGTCTGTCTCTCTCTTGAAAATAAACATTAAAAAAATAGGGGGAAAAAAAAGGCTTCCTAGGGTGTCCACTAGAAAGCTTCAAAGCATCCATAAATCCTCTGAGATGGTATGTAATATTTTATAATAATTATGATTGTATGATAATTTCTAGAAATTTCAAACTTTTGCTACTATATCTCTTTTCATTGTATTCTACTGGTTATTGATATTACAAAGGAAAATTATAGTTTTGTGAATATTTTTTAAATCCAAATTCCTCACAAAGCTCTTATCTTTCCTTTTAGCTCCGGTTGATTCCCATGGATATTTTAGAACTAAAATAATTTAATCTTCAAACAACGATAATAAATAATAGCAATGATAGTAAGGTAGTAAGCATGTGTCGTTTAAGGGTGTCCAACATCTCAGTCCCCTCTTCCTATTAGCATGCCGCTTCTATTTGGAGAACATCCCCATTACATGAAGTATTGTAGGCTGGTAGGAGAAACCCTTGACTTACAGTGAGCCAGGTGGCCCTCTCTAGGACTCTGCATCTTGAGCTAGGAACCTGACAACGTGCACACTGTTGGAGGTATTAATTATTGCAGCCAAGGCAGCCTTGATAGATGGACTGCACCAGGACTGCTTCTGCCCAGACATTCTCCCTGCTGTGTATCTTGCTTCCTGACCCTCGTGAATTCCTCGAATCCTGAGTTTCCAAGCCTGTGAGCCCCTGAGAATTTTCCAACGAATTCCCTTTTTGCTTCAATTAAATAGAATTCTAACTTATGCATATTTCGTACTTAATTTCTCCTTGGTTTTAATAAGACTGTTTCTAGCATCTCACTCTTTTTTAAAAAAAAAACATTTTTTTATGTTTATTTATTTTTGAAAGACAGAGAGAGAGAGAGAGAGAGAGACAGAGACAGAGATGAATAGGGGAGGGGTGGAGAGAGAGACACAAAATACAAAGCAGGATCCAGGCTCTGAGCTGTCAGCATAGAGCCAGAAGTGGGGCTCAAACTCACAAATCACTAGATCATGATCTGAGCTGAAGCTGATGCTTAACCGACTGAGCCACCCAGATGACCCACTAGCATCTCATTCTTAAGTAGTGTTTTGAGTATTGGTCTGTAGTAAATATTCTTTTTTTTTTTTTTTACAATAAAGAAATTAACTTCAAAATCTGATTCTCTAAAAAGAGTTTTTAAATAAGGAATGGATATTGAATTTTATATGCCTTTTTAAAATAGCTAATGAAAGGACTGTTTTTATGAGCTGACTTGCTTACACAACATATCAGTCTTTCCCACATTCCTGGCATAAAGTCCCCCTAATCATGGTGCACTATCCTTCCACTTTATTGTCATTTGCTGAGTACTTAACTCTAGACTTCCTCACCTAGCTTCATAAGTAGATATCCCATTGCGGGCTGCCTTTGACAGTTTATGGTACCAAATTTATACTTAGCTTAATATTTTCATCTTTTCCCATAATATGGAACAGATTATATGTTCATATATATATTATAAGAATATAATATATATATATATATAAAATTATCAGAAATATATACTCTTTAAGAGTTGCAAAGAACTTAACACCAAAGCCATAAAGTCCTCAAGTATTTATTCAAAGTAACTTTTTGTTTGTAATTAGAGTAAGATAATAGTGAAGAAACTGACAAGAATAATATTTTTAATATAAGGTTTAGTTATATTGCTTATGCATATTTTTGTTTTCACTTTTTGAAGGTAGTGGAAATGTTGTAACTCTCTTCTAGAGAGCAAAACACATGCTTCAATATCAGATCACAAACGCTCTTAACCCAATCCCTATGCCTACCAGATGACAAGTTACCCTAAGCAAAGGCTAGATAGACATCTAAAAGAATTTCCTCCTGTCACGTGTTAAGATTGTAAATCTGCATAAGATGCTTCTCCCTATTTCTTGTTAGTTTGAATATAAAGTGGAAAATTGGGTGATTTGTTATGTAGAAAATACAATTATATTGTACTCCTGCTGCTTTGAATATGTGTAGATTATGAGGAAACAAGGGATGAGATTTTATCTGGATGCTCTGGGTCCTTTTCAGGCCTTTTTATTTTCATCTTACTTCTGTCAGGCTTCTATTTGAAATCAGGACTCATCCTTTCTATTGAGAACTATGCGGCATCTCTTATTTTTTAAAGTATTTTACAAATTTCCATTTGCTTCTATTCCGTTCACCTTTCCTTCAGGCAAAGCCATTTGCAGGCAAGGATCACAGTTACTTTCCTGAAGCTGGCAGACTGCTGATTCATTCTTCACTGATAACAAGAAATGGTAAAGCTATAAGAACAGCAAAAATTGTTTTCGTAGTGCCTTACCCATACACAAATGGAGGATTTATAAAAGCAAAGAGATGTTCAACAACTCCAATTCCAATTGGGTATATATTCCAATAGATTGAAAGCAGGGACTTGAACAGATATTTGTTCACCAACATTCATAATAACATTACTCACGATTACCAAAAGGTGACATGAATCCAAATGTCCATCAACAGATGAATGATATACAAAATGGAATAAACATACTCTGGAATATTATTCAGCCATAAAAATAAATGAGATTCTGAAACAAGAGAATGAGAAGACAAGCCACAGAGTAGGAGAAAACTTTTGCAAAAAAATATATCTGATAAAGGACTGTTATCCAAAATATACAAAAAAAAAAAAACAACTCTGAAAACTCAACAATAAAAAAACAAACCCAATTAAAAAATAGGAAAAATATCTGAGCAAACCCTTCACCAAGGAGAAATAGAGATGGCAAATAAACATATGAAAAGGTGCTCAACCTCATATGTCATTACAGAATTGCAAATTAAAACAAGATATTTCTACATACCTATGAAAATGATCAAAATCCCAAACACCAATAACACCAAATACTGGTAAGAACTCTCATTCACTGCTGGTGGGAATGAAATTGGTACAGCCACTTTGGAAAACAGTTTGTCAATCACTTACAAAACTAAACATACCCTAATCATGTAATTCAGCAATCAGGCTTCTTGGTAGTTGTCCAAATGAGTTAAAAACAAAAAACAAAAAAAAACCCTACATCCACATAACACCTGCATATCAAAGTTTATAGAAGCTCTATTCATATCAGCCAAAACTTGGAAGCAATCAAGATGTACTTTATTAGGTGATTGGTTAAACTGATACATCCAGACAAAATTCAGTGCCAAAAAGAAATGAGCTATCAAGCCACAAAAAGACATTGAGGAAACTAAAATGCATATTACTAGCTGAAAGAAATCAACATGAAAAGGTTATATAGTGTACAATTACAATTATATGACATTCTGGAGAAAGCAACACTATGAAGACTGATGAAGGAGCATAACACAAGCTGAGGGCAAAGTACAGGCTAACAGCCCCCTCCCCCGTCCCTCCCAGGTGGAATATGTGTGATATTTCTCGGACACTCCTGGCTACCCTAGAGTTTAAGTGTTTGCCATGGTGATGTGGGAAACAAGGGCAAATGAAAAATTAAATTCCTTTACTGCCTACAGCCCACTGACAAGTCCTTGAAACTGGCAGAGTGACCTCCCTCTAGGAGTTCAGCCCCTACCACCACCCCAAAACCCCATTAAAGACAGTAAAAAATTCAGGAGTTGCCAGAGGTTGGGGAAGGAAGGGATGAATAAGGATAACACAGATGACTTTTAGGGCAATGAAACTATTCTGTATAATGTTAATAACAGGGTTTTAGGGTGATGGCGGGCGGTTCAGAGCTGATGGCCAAGAAAGAATTCTTGAAGACCTCTTTGGTGCAAAAAGTGATTTCATTAAAGCATGGGGCTAGGACCCATGGAAAGAAAGAGCTACACAGGGCTTGTGAAGAGTGACTGATTTTATACACCTTCAGGTTGGGAAGGGGTTAGGGACAGCATAAGTCTCTAAGGAATTTTGGAAGCAAGGTTTTCAGGACCTTGAGGGGATAGCTGTTGTTAGAAAAACGTTATTTATTACTACTTAGTAAAATCTCAGTCATGACCCTTCAGATGTATATCAGGGCCATATACTTGGAATATAATTGCCAACATATACTCAAGGGGTTAAGATAAAGGAGATTTGCAAAGGAATTTTTATCTGTTTCAGGAGACTCACCCTGGGAGGTCAGGATAATGTTAAGCCAAGATTCCCTTTTGACCCCAGCAAAGTGCTATCATTGAGGCAGCTGAGCTCCTAGAGGGAGGTCACTCTGCCTGTTTCAAGGATTTATCAGTGGGCTGTAGGCAGTAAGGGAATTTAGTTTTTCACTCACCTTTGTTTTCCACATCACTGTGGCAAGCACTTAAACCCCCTTACATCTTGATGCGGGTGATATTAGGGCTCCAGGAAACAGAGTCTATAGGATTCTGGAGATTAGGGTATGGATAGGATTGCCTTTTTCTTGCAGCTTGCTAAGTTACCTGTAAACTGAAGGAGACTCCTGTCCTGCATGACTGTGATCTCTACCAGTTAACCATTTTGTTTTCCTTTGTTCTTGGGCAGCCAGGAGTGTCTGAGGAATATCACACACATCCCACCTTGGAGTGGGGGTGTTGTTAGTCTGTACCGTGCCCTCAGCTTGCCTTCTGCTCCCTCATCATTATGTTGATGGGTGTATGTCACTATGTATTTGACAAATCCCATAGACTGTACACCACCAAGAATGAACCCTAATGCAGTGACAACAATAATGGGTGATGGTGTGTCAATGTAGGTTCATCGACTGTAGCAAATACCACTCTTGGGTAGGCTGTTGATCACAG
This sequence comes from Paguma larvata, assembly GCA_030068075.1. NCBI lineage: Eukaryota > Metazoa > Chordata > Mammalia > Carnivora > Viverridae > Paguma > Paguma larvata. Next base: position 77,506,922 of record CM057828.1, on the reverse strand, counting down.
GGAGCCCTCAGGGGGAAGGCAAGAGAGGGGAAATATAAGAACAAATTTCTTTCCATTCAATTTTTACGTGAACTTAAAACTATCCTAAATATTAATCATAATAAAAAGAAGAAAAATTCTGATGCATGCTATGATATAGATGAACCTTGGAAACATTGTGCTCAGTGAAAAAAGCCAGACAAGGGGCGCCTGGGTGGCTCAGTCAGTTATAAGCGTCTGACTTCGGCTCAGGTCATGATATCACTATTTGTGGGTTCGGGCCCCACATCAGACTGTGCTGACAGCTCAGAGCCTGGAGCCTGCTTCAGATTCTGTGTCTCCCTCTCTCTCTACTCCTCCCGACTCATGATCCATCCCTCTCTGTGTCTCAAAAATGAATAAACGTTAAAAAATTTTTTTTAAAAAGCCAGACTAAAAGGGACAAATACTGTATGATTTTATTATATGAAGTACCTAGAATAAACAAATAGAAAGAGATAGAAAATATAGTAAAGCAAGGGGTATATAGCAAAAGTTAGGGCTAGGGGTTAACAGGAGATGGTTATTTAATCGGTGCGAAGTTTCAATCTGAAAGCATGTAAAGTTATGTAAATGGACAGTGGTGACAATTGCACAATGATGTGAAAACACTTAATATCACTGAGTTATTCACCTCAAAGTTGCTAAAATGGTAAAGTTTATGATCTGTGCATTTTATCACAAAGGGAGGAAAATCTTTGCTTTTGTATTTTTTAGATTTATCTGTGTTTCCAGTGAAGTCATGACCAAGTTGAACAATTATATGAATAATCCTTGTACATAAGAATTGTGGTTGTATCTGACTTAAGATTTGGCAAATAATTGGATTTCCTCTTTTTCTTAGTCTCTTTGTTCAAAGGCCTAAAGTTCTATGTGAAATGTCTCCCATGATCAGACAACCCATAACTCTCCTGAGATGTTTCACATTAAAACTGAAAAATTCAAAAGAGATCATACTGTGTGACAGGATATAAGTGGGTCCTGGGAGAAATGAGTCCACGGTAATATTTATGAGTAGGGATAAAATTATCATAAAATTATAGACAGTATCTTGTGATCTGCTTTTCTTCAAACTAGAACTTTCCTCCTTGTTCTGACCCATGAAAGAATATTCAGACATCCTCAAACAGGACTACTAAATTGGATATTCAAATGTATTAGCTAGCCCCCATTATCCTGAGGTTCTGAGGTGTTGAACCATGAGTCAATAAGATGATATAGAAACTCTTTGCTTTGTCTTTTGATTAATAATAAAACAAATCAAAACAGAAAACTGTTTCCATCCAACAGCAGCAGAATACATTTTTTCTCAAGTATATATGGAATATTTAACATGATAGATCATATGTTATGACACAGAGCAGTTCTTTTTTTTTTTTAATTTTTTAAACATTTACTTACTTTTTGAAAGACAGAGAGAGACAGAGCATGAGCAGGAGAGGGACACAGAGAGAGGGAGACACAGAATCCAAAGCAGGCTCCAGGCTCTGAGCTGTCAGCATAAAGCCCATTGTGGGGCTCCAACCCACAAACCGTGAGATCATGACCTGAGCCAAAGTCAGATGCTAAACTGACTGAGCTACCCAGGTGCCCCAACACAAAGCAATTCCTAATGAATCGAAGACTGACATTATATCATGCATTTTTTTACTTGGCACAGTGATATGAAACTAGAAATAAATTTTAAGAAGAAAACTGAAAAAGTCACAGATATGTGGAAAGTAAATGCTCCTGAACACCAATGGATCAAAGAAGAGCTGAAAAGTGAAATCAAAAATTTTTAAGGAGCCACAAAGACACATAATAGCCAAAACAATCTTAAGAAAGAACAAAGGTACCGTACTTCCTGATTTCAAAGTATATTATAAAGCTACAAGAATACATAATGGGAAAAGAATAATCTCTTATTCTTTAATATTATTTATTATAATATATCATAATATTTATTATAAATATTATTTATTAATATTATTAAGATTGATTGTTATATTATTATAATATATTATATTCTTATTTTTTATATTATTCTTATTATTTAATATTATTCTTATTATTTAATATTATAATCTTATTCTTATTCTTTAATAGTTGAGAAGTTGGGAAAAGTGAAATCCACCTGCAAAGAAGTTGAAAATAGAACTACCATATGAGACTTTCACTTCTGACTATATATCTGAAAGAAATAAAAATGATTATCTCAAAGACGTATTTGCACACCATGTTCATTGCAGCATTATTTACAGTAGCCAAATGTGGAAACAACCCACGTCAGTTGACCAATGAAACAAAGAAAATGGGGTGCAGGTATGTAATGAAATATTATTTAGCCTTAAAACAGAAGGAAATCCTGCTTTTTGGAACAACATGGCTAAACCTAGAGAGCATTTTCTTAAGTGAAATAAGCCAAACACAGAAAGACAGGTATTGTATGGTATCACACTTATATGGAATCTAAAAAATAGTCTATCTCACAGAAACAGAGGAGAATGGCAGTTGCCAGGGGCTTAAGAGGTGGGGAAACAGAGAGAGGCTGGGAAAGGGAACAAATTTTCAGATAAAGGTGAAATGGTCTGAGGACCTAATGTATAACATACTGACTATAATTTACAACACTGTATTGTATAACCGAAATTTGCTAAGAGGGTAGGATTTAAGTATTCCCAAAAAAGAAGGGTGAATATGTGAAATGACGCCTTTGTTAACTGGGTGGAAATCCTTTTACCATGCATACATGTATTAACTCATTATGTTGCATATTTGGTGTTACAATTTTGTCAATTATATCTTAATAAAGCTGGGGAGGGGGAAGAAATAGCACGTTTGCTTCTTACAATAATATTCTTACATAAATATTGCTACGGAGTTTCTCCAGGCAAAGAAATCAGAGCTTAAAGGCTGTTAAGCAATTTGTATGAGATCAGTAAGTAGTGGCACAGTGAAGAAGAGAACCAGGGTCTCATTTCAAAGCTCATACTCTGAATCATTACAGGATTTGTAAATACACCCATTGTGTGTCCATATCACAACATAGTATGACTTCCTGTACATATATTTTTGTTTTAAATTTAAAAAACATGATAATGAATAAGAGAACAATGTATGATTTCCTCTAGTCTTTACCTGTGTATGTCCCTTTGCTTGCCCAGCATTAGTTCAATCTGATGCCTAAAATTCTCTTCTATCTTGCTTTCCTCCCCACAACTTACCTTTTTTGGTAGGAGGAAGTAGATATATGTATATTTATAAATCTATCTTTTAGCCAGAGACAGAAATGATGGAAGAAAAAGACCTGGGGCTTCTGACTCATCAACATCAACTCACGAACATCCTCACCAGCATTTGGTGTTATCAGTGTTTTGGATTTCGGTATTCTAACAGGTGCGAAGTGATATCTCATTGTTTTACTTTGTAATTCCCTGATGTTATACTATGTTGAGCATCTTTTCGTATGCTGTGTGACATCTGCTTTGGTGAGGTTCAGGTCTTTGGCTCATTTTTTAAATTGGGTTGTTTACTTCCTTACAGTTGAGCTTTAAGAGTTCTTCCTATATTTTGCGTTATCAGATTATCAGATAAGTCTTTTGCAATAGTGTTTTCCCAGCCTTTAGTGTGTCTTTTCATTCTCTTAACAGTGCCTTTTGCAGAGCAGAAGCTCTTCATTTTAATGAAGTCGAATTTACCAACTTCTTTATTTTGGTGTTGAATCTAGAAAGTCACAGCCAAACCAAAAGCCACCTAGATTTTCTTCTGTGTTACCTTCTGGTAGTTTTACAGTTTTGTGTAAATACTTCAGTTTTTAAAGTACTATTCCCTACTCCATTTGTCCAAACATCTGAAAACTCCCAGGAAAAAAAATGAATGTATTCTGGCCTGATTTTCTGGCTAATTATTTTCTACTTTCTTTTATGGATTTAGATCGTCTCAGTCTGTAAGTCTGTAAAAAAATGAGTATTTTTCCTTGCAACAATTTTCTATTTCCTTTCTGTTAATTGTGTGAGTTAAGAATAGAGTGCAGAGGGGATGCAAAATTAGAGAGGACTATTATCTTTATAATAATGATGAGATGCTTCCTAGTAAAACTTGACCTATACTTTCAGTCATCTTTAGCACAACTAAAGGATTGACTCTACCATGGAGTCTATAAATGTCCAGGTACCATTGTCAAGGCCAGGACAGACCAGATTGAGGAACAGAACATGAGAGCAGAGAAGGTAGAGGCGGACACAGAAGAGAAGTCTCCCAAGTTTCAGGAGTTTGATAGGCCTGTGCCCAGGGCAGGCAGGCATAAAAAAGAGTGTTAAGTTAGGCTTCGTGGAAATATGTGTAATTATTTTCTTCTGATGTTATTTTAAACTCCCAAAAATATTTTTTAGATTTTGAAGCATTTGGGAAGAATTCATTTTTAATGCAGAAAAATAAATAAAATTCCAAAATTTAAACACACACAAAAAAGGATTGAAAAACAGTAATATTAAATATGGAAAAAATAGATTGGATAAAATGAAATGCCTTGCGTCTGTACTTCTCTTTACTGTCCTGAGACAGAAAAGGGAGGATACTGTGGGATGTAATGAAAACAGTCAGAAAAAACCTGAGATTTTATTAAACGCCTCTGGACAGTGAAGCCTTTCAGATGTTGATAAGATCTGTAGCTACTGATGATATCAAATGTTTCTCCTCATTGGTGAACACACAGCAGAAATACTGATGTCATTCTTTGAATTTCTTTCTATATTTAACTTAATACAAGGTCATGCCCACCATACAACTTTGCATCTTAAAAGCATGTCAATCAGGCCGGGATTGTGCCTTTTGGTGAAAACACCTAAATTCCCTTTACTTTTATTTTTTAAAATTTTAATGTTTATTTATTTTTGAGAGAGAGAGAGAGACAGAGAGAGACAGAGTATGAGCGGGGGAGGGGCAGAGAGAGATGGAGATACAGAATCTGAAGCAGGCTCCAGGCTCCGAGCTGTCAGCACAGCTGACAAGGGGCTCAAACTGCCAAACTCCAAGATCATGACCCCAGCCAAAGTCGGACACTCAACCGACTGTGCCACCCAGCTGCCCCTAAATTCTCTTTACTTTTATCATTCTGATAGAGTTGCTTTTTTTCCTCTCTGTATCCTTGAGGGAATAAGAACAATGTTTATGGTGTTCATTGGAAGAGTGGTTAGGTTATCCGGAAATGTCCTCTCTGTCCCTCACTATACCACTTGTTCTTCAGTTTTCTCCCTGTTGTGTCATGACCGTAGCTAACAGTACAGACTACTGTATTACAGCAGGTACGGTGCTTGGCCATCTGCATTGATTGTCTTGTTTCATTTTCATAGTCACTGTAGGAGATCGTCATTTCCATCCCCACCTAACACATTAAGAAGATGAAGCTTGGGGATGAGTCACTTGCCCAGGGTCACAGGGCGGTGGGCCTTCTGGCTCCAGAGCCAGCGCCCTCTGCTGCCTCATAGCCGTGTCTTCTCGTGAGTGTCACAAAACTGAAACAGCGAGTATGTCCAATCTCTCCAGATTATTCCAGATCTCTGACTGGTTTCTTGCTGTCACTTGTTCCTCTACAGTTTATCCCATACACAGTTACCACTGTGGTTTACAGAAAATGAAACCTACTCCTGTTATTTCCTGCCTCAAACCCTTCAAAGCTTCGGTATCCACCCCCGCCCCCCACACCGCCCTAGAATAAGATCTAACTATCTATGCATCCGAGAGCCTCTCTGTGAGCAGGTCTCTGCTTCCTAGCCCTCAGCGTTCCCTTCCCACACTTACACTGCAGCCTCAGGGAATGCTTTGTTCCACACACACATTCCACGGTCTCCTAAGTCATTTCTGAAACACGCGAGCTATTTTTCCCGCACAGGGAGTTCTCCCATGCTAGACCAAAGCCTCATTCTTTGGGGAAAACACCTCCTGCTTCTCACCAAGAACACTTTCCCTACCAAACACCTCTCTGAACCCGACACTCCCCTGGGGGATGTGCTCTCTTCTGCACTAGCAGACGGCCCCCTAGAATTGCATTTACGTCACTGTGTTATAGCCTTAATACAGGGATCTGGCTCTCCCACTAGACAACAGGTTCGTTGAGAGCAGGAGAGGCCTCATTCACTTTTAACCCCATCTGAACATTGAGGAGGAGACAGATGCTGGCAGGTGAAAAAGCCACCCAGGGACCTTGAACCAGGGTCTGGGGTTTCTGACTTGAGTCACTGTTTGAGAGGGAAGCTTGGTAGCACTGCATTTCACCTGAGCCACTTCTGAGGCCTGCAACTCTGGGAAGCTCGCTGAACCTCAGCTGTGTTTTCGGCTCCTGAGCAGTTTGCTGTAGATGGGGCAGATCCTAAAAAGAGGGGCTTGGTGTCTGTTAAACTGAGTGTTCTGGTCTCCGAGAAGGACCAGGGCTAGGAAACACACAGACCCAGGCATTGATCAGTGTTGAGGAAATTCCTCAATTGCATCATGGCTTCCTCAGAAAAACTTTCACTGACAACACCCATGTTTTATTTTATAAACATCATGGCCCTTGTACGTAACTGCCAGACCATATATCTTAATCCAACGGGCTTCCTCTTTCAATCCAAAGCAGTCTGGTAAAGAACAAAACAGCCACGCTTTGTATGATACAGAGTTACTTTTCTCTCCAGTTTTTTTCAGATTGAAGTGTGACTGAATGACACCTTCTCCTTTTTTGCAAACCTAACACTGCTCATTTATTTCTTGGTTTTAATAAGTCACCTGCTTCAGTGTGTCAGCTTTCCCAAAGAGAAGACTGCCCATAATAGAACTATCTTGATAACTTAAAAATAAAGGCCAAGAAAGCAATTTTTAAAGGCACTATCCTGCTATTTTAAGTTCTTTGGAGATGTTGATGTCAAATCGTGCTATTGACTTAACCTGGATGACTTTAGTTTCAATTCATTCATTCAACAAGAAGTATTGAGTCCCTACATTTATAATAACACTCTAAAGTAGATCAAAAGGCTTGTTGTCAAGGAGCTGGCTAGATAATCTCCCAAGTTTGTAGACATGAATAAATCCTGATTTGTGTTGAATAAAGAGGATTTGTAGAACTGAAGTGTTTATTCATCTTCCTTTTTATCAAAGGGAAAAAAATCAGCTCTCTGGAGAGGGGAAAACAAATCACAGAACGTAAAACAATAGAGCTAGAAAGAGAAATAAAGTCCATAGTAAATCCCTCAAGATGTAGTCTGGAACCCAGGTGTTCCTTGAATTCATGGGAAAGATGTCATAGCAAGAGAAAGCCAAACTGTTTATTAAGCATTTTCATGCTTTGTTACAATAAAGTCTCAAATGAGAAATGTCATATCCAAACACCAGTGGGAAAAGGTATTTAAGTGCCTGACTTTTAAACAGATTTTTTTTAGCTAATCATGTGTTACATTACCTATCTCTCCCTTGTCCTGTTTGTGAAATAAGAAAAGTTGTTAGATCATTTTCAAAGACAATCATAAACTGTGGATGTAGAAATGCAGTTTTTCTCACATTTATACAACCTAACACAGACACACACACACACACACACACACACACACACACAGAGTATTTCAGAAGTACTTCTACCATTCTGCACTGCCTTCACTTCTGACTCTTCTTTCCTAACTATAATTTATATAATTCACCCCAATTATTTCTTTTAGTTGTTTCAGCTATAAAGTGGGGACAGCAGTGCTTACAAATTAAATGAACAAATATATAAAAAGCCCTTATAATAATGTGGCACATACTAGGTGTTATCTAAAGGTTAGCTATTATTATTTATCTAAAAGCTATGATATTTTTAGAAACTAGACATTTCCTCTAATTTATGTCTACAACTCAAATGGCAACCCTACTGATGGCAAATAGGAGTTTACATAGTATTAAAAAGCACCTCTTCAGGGGCACCTGGGTGGCTTGGTTGGTTAAGCATCTGACTTGGGCTCAGGTCATAATCTTGTGGTTGGTGAGTTTGAGCCCCGTGTTGGGCTCTGTGCTGACAGCCCAGAACCTGGAGCCTGCTTCAGAGTCTGTGTCTCGCTCTCTCTGCCTCTCCCTGCTTGTGCTCTGTCTCTCTCTTTCTCTCTCTGAAGAAAATAAAAATAAAAATTTAAAAAGCTCAACTTCATAAAACGATGATTATAAAAGGAGGCTGGGGATGTCTAGGTTGAATTTTAAATGTGTTTGAGGGGCAGTCTTAATTATTTTTGGCAGTGACAAAAGCCCATTTGTGTTGCTCTGAAAATAAAGATGTGCACTATGAACATGGTATTCTAAAGCCATAAGTGACTTAGATTCAATTAGGCCAATTGGAGGCCTGTGAAGAAATTGGAGGATGAGGAATAGACAGAGGACTGATGAAGTACAGAACAGAGAGAGAGAGAGAGAGAGAGAGAGAGAGAGGAACTCGAATAAGCTAACTGGGCAGAGATGTATAGAGATGATATCATTGGAGAAGCAGAGCAAATTACCAAACAGGAGAAAAAAGAGGTAGGAAACAGAAAACTGAGGGTTGGAGAGAGGACAGAACATGTGGACAGCAGGTGGAAAGCGGGCGATGAAGATGTGAACTCACACAGACTAAGAACAGGCTGACAGCAGGTCCTACCTTAGAAGCAAAAGAGAGGGGAGAACAGGAGGGATTGTTTAAATCACAATATCTGAGTACTTGGCACCCAGGGGGCTCACTGACTGCTTCTCAGCACAGTGAAGTTGCTTGAACTGTTTGATACTTTCGCAGGTTGGATTCTCTTACTAGTACCTATTTTATACCACAGTTTCCACACAGAAGAGTAAAATGTATCTGTGCTTCAGAATCATTGTTGCATTTTATTTAACAGAAGCTGGCAGAAACAGCCTAGCCGGGCATCTAGGATGAACCAAGGAGAATACAGTGAAAATAGAGAAACGGGGGCTAAATTGATGGGCATTTACAAGACGGGCTGGAAGGGAGCTGAATGAATATTGAAAATAATTAATCTGAAAATGTCTCTTCCTTCTCTACTAGAAGGATGGTGACACTGTTCCCCAAGATAGGTTATACGGAAGGAAGAGCAGGTCTGGGGGAAGATAATGGTGAGTTATCTTACGTTCAGGCAAAAGGTACAAATAGGGACATCATCAGAAGATTGTTACAATAATAGGCAGAGATTTCCAAAATCCATTGGAATGGTAGAGACCAAATGGCCAGCAACAAACTTAGAACTTTGTCTTGGAGGAGTCAGGCTGGCAATGACATCGACATGAAGCTTTAGAAATCTGCATGGTAGAGCCACCTGGGTGGCTCAGTCAGTTAAGCCTCTGACTCTTTTTTTTTTTTAAATGTTTATTTATTTTTAAGACAGAGAGAGACAGAGCATGAGTGGGGGAGGGGCAGAGAGAGAGGGAGACCCAGAATGCGAAGCAAGGCCTCTGACTCTTGATTTCAGCTCAGGTCATGATCTCAAGGTTCACGAGCTCAAGCCCTGCATCCGGCTCTGTGCTGACTGTGTGGAGCCTGCTTGGGATTCTGTGTCCTCTCTCTCTCTCTATCCATACCCTACTCACATGCTCTCTTTCTCAAAATAAATAAATCAAGTTTAAGAAAATTAAAAGAAAAAAAAAGAAGAAATCTGCATTGTGCAGGAGGCTTAGAACCTCTGAGTGTCCTCCACGCCCAGAGAGAGCTCTCTTTAGAGAAAACTTGCAATAAATGAATCTTTTGTTTGTGAAGTTGTAAAGCCTTAGGAACTGTGACAGTCCTGCTGCCTCAGTCATAACCACAGTCACAGCCATAAGGAGTTGCTGCCTTAGCAAAAGCAGCAGTGGATACTAGCAAAGGGGGTCAACTACCAAAGAGGCGTTTTGGTACCAAATTCCACTCTGAGGGTCCTTTCATAGGAGAAGGTGACAATGTCCTTAGCCCAATCTGCTGAAGGTAAATAATATTCAGAAAAAGCGGCAGGGTTAAGAGAGGGAACCATAAATGACTGGAGCAGTTGGGGAGCTGCTGCATCTTGTTTAGCACTCCCTGATACCTGCCATAGGCGTCGTCTGGCCTCAGAGGCCCCAGGACTCAGCTGAAATCCATGGCAGCTAAGATGGGTTTTGACACTTTCTCACTTACTGGTGATCTTCCATTTCATATAACATGGGCAGTTCCCTTCCATGCAACCAGACTATAGGTAATGTAAGGAGCAATGCGCCGGAGAAGCCTGAAGACCAAAGTCTAAGGCACATGTCAGAAACCAGAAGCCCACAGCCAAGTATGTTAAAACACAGCCAAATTAAAAGGAAAAAAATGGAGTCATGAGTCACGACAAGAATCAATCGTGCAGACTGATAATGGGGAACACAGGGAGGAGCACCAACTACATCCATGTAACAGTGACTTGGACAAGCCACATCTCTGTGCCTCATTTTTCTAATCTGGAAAATGGGGTAATCGTGGTACTTTCTGCATAGGTTGTCATGAGGACCGAATGAATTAAATGTGTGATGTCTTCAGAGCCAGGAACACAGTAAACATTATCTAACTGGATGTTAAAAAATAAAATAAACTCTTTTCTTTAAAAATATTGACTTTGTCTCAGCCCGTTTCTCCATTCGGATGAGTCTTAGACACTATGTTGCTTCTTACACGCATCATGGAAAAGTTAACCAATTGCCAAATGTGTACCAAGACTCGCAAATTTCTCTATCGAACTTGTGGTTAAGCTCTCTCAATTTGGTTCATTCAACAATTGTACTCAGGATACATACATTCTGGGTTTGGTGAGCCTGGGCAAATGACTAGTTGCATCTACACTGGCTTTTCTCTTCTTAAGGTTACATGTAGGGAGAAAAATATCATTCTGATCTTGTGTTGTTCCTAAAAAGAGACCCCAATCAACAGTAAAAGAATATATTTCAAAGTAAAGAAACAACTATTAATAATAACAATTGCTGCATACTTGTTATTTCAATTGCTATGTCTTTTATTTCCTTAGGCTAATTTTATATTTGATAATAAGCACCTGGTTTGATTTTTTTCTATAAGCTATATAATTTCTGATTCTAAATTAATTCTTCTAATCAATATGTACGTATACATATGTATATACAATTCGCTTGACAATATTTACTCAGCCAGAAAAAGAAAAAAGCAATTTCCATTGAGAAGCTACTATAGTTTATGTACTAGGCTGTTCGTTGTTATGTTATTACATTTTTCTCATGTAATTCTTATGGCAAGCTTATTGGGTTAGCATTATTATCCCCGTTTTTAAAGGTGAGAAAAGAGAATGAGAGCAAGGGTAAAAACAAAACCAAGTAAGCAAGAGAGAAAGAGAAAGACAAGCTAGAACTATATTGTCTTGTATTATACTATTCTCTTATAATATTGCATCCAGAAACCTGTATTACATTTTTAAATCTTTTGTTGTCCCATTTTTGTAAATTATGAGTTCTATATTAACAATGAAATGATTGAAATAATGCAATGTTTTGTTTTTAATTTCAAATTTATTTTTTATTTCGGGCCTTCGTCTTCTAAGAAACTTCCAGGGAGTATTCACTCTGCTTAACACCGGTAAATGCTTGACTTATGACATCTTCCTGCTAGAGTCTTAGAATCTTCCAAGAATGAGGGCACAGAATTGCTCAAGAGCAAGGATCTAGTGCTGCATTTGAACATGATTCAATTCTAACCAATTTGGAGGCTGTTGATTTAAGGTTTAACAAAGAGTCCTTCTTGTTTAAAAACACTCAGGGCTTTTGATAATGCCACTGTTCCATCATAACTAGATACTTTACTGAAACAACAAACAGAAGGAAAGGTTCTCAAATTTTTAAACTTTTTTCTTTAACTTTCCAGATTTAGTTGAGTGGTATCCCTACTTTTTAAGAATCTAAATGTATCTGTTCAGAAGAGCTTCTCCTTTACTGGATGTACTCAGTAAAAAAGCTTCAGATTTCTTTGTTCAACAAAGCAAAAATGTTGACTGAAAATATCATCAAAAGTATTATCCTCTCAACTCATGTTTCTTTGATATGTATTCTCAGGTTAAGCCATCTAAGAGCACTAACAAAATGTCATAATATCTACTGCAGAAAAGTATCAAATGATAAATTATATTAGTTAACGTTTTTGTTGAAATAAAAGTAAGTGAAATCTACTTGAGCAAAATAGCAATAATAAATAACTTCATGGAAATACTGTGACATTTGTTACAATCCAGGAAATAATGAACTGGCCTTGAGAAGGACAGGAACTTAAGAAGCTCTGAGACCCAGTAGCAGAAATTCACGGAATCTCTAAATGCCATCTAGAATTATTAAGCTTCCAAAAGCTTTCAGAGTCTGTTGTGTTTTGGGTCAAAAATTCCAAATTCCTGGAAAGGAAAACCTGATTGGTCTAGCTAAGGTCAGGTGATCACCCTTGGATGGATCATTCCAATCACAATGAGAGGGTCTTAAAGTCCTTCTTAAAACCCTTCCATGACTCTGTTGTACTTCCAATCAGGTTCAAATATCATTAGTTTCTTACCAACTATAGACCCAGGTGCTCGATACACTTCCCCTCCAGAATTTTTACATGTTCTCTTGCTCAGAACCTTCCCCATTACACCTTCTACTTAATTATCAACGTAAATGTCATTTGACAGAGTTGTTTGAACTTTCGCATCTTTTTTTTTTAATGTTTATTTTTTTTTATTTTGAGAGAGAAAACAGTGCACAGTAGGAAGAGGCAGCGGGAGAGGGAGAGAGAGAATTCCAAGCAGGCTCTGCACTGGCAGTGCAGAGTCCAACAAGGGGTTCAACCCACCAACTGTGAGATCATGACCTGAGCCAAAATCAAGAGTCAGACACTTAACCAACTGAGCCACCAAGGCACCCTTGAATCTCCACATCTAAACTAGGTTTCCCCTGTTATTCTTTCTCAGAGTTCTATTCTATTCATTCATAAGACTTAGTGAAATTTGTAAACAGATATTTACTTAGGAGTTTATTTGTTTAATCTCTATCTTCTATTATCGCTAACTATAATTTATAAGAGGGCAGAGATTTTAATTCTATTATCCCAGTTTCAAAACTGAGATAGTGTCCAATACCTAGCAAATGATCTATGGATATTAGTGATTGAGTGAATGAAAGAAAGAAAGAAAGAAAAAAAGAAAGAAAGAAAGAAAGAAAGAAAGAAAGAAAGAAAGAAAGAAAGAAAGAAAGAGTGGTGGTTGATGGAATATCACCTTTATGTTTCAGGAGCAGTTCTCAAAGAGAGAAACTGGGCATCACCTTGCATAGTATCTAGCACTTGAACATGAAGACAACTGACTGCTTAATTGACAATTTGGAGGTGAAATTGCAGAATGTTTACTTAAAAATGATTTATATTTAATATTCTATGAAATCTAAGTAATTTTTTACTTTATATAGCCATTTTTTTCTTTTAAAGAAAAGCAAAATTTGATAATATTTATTTGGGGGGAGGGAGATGGAGATAAGACTTCTTTTGACTTCTTTTGACATATGCTGAACACTATGATTAGATGGCCATAGTAATATGAAAAAAGTATGGAGATGAAGAAAATTATCAAAATATAATGTGTCTTTGAGTCCTTGAAACTCATAAGAGCATGAAACAGTAATTATTAAGCAAACAGCTGAAAATTTAGCTTTTGCTTACCTGCTTAGAAAAGGTAGTAAAGACTATAGAGGATTGTGTGGATACCCACTTAATAGCAGGTCTGGTACTAACCTAAGTTACAGAGGACAAAACATGTTGTTTTATATTGGTGCCCACTTGCCAGTTGGAATTCTAGGCCTGGGAATTCATGCCCACATCAGAATACATTCACCGTAACCTGCTTCAACGTTTAATAGGACATGTTGGTGGATGGCCAGCCTCTTCATCCTTCCTCCTCATACCAATTTTCAAACTCTAATATGTTATAGGGGACTATCAGTAATGGGCTTCCTGAGTCCCAGCCATACCATATCCCCCAATGAATAAGGGTGTTTAGGGGATCACTTAAGCAGAATTAGTGCTTTGGGATGAAACATAGTCACCCAAACCATCAAACATCTACAAAAATGAGCCCAGTAGTCTTCCTCCACCAAAACCTACTTTAAACCATCATGGAAGAAAACGACACTGCCTGGGACCACAGGGACAGGAAAAGCAGAGCAAAACTTGTATTAATATTATACATATTCTCTTGATTTGATCCACTACTGTGCAAGAATCTGGGCCCAAATTTATGTCTAGATTTTATCTAAGGCTCAGTTGGCTTCAAAGCCTGATAAGCATTCCCCCTCCTTACCTTTCCTCTGTCCCATCCACCACTTCTCAGGTTTCCAGTATAATGACAGGAAATTTTATGTCTCAATGCCTACTACCTCCTTTCCCCACTGCTCTTATACGATCTAAGAGTGGTCTTTCAGTCAAGCAAGAGGGTCTCCTTCCCTAGGATCTGCCTTCCAAAGGGTTCCACATCTCACAGAAACACACACACACACACACACACACACACTCACACACACACACATGCACACACACACACACATGTATTAAATGCAGGAGTGTTTCTGTCACATGGTGACCCAGCAGTCATGACTGGCACAAGATGAGGCACAATCCAAAACATCTACTCTTATGAGTATTGTCATTCAGGTCTCAGAAAATGCTGGCTCTCTTGCCATTTATCCTAGAACACAATGTGATGGCATCTGAATGCTGTGAAGGTCTGGAGTTATGCCATTGCTGGCATCAACAAGAGTATTGCTTGGGAATGTGAAGAAGATTTGAGTGGCAGAAGCACTTAGTAACAGAAAAAACAAAAAATTATCATCAAATCCTGTTTCTCAGATACTATGAATATAATAAACTTCTGCAGAATAAAGTCTCTTTTCCTACTAATGCTGAAAGTCAAATGTCCTGTTTCTCTCTGTGTTCCAATTTCTGATTTCCAAATTAGTGTAGTGTTGGCAACAGTTGCTTTTTTTTCATGGCTCATGAACATTTTGCTATAGTAAACAAGTCATATTACTCAAGTTTAAATACATGTAGGGGCTCAGTGGAATGCGGGGTCTCCCTGGGTGTGAGGGGGCCAGCTCTGCAGGGTCCTCAAACCCCTTGAGTGAAGTTTTGAGGTCCCTGGACTCTACCTCAGGGGACCAGACCCTGTGCAGTGGAAGAGATATGAAAGACTGAACTGATAGAGGGGAGTCTAGGAAAAGGTTGGCAACCTGCCCTTCCTTCCCGGGGGTGGTTTGAGATGGAGGAAGGGGCTCTTTTATTGCAATAAAATAAAGTTGAAAACCTGAATTTATATGTGGAGATCTCAATGTAATACCATGAAGCAGGTTACTGACTTGATATTTTCTTTCTTACAATGACATCTACAGTAACACTGAAACACTAGAATTGATAATGATGCTATTTGTATAAAAGTTCTTGATAACATATATTAGATTTTTCAAAACAATAAACTAAATATTACCTTATTTCAATAATTTTTACTTAAAACTTTAATATTCAACACTTTAATCTGTAGTCTGACTTTAATGGATAATTTAAATGTTTTGGTAAACCATATTAAATGTACTTTTTCAAATTTTCCATTTAATTTAATCTACATTGCAAAAAGTGCAAACTTCATCACTTTTCAATATAATTCCACTTTATTCTTTAATCCTTTTAATTCTTATCTAAATTAGTACATAAATTTATGCTGTTGTCTTGATTCTAATAATGCAGTTAGGGATTTCTTTAAAATTTTTTAAGCTTTTATTTATTTTTGAGAGAGAGAAAGACAGAATGCAAGCAGGGGAGGGGCAGAGAGAGAAGGAGGCACAGAATCCAAAGCAGGCTCCAGGCTCTGAGCTGTTAGCCTAGAGGCTGAAGCAGGGTTTGAACCCATGGACCATGAGATCATGACTTAGGCCAAATATGGATGCTCAACCAACTGAGCCACCCAGATGGCTCCCTTTTTATTTATTTTTTATTTTTTTATTTTTAAAGTGTTTTTAGTGATTTCTTTAAATGCAGGCAAGAAAAATTCATTTATGGGAATAAATAGAAATAACTTGTGAATTATGTACATCTTTACTACTCACCCTAATACTGTCAGCCCATCAAACAAACATCCAAATGCACAATAATTACACACAGTCGTCTTGATTCTTGGGCAACTTCCAGTCATATAAAAGTCCTAGCTTTACACATATGTTATTGTTTTGTCATTTGAAAGTATATTTGCCAAGGTGGGAGAATGGAACATATATAACAGTTTGCCAGCTTGAATTGTGATTTAAGTATCTAGCTTGTTGAAGTAAGTCAATATTTATTTAAACTTCATTTGACTCCTGCAACAGGCCTCTTAATATTAGAGGTAGATGTGGACTTACGGTTTCCTCTTTATAGCCCTTCTCTTCTTTATTACTCTTTTTCATATGCTGCTCTTGGACTCTTAATTGCAGGATTGGCCATTAAGCCCTGCCAGCAAATCTAGACAAACCATGGAAACAAAGTGAAAATGCACATAATGGTGATTCGATGTTTGGAGAGACTTGCCCTACTGGTAGGAGCTATACTGTGTACAATGTGGCCCCATGGAAACAGTGCTGATTTAAGCTTGCACAGAGATATGAGGCAGCATGTACACAATTACTTGTTGCGTGGAGTGCAGTAAGTCTTACGCTCTTGTCCCATGACACATTAGGGAGATGCCTTCAGTGGCCCATAACCATTTGATTCTAGCTACTATCATGAGGTCTCTCTTTTAGAATCTAAAGCGATTCCTTTATTTGGGGAGGGGAAAATAAGAGAAAAGCCACTGATCTTCTTGCCTCAGGAGGCTGCAGTTATATTTTTTGTTCATCCCTAGAGCCCATGACTTTCCACAACTCTCTTCAATTTCATTTCACACTTGACAACTAAACATACTCATCTTCTTCAATTAATTAATAAACTTGCATTAATGAACTTTTTTAGAGCAGTTTTAGATTCATGGAAAAATTGAGTGGGAAGAATAGAGAGTTCTTATATACTCTCTGCCTCCACGCATGGACAACTTCCCATATTTTCAACATCTACGATAAATTTGTTATAATTGGTGAATTTACATTGACACATGATTTTCACCTAAAGTTCACCTACAAAGACAGTTTTATCCCCTCGTTCCCAATTTGTGAACTTTTTTTTTTGTCTTATTGAATTAGCTCGCACTTCTAGTACTATATAGAAAGCAGTGGTGAGAGGGAATATCCTTACCTTATTCCTGAACTCAAAGGGAAAGCTTCAAGTTTCTTGTCATTAATACATGGTAGCTAGGTCGTAAATGTTCTTTTATCAAGTTGAGGAAGTTCCCCTAAATTCATAGTTAGCTGAGAAGTTGTTTTTTTTTAAATCATTAATGGGTGTAGAATTTTTTCAAATGACTTTTTCTGCATCTATTGATATAATCATGAGAGTTTTTTTCATTTGGTCTGTCAGTGTAGTGAACAATAATAATTAGTTTTCACATGTTGAACCAGTCTTTCATACCTGGGATAAATCCCACTTGGTTTTGGTGTATAATTCTTTTTATACATTGTGGATTCAATTTGACAACATTTTGTTAAGGATTTTTGCATGCAACTATGTTTCATGAGAGATATCAATCTATAGTAGTTTTGGGGTATTTTGTTTTGTTTTGCTTTTGTGATTTCTTCATCTGATTTTGCTTTAGGGCAATGCTGGTTTCAGAAAATGACTGATGATGAATTTCCTCTATTTCTGGAGGAAAGTCTAGAGAAATGGTATCATTTCTTCCTTAAATATTTGGTAGAATTCATCTGTGAACCCATCTGGGCCTGGTGATTTCTGTTTTGGAAGTTCATTAATTATTGATTCAGTTCCTTTAATAGATATAGACCTATTCGGATTATCTATTTATTTTTATATAAGCTCTAGCTGCTTGTGTCTTTCAAACAATTGACCATTTCATCTAGGCTATCAAATTTGTGAGCATAGAGTTGTTTATAATACTCCTTTATTATACTTTTTATATCCATGGGATCCATAGTGATGTACCTTCCTTCACTCTTCATATTAGTAATTTGTGTCTTCTCTCTTTTCTTATTTAGTCTGGCTAGAGGTTTATCAACAAAGAATTTGTTGATTTTCTCTTTTGATTTCTTGTTTGCAATTTGATTGGTTTATGTTCTAATTTTTATCGTTCTTTTCTTCTATTTTATTTAGGTATAATTTGCTTTTCCTTTTCGATTTTCCTCAGTGGAAACTTATATCCTTGATGTTATATCTTTCTTATATTCTAAAAATAAGCATTCAATGCTATGAATTTCCCTCTAATCCCTGCTTTCGCTGTATCCCACAATTTTTGATAAGCTGCATTTTCATTTTCATTTAGTTCAAAATGTGTTTTAACATCTCTTGCAGTTTCTTCTTTCACCTGTGTGTTATTTAGAAATATGCTTTTCAATTTCCAAGTATCTTAGAATTTCCCAGCTATGTTTCTGTTACTGATTTCCAGATTAGTCACAGTGTGGTATGAGAATATATTATATGATTTCTATCCTTTTAAATTCTGAAGGTGTGTTTTATGGCCCAGGATGTGGCCTCTCTTGGTGCATATTCCATGTGATCTTGAGAAGAATGTAAATTCTGCAATATTAGATAAAGTAGGCTATAGATGAAATTATATCGTTGATCAATGGTGTTATTGAGTTAGACTATGTCCTTACTGATTTTCTGTCTGCTGAATCTGTCCATTTCTGATAAAGGAGGGTGAAGGTCTCCAACTAAAATAAAGCGTAGATCTATTTCTCTTTGCAGTACTGTCAGGTTTACATTCATGCATTTTGACACTCTATTCTTAGATTATTATGTCTTCTTAGAGGATTCACATTATCATTAACTAATACTTCTTTTTATTCCTAATAACTTTTCTTGCTCTGAAGTCTGCTCTTTCTGAAATAAATATAGCCAGTCCTGCTCTCTTCTGTTTAGTGTTAGCATGGCATAGCTTTCTTCATCCCTTGACTTTTGATCTCTGTGTCTTTATATTTAAAGTGTATTTCTTAGGGACAACATAGTGTTGGCCTTATTTTTTGATCCACTCTGACAATCTTTTAATTGGGTATTTAGAACACTGACATTTAAGGTGACTGTTGATATAGTTGAATTACTATCTCCCATATTTGTGATTGTTTTCTATTTGTTGCTCTTCTTTGTTCCAATTTCTGTCTTCGGCACTTGTTTCACCCTTTGTGGCTTTAATTGAGTATTTTATATGATTCCATTTCCTCTCATTTCTTAGCAAAGTAATTATACTTCCTTTTTTACTTTTTTTAAGTGATTGCCTTAGAGTTTGCAATATACATTTATAAGTAATAAAGTACACTTTCAAATAACACTGTATAGCTTCTTGGATATGTGAGTGTCCTATAATAACACAGTATTCCCATTTCCTCCTTTCTATCTCTTTGCTCTATCATTGCTATCATTCATTGCACATATACATAAACATATACATATGAATAAGCATATACAAATACAATGTCGCTATTATTATTTTGAACAAACTGTTAGCTGTTAGATCAATGAAGAATAAGAAAAATAAAAGATTTTATTTTAACTTATTCTTTTACCAACCTTCCTCCTTTCTGTATGTAGATCTGAATTTCTAACCTGTATCATTTTCTTTCTCTCCAAAGAACTTCTTTTTTTGTATATTTTTTTAACGTTTATTTATTTTTGAGACATAGAGACAGAGCGTGAGCAGGAGAAGGGCAGAGAGATAGGGAGACACAGAATCTGAAGCAGGCTCCAGGCTCTGAGCTGTCAGAACAGAGCCCAATGCGGGGCTCAAACTCACAGACCCTGAGATCATGACCTGAGCCGAAGTCGGCCGCTTAACCTACTGAGCCACCCAGGTGCCCCTCTCCAAAGAACTTCTTTTCACCTTTCTTACAAGGCAGTTCTACTGGCAGCAAGTCCACTAGATTTTTATTTGTCTGAGGAAGTCTTTCTCTTTCACTTTTGAAGGATAATTTCACATGGTACAGAAGTCTAGGTTGGTGGGGGGTTTATGATTTTTTTTTCTCAATGCTTTAAACATTTCACTCCACTTTCTTCTTACTTGCATGTTTTCTAAGAAGTTGGAAGTTATTGCTATAGATAAGACATTTTTTCCCTCTGACTTCTTTCAAGAATTTTTCTTGGTCTTTGACTTTCTGAAATTTGAATGTGACATACCCAAGTGTAGTTGTGTGCATGTTATTGTTGTTGTCATTGTCATTGTTTACTTTTTGTTCATTTTTAAGCATTTATCCTACCTGTTTTCTGAACCTTCTTGATTGTGGTTTGGTGTCTGCACCAATTGGGGGAAATTCTCAATTATTAATGCTTCAAATATTGCTTCGTTCCTTTCTTTTTTCTCTGTCTGGAATTCCCATTCTGCATTTGTTACATCTTTTGCAGCTTTCCTTCAGTCCTCTGATATTCTGTTCTTTTTTTTCTGTCTTTTTTCTTCTTATTTTTCAGCTTTAGAAGTTTCTTTTGTCATATCCTTAGTCTCACAGATTCTTTACTCAGTCATATTCAGTCTATTAAGGAATCCATCAAAGGTATTCTTCATTTCTGCTACGATGCTTTTAATCTCTAGCATTTATTTTTTATTCTTTCTTAAAATTTCTATCTCTTTGCTTATATTTTTTCATCTGTTCTTGCATCTTGTCTCCCTTTTCCATTAAAGCCCTTAGCTTTTCGAGGCACCTGGGTGGCTCAGTCAGAAGATCATATGACTCTTGATCTTGGGGTCATGAGTTCGAGCCCCATGTTGGGCCTAGAGATTACTTAAAATAAAAACCTTAAAAAGGTTAAATAAAGCCCTTAGCATTTTAGTCATAGCTGTTTTTGTTTTTTTTTAATTCCTGGTCTGATAATTTCAACATCCCTTCCATGTCTGACTCTGGTTCCGATGCTTTTTCAGTGTCTTTATACTGTGTTTTTTGCCTTTAGTCAGTCTTGTAAACTTTTGCTGGAAGTTGGGCATGAGTACTGGGGAAAAGGAACTGCAGTAAATAGGCATTTAGTAACATAATGATACAGAGAATATGCCTTTAAGTAATTCAGCATGAAGAAGGGAAGTCTTCTATATTCCTAGGATTATGTCTCAGTCTTTTGGTGAACCTGTGCTCCTAGGCTGTGAGCCTCACAGCACTTCTCGTTTTTTCCCTAAATGAGATAGGCAGGCTGGCTGGAATGGCTGGACTTGGGTATTTCCCTTACCATAGTTATTTTAGGCTCAATAAAACCCCAACAAGTTGGGCTATGGTATAATAGTTTCTTGTGAAGGTAAGCTTTGTTAAGAACAGAATGCCCTGGCTTATTTCACATGGTCCCTTTTCCTTTCCTCCTGCTACAAGCACCGGGAAAATTTTCTCCAATATTCAGTGAGAAGATATAGTAGAAGAAAAAAAGTATGCCACCCTCCAGACCTATTGGTGGGTCCCTGGAGTTTTTAACTCAGAGTTGTCCATACTGAATTTCCAGCAGTTTATCAATTATAGTTCAGATTTTCTGACTTGGCACTGGTAACTGGGAAGTTTCTTCTCATTGGTCTCTATTTTGTTAGTTATTATTTTCCATATTTGTTAGTTATTATTTTCCATACACACTTGCCTGTTTCACTAGTTTCAATGGTGGCAATAGTTTCACAGGTCTGCCCTGTGGTTTCACTTTGCTGACTAATCTAAGAAGCATTGTTTACTTCTCAGTGTGTTCAGCTTTTGACTTGTTAGGATGGAGTGGCAACTCATAGCATTCTTTTTTAATTAACAAACATTAAAATATATTTAAATAAATGCATATGATCATATGTTACCTTAATTTACATTTTAGTCTTTCTTTTTCTCCATCCACCTTTGTCTGGTCCTGCTTCCTTTGCTTTCTTTTTATTTGTCCATCTTTGCCTGGTCCTCCTCTCTCTAACTTCCTCCACAAGCATTACTGCCTCTCTTTTTAAACCAAGACAACATGTTAATAGCCTTGTATGTAACCTTCTAGGTTCTTCTCCATGCTTTTACAGACCTGTATATATATGTACACATGTACACATTCTAAGTTACCTGATATTGGTTTGATAGGAATGCGATCATATCACACATGTTTTTCAGCATGTTACTTCACAAACCAAACCTCTTAGAAATTAGTGAAATTTAACTGGCATAGCTTTAATTTATTCTTTTTAATGTGTGCATAGTATTCAATACAGAGAATATGCCTTTAAGTAATTCAGCTTTGTTGCATTCTCATAATAGGATTCTCAAAAGGATTCTCAAGAGCATTCTTAAAAGACTCTTGATGTCTGTGACCCAAGGTTTAAGAAACCATTAGCTCAGAGTACACTATACTTGGAATCAGGAAAATACAAGTCTAGCCCTCACCTGTTTTGCTTTTATTATTGTCAATAAAATGTTATATATGATTTTTAAAGACCTATATATCTACACAGGAAAAAAATAGAAGAAAAAAGTTGGGGGGCGCCTGGGTGGCTCAGTGGGCTAAGTGTCAGACTTTGGCTCAGGTCATGATCTCGCAGTTAATGAGTTTGAGCCTCACATTGGTCTCTCTGGTGTCAGCATAGAGCCTGCTTTGGAAGGCAGCTATGCTCACCACTATACCACCAACGCTGCACAGCATAGAGCCTGCTTTGAATCCTCTCTTCCCCTCTCTCTCTCCTCCCCTTTCCTGCTTACTCTCTCTCTCTCTCTCTCTCAAATAAATAAACATTTAGAAAAAGAAAAAAAATTGGTAAAATCCATATCTAGTTGCTTCATAAAATGGCCAGTTAATGAGTGACAATTTTTCTTATGCAAAATAGACGTCTCGATAGAGGGGGAAGCAATGCTCTGTAGCGGCTGCTGCTAGCTACCATCCCAGTGAGTGATGGAGAGCAGCAGAATTCGGAGATGACCTCCAAAGTCACACACTCCAGTGTGTGAGTATAACCCCAGTGCTCTGTATAACACTTTCCCCTTAAACAGGTGGGACTGTGCCCATGGTGGCTTTTACTTCTGTGAGTACATTATATGGTGAGAGTGAAGGCAAGAGTCTCTTGATTTTGAGCTAGTCAAAAGGGAGGCTACCCTAAGTAGCCCTCAAATAACTGTAGCTTTTATGTTAAGATTGGAGGGTTGGAGATTTGAAGAGAGAAATATTTTCTTCTTCTGGTTTTAAAGAATCAAATAAGGGGCACCTGGGCAGCTTACTTCGCTAAGTTTCAGACTCTTAATTTTGGCTCAGGTCATGATAGCATGGTTCCTGAGTTCGAGCCCTGCTTCGGGCTCTGCGCTGACAGCGGAGCCTGCTTGGGATTCTCTGTCTCCCATTCTCTCTTCCCTTCCCCTGCTCTCTCTCTTTCTTTCTCTCTCTCAAAATAAACAAATAAACATTAAAAAAAAAATAAGAAGCAAACAGAAATGCTGTGAGAGTATACATGGTTAGGACCAGAAGACAGCTTCTAAGAGCTGGAAGCAAACCCTGGCCAACAGCCAGTAACAAAATAGGGCCCTCAGGGATGCCTCGGTGGTATGGTTGGCTAAGTGACTGGCTCTTGATCTCCGCCCAGGTCATAATCTCAGGGTTCATTAGATCAAGCCCCACATCCAGCTCCGTGCTGAAAGCACAGAGCCTACCTGGGATTCTCTCTCCATCTCTCTCTGTCTCTCAAAAATAAATAAATAAACCTTTAAAAAAAAAAACAGGGCCCTCAGACCTATAGTTGTAAGGAGCTAAACCCTGTCAACAACAAATGAGGAGCTTGGAAGAGGACCCCAGCCACAAAGGAGATCAGAGTCCAGGCTGGCATTGGGCTTCCAGCATTGTGAAACCCTGTTACTTCATGTCTGGATGACTGACCTACAAAGCTTTGAGATAATAAATGGGTATTGTTTTAAAGCACCACGTTTCTGGTGACTGGCCATGCAGCAACAGAAAACTAATACAGTGACCACAGACAAGACATGAAGTTTAGGCTTCACTACTCTAAAGTAAGAGAGTGGGCCCAAACGACTAGCTTTCTAGTTCCAGAACACTGTATTTTTATGATTCTATTATAGATGAAAATCAAACCTGCTACCATGATACTATTAGTCAACAGAAATGGTGTGTGTTTAAAGAGATAGCGTTCTTTTAGAACACTTGGTTTATTCTCAACCTCCCATTTTACAGTGTCATTAGAATGATCTGACACACAATTTTTGGTTTGGCAGATTTTGTAAGTATTTTGCATTGTAAATAAAAACTTCCAGGAAGATTTATAAAGAAACATTTGTTTTATGGGGTTGAATAAAATGGCAAGTCGCTGAGCAATAGTGAGGGAGAAAAGGCTTTGAAAGTAGAGGTCAATCACAATAGCCTATTTCTCAACATCGGCCATGAGCAGCGATGGTTTTGAGATAAAACCCTGAAGACTGCCCTCTAATCAAACCAGCGTGGAGCTGAATTTGTATTAGCAGGAGTTGTATGTGCACCATGTGTGAGGGGCCAGAACAATAGAACACATTTCACCGAAACAGAACACTTTGTAGTTTTAGCTGCACTCGAGACTACTGGAGAGTTTACTTTGCAAGATGATGAAATCATTAGCATGTCCCCTGCCTATTCCTTCAAAAGAGAATGAGAATTTTAAGATAACTCTATTAAAATACCAACTCGAAAGATCTTTTTTATAGTTTTATTTTTTTAATTTAATTTTGTCTTTTTGAGAAAGAGAGTGCATGCAAGTGGAGGAGGGGCAGAGAGAGAGGGAGAGAATCTCAAGCGGGATCTAGGCTCAGCACAGGGCTTAACACAGGGCTCGGTCCCATGATCAACATGGGGCTCGATCCCATGACCATGAGATCCTGACCTGAGCCAAAATCAGGAGCTGGCCACTTAACCAACTGAGCCACCAAGCACCCCACTTGAAAAGGTCTTGAGCCATATATCTCTCTTTTGAGAAAAAACAAAAAAGCATATAAGTAGCATTCCACTGCAAACTCGTTCTTGTACTAGTTTCCTAGGGCTACTATTATCACTTAGTGGGTGGCTTAACCACAAGAGCTGATTCTTTCACAGTTCTGGAGCTAGAAGGGTGAAATAAAGGTGTGGGCCATGCCCCCTGCAGAGGATCCAGGGGGAAATCCTTCCGGAGACCATCAGAATTCCTTTGTTTCCTTGGTTTTTGTTTTTGTTTGTTTTGCCTCATCCCTCCTTTTCTTCACATCACTTTTTCCAACATGTAGGTTGGAAATCTTCTTTTTCTTTCTCTTCTAAAGGTGCTTGCCATGGGATTTAGGGCCCATCTGGATAACCCAGGATGACTTACTCTCAAGATCTTTAATTTAATTACATTTACAGAGACCCTTTCATTCAAATAAGGTAAGAATTTTTTTTAAACGTTTTATTTATTATTGAGAGACAGAAAGACAGAGCATGAGCATGGGAGGGACCAGAGAGAGGAGGAGACACAGAATTCGAAGGAGGCTCCAGGCTCTGAGCTGTCAGCACAGAGCCCGACGCGGGGCTTGAACTCACAAACCATGAGATCATGACCTGAGCCGAAGTCAGACGCTTAACCGACTTAGCCTCCCAGGTGCCCCCAAATAAGGTAACATTTATGGGATCCGGGTATTTGTACCACATCATTTCTTTTGGGAATCACCATTCAACCTACAACCTACTACAATGCTTCTTTTTGTTATTATCTGTTATGGGCTGAATCTGCCCTTCTCCACCCACCTCCCCCATTCATATGTTGGAGTCGTAACCCTCAGCACCTCAGAATGTGACCTCATTTGGAAATAGGTTGTTGCAGATGTGATCAATTAAGTTCAGACGAAGTGCTTAGGATGAGTCCTAATCCAATATTACTAGTATCCTTATAAAAAGGGGAAATTTGAACATCAGGAAGGACACCATATGAACATGAAGGCAAAGATTATATTTCTACGAGCCAAGAAAAGCCAAAACTTACCAGCGAACCACCAGAAGCTAGGTGGGAGGCCTGAAACATT
Organism: Paguma larvata; assembly: GCA_030068075.1. Taxonomy (NCBI): domain Eukaryota; kingdom Metazoa; phylum Chordata; class Mammalia; order Carnivora; family Viverridae; genus Paguma; species Paguma larvata. The sequence continues at coordinate 77,480,876 of CM057828.1, read as the reverse complement.
CTCCTCACAGCCCTCAGAAGGAAGAACCCTGCAGACACTTGTTCTTGGACTTCCAGCCTCTAGAACAGTGAGACAATACATTTCTGTTGTTTAAGCCACTCAGTCTGCGGACTTCAATATGGCAGCCCTAGCAGACGAATACATTATGTACACATAAATATTTTAAATGGCAATAATCAAATTACAATTTTGTAATCTATAATAATGTTGCATTTTATTTGCCAACATTCCACTGAAAGTCTGTTCATTTTCTACTTTATGAAAAATGCTGTAATAAACCTATAACTTCGTCCATGTGGCATTTCCCTTTTTTGTGGATTATTTCCTTTGGACATATTCTAAGAAATGGGACTCCTTTATCACAAGGTCCAGAACAATAAAAACATTTTGAGTGACTAAACATTTTAAGCCTTGGAAATGTATTGCTATATTGCTTTCCAAAAAGTTGTAACAATTTACCTTCTATCTGCTGGGTGATCATATTCGCCCCATCATTTGAGGGCATCATTTCAAGTACTGAAATACAGGTTTTTAGAACACATTTCCGGTGTATTCTCCAGTGGGGGGAGAGGTGACAAAGAGCGTATTTACTTGGTCCTAACTTTCTCTCTCTCTCTCTCTCTCTCTCTCTCTCTCTCTCTCTCTCTCGCTTTCAGGCAGTCACCAGAGGAAATTAGTCACAGTGTCTTTAGGCTACACGTTTAATCAAAGAGAGCCCAAGGGAAGAGGATTCAAGATGGGAAGGGAATTCTTTTTAATGCAAGAAATCACTCATTTCATTAATTTCAACCTTCCTGAGTTAAATTTTATTTCTTTATTCGTATGTCGAGGGTTGTAATGAGCATATGTGAAGACAGCCTCCAGGGCAATATTCATTTTTGGCTCTTAACACACCATATTTATTTGGGAAGTTACCTTCCACCTTGTTCAAGGAAGTAGGTTGGGCGTTGGCCCGCGTTCAGCCCTTCCTCGCTGAGGACGGCTCACTCCCTTGCCTGTCTATCCCTCTACAAGGCTTCCCTGACAACGGATCCAGTTTTTCCGTTTAACTGTAACAATGACCAAACCAAATCTGCAAAAACGCTACCAGGCTAAGAAGCAAAACGTCCCCTCCCCCCGTTGAAGCGCTGCTGAGCAAAGCTGGCGCGCTGCTGTTCCTGCAGCCCGCATCTCTGGTCCTTTCCAGTCTCCTATCCACCTGCCCACTCGCACTCGCACTCCACGCAGGCGGGGCCTGATGTCTGCCCTCCAAACCTGCGGTATGAGGAAAGCGTGCCTCTACCCCTGCTGGATTTTTAGGACACGGCGCCGGTGTCGGTCATTGCAGGGCGCCTCCGCAGAGTCTGGAGCAGATACAAGAGTATCCCTCCCACAGAGCGTGTGGTACCCAGAACCTCAGGGAGCTCGGATTTGAGGCTATCGTTTCTACAAGGGTGGATGGGGAAAGGTGTGTCCTTCAAGCGTTCAGACCAGAACCTTAGACTTTCTGGGTCTCTCTTTTCCCCCCTCCTTCCCTCCTCCTCGATCTTTCTCAAGGTGTGGGAGCTCTTCTTTTGAAGACCAGAGAGGGGCGCCTTTCTAGCTCCCTTTCCCCTCACCCACAGATGAAAAAAAAATGAAGGAGGGGGGAAAAGCCCGGGAGTAATTGCGAGCGGCTGTGCTGGGTGCTGAATGAATGGAAGCTGCGGGGCGGGCCTGCGCGCACCGTGCCGTCTCCCGGCGGCCTGTAAGGGCCCTCGCCAGCCGCGCGCCCTCCTCCCGCCCCGGGCTCCGGCTGCCGCCGCTAACGCGCCCCACGCCGAGGCCGCGGCGGCAACCGGGAAGGTCGGAGGGAGGGTGGTTTCCTCCCGCCCCACACCCCGTCTCCGAGCCGGATATACAGAGTGTCACGTTTGGGAGCCCAAAGAGGAGAGCGCTTTCCCTGCGGCGGGAGTACTTGCCGGAGCCTCGGGGAAGGGCCGGGGTTTACAGGACCACTAGTTGAACCCCACCGCGCCGGAGGAGCAGGTACGCCAGGGGCCGCAGCCCCGCGCTCGCCGAGCCCCCGCCGCGGAGGCCACGCCGGGCTGGGGGCGGCCGGGGGGCAGGCGCGGGCGGGGGGCGCGGGAGGGGCGGGGCCCCGAGGGCCCCGAGGGAGGGGGGGCGTGTGGTCCGGGGGGGGTGGCAGGAGGAAGAGGTTTTGGAGGCTCTGCCCCCTGGCAGCCAGCCGTCAGCCGGCGCTTACTGCCCGCCGAGATGGAGCGCGCTGAGAGTGGCAGGGCCCGAGAGGGTTAATCTGGGAGCCGCGCCCGGCAGCCAGGATGCAGGGAGACGGGCGCCCGGCCGGGTCTGGCGGCGGCCTCCTTGGCCCCTGGAGCTATTCCTCAAGAGAGCGCGGTGACTCCGGGCCACGTGTGGAGCTGCGCCCTGCCCGCCGTCCTCGGGGCGCGGCAGACGGCCGGCGCGCGCTCGCTCGCTCGCCGCGAGCCCCACCCCGGGCCGCGCGTCCGGACCCTCCCACTCCCCGTTACCCATTCCCACTCCCGCTCCCGCCTCGCCGAGGCCGGGAGCCCGAGGCCGGAGCGCGCAGGGGCGGCCAGGGTGGGGTCTGCCGCTGTCGGAAGTTTGCCGCCTCTCCCTGGGGCCTGCGCGTCGTAGAAAGAGCAGACGCGGAGCAGAGCAGGTACCAGGAGACTCCAACTGGAGTAGATGGCTTTCGGGAAGGCTGCTCACATCCCTGGGGAGGAAGAGAACCCTTGGGGCAATTCCATTCCATTAAAAGGATTAACCAACTTGTCCTAGAAACCAGAGGAAAGCATCCCATCTATCTACCAGCTTTCTACTCTTTCACCTTTCGGGTTGAATTATGAGCCCTTATTCCTTGATGGACGAGTTACCTAGTGTGAGCTACCAGGTCCTCGATGGATATACGAGGGCGTTAGCGCTGGTTGAATCATGTGGAGTGCCCCATTGTACCAGGAGCAAAGACAGAGTGGGGACAGCAGAGTGACCAGGAAACTTAAGTTAGTCATACTTCTTAACTTGTAGATGCTCCATCAAGAGAAGTTCTGTGGGAAAGGAAATTTGAGAATTACCCTGTGGTTTCCATTATTCGTCTCTCTACCTCCATTTTTATGACTTGTCTAAGGAGCACGGTTAGTCCGAAAGGGCAAAGGGAGTAAATAAAAATTTAGGGCAACCACTCGAATTGCAAGAGCAGGCTTTTCAGCAAAACCCACGTTTAGGGATCTTTGTGCGTGAGACTTCCAGGAGATGGCCATGGAGTTTTACCAGCCAGACTGAGGTGTCAAGTATTTCATCTGTAGTGTTTCTCAGGATGCTGGGCTTTAGAGTACTCTTTTTCTATTTCTGAGGGCATTTTCTGCACCTGCTTAATTAACAAATTCCTACCTTACCCCAGTTTCTATCATTGGGTTGTGATTATCTATAAAATAAATGCTATAAATCACTATAAGTTGGTACCTTGTACCATGAAGCATTTCTCCTTTTTTTAAAATGTGGGATGTGACATCTAATTACAGAAGAGGGAGAAGCTTTCTTTAAGCGGGTGAAAAATCAATAAGATAGCTCATGGTTGGGTATCGTGTTGGGGTTTGTGAAGAATATGGTCATCTTGAACATCTCACCATTTGCTTTTCTATATCCAAAGATGCATTTTGAGTGTATTTCTTTCTGGCAACATCTGGGCAGCCTTAAAAATTCTTCGTTTTTGTATTAACTTCAGTGCAGTCATGAAAACTCACTCATTCACGTGCACAGTCTCCCGAAGAATCATGCACAGTGACCAGGAGCATGGTCTTCCTTGACACTCTGGGCTCTGTGAGAGCATGTTTTTACTCCTGAAGAATGGTTTTGTTAACAGAGCACCTTAAGAACCTGATAAAAAGCTATGGGATATGAAAAACAAACATATGCATATTAACACAGAATTGTGCCTATGGTTTCAGGAGTTCACAGCCTCCTTGATACCCAACCAAACGTTAGACGTGCAGAGACTTTGGGCACACTAACCACTCAGTCACACGGGGCTCTGGACTCAGAAGGGCCTTGCACTTGTTTTAGCATTCTGCTGTCACTGTCAGCTCTCTTAATAATTTTCAAACAAAGAGCTCCAAATTTTCATTTTATACTAGATCCTGCAAATTCCGTAGCCAGCCCTGATCTCAGCTTCACAATCCTGTTCTAGAACTTACTGCATAACAGTGTCGTCGTGTCATAGTAATCCTACGTTTCAGGTGCAGTCTCCAACACGAACTTGGAATTTAGCTGCTATGTACCTATGTCATTCAGCCCCTCTTCCCCATGCCCGGTTTCCTTACTGACTGAATAAAGATAACAGACAATACCTACTACTCTTCCTCTTAAAAGGTTGTTGTGAAGATACTCTAGGTAAAGAGGTAGTAATTGTAAAAGCGCCTACTTCCCTTGAATAATCCTGTAGTAACAAAGGCTTAACTTTTCTACTCCTTGTTTCAGAAGTAGCTTGAGGAAAGTTGGTCGAGTACATTAAAAAGGTTGCAGAACTTTTATAATAACCCTTATATTTTGATGGGGAAAAATAAAAGATAACTAAGGTATTCGGTGTTTTAAATGTTCCTTAAAAACCATTATTTGGACAAGATTGGAATTGGCGAGTAAACGTGCAGAATAACTTCTTGGATCTCAAGGATACTTCCTGAATTAAATGGATGTTTGGGTCTAATCCATCCAAAAATTGAACAATGAGAAACTGAGTCAACTATTGACAGTTAAGTTGGAAAAATCTACATTTTCAAAACCTTGAGGAAGTCCAGGGTTATATTTATTAAAATATTCTAGGAGATACCTAGCCGTGTAAAGTACACCCAGTCCTTCACTTCCTTTAACACTAGGAAAGGAGCTGAGAATCTTTGGGCAAGTTCTCTGTCCCCACTCTCCTCCTTTAACTACTTCTCTCATCTCAGAACTTCTCTTGACCCCAACTTTCATTCCCAGTATGATGGCGACACACACCAAAGTGTTGAGGAAGAATACAGTGAAAGGAAATGAGTCAAATCCCCATATCAAAGTCTTAAAATGGGGGCACTGAACGCGGTGGTTGGAGACTCTTTTCATACAACTATTCTGTGCAGAGGCATGTTGTGTACTTTAGCTTATTAAGTACTAGGTCCTGTACTCAATAGACATGCATCACTGGCAAGACAAAATATGTCAATAGAAGGTGTTCATTAACAGTAGTAGATGAGTTGTTACAAGGCAACAGAAGAGTAGACACCAAATGAATGGTGCAGGTCGTAAGTGCAGTGAGTTCCCAAGAAGAGAATAAAGTGCAATGCCTAGTGAAACTTAAGAGGAAGCTTACATGAGATGTTCCTTAAAGCTCTCCTCCAAATAGAGGTAAATGAAGGAGTCTTATGGCTGATTGGTGTGCAAAAAATGAAAATCTAAATGGAGCTAAAGTTTTATGTATGGAAAAGGCAGGAGATAAAACTGTAAGACAACTTTCCAGTAGCTGGATTCATTCATGTAATAAATAATTATTAAGCCCCCTCTGTGACCAGGCACAGTGCCAATTTTTCTGTATTTAGTGTTGAATAAAGCAGACATCTTATGGAACTTATAGACATAAAAAAAACATGTAACAACTTGTCGAAAGTAGTATGAAGAAGAACAGGGTGCTGTTAAAGAAAAAGCAGGAGCTGGCTCAGATTGGGTGTTCTGGAAAGGTCTCTTAGACAATGAAAGACTTAAATTGATAATTTGAAAGAAGCTTAAGGGTTGGCTTGGAAATAAAGCGAAGGAAGGAAAAGCAATCTGGGCAGAGGAAGTAGCAAATGGAAAGGCTGTAAGGAGAGGGAAAGGCGGGAAGTGTTCAGGGAATGGAGAGGAAGCATGGCTGGAGTTTGGGGAGAAATTGCTGTGAAGTTGGACATGAATATGGGAAGACAGGGAAGAGCCTGATCATGCAAAACCTCACAGATCTTGACATCGATCTTGAATTTTATTTTGGTGGAAAATCATTAAGACTTTGAAGTCAGGGACTGTATAATTTACATTTTAAGGAGACCTGTATGGGGACAATAAGGACAAAGGACAAGAAGGATCAAGAATTGGAAGAAGCGGGGTGCCTGGGTGGCTCAGTCGGTTGGGTGGCCGACTTCAACTCAGGTCATGATCTCGCGGTCTGAGTTCGAGCCCCGCGTTGGGCTCTGTGCTGACGGCTCAGAGCCTGGAGCCTGCTTCTGATTCTGTGTCTCCCTCTCTCTCTGCCCTTCCCCTGTTCACGCTGTGCCTCTATGTCTCTCAAAAATAAATAAACATAAAAAAATTAAAAAAAAAAAAAGAATGGGAAGAAGGAAGACAAGTTAGGGCAGAGTGCCATTAACAGTCCTGATGGGGAAGGTGGAGAGAAGTGGGCAGACTTGAGATTTTTCGTAAGGTAGAATTGATACAACTTGCTGATAGATTGGATATGGGAGGTGCATGAGGCAGAAAGAAGTGTGAGAATGAATTCTTTCAGTAGATACTGCTGGACGTTTATAATCCAAAGCAGTAGACTCATGTACATATGATTTAGAGTTGCTAGAAGAACTGAAAAATGAAGTGAAAACTGGTAGCCCTGCTTAGTACCTCTGGGAAATATCCCAGCTCCTGGGGTAGAGGTAAGAGAGAGAGGAGGGAGATACTTTTGTTTTTTATACTATCGTTTCTACTGTTGGGATTATTTTTAAACCATCATATATTTTATCATTTCTTTAAAAAGTTACCGCAGCAACAAATATGGCTCCTGTTTTGCTGGTTTGTGTGCATGAATGGAACACGGGGCCATTTCCTACCATGACAAAAATTAGGAGAGAAAGGTCTGATCCTTACCAAAGTGATTGGTTCTAAAACATAATTCACTCTCCTGCTGAAAACTTTTCTATTCTTCCCCCTGATTTATTTTGAGGTCTCCCAAAATGTAGTCTGTGGATCATTAGTATTTTGGGATATCAGTAACAGTTAAGTGAAGAAAAAAAAAGCTTTCCTGATCATTTAAGTTTGAGAAACACTTGATTTAACCAAGGTATGCTGTCTTATTGCAGGAATCCTCAGAGCCTTTAATTTACAAATGCACATTAAGAATCAAGAAAGAAGGGATATTTGATGTCACATTTCCTAAACTTATTTGACCTCGAAATGCTTTTTTTGGCAGAACATCTAACAGAGTCAGCATTCAGCATAATGTGCTTTGGGAAATGCTGCCCTATATTAATAGATTAAACCTTTTAACATTCTTAGCTCTCTATTAACCATCAACTTCTCTCATCCCTTTCATGCTACTTAGCTGGAAGAAAGTGGGAGACCAGAATTGACTCTGTTAATAGGCTTTAAGTTGATGATGAAACCATTCTGCTGTATGGATAAGAGATAAAGAGATATTCATAAGCAAGAGTTACAGCCTGATTGAAAAGAAGCTTTAATTTATTGATTGATTGACCAATTGATTGATTTAAATTTCTACTTTCGTGGCAAGCGAATGCAGGACCTCCCTGAGGTACATTCTGTCAAGTCTAGATTTACACAAGAGGAACCTTAAGCATAGATAGTAGGGAAGACTTCACAGATCGTCTCTTGTTCCATGGTAGGTCTGGGCCTTACTTGATGTTCATAATGTATCTCTTACAGGACAATACGATGTGAATGCGTAAGGTGCCTGTAGGAGCAATGATTTTGCAATGAATCTCCTATATCTTCTCTCCTCCTCCCCAGTGCATTTGCATGGTGGTGGGTTGGAGGCAGGAATGCAGTCTATGACCAAAGAGCAATGTACCCACCCAAAAGAACAGAACAGGAGAAACAGGTTCGCACAGCTATGGACTCTAACCATGGCTTCATCCACTCAGTGCTCTAGCCCAGGGGTGGCAAACTATGGCCTGAGGGCCAAATATGGCCCCTGCCTGTTTTTTTATATATCCCTTGAACTAAGAATGGTTTTTAGTGTTTTTAAATGGTTGAAAAAAAAAAAAAAACAAGAGAAGAATAATGTTTTGTGGCACAAGCAAATTATATGAAAACCAAATTTCAGTGTCCATAAATAAAGTTTTATTGGAAAACAGCCAGGGTCATGTATCTATTCATCATACTGTCTAGGAGCTTTAGTGTTCTACCCAGTAAGTAGTTGTGACCAGCAAAGCCTAATACAGCTAGCCCTTTACAGGAAATGCCAACCCCTGCTCTAGGCTATTAAACTTACTGGCAATAATTTTAATAGATTTGTTTTTCATTTGTTTTATATTTTAGGGGATAGTCTTAGTTCAGGTTGCTATAGCAAAGTACCATAGGCTGGGTGGTTTATAAAAACAGAAATTTATTTCTGACAGTTTTGGTGGCTGGGAGAGCTTCCTGGGTTTATAAATGCTTTTTTCCACAGTGGCTGCACCAATGTTCATAGATGTTCCAAGAGATTACTGCCTGCATTTTCTTCTAGGAGTTTTATGGTTTCGGGTCTCACTGTAGGTGTTTAGTCCATTTTGAGATTATTTTTGTGCATGGTGTAGGAAAGTGGTCTGGTTTCATTCTTTTGCATGTAGCTGTCCAGTTTTGCCAACACCATTAATCAAATATTTCCCCCATTGTATGTTCTTTGCCTCTTTTGTCATAGATTAATTGACCATATCAATCTGGGTTTATTTCTGGGCTCTCTAACCTGTTCCATTGTTTATAGATGCCCATCTTTTCACTGTAACCTCACATGGTGGAAGGGACAACGGAGTTCTCTGGAGTCCTTTCTCACTCTTTATAAAAAAAATTATTATTGAAGTATAGTTGACATACGTTACAATATATTAGTTTCAGGTGTACAACATAGTAATTCCACAGTTCTATACATTACGTAATGATCACAATAAATGTAGTTACTGTCACCATACGACACTATTACAATATTATTGACTGTATTCTCGATGTTGTACTTTTCATGCTTGTGACTTTTTTATTTTATAACTAGAAATTTGTACCTCTTAATCCCCTTCCTTTATTTTGCCAATCTCCCACCTTCCTCTCTTCGGCAAACACCTGTTGTTCTCTGCGTTTACGAGTTTGTTTCTGTTTTTTGTTTCTTTTTTAGATTTCACATGCAGTTTGTCTTTCTCTGTCTGACTTATTTTACTTGGCATGATGTCCTCTAAGTCCATCCATGTTCTTACAAAAGGCGAGATCTCATTGTTTTTTGTGATTGAGTAACATTCCGTATCCTTATCCATTCATCTATCAATGGACACTTGGGTTGCTTCCATATCTTGGCTATTGTAAATAATGCTGCAGTAAATGTATATATCTTTTCGAAATAGTGTTTTCATTTTCTTCGGGTAAATAGTAGTGGAATTACTGGATTATATGGTATTTCTCTTTTTAATTGTTTGAGACACTGCCATACGTTTTTCCACAGTGGCTGCACCAATGTAGTGGCAGCACTTTCCCATCAGTGGTGCACAAAGGTTCTTTTCTTACCAATAGTTGTTATTTCTCGTGGTTTTGATACTAGCCATTCTGAATGGTGTGAGATGGTATTTCATGTGGTTTTCATTTGCATTTCCCTGATGATTAGTGATGCTGAGCATCTTTTCATATGTCTGTTGGTGATCTATATGTCTTCTTTGGAAAGTATTTGGGTCCTCTACCCATTTTTGAGTTTATTTGCTTTTGTTGTTGTTGTTTGTTTGTTTTTTGGTGTCGAATTGTATAATTTCTTTATATATTGTGAATATTAACTTCTCATCAAGTATACCATTTGTGAATATCTTCTCCCATTCAGCAGGTTGCCTTTTTTTTATAATTTCCTTCAATCACCAAGACTTTTTATGTTTATGTTTATGGTTTTTTGGCTATTCTCTCCCATGCCTGAGGAGCTCTATCCAGAAAAGTGTTGCTAAGGCTGATATCCAAGATATTAATGCTTACATTTTCTTCTAGACATTTTATGACTTCAGGTGTCATATTAGGTATTTACTCCATTTTGAGATTATTTTTGTGTATGGTGTAAGAAAATGGTTCAGTTTCATTCTTTTGCATTTCCAGTTTTCCCAACACCATTTAGCAAAGAGACTATCTTTTCCCCATTGTATTTTTACCTCTTTTGTTGTAGATTAATTGACCTTATAAACAAGGGTTTCTTTCTGGGCTCCCTATCCTGTTCCATTGTTTATAGATGCTCATCTTTTAATTGTAATTTCACATGGTGGAAGGGACAATGGAGTTCTCTAGGTCTCCTATATATAGATATTAATCCCATTTGGGAGAGTTCCACTCTCACAACCTCATCACCTCTTAGAGGTCCCACCTCCAAACACCATCACACTGGAGAGTAGATTTCAACCTAGAAATTTTGGGGAAACTCAGACATTCAGTCTATAAATTATACATAGATTTCCTAGAAGCTCCTCAATCATTATTGCCATTGGAGTCTTGACAGTGCTATTTATTGTCCATAACTAGTGTAGCTAATGTTACATGCCAATGTGGGGAGCAGAAGATACTGTTGAAGGTAATCACTTCTGAGACTTACTCAAACATTTGAACTCCTATGTGAAGGATGGGCACTCAGAGAGACATAACTAGAGCTCGAAGAGGTAGACAGGGTAATTAACTCTAATATTATTTAGTTGAAATCTGCTACCTGTAAGCATGAATTTACTGTAAGGTATCATTGATTTTTATTTCAATAATGAGGCAAATCTATTTTTTATTTATGTACCATTTTTTGTAAACATTTATTTAAAACAATTTTTTTAATGTTTATTTTTGAGAGAGAGACAGAATGAGAGTAGGGAGGGGCAGGGAGAGAGACACACATAGAATCTGAAGCAGGCTTCAGGCAGCACAGAGCCCAGTGCAGGGCTTGAACTCATGAACTGCGAGATCATGACCTGAGCCCAAGTCAGTCGCTCAACCAATTAAGCCATCCAGGTGCCCCAAATATTGATGGTTTAAGGGTGATAGTCGTAATTTAGGGGTAACAAAAATACACATTTCATTATCCCCATCCTACACTTATTGAGTCAGGAGTTTTGGCATAAGAATCCCCAGGTGCTTCATACATAACCAGCATAGCTCAGGTACAAAATGTGTGAACAATGGGTCCAAGTTCTTCCATGGGACTTAGAACCAGAAGGCAGGGTTCTTGAAGCTAGGTGCTTAGGGTTATCACTACTATCATGAAATCCTTCCAGGTCCGTGTATGCAGTGGGAATCAAACAATATGAAATATGGGACTCCTTGCTAAGTACGCTGATCAGGAGATTGTTTTATGACTAACTCAGAGGCCTACCTTTAAAAAAAGGAATTGATTTCAGGTAACATCTTCATTCAGTAGGCTTTTTATTTTTATTTGTTTTTATTTTTTTTACTTTATTTAACACCTATACCAATGCAAAGAATATTACAGTAAAATCTTGGATTGCAAGTAATTTGTTCTGGAAGTGTTCCACAAGACGAGTAAATATTTCTAATAAATTTTAACTTGGTAAGTGAGTGATGTCTTGCAATACGAGTAGTACATGATGCCAAATGTCACATGATCACAATTATGCTAATGGTTCTTCTCTCTTTCTCACTGTCTCTCTCTCTCTTTTTCTGTCTGCGGCATTGTGGATGATCGTCTCTCATGCTCATCTCAGGCCACATGTTTGACAGAAATCAGTGATTTTTCAGAACGTTGGAAGGTGCTCACAACTGGCACTAGTGTACTTTTTGTTACTTTAGAACACCTGTGGACAGTCCTTTGCTTTTCCACACAAGAGTAAGCTTAGGAATGCTTTGCTTCATTCTTAGTCGTTGGATAGTTTCCTTGTTAAAGTTGCACAAAAAGAAAAGGAATTCATTGAGCCAATAGATAGCAGTGATTCCGTTAGTGATTGTGAAAGTTGTCCTACACAGTAACTCTCCTCTCTGTCTTCCTCACACCAGCCACAAAAGTTTTCAAAGGTAAATGCAAGTTAATTTATTTTTCTTTGTATTTTGTATTTATTATTTTGTATTATATTACACTATTGTAATCATTTTTATATGACTATTTTTTGGGTTGCAAAATGAATCATCTGAGCTTCCATTATTTCTTATGGGGAAATTCGCTTTGATATACAAGTGCTTTGGACTACAAGCATGTTTCTGGAATGAGTTATACTCGCAAGCCATGGTTTTACTGTATATATTTCTTTGTGTAATCAACAATGTGATTCAGTAGACTGTGAAAAAAAATTGTTCTTACTATAATTACCAAACACTAAGAATAGCACATGTTTCTTGTTTTAGTCATGATTTATTTAAAAAGTCCTAGATAAGTTTGTATCCTTAACTCCTGCAGTCCAGCAAAAGCATTTCCAAGCTGTAGCCAACAATAGGTGTTCTTTGTGACCTCTGGACATGTTATTTTTTTGCTTGTTTGTTTTTAAGGGATTTTAACTTCCCAGTTCCCTCCAGAGATGGCCCCAAAGCCTTGAAGCACACATTTGAGGTGAAGAAGGGAAAGCAGAGACTTCCCTGTGAATCTGTGTGGAAAGGACAAAACTATGACCTCTCCTATCCACTATTCTCCCTCAGCTGAGGAGTTGTTGGGTCAGTAGTATTTGCTGGTGAATAACAGGATGACCACAGGAGGCAAGAATAATATTTCCTGAGCCAAGAGATGAAAAAAAGTCGTTGTGAAAACATTGCACATTTTAGATCGCTTCACAAAAATGATGCTTTATTTATCACAGATCAGTGAGAGGACATATCCCACAAAAATCACATAAACCCTGGCATCCTTGAGGGCAGGATAGTTGGAAATTAGGAAGACCATTAAATTATGTGTCTGATCCCAACATGTTTGAAACCACTTAAGCAGTTCTATAAGAGTTAGATATGCCTCTGCACAATGTTGTCAAGACACTAGAGGAATCTGCCCAGAAGAATGCTGAACAAAAGCAGCTGTGTGTAACAATTCAGTGTGTGTGCATGTATTGAAGGTTTTTGCTTACTCTTTTAAAGAAGGGACATTTAATATTAAAAGTTGTGTGGAGGCGCCTGAGTGGCTTAGTCAGTTAAGCATCCGACTTTGGCTCAGGTCATTATCTCATGTTTCATGAGTTCAAGCCCCACATCTGGCTCTCTGCTGTCAGCGTGGAGCTTGCTTTGGATCCTCTGTCCTCCCCTCTGTCCTCAAAAATAAATAAACATTAAAAAATTGTGTATATAGTAGCATCATGTTTTTTTTCCAGTAATAAAATAATCTTCAAGATGTACAATATTCATTTAATAAAAATAGAGCCATTTATCAAAAACTTAAGAGAAATGGCCACTTAATTTCACATGAAACAAATACATAAATAATACTCTGATAAACATAAATGAAATCAATTTCACGTCAGTCTGTGTATTTTCATTTCTTGTACCCTGTAACTGTTGTTCCATTCTGAATTGAATCGTATTTTAATTGAGTTTTGTTTATACGAGACCTTCAGGACGTATCTGCCCTGAATATGAGCAAAGGATATAAAAGATGGGCGCTTGTTTTCCTACCAAAAGACCTAGAGAGTCTTAAGATTTACTTCCAAAAGTATTCTCAAATCAGGGGTATCTCTGCTGGTTTGAAAGAGTTAATTTCTCTCATCAGATGAGCAATTGTACTTGTCAAAACTCTCTCCCTAGTAGAATTCTGACCTTGTCTCTCCCTTCTTTTCCTCCTGCTATTTCGGTCCAGTCCTGCCTGAAGCAACAGTTATGCAAGAACCGCAGAGTGCCTTACAGATCACAGGACTGCACGTTAGGTAAATTTAGACCTCGGTTTCTGTAGGGCAGAGGGAAACCGTCTCAAATTAGACTTCCATGAACTCTTAGACATACTGAATGTCGGTGCATACCTCACCATCTTATTGTCTTCTGTATAGAGTGGGTACTACAAATAGCTTTGCCTTACCTAAGTATACTACTATTCTAAGTTGTCAAATGTTCGAGTACCTTCTCAATATGTAGTCTAATTCCCCCATTTTATAGAAAAGAAAAGCGAGTCCCAAAGAGATAGAGGGACTTGTCACATACCCATTTAATGGATGAATGTACACCAGTATCTGAATCTTAGAACCGCAAATCCCATAACCATTTTATTCATTCATTCCTTCATTCAGTCATACATTCATATGATTTTGGAAAGTCTGTCATGTACCAGACAGGGTGTTTAGCTCTGCAAGTGTATGGTGAACAAGTTATAGTACCTGCCTTTAAACTTTAGTGTCCCCTACTCTTTGAGCAGTGTTTAACCCGTAACAGCTTTGGAGCTTGTGAAATCTTTGAGTAAAGATCTTTAGCATCAAATATAAAATTCTTTATGTTTTAATTCCCCTTCTTCCTCTCCCTCCTAACCAGCCCCAGTCAATGCTTTAGCTTCCCATAGTCTTAAACAGTTAGCATCAGCAAGAGTATGCTGGGAAACAGATGCATTATTTTGTGTCTGGCTTCTTCACTCAACATTGTGTTTATGAGATTCATCCAAATTATGTGAATTTATAGATTCTTCATTCTCATTGCTATATAGTACTCCATACTGTGAATATATCACATTTAATTTTTTTTGTTCCACTATTTTTTTAAATGTTGAATATTTCTATTTTTTTATTTTTTTAATGAATTTATTTTTCTTTAATTCATTAGTTAACATACAGTGTAGTATTGGCTTCAGGAGTAGAATCCAGTGATTTATCACTTACATATAACACCCAGTGCCCATCCCAACAAGTGGCCTCCTTAACACCCATCACCCATTTAGCTCATCCTCCCCACCCACCCCCACCTCCATTAACCCTCAGTTTGTTTTCTATATTTAAGAGTCTCTTATCTGCTTTTATCTTATTTTTTCTTCCCCTTCCCCTTTGTTCATCTTTATCTTTCTTAAATTCCACATATGAGTGAAATCATATGATATTGGTCATTCTCTGCCTGACTTATTTTGCCTAGCATAATACTCTCTAGCTCCATCCACATTGTTGCAAATGGCAAGATTTCATTCTCTTTGATCACTGAGTAGTATTCCATTGTATATATATATACCACATCTTCTTTATCCATTTTTCAGTCGATGGACATTTGGCCTCTTTCCATAATTTGACTTTTGTTGACAGTGCTGCTGTAAACATTGGGCGCATGTTTTGTTCCACTATTGATGAACACATGTAGTTTCCACTATGGGGTTCTTAGCAATAATGCTGCCAAGAAAATTCTTATGAATGTTGAATATGTATATAAATTTCTATTGGGTATACCAGACATGGAACTGCTTTACATAGAGCACTTTAATGAAATCTGCCAAAGAATGACCCAAACTGGTTGTTTACTTTATACTCCCAGAAGCAGTAGTTAAGAGATTCCATTGTTTCATATCTTTATCACCACTTCTTGTTTTCTGTCCTTTTCATTTTAGCCATTTTGGTGAGAGAGTAGTTGTATAGCATAATGGATTTGTTTGTATTTCTTTGGTGACTGACAAGAGTGAGAATCTTTTTATATATTTACTGGTCATTTGGATATCTTCTCTTGAGAATTAATTAATTAATTAATTAATTAATCAAGTCGTTGCCCACCCATTTGTCTTTTTCTTAATTATGTGTGCATATACTTTATATATTTTAGATTTAATTCCTTTGTTGGATATATGTATTGTGAATGTCTTCTTCCAAGTTGGGGCTTCCTTTTTCACTCTCTTAATTTTTTTCTTTTGATGAACACAAGTTCTTAATATTAATGGAGTCCCATTTATTAGTATTATTCTTCCACAATTAGTGCTTTTTGCCTACTCACAGATCAGAAAGATGTTCTCTTCTAAATGCTTGTTTTGCTTTTCATACTGAGATCTGCTATCCATCTGGAATTAATTTTTTATATGATGTGAGAAATAAAAATGCATTTTCCACCTGGATATCCAGTTGACTCAGAACCATTTATTAGAATTCTGCAAGTGATTGCAAATCAGGAGTCACAGTAGCAGTTTGGACACCTCAGTTAGAACTAACACATTTAAGCATAGTCAGTTAAAACACATCAAGTGTAATAACTTCCGAAGCCCATGTGACTAGGAATACTCTAGGATCCTCAGGGTTAGGGTCAAAGTACCTACTTGACCTGCATATTTGGAGGTAATTTCTTGTCTAATTAAGTAAAGTAAAATAAATAAATTTATTTCACACTCAAAAGTCAAAGTATAAAATTCAAAACAAATTCATGTCTGAGATATGGATAAAAAAAATTACTGTGTTAATAGAATGATGAGTTTATGACCAAAAGTTTAAGGAACAAAAATCAAAAGGCTTATCTTCAGTTATTAAGGGCCTACCTGTCTTCACTGAGCTTACACACTAAATGTCTCACTGGTTACCCCAACTCATTTCAAGATAAAAGATCTCTAGAATAATGAGAAATTGAAGACAGGAAGATTAATTAGGTGGCCATTCATTCTTTCATGCCTTCATCTAACATATTTATTTAGTGATTACTGTCAAGTATTATGTCAAATCCTGTAAATATTATGAGTAGTAAAACACACTCACTGCCCTCAAGATGTTTGCAATCAAGTGGAGAAAGACAAGTAAGTCATCAGCTTTATACAACAATATTGAATGGGGGCTCTGAGAATTTGGCAGATCAGACTTTCATCTCAGCCTGGGCCGAAGTGGAGGGTAGAATTGGGAATTGCTTCCCAAAGGACTTAAGTCTAAGCCTTGCCTAGTGAAGGGTAGGGTATATGGCCGGGTGGTCTCTTCTACAGTTGTATATGACATGGCCTCTGAAACTACTCTGCAAGCTTAGTGATCTGAGTAAATGACTTTGATTTCTTTGTGCTTCAGTATCCTATTTGTAAGATGTGGTTTATAATAGAAAATTCCACAGAGTTCTTGCACTAATTCATCAATTAATACATGTAAACCATCTAGAAGAGTGATTGGTACAGAAGGAGTGTTCGGTGAACCCAGTTATTTTCATTCGCAAGGGTTAAATATTTTATATTGGTCCCGAGGCTCTGGAGAAACAAAGAGGTATTATCTATAGCATTAGTCCAATGTAAAAGCTAAGGCAGAGAGAGAAAAGACCAGAACTTGGGAGTCAGACTCTCATCCTGTTCCTGCTATCTGCTCACTCAGTGACTATGTCTGCCTCAGAACATGACTAGTTTATCTGTAAAGTCCCTTCCAGCTCTCATGGCCTATGATTCTGCAGATCTTGCTGACATAGATTTAATAAATATTTTTTCTTCTTGTGGTAGAGAAATAAAAAAAGAGAGAGAAATTGATTTTGAGGTTTTCAGCCGAGTGATTGGGCGAGCAGTGATACCATTTCAAAAGAAGTATGCATATCTTGAACAGATTGACGTGTGGAGACTGGGAATGATAGGGCACCCATTCATAGATAGACTTTTTTGGTTGGGAGAAACCACTCTGCCTTTTTAATTCAGTGTGGTGGAGAGGCAGTGCATTTTGGTAGTTAATAACACCCACAGAAACAAGGTCCTGGTTGCCTAACCCAAAAAGTTGAACACTTTCTAGCAAGTTGCTTAAGTGCTCTGCATCTAGGTTCCTTCATCTGTAAAATGCGGACAAAATGCAGGTTGCATTCTGCACAGTTGCTGTTTGTAGGTCAAAATGGTTGAGTGTTGGCAATTCCATATGGCTCAGCCTTGTAATAGACGATTTCTAAGGGGCTGTCTTGAGAAGTAAATGACTTCATATGTGTCATATGCAAAGGTTAGTGCTCAACACAATAAGGTAACATAGAAGTGTTTTCTTTATTATTTTGGCTGGTTCAAAATCTCCTACACCAAGTTTAATTTGGTCAGGATAAGTAGGCATTGCATAGTATGTCTGTTAAGGCCGCTTTCCCATCTTTATGCTTATGTAATCATGAGGCCTTCATTGGGTAATTTGTCTGTAAGGTATTTGTGTTCACTTTCATTGCTGGAACCCACTTCCATTTTGCTTAATTCCATTGCTTTCCTTGGTTTCTACTTGAAAAGGAAATTTAGCATCAAAGTTCCTGGGTTGAAGCTAGCTTCTTGTCTCTCTTGTTTTCTCCTCTAAGCTCCACCATACCACCCCAGCCCCGTCCTTGGCATCCATGGGCCTAAGGTCCATCTTCTTCAGAGGGTAGCGTGGGTCCTGGCCATCCACTGTCTGCAGGCCCTCGGCATTCCAGACACCAGGCTTGTCCTGCAGGGAGAGTGAGAGGAGCTGAGGACATCTAAGAGTGGTCTCTGTGGAGACCTAGAAGAGGGGAGAGTGGAAAGGAGGGTAAAAGGAGCTCCAGGCAACCCTAGGGAGCTGGGGAGCGGGGCAGAGCCTTTGGGGAGCCCCGCTCTGACTGCATGACTTTTGACGAGTATTAGTGTGTCTGTACAATGAGGATCCAACTGTGCGTGAACCGAGATGCAGAGAGATGTTAGAGAAGTAGCGAAAAGAAGATTAGAAACATGCCCTTCCTGAGTAAAAGCAGTACTAGGTACCGTTCCTTACAAAATTGTTTACTGGCCGTTGCCCCATGTCCGCCCATGGATTAACCCCGATTCACATTATTGGGTTGATCTGATATACATCCTGGTTTGTGACTTATCTTTTTTACATTCTTTTCGGTGTTTTTTGAAGAACAGATGTTCTTACTATTACTGTTGGTGAATTAACCTAATGTTTTCTCTTTATGTCGAGATTTTTGTGTCTTTAAAGAGATCCTTCCCTATCTCCCTCATTTATGAAGTAGTTTGTGGAACATCTCCTCAGTTAGACTGAGGTTTCAGACTCAAGGCTGTAATGATCTATTTCCTCTTATCGGTGTTAGCGCAGTGACACCATTCACACAAAGAAGGGAAATACTCTAATGATAAAATGCAGGATAATAAATAATGGCCGATTAAAGTCACCTGTACTATATGTTCTGAATGTTAACAAGCCGAGGTACTGTACTAGGTCGGCACTTCACAAATGCTCTATCACATCAGTCCTGGGAATTACACGTTTTGCCCACAATAGGGCCCACACAGTTTAAAATATAGTCATTAGGGAAGCATTGATGTAAAAATATAGTCCGTATTGAAGCATAACTTTAGTTAAGAGAAACACAACTCAAAAATCTATTTCGAGGGGTGCCTGGTTGGCTCAGTCAGTAGAAAATGCAACTCTTAATCCCAGGGTCATAAATTCAGATCCCACATTGCACATAGAGCTTACTTAAAAAAATCTGTTTTGAGAGCAAGTCTAAAGAATGCTTTTGGTATTGAAACACTCCCATTGTTTGGATGTAGTAAATACGTTTGTATTGAGGATCATCAGATTTTCCTGAAAATCAATGAAAAGTGATTCTATACTCATTTTTTTTTGATGGTCACTTTCTCAGGAAGAGAATCATGGATTTGTCTTTATTACCAAGAGACAGTTTACAAAATAATTGTGCCAGTAGGCAAATATTTGAAGCTTTGGGGAGGAAATTGACTGTAGAGGATATTTTCCTTGCAAATTCAGTACCGTTGAGCTCCTAGAGTTCTAATATTCTAATCTGTAATGGTTGAGAAAGAAATATAGAACAGAGAGTTATCAGGGGTGCCTGGGTTGCTTATTCAGTTAAACGTCCAACTTCGGCTCAGGTCATGATTTCATGGTTTGTGGGTTCGAGCCCTGTGTTGGGCTCTGTGCTGCCAGCTCAGAGCCTGGACCCTCCTTTTGGATTCTGTGTCTCCTTCTCTCTCTGCCCCTATTTGGCTTACACTCTGTGTCTCTCCCTCTCAAAAATAAATAAACATTTAAAAAAATTAAAAAAATGAAAGAACAGAGAGTTATCAGGTGTACCTGTGTTCTACATGTTGTTATATAGGGAAAGCAGGAAGCAAATGAACACCTGGTGAAAAGCTTTTTTTCCTCATTATCTATGGGAGTTAGGAGACTACAGCTTATTTGATCAAAATTTAAGTCTTGGCTCTGTTCCTGGACTTGGCCTTAACCAGATCACTCAGTATCTCTGTTCCTCAGGTTCCATCTCTATGGATAATAACATCCAGCATGTTATTTACACTATTTACCTCCCAGGATGGTTGTGAAAAAGTACTAAATGTGCCCATGAAATGCTATAGGAACTGTTAAGATAAAGTGCAAGACATGACAAGAGGTGTTACTGTTAATAGCTAAGCAGCATTGATAACATCTAAGACTGATAATTTTGTGTGTATGTGTGTACAGGCTCTAATAGCTATATATAATTTTGTACACAAATAATGATAATAATAGTAGTAATCCTTTCCATTTAAATTCTATTTTATACTCCTTGAAAGACTTGTACATTCCTTACTTCATGTGAGCCTCAGGAGCACCCTGTAAGCCGCTGTCACACTTTGCCATGTCGCTCCTGTGGGATCTCTACATTCTCACCGACAGAAAGCCTCTCCTCTTTTGCAACTTCTGCAACTTCTGCCAGTCCCTGTTGCTATTACCTTTCACCTCCAGATCATTATCTGATATTTGTCAACTGTGTAACTCACGTGTCCCTTCCTTTGCAATTTCTGAGAGTCTCCTAAGTTCAACACCCACAGCACTCTAGGGCCTTGACCTCACATCTTCATTAGCTTTCATTTCAAGCACTAAACCCTGCATTTTTAGAAACTTACTTCTGTAAGAAGTACTGTAAGAAGTAGTTTAGAAACTACTGTAGAAACCTCTTCCAAGGTTGCTACATCTAAATGTAACAGTTTACACGTGGAGAACCACATTCTTTTTTTT
Source organism: Paguma larvata (assembly GCA_030068075.1). Lineage (NCBI taxonomy): Eukaryota > Metazoa > Chordata > Mammalia > Carnivora > Viverridae > Paguma > Paguma larvata. The sequence goes on along the minus strand of CM057828.1, from coordinate 77,460,138 downwards.
TTAATTTTTAAAAATTTTTATATTTGCGAGAGAGGCAGAGCATAAGTGAGACAGGAGCAGAGAGAGAGGGAGACACAAAATCTGAAGCAGACTCCAGGCTCTGAGCTGTCAACACAGAGCCTAATGTGGGGCTCAAACTCATGGACCTTGAGATCATGACCTGAGCCAAAGTCAGACGCTTAAACAACTGAGCCACCCAGTGCCCCATGGAGTGACATTCTTTATTTCCAGCGCTCTTGTTTTCTTTCTCCCACCAAAGCTCCTATTCCAATGCAGGAAGATTTCCAGTCATTTTTTGACTCCTTTCTGCTCACAGCGTGCGCACACACACACACACACACACTCTTTTATAGTACGTGAGCTTCCTCCTGGCTTCCTTTCTTCTCTGTGCAGCCTAGGTCTCTTTTCCCCGTCCTTCCTCCATTACTCTTTTCCCCTTCCTTCCTCCATTACTTTATTCCTTTGTTAACTTCCTCTACCCCCATGTTTTCCATTGTTTTCCTCCTAAATCCATTGTTCATACCCCCAAATTTGGATCTAGCCAGCAACTCACTTTCCCTGCACCAACCACAGGCAGTCAGGTGTAGCTGGAGAAAACCAGGTATTTGTATTAAATAAGGATAGTACAAATGCATCTTTAACCTCAACTGGACTTTCCCTTTCAGCTTCTTTGCTGGTTCTGGTCTATTTCCTTTCCTATCTAAAGCAGTGTTTACAAATATTTACTCCTTTTCAGGAGCACCTCCCTTTACTTGTAGGTCTTTTAGTGACAAAATATAATCTTTTCTCCTTGAAGAAAAGGGAAATAATCAAAAATCTATCTCAGGTTCTGCTCTAGCCTACAAATTTATCTACCTCCTCATCCACTTGTATCTCTTTTCCCCTGCCTTCCTTCCTTCCTTCCTTCCTTCCTTCCTTCCTTCCTTTTGTTCTTTCTTTCATCTCTACACCACATGCGAGGTTCGAACTCATGACCAGGAGGTCAAGAGTTTCATATTCCTCCAACTGAGCCTGCCTGAACCTTCCCGGGTTCAGGACTGACTGCTGCCATCTTTCTTCCCAATTGAATTCCCTCTGAACTCCTCCGGAACCTCAGTTCCACTTATTTTCATTCATTCTTTCTTTTCTAATTCCTCTCAGATTCAGCCAATGTTCAAACACCCTATTTCGCCAACTAATGAACTTCACACACACACACACCTTTATTTTGTGTCCTCTCTATTCTGCTGCTGCTACCCTGTCACCCTCTATCACTTTTCCTTTTGTGGTTGAACTTTTCCCAGAGGTAATTTACACTAGCTCTTCTAATCAAGTAATCTGTCCAGAGCTGTCATATGAATACTGTAATCAAAAAACAATTCATGAGTTATTCTGACAATTTGGTGCTTTTTTCCATCACTTTCTTCTTCCATGTTGATACTTCCTCTTAAGAAGAATGCTTGCCTTACATGAATATGCAAGCATGACATGCTTCTATCACTAAAAACTAGAGATGATATCCGAGCACTAATAGTGAAACCTCATATTGAAAACAAGAACCTTCAGGTGCGCCTGGGTGGCTCAGTGGGTTAAGCATCCACTTCAGCTCATGTCATGATCTCACGGTTCATGAGTTGGAGCCCCGCGTCGGGCTCTGTGCTGACAGCTTGGAGCCTGGAGACTGCTTAGAATTCTGTGTCTCCCTCTCTTTCCTTGACCCTCTTCTGTTCATATTCTGTCTCTCTCACTCTCTCTAAAAAATAAATAAACATTAAAAAAAAAAAAGAAAGAAAACAAGAACCTTCAGGACAATGATGGGAATTCTGAAAAGAAATTTCTGATTATCAGTTAGTGATATGAAAGTCTTGGAGAAATAGTCCATCAAAAACATAAAATAGAGTGTAATTAAATATGCATGTCCTTGCAGATGAAATACAAATAGTTTCTATGCTCAGGATTCTAGAAAGTCCCAGGTGAGTTCTTGATAATGTGTCAGTCAAGATTAAATGCAGGTGTCATAGGAAGCCTTTTCTTTATGGTTATCCTGGCTTTAAACCAGCGATAAACCAAGTGGGTGTTGCTGAACTTTGGGTCTTGCTCCATAAAAGGGGAGGATGCAGTAAGATGAACTCTCACCTCTGTTGACAGAAATTAGTGAGATTTATAAATCCATGAAGCTTTTTAAAAATTCTTGAGTAAAAATTGAAAAATAAAACAAAATTCTAAAATTCAATATCAAGGGTAAAAACTAGGTAACCTCAGTTTATGAAACTTTAAAAATCAAAAGCTTAAATATTGCACACCTTTCATTGATAAAACTATGTGCCTGTGACTTAAGTTTTCAAAAGCACTAAACATAGATCTCTTTTATAAGCTTCATTATCAAATTTTAATTTTTTTTTAATGTTTATTTATTTTTGAGACAGAGAGAGACAGAGCATGAGTGGGGGAGGGGCAGAGAGAGAGGGAGACACAGAATCTGAAACAGGCTCCAGGCTCTGAGCCGTCAGCACAGAGCCCGACGCGGGGCTTGAACTCACAGACCGCGAGATCATGACCCGAGCCGAAGTCGGCCGCTCAACTGACTGAGCCACCCAGGCGCCCCTCAAATTTTAATTTTAAGTTCCCTAAGTTGCCCTTGCCGCATAAGAAAATTTGGGGGAAATGTTTAGCAACTTTGTTTAAAGAGAAACTTAATTCTTAATAGATAAACACTATTTGTTCTTCAGTTATTGCAAAAGGTAGCCATTGCTACTAAAGCAAGGTGCATGTTGGTTTTTCTTAGTCATTTTACATGATGGGTATCCATCATGTCATCATGGCCACTGGCCTGCCACTGAGCTCTGTGATATACAGTCATTACTACTCCAGCTGAGTTTGGATGAGGACAGCAAAATCAGACAGGTAATTTTGCCAGTGGCAGAGACGATATTTTAAACATTTTTATTTAGTGTGCATTATTTTCTTCAATGTAGACCAGAAGGAGCTATTTAAAGGGAAAAAAAACTGATTTTTATTTAAAGGAAATGAAGTTTAGATTAAGCAAATGAGACTCTAGAGAAAAATCAAATAATACAGTTTTTAAAATGTTAAAAAGAGGGGCACCTGGGTGGCTCAGTTGGTTAAGCGGCCGACTTCGGCTCAGGTCATGATCTCACGATCTGTGAGTTCGAGCCCCGCATGGGGCTCTGTGCTGACGGCTCAGAGCCTGGAGCCTGCTTCAGATTCTGTATCTCCCTCTCTCTCTACCCTTCCCCTGCTCATACTCTGTCTCTATGTCTCTCAAAAATAAATAAACGTTAAAAAAATGTTTAAAAAAATAAAAATGTTGAAAAGAAAAGTAAAAAATAAATTAATAACTATAAGGGTGACAGTTTGGGCTGTCACAATTATGATAACTGAACAAAAAATCTAAACTATATCATTGCTTATGATATGGGCTGAAGAAAGGATGCTACAAATATAACATATACAAAATATAGATGTGTTACCTTTGTCCCAGATCTTTAATCCAGTGTGTAATCATTTAAGCTGTTTGATCCCGCCTTAGCCTCTCTGTTTCACTTGGGCTTTTTCCCATGGCAGTGTCATAGAAAAGGACAAAACGGGAATTATACATTAATCAACTAAATACTTTTTCAGGGAAAAAGTAGTGGATTTGGCTGTAGAAAAGGCAGAAACTACAAGTGAAATTCTTCTTTAATAAACCACGAGTAAATATCAGGTAGCCATGCTGGTGCCCTGTCCTTTACCAATATGGTGAAGCAAAACAGACCTACACACAGTACTTAGATCATAGAATGAAGCAATGGCCAACCTTATCTGGATCCACAACCTTTCTGAAGTGCAGTTATTTGAAAATAATCTTGGGTAAGATCCCGAAGAAGTTTATGGGTGATGCAACAATGAACAGAGCCAAATCACTTAGAGACAGTGTCGCATGCCCTCAGATGGCACCTGGACATTCAGACACTTGGGCAAATGCCATCAGTCCTATCTCTGGCTGCACTGGATCCAGGCTGGCAATACAGGTGGGCACCTGCTGCATCATCTACAGAGCAGACAACAGAGCTGACTGTGGCTGCTGTCATGATGACGGATTTTTAAGGGAGACTCTTTGGTTTCTATTTATGTGTTTACCAGAACATATTATTATATAAATGTTTCCGTGGAAAAAAAATGGTTAGAACTATTGAGAACTATGCCAGAGACTCTGTTCACCACCACAGGGGCATTTCTCCAGACAAGAATCAGGCTATGACCCAGTTTTCTATGGCTAGCATAGAAAGGGCTAGCCTAGGGCTTTCTCCTACAGTTTGATGAGGAACAAGATATTTGCAAATGACTAAAATGGAGACTGGGTTAAAAAAGCATTGAAATGGCATTACTCTGACACTGTAGCTGAATCGTCATAAAATCCACACAGTCAGAGATCTTACAGCTGGACCAAACCTCAGGTGGGCATTGACTCTGGGCTCCAGAAGCTATTACTATCTTCATTTTATAGATATGCCCCAAGATTTCTCCAAGATGACTTGCAATCATCGACTTTATAATTAAAGGACAATTGTAATGGAAGCCTAAAAAATCCAGCAGCTGAACTTCTGTCCAGAAGATAGATTGCCTTTATGAACAAGAACCATGCAAAAAGAAGTAAGGAAAACAGAGTTGATCTGTGCTGCTGCTATGGAGAGGCTACATGGCAATACAAAAACAGTGGACCATCTACACTTTGCCCCCAAGTTTCAAATGCAATCAGAGGCTTCTCCCATAAGACACAGTGCTCATGGTCGGCTCTGTGGAGACTAAACTAATAACTTTCCTCTGGTGGTCAGTGTAAAAGTAGTGGCCCTCAGAAATAGTGATCTAAATAAATGCAGGCTATATAACAATTACTACAATGAAAACAGCTATAAAAAGAATTCTCCATAAAATGGATTCCCAACACTGCCACTCTCTTATATTCTTAAAACTTATATGATGTAGGGGCGCCTGGGTGGCTCAGTTGGTTAAGCATTCGACTTTGGCTCAGGTCATGATCTCACAGTTTGTGAGTTCGAGCCCCACGTCGGGTTCTGTGCTGACAGCTCAGAGCCTGGAGCCTCCTTCAGATTCTGTGTCTCTCCGTCTCTCTACCCCTCCCCTGCTCATGCTCTGTCTCTCAATAATAAATTAAAATGTTAAAAAAAAAACTTATATGATGTAAAAATATCTTTAAAAACATACCTGCAAGGGTGCATGGGTGGCTCAGTCTGTTAAGTGTACAACTCTTGATTATAGCTCAGGTCATGATCTCACAGTTCGTGAGACTGAGCCCCAAGTTGGGCTCTGTGCTGAGCATAGAGCCTGCTTCATTCTCTCTCCTTGTCTCTCCCTGCCCCTTCCCTACTCACAGTGCACATGCATGCTCTCTTTCTCCCCAAATAAACATTTATTTAAAAAATATTTGCAAAATAAGTGTTTCTTTTAAAATAAAGAGAGAGGACAGCTTTGTTTTTCCAACATGGTGAGGCCCAAGTTCTTTGATATTACTTCTTGGATTAGAAGATACAAAAACTAGAAAAACTCTGCCAGACAACTTATTAAAAGGTTATCTTTCTTTGCTGGCAACGTATGCCTTCCTTTAAATGCATATTGGATTTGTAGGTGTTACTTCAACTGCATGAATTTGCTGGGGGTGTCATAAAAGGTACCACAGACTGTGTAGCTTAAATAACAGAAATGTATTTTCTCCCAGTTCCATGGCTAGATGTCTAGGATCAAGATGCGGACAGGATTGCTGCTTTCCAGGAGCAGTGAGGGAAGGATCTGTTGCAGGCGTTTCTCTTTGCCCTGCAGATGGCCTTCTCTCTGTGTCTTCACACTGTTTCCTTCTGTATGTGCTTGTATCCAAATTCCCTCTTTTTTTTTTTTAATTTTTTTTTAATGTTTGTTTATTTTTGAGGGAGAGAGAGACAGAGTGTGAGCCAGGAAGGGGCAGAGAGAGAGGGAGACACAGAATCTGAAGCAGGCTCCAGACTCTGAGCCACCAGCACAGAACCTGATGCGGGGCTCGAACTCACAGACCATGACCTGAGCCAAAGTCGGCTGCTTAACCGTCTGAGCCACCCAGGCGCCCCCAAATTCTCTCTTTTTTAAAGGGCATTAGTTATAATAGATTAGAGTGCATGCTAATGATCTTATTTTAACTTAATTACCTTTGTAAAGACCTGTTTCCAATATGGCCACATTCTCAGGCACTGGGGATTAGGAATTCAACATTCGACTTTCGGGGTAGGATACAATTCAGCCCATCATATTTGCCTGTTCTGAGAGGAAAACTGAGATCCTGAGAGGATCAAACCCAGCCTCTTCTGTCTCCTCTACTTGGGTGATCTGTCATCTGAATCAATCAATCAGTTATAAGCTACAATGCATGTCAGTTATGAAGGTTTGCTGCAGGGAGCACTGTTGAAAATAGAACGGGCCATTTTCCATATAAAATTTAAAGGTCTGCTATGACTACTCCCAAGAGAAAAGTGGCTGGTAGGAAGAAGCATGCTTTTCAAAGTAGGTGGGCTGAAGATTAATAATATTAATGATATTGGTGTTTATCTTGTATTTACAATGGAAAATTCTCTTTAAGAGGCACTTTGAGATAGTCAGGTCATTGCACAAGATCAGTCAAGAAAAACTGAAATCCTCCAGCTCCAGAAGAACCAAACAAGAAAACTTTCTTCCAAGGTTCAGTATTGCCAGCAGAAGGTGTGATGGCTTTAGCTAACCCAAAGGCAAATTACTATTGGGGAAATATTAAGAGGATCCTTATGTGAAGCTGTCGATATCATTTTTCTTGATCCAAAAAAGGACTATAGGAAGTGTTATTCATAACATCCTAAATGTTTCACAGAGTAATAAGGCCTGAAGGCAGTCGAAGAGGCTTTTCTGTGAGAGCCCACCACTGCCAGTTGTGCCCTAGCTCCTAAAGACACTCAAGAGTATTCAGCATCCCTCTGAGCTCTTCTTTGCTTCTTTCAAGATGCATTTCCAGTGCCAGACTGCCCTCTCCCCATGAAGTCCTTCACCCCACATCCTTGACCTTGGATGTAAAGGTCACCATTATCCATTCACTCTTGGCCCTACTAAGTTAATCTCTCAAACTAATTACAGAAATGTTGTAACCATTTGACATGTGCCCCCTTCCAGAATGCATATGTACAACTTAACCAGAGACTTCATTGTGTTGTAATAGTGTTTTCAGGCTCCAAGAATGACTTGCAGGGGAGAGATACTTGGTTTGGGGAACATTTCCTCTCATAAAATCACATGTATTTTCTTAAGGTCATATATATTATTTAATGAGTTTATTAGCTAGCTAGCTATCATCCATGGGTAAGATAACACGGATAACATGGATTTCCTGAGAGTACATTTGGTTTGCTCATTCATTAATCCTTATTTGTGCAGGAAGAACAGCAACTTGTGATATACCCTCTCCCTACATTTTTGGTGTGGGGGTCAGAAGATAGCTCCTTTTGGTATCTTTTCCAGGCATTTATATTTTTGCATAGTCAAAGTTCATTGTATTTAGTTTTATTATTTTAAGTGTTCATTAATTCCTATGTACATATCTATAGAGTATATAATGGCATGTGTTTTATTTGACTTAATGACAAATGTTTATATTGTCATTATGCTTACCATTTTTCAAATGAATCACATAATAACTGGTAAACATTGAAGGATAGACTTTTATATTAGTTTTCCTGAAGTTTCACAAAATTACCCATTAAAGATTGAATTGTCGATAGTTAACAGTAATCAAATAATATTTGAAATGTACCTTTTGGAATATAGTATGTTTATGTTTCTCAAGAAACTAAAACAATGAGATAGGATTTGTCCCCTAGGAGACTCTCTAATTAGAACTTTACCTTAGTGGTCAATAAACTCTAACTTATTTTATTGTCATTCATTTATCAAGCATAAACAGGTACCATCTGTGTACTAAGTGGCTCTTTTAATTCCAAATGAAAGTTTACTGTAATGCTTCAGATTTCCAAATTCTGTACCACATCATTACTTTATTAGGAAACCTCACAGGGAAATGTACTAAAGATTGTCCTCATTGCAAATATCAACACAAATTTGGTATGCGATAAAGGTAATAATGTTTCATTGTGATGCATTAAATGCTACTGAATTGTGCACATTAAAATGGTTTATTTTATGTTATGTGACTTTTACCTCATTAATATAAAAAAAATTAACACAAAGGTAGAAAATCTCAGAGAGGCTTATCTCCCTCCTCCATAAAAGGACCTTACATAACTCCACCAGGATAATTGTCTATCCAGGCCGCAGAAATACATTCGAATCTGCAGTTCTGGGAGAGATTAGGTCAGGCTTTAAATAAAGAAGTTGTAGGCAAGCTAAATTGTCACTGAATTCTTAAATACCACTCAGAGTCCAAGAACTGTACTACTTTGGAATTACTTGTTCCCACTGCGATAAAGTATATGGGCTGGTTCCCAAGACCCTTTGTAAAGGTTGGTCCATCATTTTTGTTTCTTAAAGGCCCCGAGAGAGTTTTTTAACCTTTTTTGGCATTTTCTGGTGTTTCCCTCTGACCCTCAAAATTTGCAAGGCTCAGTTAAATCTCTCCAACTTATACTAACTTCATTTGTTCTCGTTTAAATTCTCAGTAGGAATAGATTACAGCTGGTCTTGAATCCACTTCAAAACCAGTGTTGTTGCAGGTCTTCATTCTCTGACTTTCATAAGCCTCTCCTCAAAGTTTTTTTAAACAAAGTTAAACCATCTTTATTATTCATTTCTTACCTCTTTTTCAATATTACCATTTCACACATCATTTCACAGGATTCCAAACTAGATATAATTATTGCCCCTGTGTAATTGAAAAATTAATTTCTTCTTCCAGCATGCTATCCTCTTATTCTCTAGATGGATAATAACATCATGCCACCAAGCACTATTGGTGCAATGAATTAAAATGTGTGTTCACACCCACCCCATATTTGTTCTGTATCAGCTCTGTGCTCTTCACTTGGAATAATGACACTAACATGTAATTGTGTTATATTCTGCTTTATGATTCCATTTGAATTATAAATCTTTTGCTGTAAGTGATGGCTCTTATCTTTCTGAAGTGGCTTTAATAATGTGTTTGCTATTAAAATCCATCCTGTATGCTTCATTCCATCTCTTCCAACTCTTTTGAATTCTTATGCTATTTACAAAATATCCATGTACCTGAGTCCTAGCTGGGAAGGGCTATCCTTAAATGTCTTATTCAGATGGAAATGGATGTGTTGCTGACTATCCATGGCTAGAAGGAATACTGGGACAGGGCAGAACAAGGATGGAGGGGGCATGGTAGGGAACAGGAGACAGGCGAGGACAGCCAAGGTGGTTTGCAAGTCAGAGACCCAGCCAGAAGCTTAGTGGAGAGAGCAAACCTCAAATACAAGTACACTAACTCCTTCACTACTTGGGAGGGAAAATTCTGAGGCACGGTACATTTGTTCGCTTTTGTTACCATAACAAAATACCACAGATTGTGTGGCCTAAACAATAGACATTTATTTTCTCACAGTTCTGGAGGCTAAAAGTTGAAGATTAAGATATTGGCAGGTCTGATTTCTTTGAGGCCTCTCTCCTTGGGTTGTAGATGGTCACTTTCTCATTGCTACTCACATGGTCTTTCCTCTGTGTGCACACATCCTGGTGTCTCTCTGTGTGTCCATATTTTCTATTATATAGACATGAGTCACATCGGGTTAGAGCCCACCCTAACACTCTCATTTTAGCCCGGTCACCTCTTTCAAGACCCTATCCCCAAATACAATCATATTCCGAGGCACTGGGGTTTAGGGTTTCAGCATACAAATTTTGAGGGGGGCACACTTCAGCTCACAACAGTTGAGTGTTACACCGTTTCCAGTGTTTCCTTGAGAAATTAAGGCCTATGTGCATGTAGTGGTAGTTGACTGAATATCATCCCTTACTAGATGCTTTCCCTTTCCTATATGACATCTCTACTTCCCTTCAGGTGTTCTCTGCACCTCCCCAAACTTTCACCCAAATCCTTCCCTTGGGGTCAACTTCTGTGGGAACCAGAAGTGTGACAGACACAAAGGAAGAGACATTACAGTGTCATAAAGTGACATAAAAACCATTGGTCTAGCATCAGATGAATTAAATTCAAGTTCTAGATTCAAATTTTGACACCTCTGTCACCATGTGGTCAATCTCCTTAAACCTCAGTTTCCTCTTCAGCAGAGTGGAGATGATAACATTATATGCTCTGTAGGGTCCTTTCAGTTCTTAATTAGAAAATGTCTGTGATATCGAAAAGCTATTTTTAAATGTTATTATTACCACAGTAAGTACTTCTCTGTCCTCAAGTAATTCTTATGTTGAGTAATCAAGTTTAAATCTATGAAAGTTTCATACTGTATAAAGTAGCATATGGTTCAGTTTCAAATGAATGATATATTCTATCACCATTGTCACGATTGCTGAAAATATTAAATAACACCAGGTTCTAACTCCATCCAGAAAGCTATCCTGACTGCTGGATCCCTTTACTTCGCTGATATCTATTATTCATATGTTATGAGAGAGAAAGTTTGTGTAAGAAACTGTTCCTGCCATCAGAGCTTATATCCTGCTTGGAGCACAAGACATGTATACAAATGAATGAGATAAAAAGCAGCCGGTGCTGAGTGCTAGCATGCTGGATGAATGAACTTCATACAAACTTAAAAACTTATACAGGAGGCACACTAAGAATGGTTTTATAGTTCAACCCTCAAAGAAGCTGCTATTAGATACTGGGTTAATATATTAGTGAAAAGTAATTTTTATAAAACCAAGACCAAAAAAAGGAGTTTTATAAATCACACTGTAGAGTCATAAAAATTCAACACTGAAGAGGACCTTATGAGCAATCTCCTAGCCCACTGGGTTTCAACTATTATAACTCCACCTCAGGATAGGAGCATTTGGATCTATGAGAGGGATGTTTTTAGGCTATCATGACTAGACATGGGGAAGCATTAGTGGGTAGGACCTAGAAATGCTAAACACACTTCAGTGCCAAGACACACTTGCTCAACAGCGCATCAAAGAACTTCCCATCCCCCATCCCACTCACCAGCCTTTCAACCTTCCCGCCCTCCTTGCATAGGGAAAACTAATGCTCAGGTAGGATAAGATATTCTCCCACAATCTACTGGGAGACATATTACATACATACATATTACATATTACATACATATTACAGACTGCTATCCACTAGAAATATCATGTTAAACAAAAATGCAAGCCATGTGTAATTTAAAATTTGCTAATAGTCACATTAAAATATTTTAAAACTGGTGAATTTAATTTAATAATATATTTTATTTAACCCAGTACACACAAAATATTATCATTTCAATATATAACATATAGTCGTTAATGAGACATTTTATGTTTTGTTTTTGCTTTGGTTTTTGTTTTTACTAAATCTTCAAAGACTTAAATGCATATCTCAGTTCAAACTAGCCTGTATCTGGTGGTTCCCATCCTGCAGTTCTAGGAGAGTCTGTGTGTTTTTCTAAACCATCTTTGTCTTTCTTACAAGATGTATGTCATAAGCATTGAGTGAAAGACCTCAGCTGACTCCCATCAACTATCCCTGTCACTGTAACACAGAAAGAAATGAGATTGGTCTGACTAAACGTGTTTTTCAGAAAGCCAAAGGCACGTTGGTTATTATTTTGTATCTTCTGAATCTTATAAGCAGTTCACAATTGATTTCTTGATGAGTCATTTGAGTATTTAGGTATGAAACTAAATTGACCATTTTACAATTCCAGGCTTAACTTTTTTTTTTTTTCTGAAAAATATCCAATCTTTTTCTCATTTGCTGTAATAATAATAAATGCTTTTATTATTTAGGATATTACCTGAACACAAATTTCCAGACTTCTCATCTTAATTTTACATAGCTTAGTTCTTCTTACGGCTATGTGTTTTACGGTAGTTTGCCTAAAGTTCCCTTGCCAAAACTTCCAAAGGTATTTCCCACATTTCTTTCAGTGAATACAGCTATTTACTTCTTACTCATTTTTTTTAACAAAATCAATTTTGCATGTTACTAAGTTCCTTCTGGCATTCTTTCATGCTATCCTCAATATAGCCATTTTGTTTATTCTTCCTCATTTCTCTAGAGCTTTGTTATTAGATGACAAATGTTGTGCTTGGCGTATCATGTAATTATTTTTCATAAGTGTTTTATTTCTACTTGACTTTTGAGGATTTTTAAAAATCCCAAAAATAGTAAACATAAATATACTTTTTAATATTTGGACTTTGAGCACAGGGCATTTGAACTTTAAATCTTTAAATCCAGTAAGACCACGCCTGTACATTAGTGTCTTAGATTATGAAATAGAATCAGTCATGTCAACTTTTGTGAAGAATTTTAAGGGAATGATTTCTCTACATTGTAGTTGAAATTTGGTAACTTTATGGCCTAAACGTAGAATAAAATAAGTGGCATTTCTAACCCATGTCTGTTTGTTTAAATTGTCCATTTCTCAACCAACATAGGAAGTTGTAGACTCCAGGCAATGGATCTATGTCTGGTTTTATTTAAACTTTTTGGCTGAATTTTCTGTAAAGACTATAAATATTTTAGGCTTTGCCAGCCCACTGGGTTTCTGTCATAACTATTCAATCTGCCTGCCACTGTAGCGTAAAAGCAGCCGTCGACAATATTTAAAGGTATTGGGTTTTATTACTTTATTTACAAAAAAGCAGACTTCAGACTGTATTTGGCCCATGGGCTATATAGTTTGTTGGCCCTTGTTCTAGATATTCTAGAATCATTCACTTCACTTTGAGTGTAGAGACTGGCCATTTGATCTCCTGTTATGATTCTGGCATAATGTTGAGTTGTTTTACTGAGCTTTGAATACAAAGAAGACAAGTTCAGAGATCACTAAATTCTTTTCTGAATATGAAATTATATTTATTGTCTTTCTAGTTTTTCTGCTACATGTATTTAAAAATCTTTTTTTTTGAGAGAGAGAGAGAGAGATTGAGTGTGAGCTGGTGAGAGGGGCCGAGAGAGAGAGAGAGAGATTGAGAGAAAGAGAGAGAGAGAATCTTAAGCAGGCTCCATGCTTAGCAAGGAGCCCAACACGGGGCTTGATCCCATAACCTTGGGGTCATAATCAGAGCCAAAACCAAGAGTCGGATAACCAACTGAACTACTCAGGGCACCCCTAAAATTCACTTATATCTCTGCGTTTAAAGCAAAATTTATCCATTGTTTATATTGTTGTTGTTTTATTTTAGTAGTTGTCATAAAACCACACCTACAGCTTTGTGTCCTTCACTTCCTGTCTTTTGGCTCTTAATATTTGTACATTTCCCACTTCGAGTTCATTTGCTGTGTGGTGAATACTCCTAAATTTTCTGGTTTACACCACAGTGTAATAACAGTCTTCCAGTTTACTAAAAAGGATTTATTATGTTTCTCCATTCAATTGTAAAGACACATTAAAATGCTATTGGCTAAAATGGACAATTTTAGGTACATATGGCTAAAGCCATCACCACTTACACAGGGAGGCCAATTTGAAGAGCTTTCAGTAGTAGAACCTAACTGAGATGCTTTTGAAATATTGATGTGAGGAAACACAGCAAAAACAAGTGCAACATAATGACCAAAACTTTTTAGTGGCAGAAAGTTCTAGACTGCTGCAGAAATGCTTCCTCTGGTTGTGGGTACTCTGGGTTGTTACTATAGAAGGGCTAAGTGGCCAAGTTACAATTGCTGTAGGAACTGCAACTGAAACTTGACCTTTGATACATTTACATGTTCAACCGTAACATTGTATTGACAGGCTTTTGCATTTCCTTGTGTTTGTAAATAGCTTTGTTTTAGGCTTTCATGGAAATTAACTTGAAAAAAAATGTTGAGTAGGAGAAAAGCAGAAAGTATGTTTTTTTCCAGAATCTTATCTGCTGCTAGGATCAGAGTTTATTTCTGTAGAATCAATTTCCAACGGTGCTTTTTGAAGAGAGGTAATGAATTCCCATATAGAAACTATTCCTTTAAAGTAAATAGTGGACTCTTTTATTTACTTTAGTTGCCTCGTTGTTTGTGTTGGTTGATTAGAACGTTGACCATAGCCTCTAAGCAGGTAGATTTCTGTAGCTTGTCAGAAAGATAGGGAAGAAAAGCAACTCTAACCAGGTAGATTTCCTGGAAGAAAAACAATGGGCCAGTGAAGAGCGGCGAGTGAGAATAACAATCATTAATTCTTTCACCTTTTTTAAAAAATCCAAGTTAGTTAATGTATGGTGTAATAATGATTTCAGGAATAGAATTTAGGGATTCATAACTTACTTATAACACCCAGTGCTCATCCCAATAAATGTCCTTCTTAATGCCCCTTGCCCATTTAGCCCATCCCCCACCTACAACCCCTCCAGCAACCTTCAGTTTGTTTGCCGTATTTAAGAGTCTCTTATGGTTTGTCCCCCTTTCTGTACATTATTTTTGCTTCCCTCTCCTTATGTTCATTTATTTTGGATCTTAAATTCCACATATGAATGGAATCATATGATATTTGTCTTTCTCTGATTTGTTTCACTTAGCAAAATACCTTCTAGTTCCATACATGTTTCCATACAAGAAACATTCTTGCAAATGGCAAGATTTCATTCTTTTTGATTGCTGAGTAATATTATATATATATAGATATATAATATGTATATATATTATATATATAATAAATATATAAATAAATAAATATATATGGTATATACCATATCTTCTTTCTTTATTTTTTTTTAATGTTTATATTTATTTTTGAGAGACATAGAGGCACAGCATGAACAGGGGAAGGGTAGAGAGAGAGGGAGACAGAGAATCGGATGCAGGCTCCAGGCTCTGAGCCGTCACCACAGAGCCCGATGCGGGGCTCAAACTCACAGACCGCGAGATCATGACCTGAGCTGAAGTCGGCCGCCCAACCGACTGAGCCACCCAGGCGCCCCTACCATATCTTCTTTATCCATTCATCTTTTGATGGACATTTGGGTCTTTTCCATACCTTGACTATTGTTGATAGTGCTGTATAAACATTGGGGTGCATGTGCTCCCTCGAAACAGCAATCCTGTTTCCTTTGGATAAATACCTAGTAGTGCAGTTTTTTTTAAGGAAACTCCATACCGTTTTCCAGAGTGGCTGCACCAGTTTGCATTCCCACCGGCAGCGCAAAACAGATCCTCTTTTTTCTCATCCTCGCCAACATCTGTTGTTGCCTGAATTGTTCATTTTAGCTATCCGGACAGGTATGAGGTGGTATCTCATTGTGGTTTTGATTTGTATTTCCCTGATGATGAGTGATGTTGAGTATATGTTTATGTGTCTGTTAGCCATCTGGATGTCTTCTTTGGAAAAGTGTCTATTCATGTCTTTTGCCCATTTCTTATTTGTTTTTGGATGTTGATTTTGGTTAAGTTCTATATAGATTTTGGATACTACCCCTTTATCTGATATGTCATTGGCAAATATCTTCTCCCATTCTGTCGGTTGCCTTTTAGTTTGGCTGATTGTTTCCTTTGCTGTGCAGAAGCTTTTTATTTTGATGAGGTCCCAATAGTTCATATTTCCCTTGGCCCTGGAGACATGTCAGGTAAGAAGTTGCTGCGGCCGAGGTCAAAGAGGTTGTTGCCTAGTTTCTCCTCGAGAATTTTGATGGCTTCCTATTTTATGTTTAGGTCTTTCATCGTTTTTAGTTTATTTTTGTGTATGGTATAAGAAAGTGGTCCAGGTTCATTCTTCTGCATGTTGATGTCCAGTTTTCCCAGCACCATTTGTTGAAGAGACTCTCTTTTTTTTTCCCACTGGATATTCATTCCTGCTTTGTCAAAGATTATTTGGCTATACACTTGTGGGTCCATTTCTGGGTTCTCTATTCTGTTCCATTAATCTATGTGTCTGTTTTTGTGCCAGTACCATACTGTCTTCGTGATTACAGCTTTGTAGTACATCTTATAGTTGAGGATTGTGATGCCTCCAGCTTCGGTTTTCTTTTCAGGATTGCTTTCACTATTCGGGATCTTTTCTGGTTCCATAAAAATTTTAGGATTGTTTGTCCTAGCTCTGTGAAGAATGCTAGTGTTATTTTGTTAGGGATTGCATTGAACATGTAGATTGCATTGGGTGTATCGCCATTTTAACAATATTTGTTCTTCCAATTCTTGAGCACGGAATGATTTTCCATTTTTTGGTGTCTGCTTTAATTTCTTTCATAAGCTTTCTATAGTTTTCTATAGATTTTTTACCTCTTTCATTAGGTTTATTCCTAGGTGTTTTATGGATTTTGGTGCAATTGTAAATGGGATTGATTCCTTGATTTCTTTTTCTGCTACCTCATTATTGGTGTATAGAAATGCTACCAATTTCTGTACATTGATTTTATATACTGCGACTTTGCTGAATTCATGGATCAGCCCAGCAGTTTTTGGGTGGAGTCTTTTGGGTTTTCCATATAGAGTATCATGTCGTCTGTGAAGAGTGAAAGTTTGACTTCCTCCTTGCCAGTTTGGATACTTTTTATTTCTTTGTGTTGTCTGACTGCTGAGGCTCGGACTTCCAACACTATGTTGAATACCAGTGGTGAGAGTGGACGTTCTTGCCATGTTCCTGACCTTCGGGGAAAATCTCTCAGTTTTCTTCCCATTGAGGATGATATTAGTGGTGGGTCTTTCATATATGGCTTTTATGATCTTGAACTGTGATCCTTCTATCTCTACTTTCTTGAGGGTTTTTTATCAAGAAAGGATGCTGTATTTTGTCAAATACTTTCTCTACATCTACTGAGAGGATCAAATGGTTCTTATCCTTTTTTTTATGAATGTGATGTATCACACTGATTGATTCACAGATGTTGAACCAGTCCTGCATTCCAGGAATAAATCCCACTTGATCATGGTGAATAATTCTTTTATTATTAGTTTTATATTTTTTATTAATTTTATTATTAATTCTTGGATCCATTTGACTAATATCTTGTTGAAAAATTTTGCATACATGTTCATCAGGAAATTGGTGGGTAGTTGTTCCTTTTTAGTGGGGTATTTGTCTGGTTTTGCAATCAAGGTAATGCTGGTCTCGTAGGATGAGTTTAGAAGTTCTCTTTCAATTTCTACTTTTTTGAAACAGCTTCAAATGAATAGGTGTTAACTCTTATTTAAATGTTTGGTAGAATTACCCTGGGAAACCATCCAGCCCTGGACTCTTGTTTGTTGGGAGATTTTTGATTATTCATTCAATTTCTTTACTGGTTATCAGTCTGTTCAAATTTTCTGTTTCTTCCTGTTTCAGTTTTGGTAGTTTATGTTTCTATGAATTTGTCCATTTCTTCAGATTGTGCAATTTGTTGGTATATAATTGCTAATAATATTCTTTTATTATCATTTGAGTGTCTGTGGTGTTGGTTGTGATCTCTCATCTTTCATTCGTGATTTTATTTATTTGGGCCCTTTACTTTTTCTCTTTGATCAAACTGGCTAGGGGTTTATCAATTTTGTTAATTTTTTTTATTTCAGTATCATTTATTTCTGTTCTAATCTTTATTATTTCCCTTCTTCTGCTGGCTTGGGCTTTATTTGATTTTCTTTTTCCATTTCTTAAATGTAAAGTTAGGTTGTGTATTTGAGACCTTTCTTCCTTCCTTAGGAAGGCTTAGATGACTATATACTTCCCTCTTATGACCACCTTGGTGCATCCCAGCAGTTTGGGGCTGTCATGTTTTCATTTTCATTGGCATCCATGTACTTTTTAATTTCCTCTGTAATTTCTTGGTTAACCCATTCATTCTTTTTTAGGGTGTTCTTTAATCTCCAAGTATTCATGGTCTTTCCAAGCTTTTTCATGTGGTTGATTTTGAGTTTCATAGCGTTGTGGTATAAAAATATGCAAGGTATGATCTCAATCTTTTTGTACTTGTAGAAGCTGATTTGTGTCTCAGTATGTGATCTGTTCTGGAGAATGTTCCATGTGCACTCGAGAAGATTGTGTATTCTGCTGCTTTAGGAAGAAATGTTCTGATTGTATCTGATAAGTCCATCTGGTTCAGTGTGTCGTTCAAAACCATTGTTTCCTTGTTGATTTCCTGCTTAGATGATCTGTCCATTGCTGTAAATGGAGTATTGAAGTCCCCCACTATCATGGTATTATTATCAATGAGTTTCTTTATGTTTGTGATTGATTTATATATTTGTGTCTTTCACGTTGGGGGCGTAAATATTTACAATTGTTAATCTTCTTGGTGGATAGAGCCCTTAATTATGATATAACGTCCATCTTCATCTCTCGTTACAGTCTTTATTGTAAAATCTAGATTGTCTGATATAAGTATGGTGACCCAGCTTTCTTTTGCCAACCATTAGCATGGTAGATGGTTCTCCATCCCTTTACTTTCAATCTGAAGGTGTCTTTAGGTCTAAAGTGGGTCTTTTGTAAGCAGCATATAGATGGATCTTGTTTTCTTATCTATTCTGATACCCTGTGTCTTTTGATTAGAGCATTTAGTCCATTGACATTTAAAATGAATACTGAAAGATATGAATTTAGTGCCCTTGTGTTGCCTGTAGAGTTGGTGTTTCTGGTGATGTTCTCTGGTCCTTTCTAGTCGTTGTTGCTTTTGGTCCTTTTTGTTTTGTTTCATCTTTTCTCCACTTAAAGAGTCCCCCTTAAAATTTTTTGCAGGGCTGGTTTAATGGTGATGAAATCCTTTAGTTTTTGTTTGTCTGGGAAACTTTTTATCTCTCCTATTTTGAATGAAGACTTGCTGGATAAAGAATTCTTGGCTTCATATTTTTCAGATTCAGCACATTGAATATATCCTGCTACTCCTTTCTGGCCTACCAAGTTTCTGTGGATAGGTCTTCTGTGAACCTGGTCTGTCTTCTCTTATAGGTTAAGGACTTTTTTTTCCCTTGCAGCTTTCGTAACTCTTTCCTTGTCTGTGTGTTTTGTGAATTTGACTATGATATGCCTTGTTGATGACCACTTTTTGTCTCTGTGCTTTCTGGATTTTGATGTTTCTGTCCTTCCCAGATTAGGAAAGTTTTCCACTATAATTTGCTCACATAAAACTTCTGCCCCTTTTTCTCTCTCTTCATGTTCTGGGACTCCTATGATTCAGATGTATTCCTTTTTAATAATTTGCTGAGTACTCTAAATTTTGTATTGTGCTCTTTTGCCTTTGTTTCCCTCTTTTTTTGTGCTTCATTATTCTTCATAATTTTGTTTTCTATATTGCTGATTTGCTGCTCTACTTTGTCCATACTTGCTGTTGTGGCATCCATTCTAATTGCATCTCGGTTATAGCATTTTTAATTTTGTCCTGACTAGATTTTACTTCTTTTATCTCCATAGAAAGGGATTCTGTGCTTTTTTCAGCCTCAGCTTGTATTCTTATTATCATGGTTCTAAATTCTAGTTCAGACATCTTGCTTATATCTGTGTCGATTAAGCCCCTGGCTGCTATTTCTTTCTGTTATTTCTTTGGGGGCTAATTCCTTTGTTTTGTCATTTTGAATGAAGAAAAAATTAATAAAAATAAAAACTAAAACTTACAAAATGAAGGGCAAAAATATCAAATAAAAGAGGCTAGATCTTAGGTGTGTTTTGATCAGCTTGTTGAAAGAAGCTTGATAGAATGGAGATAAAAGAGAAATAAAAGAAAAGAAAAAGGTAAGAAAAATTAAAAAATTTAAAAAGTGTGGAATAAAATGAAATAAAGAAGATGAAATAGAATATATTTTTTAAATGAAAAAATAAAGTTAAAAATTTTTAAGGAAAAAATAAAAAATAAAAAATAAAGTTTTCTCTTTTTCTATCCAAGAAAAAGAAAAAAAAGAGAAGAAAAGGAAAAAAAACCAATTTAAACAAAGAAACAAACAAACAAAAAAAACCAAACCAATAAATGAACCAGTAAACAGAATGAAACCCAAATGAAGTTACATCCAGTTTCCCCTAGAAGCGAGATTATGAAGCCCTCAACAGACTGTATACTAAGCAGGTGGAAGGACTCATGCTGGTCTCCTGGGGATGTACTTGGAGGGCATGTTTGGGTGGGGCTTGATGTAATGCTCTTTTCTCCACTAGGCGGCACTACTTAGCTTACTGGGGTGGATTAGTGTGGTGTGCATGTGTGCGCACATGCATGCACAGGAGAGGTGGAAATGGCTTCTTCTAGCTCCCTAGTCTCTGGCACAGGAACCTCCTGCCCTCACCAGCCCACAATCAAGTACCCCTCCTTTGTCTCAGGCCTTGGTCCACTCCCCGCCTCCACCCTGTCCATGCCCAAGCTGTCCGCCTGCCAAGTGGCACCTCCCTCCAGAGTTTTATCTTAGATAGTTTTGTGTTTCAAAATCCCAGACTTCAGAGACTTCTGCAGCTTGGACCCACAACAATTCCCTGGGAAAGGGTCTCACTAAGCAATGGCCGGGTGTCAGCTTGCTCCAGGAAATGTTCCTCCGATCACGCAGTAGCAGAGATTCAGAGATTATGGCAAACCACAACACAGCCAGCACCAGGTTTTACTGCATTCTGGCATCTTTGTCCCAACGCTAGCAAACGTGGGTACTCGCTGGGATCTGCAGGGACCGTATGGCCTCTACCAAATATACTCCAAGTAGGGGAACCACTTCTCCTCATGTGGCACATAGACCCCTCAGATCCTGCTGCCTGCTTCTGGGGATTCATCCCGCTTCCTCACCAGAGCACTGCTGGGCACTGGGTTCTGGAACTTCAGACTCTGTGCTTCACTGTTTATAGAATCCTGGTGGTATTGAAACTCTCTCCTTTCTTCCTGTCAATGGTTTTGGGGAACAGACTTCTTATTCAGTCCCCTGTGAGTGTTTTCACTCTTCCTCTCTCTTTCCCTCCAGCTACTTTTTGGGGAGTGTTTTTCCTCCACTCTGCCCCTTTCTCTGTCCTTTCTCTGCAAACACAGCTTTTTTCTGCCCCAGTGCACCTCGCCACATCATGTATGTATCTGCCGAGTTCTGTGGCTCAAGTTATGTAGATTGTTGTGTTAATCCTCAGATCATTTCCTAGGTGTATAAAATGGTTTGGTGCTGATCTAGCTGTGTTTTAGGGATGAGACAAGCTCAGGGTCTCTGCTCCTTTGTCATCTTGATTGCAATTCCACAAATCAGATAATTTAGATAAAATGCAGAGATTCCTGTAACAAAGGGGTGCCTGAGTGTCTCAGTGAGTTAAGCGTTCAACTCTTGGTCTTGACTCAGGTCATAATCTCACTTTTACCTTTACATCAAATTCAAAAATGGGTGACTCAACATGCCATAGTAATTCCTGCTGATTGTTTTGTTATTACACTTATACAAATTAAATTGATTAAATTGTCCTTTATGATTGTGGGAATTTGAATGCTCTGAGTAAATATGAATTATCAGGTTCTTTATGAAACCCTACAACATTTTAGAGTACCAGAACCCAAAGGACCAGAGGAGACCAAGTTGGAAATAAAAGATGATAACATTTAATACTTCCTGTGTGCTGGGTACTATGTGGATGCTTATGCAATCTCATTTAATCCTTTCAACATTCTCTATGGACAGATGAGGTTAATGAACTTTCCCCAGTTACATAGTAAATGGTGGAATCAGAGCTTGAACCTAGTTCTGAATAACTCCAAAATCCTAGAGTTCTTTAATTTTTTTTAATGTTTGTTTATGTTTGAGAGACAGAGAGAGACAGAGTGTGAGCAAGGGAGGGGCAGGGAGAGAGGGAGGCACAGAATTCGAAGCAGGCTTCAGGCTCTGAGCTGTCAGCACAGAGCCAGATGCAGGGCTCAAACTCATAAACCACAAGATCATGACCTGAGCCAGAGTTGGATGCTTAACCAACTGAGCCACGCAGGCACCCCATAAAATCCTAGAGTTTTTAAAAACTACTTATTTTTTTTTTCAGATTTCTAGTTCAGCAAACAATATTTATTACATTTTTTCAAGTAACTCAAAGCTTCTATAAAATATTGCATTTGTGCATGAAATACCAAAGTCAACTAATACGTGTAATTTACTTAAGGAGTGAAGTCCATGTCTTTTTTTTTTATTTAAACTTTTTATTGTCAAATTGGTTTCCATACACACCCAGTGCTCATCCCAACCAGTGCCCTCCTCTGTGCCCATCACCCTCTCTCCCCCTTCCCACACCTCCCTCAACCCTCAGTTTGTTCTTGGTCTTTAAGAGTCTCTTATGTTTTGTCTCCCTCCCTCTCTGTGTCTTTTTTCTTTTCCCTCTTCCCCTCCCCCATGGCTTTCTGCTAAGTCTCTCAAAGTCCACCTATGTGTGGAGACATATAGTATCTGTCTTCTCTGACTGACTTATTTCACTCAGCATAATATCCTCCAGTTCCATCCATGTTGCCACACATGGCCAGATTTCATTCTTTCTCATTGCTGCATAGTATTCCATTGTATTTATATATACCACATCTTCTTTATCCATTCATCAGTTGATGGACACTTAGTCTCTTTCCGTGTTTTGGCTATTGTTGAAAGTACTGCTGTAAACATCGGGGTACACATGCCTCTATGCATCAGCACTCCTGTATCTCTTGGGTAGATTCCTAGCAGTGCTATTGCTGGGTCATAGGGTAGTTCTATTTTCATTTTTTTGAGGAACCTCCACACAGTTCTCCAGAGCAGCTGCACCAGTTTGCATTCCCACCAACAGTGTAAGAGGATGCCTGTTTCTCCACATCCTCACCAGCATCTATAGTTTCCTGATTTGTTTATTTTAGGTGAGGCCCATTTCTTAAGCATCAGCTTTTATAACGATGAATGCAACATAAGAGTCTAGTCAACATGAAATAAAAGTGAAAGTGGAATATAAAGCAAAATAGAGTTGAGAGAAAGACCTCGGCTCCTTCAGTGACACTCTTTTCTCATTTCTGTGTATACCTGTAAATTAGTGTCTACATTGCAGATATCAATAATTTTTTTTAAATTTAATAGGAATGGGATTAAAATACTGACATTTCTAGTTATGCAGCTTTTCAACCTTAGCATTTACAGCAGTGGGTCAGAAGCTTGCCCTGTGTTGCCTTTTGAAACACAGTAAAGTGCTTTTTTTATTAGACAATGTAATAGAACCAGGCTCTCCTGGGTTGTAATACAAAAGCTTAGCACATCTATTTTCTCTTACCTACTTCATTTAAGTTAACTACTGCCCCCTAAAGACATTCTAGTTTCCCTCCCATAAAATACAACTGTTCCTTCAATTGGACTATGTATTATTTCTTAAAGAAATACAGTTGTGTTTCCATATGTTAAATGAAAGCAAAAAGTGAAGATACCTTGTAGAGTTCATTGAAGGGGTTATCATTTCCAAGACCAGTCTTCAACCTCTCAGTTTCTGAAATTTGATCTTGGCATCATTAGCTTTAATGGAATGGATTCCCAGTATATGAACTCACAAGAAATTGATATATAAACTAGAACTCAGTTTATTAGGTTTCTGTTGGATGCAGATTTCTTCCTAGGTACTAAAAGTATTATGTCTTCATTGAAAGGGTCCCTCCTTCCAGTGTCATGGTGACTAGTATTGTGGCCAGTCCATAGAGCTGAGATGGATCACCACCCAAAATTTGGTTTGGATTTCCAAACTGATGATGCCACACACACACACACACACACACACACACACACACACCAAGTGTGAAAAGGTTTTTTATTCCCATAACTAAGCTTTCCATGGAGAGCAGAGCAGGCCTCACAAGCTGATCTGAAAATAGCTTGAAAAAACTGTGAAAGGAAGGATACCAGCTTTGAGTTTTCATGGTAGTGCATGGTTTAACTTACTGCTGGTGGCAAAGCACCTGGGCCTTCTTATCAGCTTGCTGCGATCTGAGGCAGAATGGGGAGAAGGTGGGGTAAGACTTGAAAAGTGCCTGTAATCAAACATCAAATAATGGATTTAGGCTTCTTATTACACTGAGCCCTCAGATTTTAAGAAAAAGTTGTTTAGTTAACAGAATTAGTGCAACATGTAGTGAATTTGCATGAAATCATTCATATAGAGTGTGGTGGAGAAGCATGAGCTTAAGCCCATCTGGCTTCCATACTATCAGGTTTTTATTTCCCTATCTTTTAATCACCATTGGGGGTGGGGAGAATCTAAATTCTTCTACTCATGAGATTGTTTCGAACACATTTTTTGTTATTAAATAATTCAATAATTTTTCTGACCCAGTCTTTCTTATTCTGTTTAGCCAGGGTATTAGCATATCTTTTTTGGTGATTTCTTCAGATTAGCAAAACTCATCTGTTTGGGGCATAATTGAATTATTTTAATTCATAGTATCCTAAGAAATTGTACTGTCCACCACCTACACTACTCTCAGTTTTTTTTTTCTCCTAAACTGGATGAGAGTGAATTTTCCTTGTATTGTTTATGACGGCTCGCCTTGGATGTTATTTCAGAACATTGACCTTATTCTCATATATTGTCATTTAAAATGAAAATAAATATGTGTATTGCGGAGTATTGGTAACAGCAAAGAACATTCCTACAAACGAGTGTTTAATACATGAAGGGTAAAGCAGCAACATTGAGATAAGTTCTGGATGATTGTTACCAACTGTTCTGTATCTCCACTGAGAAGAGAACCAAAGAATATATTCGAGGCAAAATAGAAAAGATTCAGAATACACTTATATCTGTAAAAAACAAGGAAGACTCAGAAAAAACCCTCCTTTAAAGGGTTTCTTTAAAAAATTATTTTTAAGTCTGCTTATAAGGAGAACAAAGTAGATTCTGTGACTATAACAGTCTAAGTCAGTGGTTCTTCACCTATTTGGAGTCAGGTCTATGGGAGGATTGCTAAAAGTCCTCAGTGAAGGGAAAATTCACATGAAGCAACATTTGCATTTGACCTATAAGGTGTTATGTTATTCGATAATGACTTTATGCTTTGTGGCAAGAATTGGTTTCATAAGGTGCTTGGTCCTTACCAGAACTGTTTCTCATAGTTGGATAGCTGTGTTCATTTGCAGTTTCCAATTTGTCTCTAAGCCTATCTTTGTGTTACTCAACTATTACCCCATTTTGGAACTGAAATATAAAATGCAAGTCTTTTATTTCTATGAACACGTTGAAGGTACGAAGGCCCTGTAACCTACAAAAGCATATAGAATCAGATATGCAAACAATAATAGCAACCTTTGTATCAGGAAGCATACAAAGCAGTATCTCTTTTAATTCTCTAATATCTTTATTATGTGGTTAATAATCCCACTCATTGATGAGGGAACTGAGGCTTAGAATCACTCAAATACTCAGTGATTTGCCTGAGTATTCATTAAGCACCTTCCGAATGACTAGAGAGGAAGATGCAAATGAGACAAAACATGGACCCAGTAAGCTTTCAAAACTAAAAGTTTCTTTTTAATTTTTTAAAAGCTCCAGTAATTAACATCTGGAGTTGTGTTGGTTTCAAGTGTACGATACAGTGGTTCGATAATTGTATACATTACCCACCGCTCATCACAGTAAGTGTACTCTTGTTCCTCTTCACCTTTTCCACCCATCCCCCTACCAATCTCCCCTCTGTCATAAAAAACTAAAAGTTTTTTTTCATAATTAACCACATTTTCAAAATGTCTCTGTTTGGAATTATGTTCTAGCCTTTTGGTTTAATAATACCCCAAACTAATGATATGGAGAGTTGACTTCTAAAACTCTACAAGTGTTCATTCAGGAAATGATGTATTCAGGGGCGCCTGGGTGGCTCTGTTGGTTAAGCATCCAACTTTGGCTCAGGTCATGACCTCATGTTTCATGAGTTTGAGCCCCACATTGGGCTCTGTGCTGACAGAGCCTAGAGATCAGATCAGAGCCTAGAGCCTGCTTCAGATTTTATTTCTTCCTCTCTATTTGCCCCTCCCCTGCTTGCCCTCTGTCTCTCACTCAAAAATAAATAAACATTAAAAAAAAGAAAATCGAAATGATATATTCTATCAGAGACTCTGTTAGTAGTGGCAGCCAAGCAAACAGATATACACCAGATATTTTAATTCAGAACAAAACAAAATCTCAGACTTAATGCAAGACAATTTCTATGAACCAAAATTCATATCTCTTGTCTGTACATACACGAAATAATTGATATAGTTTAATGGTGACATTAAGCACACTTCAAATAGACGTGACATTGCTACCTCTTTATTTATAGCTGTGAACAGCTGTGTACTTTCAAAATAACAAACCTTTTTAAGAGACAAACAAAGAATAGAAGAGAAAGGAAAACTCTGCTTAGGGAGTTTCTTTCTATGCTTACTATTTGAAATAGCTTTATATAAAGGCCATTTATATTCTCTCCCATTATTCTTTTAAATATCATAGCAACTTTCCTTTTAAGGATTATCACTAATATCCATAGCTTTGTCATAAAGGACAAAGACTTTAGAGTCTTAGTGCTTTGATGTAATGTTTCCCCTTTTGTAAACTGAAATTAAAAAACTGAAGAATATAAATGTGTCTTGGTGAAACAATGATCCTACCAACACTACACTTCCACCCATACACGTAGTGATTTTTGAATCTAAAGATACTTTCTTCATCACAACCACTGTTTTCTTTCCTTCCCCAGATCTTCACATTCCCCACTTTTCCTGAAATTCCGGGAGTATTTGAAGCTCCTTAATTTCCTCTGTTTCCTTTCTCTTTGACCTGTGCATGTATCCATCTACTTGCTAGACATTTATTCTAAATTGGCAGATGGTAGGCAGGTGCTAGAGATACAAAGATAAAATCATATTGCTGTTCTCAAAGTACTTAAAGTCTAAAGAGAAAGACAGATTTGGAAACCATTGCAATCTCCCCTGGCAAATATCAGTGGAGTTCTAGGAAGAGCCATTGGCCAGTCCAAGGGGTTGAGCTGGGCCTGTTAAGAGAGCCAAATGTGTGTGCACCTAAAGTGCAAGCATGTGTTCGGAGATGTGGGAGAAGTTGAAAATGGAAAAGCATACAAAGACCAGCTCACCTATCCCTTATTATTCACCACAGTCAGGAATTCAGACTTTATCATGAATCGCATTAACAAGGCATTAAAATTGAAGTAGCTTTAGCAAGAGAGTTACATAATAACATATGTATTGAGAAAGATCTCACCGGGAGCTATGTGGAGGCAGAATGGACCTGATTGACAGGAAAGATGGCAGCTACTAAAGGGGAGCGTGGAGCGGTCCCAAGCAGCTGCAGCAGAAAGGAATAGGGACGTACAATGAAGGGGTTAAATGAGGCAGAATCTCCAGGATTCACAGATTGAAGTTATGTTGGGAGTGAGTGAGATAGAGATAATTCTCACATTCTGGCTTGAGTTACCAGGTGGATGGTGGTGGTGTTAATCAGGATTGGGGATCGATTCTTTTTTTAATATGTTGTGTTACTGGTGCCACTGAAACTTCTGAATAGAACTGTGTAAAACCCAATTTGACGTTAGTCTAGGGCTCAGGAGAGAAATCTGGGCTGTGGATAATGTAACAATTTAAGAGCCATACAGATGGTGTATATGTGGTGGTTGAAGTAGTGTGTATGATCGAGGTTGTCAGTAGCTAATTAGAAATGAAAACAACCAAGTGCCTGGAGAGGCACCTAAGAGAAGTATTGCCTTCCTAGGGACCAAACTGGGAGGACTTCTAGGTCACATGGTGCCTTCATATGAATTAGAGAACATCGTAACTATCCACCAGAAAGTTGTCATTATTTGTTTATAAATTTATGAGGTCTACAATGTGAATGGTGACTCCTGGAGCTGAGCAGTAAAACACTAGTTCTGAGAAGATTAAGAAGCCATCACCAGGCAGATAAGAAGGAATCAAATGGTACATAGAAACTGTAAGAACAGAGTTTCAAGGCAGAAGAGAAGTGAACATCGCCTACTACTGTGTCTTCAGAAGTTAACTGAATGTGGTCTGAAAATTTTCATCAAAGAGCCGGTTTATCTTAGGGGCCCCAGTTTCAGACAACAGCCCCACTCTGGATTATTCTCTTCCCAATCTGGGATGTTCTCTTTCTCCTGTCTCTTGCAGAAGCTGTGACACCAGCCATACTTCTGCCTTTACCCTCTCTACCATTTGAATCTCTATACATAATCCTCCTGTCTTACCTGTGCTTTGAAGGGTTTATCTCGTATTTGGGACCTTGATACTTTTTTTTTTTTTTGCCCTCCTTCCTTTGGCCATTCACATCTCCACCTGACCCAGTACACCCAGTTTCTCATTAGGGTTTCAAAAAAACATATTGGACGGTTTCAGTCACAATTCTTATAAACATCGATTGGCCTTCAGATATACTTGTGAGCATACTCTATATTTGAATACAGATACATTCTGAACAAGGGATAAAAGCGAGAGTGAGGGATTCTTACTACTCACTATCATCTTTTTGGATAAGGAAAATTGTATCAGCCCAATTTTAGACAGTCATAGCAAATCAAATGAGATTTCTGCCTTCTTCATCTAGCATAGGAGTTAAGAGTGTAAATAGAGGTCAACAAGATGACTTACCAAGAAAAGAACTTCACTATCTGATGCCTATTACAGTGAGACTTGTGAAAAGATAAATTGGTTAGTCACAAGTTACATATAATGCTATTATTCAATTAATTGTGAATGCTGACTTGGATATACCTAGGTCAAATTTGAGCTCATTATTTCAGTAGAACAGCACTGCCCAATACAGTAGCCACATCTGGATGTTTAATATTTTTTTAATGTTTATTTTTGAGAGAGAGATAGAGTGCAAGCAGGGAAGGGGCAGAAAGAGAGGAGACACAAAATCCAAAACAGGCTCCAGGCTCTGAGCTGTCAGAGCACAGAGTCTGATGCAGGGCTCAAACTCACGAACTACGAGATCATGACCTGAGCTGAAGTCAGACTTAACTGACTAAGCCACCCAGGAGCCCCTGGATATTTAAAATTAAAATTAAAATTTGGGGCACCTCGGTGGTTCAGTTGGTTAAGTGCCCAACTCCTGATTTCAGCTCAGGTCATGGTCTCACAGTTTGTGGGTTCGAGCCCCACATTGGGGTCTGTGCTGACAGTGCAGAGCCTGCTTAGGATTCTCCGTCTCCCTTTTTCTCTGCCCCTCCCCCACTGGCTCTCTCTCTCTCTCTCTCTTTCTCTCTCTCTCAAAAATAAACATAAAAAATTTAAAAAAATTAATTAAGTTACATTAGAATAAAATTCTGTTCCTGAGTCACATTAAACACATTGCAGCTGCACAGTAGCCACAGGTAACTAGTGGCCACCATACTGGACAGTACAGGTGTGGAACATTTCCCCACTACAGAAAGTGCTACTGGGATAGCACTACTCCAGAAAAGTGCTGATTATTCCTGTTAGTTCTCCATTGTTGATGATGACTTGGAGGAAATAAGTTAGTGTCTCAGCAATAATACAATTTATATGATACTACTAGACGATCGTTTGCTTGTTTATTTGATATAATAATTTAAGAAAAAAGCGAACCAACTTCCAATCAGCATCTATAGTAATTCCAAATATTTTATACTCACTAACTTAATTAATCTCCACTAATACTATGTTATCTTTACCACTTTACAAATGAGGAAAATAAAGGTTAAGAGAGGGCAAGCGGTAGAATCAAAATCCAAGTCACATCTATCTGGTCCAAAGTCAATTATTTGATGACTTCCAAAAATCACCATGTGGTTACATTTTCTTTTTTCCTAGTAAAATAAGGATGTGCATTGGAGGATACTCAAAAGATAATGGCAGAACCTTCTAGATCTTTCAAGGAATTATTTGTATTATCAACTGAGTATTTTGATGAACATGTTGGTCGTCATGTATTCGCACCCATTTAAGAACTCGTTGAGAGATTCATTTATTTTATTACCATCAAAAAACAACTTCTGACCTTCCATTGACATTCAAGTAACTTGTTAAACAATAATCCCAGACCCATTCTACATATATCTTCCTGGAAATTTTGAGAAACAAAAAGGAAATTAATCTTAGTAATATTTTCCCAGAAGATGGATGCTATTTTGGTTAAATTATACATTAGACCTGGAAATTCATGGAGTCAAAGTAGTACAAGTGATTTTATAATTCATTTTACAGATGATTTCTGAAGAAAGAACTGACACTTGATACTTAATAGTCTACAGAGAGAAGCTTTTTACAAAATGTAATTTTGCTCAAGTTTTGGCTTAAAGCTGTGGTCTTTGGTTTGTGTGACATTCTAAAAAGAAAGGAATCTCCTCCTTAAGCCACAGAAAAGTAAATGAAAATATAGCGACTCTGCCACCATCATATAATTGTTTTTTCTTTATCATTTTTTTCAGGAGAGCAATTCATGCTGCACATCTACCCTCCTTTGCAGAGAATTAATACTAAGTGAGAGGTTGCCTTTGTTCTTAGGTTCTTACAGGAGAATAACCCAAGAGTGAAGCTCCCAGTATAAATCTTAGTGGGAAGGGTCTATGTATTTATATTTGGGCCCCCAAAAGTCTTAAACTCATGGCAATTGTAAGGCCATCCATCTCTGAAGTTACGGAAGACTTTTTAATTCTCACAATATTCTTCTCTCTGCATGAAAACTGTGTGTGTATGTTAGTGCAGGAATGCAGGCTGTAGATGGGTGGGGCCTTGATCACCACCAGTACCTTACAAATTGCAGAAGACTTGAGTTAGATAGGAAATATGTCAGAAGTAAAATGTAATCTTTCAAAAGGCTCCAGAGTGGTAAGATGCAGCCTGATTTTGTAATCAATAACTTCATAAACACCACAGTCAACTCACAGCAACTTGTTTCTTGGGCATAGAAGCAAATGAGAAACAGATCTGTGTGTTAAAAAGAAATGAATGTGTTCTCCATATAAATGTAGATGATTAGCTTTTTTCCTAAGGGTCTCCTCTAAGCCAGGACTAGGCCGGCACTGGAAAGACAGTGGAGACACGGGCCCTGCCCTTGTTGATCTGATACTCTAATGGGATGACTGACGAAAGTATGTATAAAATGAAGCAATTAAAATGCCATACATTTTATGAAGGAAATTAACACGAATCTGAAAGAAGGAAGGATAAAGACTCATTACTATATATAGGGTGTTCGGGAGGGCGTCTCGGGGTAGGTGGCATTGAATCTGATGCCGGAAAGATAAAGTGGGAACTAGCTTTGTGAAATGTGTTTCCCACAGAGGGAGCAGCCTGTACAAAGGCTCTGAGGTGAGATTACTACCTACACAGCTGCCACAGGCTTTTACAAGGTCTTTTTTCCTGACAGAATCATCTGATGATTCCTTTATAGTATTATAATAATTACAAATATTCGTTATATTGTTGCTTTCATGGAAAAATTTGAGGTTTTCCATTGAATTATTGTTATACAGTGAAACCTGCCATTTGGAAGTATCCTTTCCTTTCTGTCTATGAAAGTCAGCTCACATACCTGTGATTGGGCATGTAGTGAAAGTTTACGCATTTTACTGTGTTCAGTAAATGAAATGTTGCTTCCCAGTCCCTATCACACCTGAATCATTACAGATGTTTTCAGGGGTTGGAGAGAGAGAGAGAGAGAGAGAGAGAGAATCTTTCAAACAGGAATAAAATGTTTATTTTCTCTGATCTCAGCAAAGAATAGGCCTGGAAATTTTCAGTGTAGCGATATGTTATACAAACCTTTGCTCTCCTGTCTGTTCTGCTAATCTGAAGGCACAAAAACTTCATAGTTTCTTTTTTTCTTTCTTTCTTTCCTCATTTAATCATTCAACCAAAATAGGAAGGAAGGAAGGAAGGAAGGAAGGAAGGAAGGAAGGAAGGAAGGAAGAAGAAATGGAAGGAAGGAAGGAAAGAAAGAAAAGGAAGGAAGGAAGAGGAAAGGAAGGAAGGAAGAGGAAAGGAAGGAAGGAAGAGGAAAGAAAGGAAGGAAGGGAGGAAGGGGAAAGGAAGGAAGGAAGAAAGAAAAGGAAGGAAGGAAGAAAAGAAAAGGAAGGAAGAAAAGTAAGAAAGAAAGAAAGGAAAAGAAAAGAAAAGAAAAGAAAGAAGGAGGAAGGAAGGAAGGAAGGATAAAGAATCTATGTGATACTTTAAGCTCTTGCTGTTTGTTACGTATGTAGTAAAAGAACAACCAGTAGGATCCAAAGCTACAGGGCAGGGTCTGAAGAAATGGAGACCAATGAAATGCAGAAAAAGCTCCATCTGATCCTTTAAATATGAATGAAATAATGGTACTAGCCAAACTCAAAGAATCTCACATAGAGGGAAGAACAAAGGCATCTCAGAGACCAATGAAATTCTCAGGAGTCTCAATCTCTTCGAAATAGCTACTCTGTCATAGAGCTGAACAGTAAGGAAAGTACAGCAGGGAATTAGTGGTCTAGAGAGTATTGATTCTTATTTTCACTTGTCTTTTAAAAAGACTGTATTTTATGCTTTCTGACTTGTGGCTACAGCTGCCCATTATGAAAAGCTCCTTAAAAAAAAAAAAATCAATTTCCTCCCTCTTGATTAGAGCCTAGGGACTGTGTCTTAATGATAGCATTTCCCAGAAGTAGAAGCAGTAATAAAGATGCAGTTTCTTAAATGGTACTTGCCTCAAATTTACTCCTAATATTTGGCGTCACTGGGCAGCGTGTTCCATGAGAGCACATCCTTATCCAGTGAGAACGTCTTGCTCCACCTGTCTGACTTATTTCTGAAGAACTGGGTGAGAATTACCAAAAGTTCTGGCAATTCTCACCTTTGTGTAGAATGGACCTAGCACTTCTCTTTCATCATGTTTTGAGTCTTAGATCACAGTGATATTCGTAGCTTACTTGAACTCTCTTGGATTGTTGCAATATTCCTACAAGGCTCAAGACGCAGAAAAATTAAGCTATACGCCAACAGTGACACCAGATTTACCTAACACAAACTCTTGCCTCATCAGATTTAAGACTGATGAAGAAACAGTGCCGGATTTCGTAGACACTGGCTTGTCTTCAACCCAGCACAGGACACAGACCCTGACAGCTGCCCCAACGCTACAGGGCATGCATGTTTCCCACAAGGTTCATCTTGGGATGCTGCGGATTAAGTCATGTTTGGCTTTGCTTCCGCGCCTTTGACCCCTTTCAGGGGATCAGAAGCATTTATTGACCCCTGACTAAATGGAAGGCACGGTGGGATTCAATGCTCATTGTTCCCACCTTTAATTGGGGAATTAAGACACACAGACATGTAAGGAAGGGAAAGAAGAGTGAAAGTGCCAAATGAGAGGAAAAGAAGACCATAACGTGAAATGACAGGCAGTCCATCACCATGTGCCAAAGGACTGACCTAAGCTGTAGCTACATAGGATTGGTGGAGGAAGAGGACAGGCCTGGATCCTAGAGTAGCCCAGGCAGGTATCATGGATAAAGCAGGATTTGATTTGGGCCTTGGATAAGCCAATGGTTCCCAACCTTCTCTGGTCTGGAGAGCCATCTGGGGAGGCCAGGAATGCCTGGAGAGGAGGAAAAGAGGAATGGGGGTCCCATGAGACTGGAAAGAAGTTTAAAGAAACAAAGCTTTTTTGGTCACAGTAAAAAGTTGGTGTAGGAGGAATAAAAGAGAGAAGGCAGAAAAGTCAGATTTCATCTGGTTTTTAAACAGCCTTGTGTGCCAGACTAAGGAATTTGGCAACGTAGTTGGCTCCAGATAGTTAGCCGTAACACCTGATTTTTATAGCTGGAGAAGGATATTAGAATTTCCCTATATCACATAACTCCTCACTTCCCACTTCCACCCCCTGCTTGGAAGTCTGACAGAAATTAAGTATAGACACATGTTAATACTTCACCAGTTCCTCATGCAGATACAGGATTCCCACTGTCACTATGGGGATGTGGTGATTCACACCAAAATACAACTGCTGTGTAGAATTCCCTTGAGCGATAGCCAGAAGAGGAACCACTGAGGCAGCAGAGTTAGCGTCTCCTACAGGGTAGCTGGGACACACTGGGCTCTCATCCCTCTGCCTGGGGTGAGGGGACTCTGCACTGGCACAGCCGGAATAAAACACAGGCTTTTACCATGGCTTCGGTCCACTTGCTACTTTGGTTTGTTTTGCTGTCTCTCTGGATCTTTCTCTTTTTCCTTGTTTGAAGGGTAGGCCTGGGTAAAGTTTCTAGCACATTACTGCAAATATTGGGCTGAGAGAGGTTGGATGGATGGATGGATGGATGGATGGATAGATAGATAGTAGATAGATAGATAGACAGATAGATAGTTTTTCTGGAGAAGTCCACCTAACTAGAAGGAAATGGTTTAGAGCTTACAGCTGGCATTTCATAAGATTCTTTGCAGAGCCAATGCTGTCAGATCTTAAAAGGAGGTAAATTTCACACCGCTGCATGAGTTCAGAACTTGAACATAGCATGTTCACCATAAGACTCTGTTTGTTCGTTCATATAATAACTTAAAAGACGATTGACTAGAAGTTTAGCGTTTCCTGGCTGAACAAGAGCTTTGAGCAGCATCACAACCTGTACGTGGGGGCAAAAAAATCACCACAGTTTGAGAGCAACGGAAGTGCTCTTCCTGTGCTTCTTCCTCTGAATTGAAGCTTGAAGACTGCGGGCATTTCTGGTGAACACCACGAATGTGTCAGTTTCTGCCATCTGTTCACACTCATCCACTCAGTACTGAGCAGCTGCAGGCCAGACAGGGTTTGCCCAAACTTCAGTGACGCAGGGATTTGAGCCTGCCATTCATCCCACTGAAATAAGAGTAATAGAATTTATGAGAGGGGCAGAGTCAAAGAATTTTCCTCTAATTTTTCTGCGTAGCCCTTCTTGACAGGATGTGGCATATGGCTGCACGAGTATCACACTCGTTATCTTGTTCATTCTTCACTTATATTTCTACCATCAGATTTCACTGAAAGGTTTATGATGATTAGTTTCGTAAGAAATTCAATTGTCTGATATTCAGGTATGAGAAAGTATTTATTGAGAACTCTTGTGTGGAGCTAAGTATTAGAAGAAAGACAAAAGAGGCTTTCTGGCCTCTGGAGACAACATTATAAAACACAAGCCTGTTAGAGAATAAATACCACCAAAGTGAGAGATACTTACCACAGCTGCCATACACATTTTGAAAAGGAAATGATCGCATGCACTGGCGTGTTTATCTCGAACATGGGATCAGACTAATGAGGGGGACTTAATTTCTGAGTAGTAAGAAGAACAGGAACAGAATCATGGGAGAATGTTCCAGTTGTAAAATGCAAGAAACTCCTAGGAACTAATGTGGGAAAAGCAAGCTGCCCTAGGTGAATTAGTCTGGGGAAGATATACAGAATACTCTATAAGGGGAAACAAGGTTAGCCAGAAGACAAGCTAGGTGACTGTTGCAGAAATTCAGCCAGGAGGTTATTTGGGCCTGAACTAAGGACAAAGCACTGCACAGGAAAAGGGGTGGAGGATAATCCAAGAAGAATTCCACTTGGAAGAGTCCAAAGATCATATGCTTCTAATTAAAAAGCAACATTGGAAACCATAAGGTTGAATGAATGACAAGATGTTTTCCTCAGGAATCAGTGTTTTCAGCAAAGATTTTGTCATCAGTGTACCGATTTTGAGATTGGACCAGCTTGCGGGGCTCCAACTCATCTGGAACTGAACTTGTACAGTTCAGGAAGTGACGCCTCCCTTTAGAACGAATGCCTTTTCATAGTTTATGAAGGCCAAGTTAGGTCAGTTGTGGGAGAGGTGATTTCACCACCTCCAACTCTGGAAAGAGATCCTCACTGCGCTGAATTCCAGTCCTGGTAGAAAACTGGAAGTTAGAGTAGCTAGACAGCCTGGATCGAAGTGCGTAATGTAGGCCTACCTCCTTGCTACTAGTGAAAAAGTGTATCAAGGCTTTTCTGCTCCAAGACAGTATACACACACACACACACACACACACACACACACACACAATGTAAAAGAAGGAATAATGAACTCAAATTAGCTGATTTCAGTCTCATCCCTGCCCCCCCACACTCATTCATAGACACTAATTTTGTGACCTTGACAAGCCACTTAATTTCTTCTTACTTCTCTTGCTTCATCTCATCAGCATCATAACAATTGTTATTATGGGTGAGAGAGCTGATAAGGGTTTCTGTGAAATAGACACTCTAATCAAGAGACAGAAACTCAGAGTCGTCCAAAGTCAGGCACTTGTACATGTAACCTAGGACTGATTTTCAACCACAAATTCCTGTGCCATCTCATGCCAGTGGTCAGGTGGGCTTATGTCATGGTGGCCATCTCTGAAGTTGGCAATGGTTTGGCCTTATTAGTTATACAAATAAAAAAATGATCAGGTCTGGATACATCAGCTATGGCAATAATAATGGCTGATTGTTCTGCATCCACTTAGAGTTTTTATTAAATATTCATTTTGATACTAAATTCTCAGAGTATTGTGCTGGCTAGCCCAAATTTGATTTTTTAAATTTGACTCTTATAAAAGTAAGTCATTTATATAGGTAAAGAAAGCCGTTCTAGTCCATTCATGTCTATATTGTTTATATACATATATTTAGCCATATATAAGTCTTCATATAACAGACTGCTCTTCAGGAGGCTAATCTTTACTCTGGGTGCTGTTGAGTCACATTCTTCTTATTGATATTTTTAAATAACCCAGGCAAAAATTTAGATTAGCTCCTCCTAGCCTCTTTCTAAGACATTTACAAAGTGCTTTACATTTAGAGTACCTGCACATCATTGTATTTGACTGACAACAAACTCTGTCATGTAAGCATATAATAGCAAGATAAATATATCTATGAGTTGAGAAAACGGTATTCAGAGGAGGTGAGTGGTATGTCTAATATGTGGCTGGCCCAGGAAGAGAGTCTGGGGTTTCCACTGCTACTGCAGGGGATATGCCATCTGAAGCAAGTGACTAGCTAGATGATCAACCTTTATGTAGCTTCCCTAAACGTAGCATTAGGAAGTTAGATCGGAAAAGGTGGTGTTGCACGATTGTTACAAGTTGAATTTTGTCCCTCCAAAATTCATACTCGAAGTGCCTCAGGATATGACTGTATTTGGAAATAGGGGGGCACCTGGGTGGCTCAGTCGGTTAAGTGTCCGACTTCGGCTCGGGTCATGATCTCACAGTCTATGAGTTCGAGACCCGCGTTGGGCTCTGTGCTGATAGCTCAAAGACTGGAGCCTGCTTCAGATTCTGTGTCTCCCTCTCTCTCTCTGACCCTCCCCCACTCATGCTTTGTCTCTCCTGCTCTCAAAAATAAGTAAAAACATAAAAAAAAAAAATCCTTTATGGAAATAGGGTCATTGCAGATAGAAGTAGTTCAGAGGAGGTCATATTGAAGAGGGGTGGGCCCATAATCCAATATGACTGGTGTCCTTAAAAAGAGCGGGAAATTTGGACCCAGAGACAAATATACAAGGAGGAAACTGTGTGAAGATTGGAGCTATGCTGTGACAAGCCAAGGCTCTAGCAGATGCTAGGAGAGAGACCCTCCCTCAGCATCTTGAGGCAGAACATGGCCTTACCAACACCTTGATTTTGGACTTCTGGCCTCCAAAACTGTGAGGCAGTGAATATCTGTTGTGCTCAGCCACCCAGTTGTCAGTACTCTGTTACAGCAGCCCTAGCAAAGTAATACAGTGAATAATGGAGAAAAAGTGCAACAAGATACTATAAACCACGCCACAAATAAAGTAAACATAAGCTCTTTCCCTGAACATCAACATTGATTAAGATCATTCCAAAAGTAAATCTTTTGGTAGAAGCAAACACTTGGAAACAATAAAGAAATTGTTGTCCCGATACATCCTAATTTGCATCATCGATTAATAGACTTTCATGTCTGGGAGGAATAATCAGGTCACATAGCTCAGCCATCCATTGGATAATTACGAATTTTCAGCAATGTACCAGCAAAGTGGTTTTTCAGCCTCTGCTTGGATACATCTGCTAACTCCTGAGGCAAAGGACTCTATCTTTAGCAGCTCTGATGATTAAAATATGATATCTTATATTAAACTGAACTGTACCTATTTACAACATTCACCCATTTATTGTAGGTTAGCTTCTCAAAACAAGAAAGAACAAATTTAACTCTTTTTTCATGTCAGTTCTTTTAATGTTTGACAGCTATCGTGTCTTTTCTAAGTCATTTGTTCCCTAGACTAGCCCTTGAATTCTTTCAACTATTGCACATATGACATAGTTTTTAGTGCTTTAAACTTTATGTTCAGCTTCATGAAATGTGTTCCAGTTTATCATACCTCTTTTAAAGTGGAACATCCAGACCTTGGTTATAATCAAAATAGTGCAGATTGGAATTCAATATACTATAATTCTAGATGTTGTTCTTAAATAAATGCAACCTAAGATTACATTAATTGGGGTAGGCTTCTCATAGTGTTCAGTAATATTGCACTGAAATTAACTAAAATTCCCTAATCACTTTTCCCACTAGATAAGCTGCATGATGAGAAGCTCTGGCTTGATCATCAAGTACATAAGTGACCTGGAAGAAAATAGGAGCTGACACATTATTGAATGAATGAATGAATGTTATATATAGAGATAGAGATAGAGGTAGATATATAGAGATATCATACTAAACCATGCATTCCCCCTGAACTTTCCCAGTTTTTTTTTTTAATTTCAAAGAGAGAAATAGAGTACTTATTGTACTCTATTTTGTTAAATTCAGGCAGAGAATAAATACCTCCTAGCCAGTCAAGAATCATACCGTTCATCACATACCATTCAGACAGTAAAGATCTTCTTTCTGTTTGCAAATTGCTACTTGTGCACACTACAATAGCATTGAGAAAAATAGCCATTTGAACACTTAGTTTATATCTGTTCCTCAGCTAAGACTTGCTTTATATTCCAGACAAGCATTTAAACCCTCTGCTCTCTGCATCTATAAAGTGGTGCTAATATAATATGGAGTATGTGTGTATGAATTTAGTAGATTATGTATGCATATGTGTATGCATATTTATAGATGACTACATATCAGGATTTGACACTAATAAAAAAGGCTATACTGAGTCCTTTATTAGTAGTCATAATTTTAATGTAGTGATTTATGAGATCAGTTTTGTGCCTCTATGTGTATAACAAGCCAAAACTATAACTTTATGTAAAGGAGGAAAGAGTGTGAGCTGCATTCTATTTCCATTTTCCCAATGAATTATTCAGTCTCCTAAAATAATCGAGTCAGTCTCTTATGCTAGATTTTCTATATATTAAATGAAGAAAATTCTTCTCCTCGACCCCAGGGATATTAAAGGGCTGATGGGATTTATTCATAAAGCACTATATGAATTAGAGGAAAATTAATTTTGACAGGCATCTCACTAGGGACATATATCCCTCTATATCTCTAAATATAGGACAAATCAATGTTTCAGATTATTTTCTAAATAAGTAGTTTTTCACAAGAAATATAGTGTAATAGCTTGAATTCTGTATTTGACATGCTTTAGCTGTCTTAGTTGTCTTTTTATCAAATTAATTATAGTCATCTAAATGAGGAAATGTTTTGTGTTAGTTTTTTCTTTTTAGATGAAACATGAATAAATCTTCAGCTTTCCATCCAAATGTCAATCATAAATTCTAAAACAAAACATAAAAACAGATGTTCCAGAGGTTTTAGTTTAGTGGCACAAAATGAAACCGTATTAATCAAATATGAGTACACCCCATAAATGGTAACAGAACACCAACTCAAGGGGTTTCCATTTTGTCTTAGTTGGAAGAACTGGTAAACTTAAATAAAAAAGAAAAAGCTAATGGAAAATTCAAACTTTATGTTGGGATATGACATTCTCTATAAATCATTCAAAGGACGTAGAAATGAAGAGGTGACTCATATATAGCTATTTGGTAGCTCATTACTATAGCATATTGCTTAAATGGTTATCTATTTTGGAATAACATGGAACGCCTTACCCCAAACTATTTAACATTGTGCTCATGACCGTATGTTATTTTCAGGTAAATCCAATTTCAAATATTCTGTCACTTCTGTAAGTGTATTCTTATTTTATGAACCAGAATGCAGCTCTGACATATTTTTCACTTAATATGTTGACATTTTTCCACATTATTAATTATGCCTAAAAATTATCCCAAAGTAGGGGAACCTGAGTGGCTTAGTCAGTTAAGCGTCCGACTTCAACTCAGGTCATGATCTTGTGGTCCCTGAGTTCCAGCCCTGCATTCGGCTCTGTGCTGACAGCTCAAAGCCTGGAGCCTGCTTCAGATTCTGTATCTCCCTCTCTCTCTGCCCTTTTCCCACTTACACTCTGTC
The DNA here is from genome assembly GCA_030068075.1 of Paguma larvata. Lineage (NCBI taxonomy): Eukaryota > Metazoa > Chordata > Mammalia > Carnivora > Viverridae > Paguma > Paguma larvata. The sequence continues at coordinate 77,419,759 of CM057828.1, read as the reverse complement.
TCTGTCTCTGTCTCTGTCTCTCAAAAATGAAGAAATGTTAAAAAAAATGTTTTTAATTATCCCATAGTATTTAATTACATGGCTGTGCTAACTCCTTTACTTTCCTACTGTCAGATATTTCTTTTTAGTTTTTTCCCCTATTAGAAGCAATACAATGATGAACAAGGACAAAATGCTATTAGAGAACGTAGAAAATTATAGAGCATGGGACCAGCCTTGTCATGTCACGGAAAATTGCAAAGGATAAAAAGCCTGAGTGATACTGGGGGAAGCCTTACAGGTATGATAATGGAAACAGAGTCGGCACCAGGAAGGGGGGGGGAAATGTCAAGGATCTACTTTAGTGGCCCATACAGCCCTTCCCAAATCATCCTTCTGCTTGTTGGGAAGGTGCCCCTGGCTCTAGCATAAACCGGGAAGCCCTATCGACAAGACTTCACTTGACCTGAATAGAAAATATATTTTAACTACATGTCTGCGGTTGACATGTCCTCTGTTTGTATTAGTGGTGTTTGGCTAACTACTTTTTAAAACAGTAGCTCGAAATTCCGAAAGTATGTTCAGAAGTATTTTATTCTATTCCTTGAGAATATATACTCACCAAGATACAATAAAAATATATGAATCTGAACCTGAAACAATATAAGGCAAATGCTTAAAAACCTGGCTTCTACTTCTACCTCTGCCCTAAAAACAAAACAAATGTGTTCTCTTGAAAAAAAATAATAATTGCTAAATCTGTGACCCATTTGCAGTCTTTATTCTTGCTGACCTGCCTGTTCCCTTTACCACGGCTCACTATTATCCTTGATAGTTCCTCTTCATGACTGTGGCCTCTCCTCTTGGTTTCTATTTTACTTCTCTTGCTGCTCTTTTTCTGACCCATTTTTCATCTTTGTACTTAGGGTTACTCAGGATGCTCTCTCCTCTTGTGTCTTCTTTTCCTGTCACTTTGCAAAGTTATCTGTTTATACTCTATTCCAAATGCAGATAACCCCCAGAGTTGAGTCCAGCCCTCACCTGTTTCCAGATGACCAAGAAGAAATTCAATTATAAAAAAAATAGACACCTAGAAAATTGCTGTAAAACAAAGGTAAAAAGAAAAATCTTAAAAGCGGCTGGAAGGGGGAAAAAGTTATGTTCAGGAAAATCACACTAAGGACTGACTTTACTGCAGCAATGGAAGCCAGGAGATAATGGAATAATAGTTTTAAAATGTTGGAAAAAAAAAACTAACAACTTAAAATTCTGTACCCAAGAATTATTACTACTATTATATTATTATATCTTTGTTATTACTATTACCTACCTAATAGGGATTGTATGAGAATTAAATGGGTTCATATTATAAACACTTAGAACAGAATCTGGCCCATAATACACTCTAAAGAAGCGTTTGTCAAAACAGATGAACATAGGAGAAGGGAAGGAAAAATAAGATAAAAACAGAGAGGGAGGCAAATCATAAGAGACTCTTAAATACAGAGAACAAACTGGGGGTTGCTGGAGGAATGTTGAGTGGGGGGATGGGCTAAATGGGTGATGGGCATTAAGGAAGGCACTTGTTGGGATGAGCAGTGGATTGTTATATGTAAGTGCTGAATCACTAAGTCCTACTCCTGAAATCATTAAAAAAAAGTGTTATGCAAAATAAAAACTATGTGGTAATTAGGATTATAAATAGCTACAATCTTTCTTAGAAAAAAATGTTTGAAAAATAATGGACAAACATTCTAACATACATGGATTTATTTTCTTCTTCATACTTTTCTACAATCACAAACTACTAATATTATCTTTTTTAATTTTTTTTAGCATTTTTATTTTATTTTTGAGAGACATAGAGAGAGAGCATGAACAAGGGAAGAGCAGAGAAAGAGGGAGATACAGAATGTGAAGCAGGCTCCAGGCTCTGAGCCGTCAGCACAGAGCCCGACGCAGGGCTCGAACTCACAGACCGTGAGATCATGACCTGAGCTGAAGTCGGCCGCTTAACCGACTGAGCCACCCAGGCGCCCCAACAAACTACTGATATTATTAAACAGGACGATTCTGATGGAAGATATGTGCTTCCTGAGAACAGGGACTTTGTGTAGTTGACTGCATACTTCAGCAACTAGAACAGTACCTACATAATCAATAAACTAGCTCACATCATGGATATGAGAATACCTTTCCTTGATAATAATTTATAATATTATAAATGTTGCAACTGACTCAGAAAGAAAAAAAAGATGAACAATTAAAGTTTGGATCAATTTCAGTCCTTGAAAACTATTTGCAGAATGTAAGTAATTCTGCAAATTCTTATATCCATAGTGCATATATCAGCTCTCTCATTTTCAAAAGGCCGCAGGGAGGAATGTAATAGTATCATTTGGTTTCCTTTCTCTAAAAGCTTTACTTTTTTTTTTTTTTTTATAATTCAGATATAGAAAACTTTTTTTTTTTTTTCTTTTTGGGGATTGAAAAATAGAATGAAAAAAAATTTAAAAAGCATTCAAGCCAGATTTAAAATAGAAATCTAGAGGTCTGAAATGTTTAGGACCAAATCTTTTATCGTGGTGCTTATGCATTACAAATCAAGAGTTTTAGAGCTAGGAGTGTATGTAGAAATCACGGTCCCTGCACATTACCTGAGCAAACTGAGCTCAGCGAGGTTACAGGGCTAATTAGAAACAGGGCTGGGCTAGAACTCAGGACTTTTCTTTGACATTCAAGGTGAATTTTTAATAGACTCTGGCCTTGACAGTTTCTCCTTCAAGGCCTCCCTCACTTTCTCCATGTAGACCCTTTCTCTATTAACTTTTTCTTGCTAGTGGATGTCAGATACACAGTTAGATCAAGAGCAGTAGCAAACCTTTTGTTGGGAATGCAGTGGAGGGTTTAGACTGATTTCTTCCCATAAATTGAAAGCAATAGAAATCCTATGAGCCAATTTCCTTGAGTATTAGGGAAAGATTTTTAATTTGCAGTAATTCTAAAGGGAGGTAGACTTTATTCTCATAAATGAGTTGCTGTATTTCTTTACTCACCTAGTAGATAGCTCTAATAGTATGGATAAATCTACAATTTGAACTTAAAATCAGACTTTTTACTATTTATAAGTACAGTAAAACCTTGGTTTGTGAGCATAATTCGTTCTCGAAATATGCTTGAAATCCAAGGCATTCATATATCAAAGCGAATTTTAAGAACCATTGGCTCTGTTGGGATCACGTGACACTTGGCTTCACGTACTACTCCTATTGTGGCACTCGTTTATCAAGTTAAAATTTATTAGAAATGTTGTTCGTCTTGTAGAACACTCACATAACAAGTTACTCACAACCCGGGGTCTTACTGTACTTCCTTCAGGAAAATGGTGATTTACTTCTAAAAAAAAGTAAAAAATCACTTACAATGACTACTGTAAGTATACAGTGTTTTCTTTGTTCATCAATATTTCCTCTTCTTTTCTATCTCTTATTCAAGATTTCAGGAGACTAATATATTTTGAAAACTGAGTGTTTTCACTTAGAAAAATACAAATATCATAACTACTTATTAATTCCTTCGTCTCTTCAAAATGTATTCAATTTGAGCTCAAGTTTAATCACCTTAAAATACCCCATCTAGGGGACCCTGGCTGGCTCAGTCAGAGGAATGCACGACTCGATCTCAGGATCATGGGTTCAAGCCCCATGTGGGGCATAGAGATTACTTAAAGAAAACTTAAAAAAAAAAATGCTTAGAGTACCTGGGTGGCTCAGTTGATTCAACGTTCAACTCCTGATTTCAGCTCAGGTCATGAAATCATGGTTTGTGGGATTGAGCCCCACATTTGGTTCTGTGCTGATAGCATGGAGCCTGCTTGGGATTCTGTCTCTCCCTCTCACTCTGCCTCTTCCCTGTTGCCTCTTTCTCTCCCTCTGTCTCTGTCCCTCTCTCTCAAAGTAAATAAATATTAAAAAAATAATAAATAATGAAAAGATGCTTAACAACACAAAAATAAAAATTAAAAAATAAAATATCCCATCTACTCAATTTATTTTTTGTCCTTCCAATTTATCAATTTTTCGACACTTATTTCCTGATAAGTGGTCTAGCCCACAGCCAGTCTTCTCCCCTTTTTAATCCTACAGTCAGGCATGATGCCATATGCCTAAAAATGTCATATCCTTATTCCACCAGTGTTAGAAAGTGAGTTTGTTTTGAGGTTAACACAAGTAGTTCTCTTATTTTAAAAGGGAAAAACAACTACAGATGATGTCTGGGAAGTAATTTAAGTTATCTCTGCTTGCTTTTACGAGCTGACCCTTTTCATCTGTATCACACTGCTATCATAAGAACAGCTGTCTACAAGCTTCAGAAATTCTTCCAGTCTATTTGAATGTTTTCCCACTGGCGTATGTAAAGACTTAATCGTATGTCAATGATAGTGATATTTGATTATTTCCACTGTTAAAAGAAATGATCCTGACACTTGTTGAAAATTGCAAGGAAGACTTTATTCAAGATTATTACAATAGGAGCCAAGCCTATTGCAATTGGAGAGCGAGATTTAACTCAACTCTGGATACAAATAGGGGCAAGTAGGGATTCCTAGCTGGCAGACAGGATGAGGCAGAGGATGGCAAATTAATGCAAAATTTGCTTAGATATTAAGGTGGGGGAGAGGAGAACTTGGTTTGCTATCAAAGGGGGAAGAAGAGCTTGATTGGATCAAGTGTGGGGAGGATTCCCTTGTTTAGTAGGAATTTTTTTCTTAAACTGGGTTCAGGAGGTCAAGATCAAGAGCTGGTGGAGAAAAGGGCTCAGAGGAGCCAGACTGAAGTTTGGTTACTTAGGGATTCTTTGTCACCACCAAGTTTCTAAGTTTAGATTTACCCACTAATGCGGCCGAATTTAGAATGCTAGAGGCACTGTACTCAGTTCTCCCGTAGCTCTAGAAACTATCCTCCACCATGATTCATAATGCTAGTATAAATGAGTGACACCAGCTATTCTCATCAGAACAAAATCTTTTAATAGAACTGCACACACACTGACAATTTGTTCCGAAGGAAATCTAGGAAATCTGATCAACCTCAGAGGATAATAAGAATATTTATAATATTTACATTGTGTCGACTCTTTGCCAGGCTCTGTCCTGAATCATTTACATAAATTAATACTTTTAATCTGCCTTGCTGCAATCTTCTGAGGGAAGTACTATTATTATCATCATCCCAGGGTGACAGACAGGGAAACTGAAGCACATAGCCCAAAGTTTCTTAATTGAAATGTGTGAGGGTTGTGATTGGAACCCAAGCAACATGACTTTGAGGTGGTTCTCATATCCCCTGTGCATTCCTACTTGTATAAAAATGGGAAGTGAATGGACATGAATTTGTGGGGGACCGTAGCTTTTGGTGCATTGTTCACATTCAGAAGACTTTACCTCCACCACCCAGCGCAGTGCTTAAAACATAACAGGTCATCACTAATTTTAACTGTTGGATAAAGAAATGATTGAATGGGGGCGCCTGGGTGGCTCAGTCGGTTGAGCAGCCTACTTGGGCTCAGGTCATGATCTCACGGTCTGTGAGTTTGAGCCCCGCGTCGGGCTCTGTGCTGACAGCTCAGAGCCTGGAGCCTGCTTCAGATTCTGTATCTCCCTCTCTCTCTGCCATTCCCCTGCTCACACTCTGTCTCTATGTCTCTCAAAAATAAATAAACGTTAAAAAAAAAGAAGAAATGACTGAATGAATTACAAGATGATGTTCAGTTTCTGAATCATCAGTGAGATAGCCAAGTTAGGTTTCTCAAACTCTGGCTGCAAGGGTTGCAATGGCAACATTTCAGGACAGAAGGCATTATCTGCGTTTCACAACACACAGGTGGTTGCAGATGTCAGTGGAAGCCCAGCCCACAGACTCTCCCAACATCAGCTTGGGATGAGCTGGACCTCAGGCGCATGGATATAATAGTGCAGTGAGCCTTTCTTCCTGAGGTCCTAGAGCCCCGCTGATGAAAGGCTGCTGGTCGTGAGATGCCACGGGAGCCCCTTGCATTGCTCTTTAGACCCGGTTTAAATTTTTCTGCCACATTTCTCGCTCAGCTCTTACTCATACCTTCTTCTGATCCTAAGGAAACCTGAAGCAGGAGAACTAGGAGGAGAAGGTAAGAGAAAAACAAGTTAATAGTCGGAGTGACAACTAAATGAGTCTTGGGGTGAGAGACTGGTCTTTTTACCTCATTTTCACTTTTGCTGGGTCTCCACTTTGGCTTACCAGAACTCATTTAATCTCAGAAATCAATGACTAATTTCCTGTGGAGTAGAATCAATAAATCTGCAGTGTTCTACATTGGTTAAAAATGAGTGCTTGTTTACTTTGGGCTGTGAAGTACAAGCTAAATGATGGTTGCAAGTTACTTAACTGTTTGAATGAAGAAAAAATGGTTTTCACTATGACTGCACGACATGCAATGCTGAACTTTCTGTGGAGGCAGAGAAGGGGTTGTGCGGGGTGGGGAAGGGGTGGAGATGGCTGTCGCCAGTCTCTGAAACTCAGTTCTGCCCTCACTGTGTGCATTACCAGTGTCACTTTGGCACATCTGGTGCAGATTTAACGTCTAAGCGTTTTCATATGGGATTCGAACATAGATTATAGTAGAAAAGGAACTTGACAGCTCCGGGGAAGAATACGAGACTTCCATTGTATTTGATCATTTTATTAAATTTGCCTGGAAAAAATCAATTAAAAAACAGAATTTAATTTTCGTACACAGAGAAGAGGTTATTCATTCAGGGCTCATGCCTAACAATAGTTTTATGTGTGTGCACGTGTGTGTGCGCACACGCATGTGTGTGTGTGTGTTGTTAAATAGTCATCCCCAAAGTGCAGAAGGCTGACAGTCTGTTCTGGCTGGATGTGAGGGAACTGGAATGGGACCTTCATTCCATAAACACTTCCCCTGCTTTTTTGCTTCACCTGGCTTCTCCATGGGACATGTTCAAACTGTATACATACCAAAGTAGTGATTTGTTAGACTTAAGCAGTGTTTTTACAAGTTATTAGTATATTGAAATTGCAGAAGTGGAATTAATGCCACATTATGAAAGATGTATGATTCCATCAACAGAAAGGTCCACCAAGTGAGTACTTAATTGCTTCATGTTCTTTTTTGAGCAAAGGGATATAAAAATAATGTGAGTTAACAAGTAACTAGTTAACTTTGGATATAAAAAATATTTGAGCAAGTTACTTACCCTCTTTGGGCCTCAGTTCTCCCATCTGTAATAATCATGCCTGCCTCGTAGGCCTGTTACGGGTCTAAATGAGATCATACATATGAAGCCCTTAGCATAAGGCTCGATTCCCACAGTCTTAGCTACTGATGTTGTTATTGATTACTGTGGAACAAGAGTTTATGGTCATAGGATAGCTCTAGATACCTTATGCTCTGAACAATTAGCATATATTTTTCCCAGTGGGAAAATTGGATGAAGGGGCTCTTGGAATGCTCTATAATAATAATTTCAGTGGGGGAGACCTCAAGTAAAGATCAGAACTCATGTAGGTCTCTGACCTTTTTGGCGACTGGATAAGCCCATAGGACAAATGCGGATGTGGAAATTTGGAAATGGGTAGCCATTGCGTGGGCCAATGATGTTCTCCCTGGAGGGGAGCTGCCAGAGCTTTGCTCAACATTTGTCAGCTGTACTTCTTTGAGCTTCTAGAGACCTCACCTTGTTTCAACTCCAGGAATGATTACAGCTTGCCTGATTTCTAAACTAAATAACACGTGGAGGTGAAGGTGCGTGCCCTCTACCCTAGAGAACACTTCGCCGTGATTATCTTACTGGTTTCATGCAGAAAGAAACAGACTCTTGGGACAGAGTCCCCAGGTTCAGGTTCCCACTCTTCCTCCCTCACCTGTCAGACTTGCACAAGCTACTTAAGCTCCTGGGCAGAGAGTTGTCATTTGTTACCTCATGGAGTTATTGTAAGGTTTAAATGCAAGAATGATTACAACATAGTGCTGGATAAATGTCAGTGATTGTTTTATTTCTTTCGTTGGATGATATTTGCACTGAGAAGTGTTAAACGATAAACTGAGGCATAGTAAACATTTTAGGAGTTTATTTGAGCAAAAATCAATTTGAATTGGGCTGTGCTAAGCCAGAAGCAAAGCATGGAAATTATTTGATTGCCTATAGCTTAAGAGGTGGCATTATTTGGGAAAGCCTAGCTGGCAACTTGTGATTGGTTGTCCTTAGGTTACAATTTCTTAACTTTGAGGGATTGCGGGCTTGGGTTTGGTTTGCTTACATAGGCTACTCAGGATTTAAAGCCACCTCCATCTAATGGCCTCTGTGTTTAATTATTTTAACAGAAGTTAGATATTATTCTGGTTTGATTACATAGTTTCCTCAATGAGTTAACTTGAGTCAGAGTAAAGAAATTGAGAGAAAGGAAAATTAAAAGTCTCGTTCCCCAAACCCATAGTCAAGCCTCTATACTTGCCATAATTTCCACTATTAACTCCATCACATAGGATCTGCAAATTGTCTTAAAATTTAAGTTTTTGCTCTTTTCACTTCTCATACTGAAGGTTCACAAAACATGGGATACGGTCTTTGTCACTAAAGTCACTGTAAGGAGTTTACCAGAGCAAATTTTGCTCTGGTAAAAGGCTTAAACTGTAAGTCCCTTTTTCAAACTACTTTAGAAACACAAACCTGTTTATGATGGTGAGTTTCTTTTAAAATGAAATTCTAATCCATCCCAAATCATTTTGATGTAGTATTGTAGAGTAGGCATGTATTTATTTTCTGCCCATCTTATCAGAGAGTTTGAATATATATCTAATTTTCACACTGTTTTTCATCCCACCTTGAAATCATTTTAGCCCTAGTCCCATCCTGGTTTGGAGCCAGTATGTGGAGACACTGACTTCCTCTAAACAGATATTTTGAATAATGACGTAGAAGACTACTCAATTCTTTTAGAGCAAAATGGTACCATTTGGGAAGATGTTGGAGATATCTCGGTAGAACATCATCAAAAAGCATGATGAGGTGGTATATTTGAAAGATAAAACATAATATTTTTATTTTACTTAGGTCTTTAAAAATATGATTAGAAAATAAAATTCAAAGCAAATGTCACTTTCCTTCTTTAAAAGGAGGTAATATTTTTTATCTTGGTGAAGAGTGCGAGATTTCTTACAGGCCAGAGGTGCCCTGATTTCTGCAGGACACCCTCTGTGCTGTAATTGTTATATTACTGAATTCTGGTACTTGTCAACAGATTTGACTCCTTGGTTGCTAAGAGCCAGAAAAACATTTTGTTCAAGGCATTTTGATTGGCAATATTTAAAAGAACTTATTAGACAATTTTGAGAAGGGTATTTAAATTAAAGAAAATAGAAACATAATGAAGATCTCCGAAATAAAACCAAGTCAGTACAAGCAGTTATGGCTTATCCATTAGCCTTGATACAGTGGTTTCACATTATCTGTTTAACTCATATTATCTATTTAATTATTTATATTATCTGTTTAAATTAACATGAATTTCCCCCTTTCATCTTTCTTAGGGTCAATGAACAATGAATGGCCAATTTTAAAATATACGTAAAAAGTGGGTCCCTTTTCTTGCATAATTTGTTCCTCTACCGAGAAGATACTCTGTATTTACAGTATTTTCCTCAAGACCTTTTGCATCATCCTTTTTTCCATTTTGCCTTTTATATGGGCCTATTACAGCTGATGGTCTCCAAGCAGTTTCATCTGGGCATATTACTTTATTAAGCAATCAATTTTTCAAGAACACTATGAAATAGGAAATTTTAGTGTCAGCCAAGGAAACATAAAAAAAAAAAAAAAAACTCCAACATTCTCTTGACTACAGGGAAAAAAAAGTGTTTCTCCTGAGAATTTTTATGTTGCATTTTGATTTCCAGAGCAATTAACACCTGCCCTGTTCTAGACCTAACACCAGGACAGAATAATAACCACAAACTATGTATATTGCATTAGCACTTTGTTAAGGTCACTAAAATTGGCTTCCATTTTGTTTTCTTTTAAAGAGTGAGTTTTACGCCTTACTGACTTTACTAACCAAATCTACCTTTTCCTCAGCAAAATATTCTAAGAGTCCTACCTTTGATATAGGTTGTTTTGTTTCCAAATAATACAACAAAAAAATTGCCAGGTTTTTTATTGCGAAATATTAGAGTGATGTCTCTGTTTTCTCTTTTGAAAAATGACACCTCACATAGAGTTACATCTATTTTAAGGTTTAAATGTTAAACAAGTTATTATGTTTAAGTATTACACTACCAAAAACCTTCATTTGAGAAACTTGCTATAACATTGATGATTTTTGGAGTGATTCATTCCAATTTTTCTCCATCGTATTCTCATAGAAAACCTTGATCTTCCCCTAAGTGTACTATCCTGACTGGCATCCACAGCAACTTAGGGTGAAACTCATAAAAGAGTGTCTTTGTTTGGGGCAGAGGAAAACTGAAACCATTAAGATTTTTTTTTTCTTTATTTGCAGAAACTCAGCAATGTTCTTTCTGTAGTGCTCCATTTTGACATTCTTTGTGGTTAGGTCAACAGTGGTTGTTTTTAAAAGTGCATCTACCCACGATCAAGTATATTTCTACAGCCAGTCTTCCTGACTGAGTATGACATGATAAGCTTCCATTTGCCGCCTACCTGTTGTCTGACAATTGATATATTTTGTACTCCATTTCTAATTCTTCTAGTAATGGAAAAACAAAATAGGATAAATTCTAAGGTTCCTGCAAAGCAGCCGGTATTTTGTAATAGCTCCACTTGACACGCGCAGGTGTGAGGCTTGGGAATTGGATTTTTAAACGATCTCCATGGGTGGCCCACACTGGCATTGCTAATCTAGCATTCAGGATGTACCCGCTGACAGTTTCATCTTTCAACTTGGAGAAAATACAATGAAAAATAAAGTAATTCTGAGCAGCAAAAGGAAATTGGTTGGTGAAGTAAAAGCATCAGAAAGTTTTTTTGAAAGACTATTTCCCTTTGTTTTTTTTCATTCAAGAAATTTCATTCAAGAAATCTATTGAGTGCCTGCTAAGTGCTGGGCTCTGCCCTAAATCCAAAAGTCAGTATTGAGCAAAAGCAGAGTGTTCCTGTCCTCATGGAGTTTCAAGTCTAGTGGGGGGGGGAGCAATTTTAATCAATACATCATAGACAGCAGCATAAAGTTACAACCGTGATAAGAGCTAACACAGAAAAGTACATGGAAAGCATAAATACAGATCAGACAGAATATGGAAGGTCAGCAAAAGCTTCTCCGAAGAAATGATGATTTAACTGGTATCTGAAGGGTGACTGGGAGCTGATAAGACCACGATGGGCTGGAGAGCATGGCAGTAATGAGGACAGCATCCATCACGCAGTCATTCTATATGTCTGACCCTGCTCTTGCTGCTGGAGACAGAGCAGTGAACAAAACAGATTTCCTGCCCTTGTGGGGCTTACATTTTGGTGGGGGAAGGACACAGATATAAACAAATGACCAAATAAATATAAATGCTGTCAAGTAGTTATAAGTGCTGTGAAGAAAAATAAAGAATAAACTGAATGAGCCTCCCCAGGCTGTGGAGGTGAGGTAGATATTTTACAGGGGGTGGTTGGGGAAAGTTCCCCCTAGCAAGCCACCTTTCAGCTGAGACCTGAGAGGGAGGCAGCAGGTCATGCAGCTATGGGTGGCAGAGGCATATCTGAGCAAAACGAGAGCTGAAGCCTGAAGTTAGAGCATCCCTGGGATGTTCTAGGAACACATGAGACCATGTCTGAGTGTGTACTGGGGGAGACTGGAGGCAGTGATCGTAGAGGCCATCAGGGGGGTTAGGAGTGTCACATGATTCAGTCCTTTTTATGTGAGGACCGCACTGGAAAATTTTAGCTCAGAACCGATAGACCTGATTTGCCTTTGGGAAGGATCACTTAAGCTAATACATAGAGAGTAGATGGTTAGTGTGGCCAAGGTAAGGGCAGCAAGAACAATGTAGAGGTTATTACAATAATGGTGTGGACCACTTTTGTACAAGCAAAGATAGTGGGAGGTGGTCAGATCCTGAATAGACTTTGCAGGTAGAGTAGATGGGCTTTGCTGAGAAGTGGAGATAGAGCGTGAGAAAAAGGGAGTCAGGATGGCCTCAGGATCTCTGAAGTGAGCAGCACAAAGAATCAAGGCTTTATTCCCAAGATGGGGAAAGTTATAAGAGGAGCAAGTTGGGGGAGGTGGTTCAGGAGCTTGTTCTGAGGCATGTTAAGTTATCTCTTAGGCACATGCCAAGACATATTTGATTAAGAGCCTTGTCTGAGCAAAGCAAGTGCAGGAGAACATGTTGTCTAATGTACTGGAGAAAATAGGCTGGTGCCAAACCACATCAGACCTAAAGCATCTTGGAGATTTCAGCCTTTTTCCTCGAAGCCATGGGAAGACATGAGGTGTTAAGGGATATTTCAGGCTATCCGATTGTCATTTCCAAATGGGAACCGGCTGCAGTGTGGCAAAGAGATTGGAGTTGGGGTTTGATGTGGGTGAGACTGGGTGCAGAAAACTTACTAGTAAACATAGCAGTTCAGACAAGATGTGGTACCTTATGAAGTCATGTGGCAGTGGTAGGTGTGGAAAGGCAGGCAATTAAATGAATTCAGGAGGTGACTGTTAGGAAGTGGTGGGTAGGTATGGAGGTGGCAGAGAAAAGTGCCTAAGGTGACTCTTGGCTTTCAGGCTTTGAACAACAGAGCGGACATATTTCCAAGAATATGGGAAAAACTGGAATGAGAACTAGTCTTTAGGGAAAATATCTTAAGATTAAGGTGTCTTTATAATATACAAATGGACGTGTCAAGTAAGCACACACCATAGTCTGAAGCTCAGGAGCAAGGTCTAGGGAGGAGATGGTCAATTTAAGAGAGATCATTCCAAAGCTTAAAAGGAAGGATAGTTTTGAGTGGGCCTGATTGATATACAGGAGAGGAAAGGGATCATCATTCATATACCTCTCGAAGAAGACAGAAGAAAATGAAATCCAAACCCAAGTAGAGCAATGAGCTCTGGATATGAAGAGAGGCAGATTTTTTCCTTATTGGAAAGGACAGGTGCAGATGTAAGTAGATTTATTTATATGCTTTCATTCATTCATTAAACACACACTGTGTGCCTGTCACGTGCCAGACACAGATCAAACCGCCTGGGATACAGAGATTTAAAAGAAATGTCTCCCTCCATCAATGACCTCCCGGTCCAATAGGAGACATGGTCCAAGCGTAGCGACAGAACAGCATTCATGAGAACCGTGGGAACACTGGGCATACACACCCTGAAACTTTGTGAATGTTGATTTCCAAAAGTTCAGAGAAGAGAAGGGTATGCTACTGTGTCCTATGTTGCTGAAAAAGAGAACATTTCAGGGGGGTTGGGAATCTGAATCCAAGAATTCAGATTTTGCGATTTATCCCTAGGAAGAGACAAATACTGTTTCTAATACAAGGCAAGAGCCCCAGGGTTGAACTAATTGTTTGCAGTTCTAGGCTAAGATTTCTTTAAAGACATTCTCTCACTAACGTTCTCCTTGAAAACTAGAGCAAAGGCCTCAGCCTGGGCATGTTCAAGCTTCCAGCACTCCAGAGATCTGCACTGACCCTGAGCCAGCTTCAAGCTGGTCTCATTTCTTCCACCCTCGGCTAATACCCAGATTGCAAACCTCCCATGGCATCTGTCCTCCCTCATATTCTCATGTCCACTTTCCCTCATGCTTTCTTCTCTTCTCCTGGCTTTTTCTTTCATACCTCATCCTTCCCACCTACTCTCCATTATGTTCGTGGAAGCCCTCTGCCTTTTTTACCTCCTCGCTTTAACTGAAATTTGAATATTCCTTTAGAAATGATCTCAGATAGTTTATTCTCTCTTTCCTGTGGTCATGAGAATGTTCAGCATCCTCTTATGATCTAAGCATTATATCTTCAGACTTCTTTTCTGTAGGCCACAGCGTCCGATTATTGTTCTACCTAAGATCTCTGCCATCTGTCCACATCATGATTATTCCTCCGTGCTCTTCCATAGCTTTGACATCTGAGTCACCATCCCCGTCTTCACTCCAGATTCTGCTACATCAGTGTGGATGACCCAACAAATATGCCCATCCCCACCAGTGCTCCTAGGCCTATTCAATTCCAGTGTTCCTCAGGTTAATTCCTCATTGACAGCTATTTCCATGGCCACGTCGTGGATCCTGCCACCCACAGCTGCTTCAGTTCTGGAATCGTGAATTCCAGCATCTCACTCTCTGAAAACAATCTGTCATTGGAAAGCCAAAGCCTTCAGTGTTATCATCACTACACCTAGCGATGCTCAATGACTGCTTTAGTCCCTTGATCGCCCCTTCTCCATTTTCTCCCAATCTATCAGCTCTACCCCCACTGTGGTTTTATTTTCACCCTTACGTGACCCAGACTATATAATTTTTAATCATTATCCTCAACCATTTTCTTAAACCATACGCTCAATTTTCTAACTACCCTCCATACTTTACCAAACATCAGAAAAACACTGTCCAGCTTCACAGCACCAATTCATACACCGCCAAGCACAGATGTGGGAAATTGCACATGTATGCAGGCTGATGTCACAAATTGTCTCCCGTTTTGGCTAGACCCTCAATCTGGCTCAGCAGTACTTCTGCCTGCCTTGGTCACCTTCTTCTCACAGTAGCTCCTTCATCATCTTCCTTAAACCCTCTGACCCATAATTTCCCATGCCTTTTTTAGTACTGACTTCCTCTCTCATTTTGAAAGAAAATAGAAGCCTTAAGATAGGAACTCTGTCAATTTATCCCCTCATGGAAAAATTGCACAATTCATCACCTTCCTTCCTTCCTTTCCCCCTTGCCAACCATATACCTGCATGAGCTTATCTATATTTATAGCAAATCAATATATGTCTCGCCTCCTGTCAAAAGTTAATTTGTGAACTCGGTTTGGATTGCATTTGCATTTCTGTGTTCTCTTTTTGGGGGCGTCTCTCTATCAATGTTTTATAGTATTTAGGCAGTAGGAAAGATGTTCATAGAGAAGCGGGGTAAGACTAATAGACTAGAATGAAAATAAAGATCCTGAGTCAGGATGACAGAAGAAGCAGCGGTGGGAATGTTTTTAAGTGCAAATTAGAAAATCTCCTCATATTCTCACTGTAGTACATGCTGGGAATGCAACTTTAGCAGCTTTGTGTCTTGTGGAAATTTACCATTGTGCATCTCTTAGTATTTTTCCACACTTCATTCACTTGAAAATTGAGTATTACTGGGCCACTTCCTGTAGTAAGTCCTGAAAGTGTGTGGCCAAATAAGAGGTACACAGTGGAGTCCAGCTCTGGTAAATCTGAGGTCAGTATACATTCACTGGTGTTCGGGCTTTTTTCTCTTAGAATAAACCTGGAAGCCATACCAGGACCTGTCACCACACATCGCCTTTTCTGAATGCACCCTGGCCCAGGTAGCAGTCAGTCCCACTGGCATCACTGGGCATCTACAATGTGCAGAGCGTTGTTTACAATAGGTGCTGTACCCAGCTCTACAGGGGTGGTAGGTGGTAGGGGATGGGAGCAAATGAGACAAGGGTTATATTTTTGTCAAGAATTACAGTGCTGCTAGTCCATAGCATGTTGCTTTACCTATAATTCCGGTGAATTCTAGGTTAAGTTAAAAAACAGGAAATCTTCTTTTGTGGAATCAATCAGATGATTGAGAGACACGGCTGGTAGAGCAGATGTGCTTTGGTTCTTAAAGCTTTAATGTTCAGAAAGAATTTCCCTTAACGTTTTGAAGTACCAAATCAGAGCCTGAACCAAAGAGAGGGAACAGGACACAGACGGCGTGGAATAAAAGGAAGGCCGGATCCTCTGGTAACTTTGTGACTTAGTTTCTGGTGTGGGAAACAATGAATCAAAAATGCCCACTCTTTTGAAAGAGGAAAACCAGAGAACAGAGTATCAACCATGTTAAACTGCGGACACATTGTCAACTTTAGCTTTAACTAAGTTAGCTAAAGCAAGTTAGATTGGTCCTGATAAGACTGTATTTCTATCCCCTGCTAATTACAAGCCCAATCTAAAATATAAAGAAACTCTTTTTCCTGCCTTGTTTTAATTTTTTTAATGCTTATTTATTTTTGAGAAAGAAAGCATGAGCAGGGATGGAGTAGAGAGAGAGGGAGAGGGAGAGAATCCCAAGCAGGCCCTTCCTTCACTGCAGCTCAGAGCCCAACACAGGGCTCGAACCCACAAACCACAAGATCATGACCTGAGCCTAAATCAAGAGTTGGACATTTAACTGACTAAGCCCCCCAGGGGCCCCTTTCCTGCCTTGTTTTAAGATATTTGTGTAATAAGTTAAAGATAAGGATTTCTGTGCTCATGAACAGGACCAGCAATTCCTTTACACTTGAAAATATCTCAAGAATTCTAAACTCAGACTGAAAAGTATTATGAAATCCGCCCTGAGCTGAGTGAAAAAAGGTTGGAATCGGGCCTCAAATAATAGTATAGATCATTGGTTCTCAAAGGGTGGTCCACGGATCTCTGACGTTGCCAAAATACTTTTAGGAATCTACACTTTCAAAGCTAGTTTTATAAAAATAGTAAGATGTTAGCTGCCCTTTTTACCGTGTTGACATTTGCACCAATGGCGCAAAAGTGATGTGGGGTAAAACAGTGCCATCAAAGCAGTGTCTCAACCGTCCTCAGAGTCACTGTGTTCTTGATCATCAGGGCCTCAGAGCCTAAAAAAAAAGGACCAGTTTCATTTAAGAATGTCCTTGAAGAAAGTTAAAATAATTGTATTTCAACCCTTGCTTACATGTCTTTAATATTTCGTGTGATGAAATGAAAAGTACATAGAAAGAACTTCTGCTGCATACCAAAGAAGGCTGGGCGTCTCAAAGAAGAGCACCTGTGTGATTGGGTTGTGAACGGATCTAGCGGATTTTTTTCACAAAATACCATTTTATCTGCAAGAACGACTCCTAGACCAACTCTGGTTATTCAGATCTGGGTATTCGGCAGACATTTCCTCAAAATAAACTAAGCAAACCTGTCACTTAGGTGAACAACTGGCAGTATTTTTACCAATGACAGACTTTGAGCTTTCAAGTAAAGATTAGGGTCTCGGATGTGTAGCAACATGGATAGAACTGGAGGGCATTATGTGAAGTGAAATAAGTCAGTCAGAAAAAGATACCATATGTTTCCACGCATAGGTGGACTTTGTGAGACAAAACAAAAACCAGGGGGAGGGGAAGAGGGGAAAGGAAAAAAAGACACAGAGAGGGAGGGAGATAAAATATAAGAGACTCTCAAAGACTAAGAACAATCTGAGGGTGAGGGAGGTAAGGGAGGGGGGAGAGGGGGGAGAGGGAGTGACGGACATTAAAGAGGGCACATGTTGGGATGAACACTGGGTGTTATATGTAAACCAATTTGAAAATAAACTATTATAAAAAAAAAAAGATTAGGGTCTCGGAAGACTTGTGTCAGTCACTAAGAGCTTGACAGCTTACCAATAGTGGAAGACTTTGCTGATGAGATTGGTGATCACATTAACAACGATGATTTTTTATATCATCTAATGAAATTTGTCAACATTTGCAAGATCTGCATAACTCAGTAAATCATTCTTTTCCAAATGACCAATGCATCATGTTATAAAATTATGCATGTAACTGAAAGATCCATCAAAATAGTGAGGAAGACCAATGGATCATAAAGTAACAGAATATGAAAACTTCATAAGTTCGTAGATTTCACATTGTACTAAACTTTAAGAAACTACAATTTGCCAAGTTTTTGGTATAATATAAAAAAATCCATAATTATTTGGAAAGGATTTTAAAGTACTCCTCCCTCCTCCAGCTATATATTGTGTGAGGCCAGATTTTCTTCATATATTCAACCAAAACAATAGCAACAGATTGGATACAGAAACAGATATGAAAATCTAGTTGCTAAGGCATATATTGAAAAGGTTTGCAAAAATGTAAAACAGTGCCAATCGTCTCAATATAGTTTTTTTCATTATAGAAAATATAGTCACATTTCAAAAAAAAATCTGTTATTTCTGTTAACATTTAATAGGTTTACAATTTTATTTTTTTTAATGTTTCTTTTCGAGACAGAGAGAGAGAGAGAGAGTGTGTGTGTGTGTGTGCAGGGGAGGGGCACAAAGAGAGGGAGACACAGAATCTGAAGCAGGCTCCAGGCTCTGAGCTGTCAGCACAGAGCCCGATGTGGGGCTTGAACTCACGAACTGTGAGACCATGACCTGAACTGAAGTTGGACGCTTAACTGACTGAGCTACCCAGACGCCCAATAGGTTTACCATTTTAAATAAGTAAATATTTTTTTAAATGCCTCAGTTTTATTTTCAAATCTGCTAAATATCAGTGGATATAACCACAGGCATGCTCTTTGAGTACTCAGTAATGTTTAAGAGTATAAAGAGATCCTGAGATAGAAAAGTTTGATAAAACTAGATCAGCTGATCATAGTGAGAGAGGGATGGTTTTACTCATGCAGGTACACAGAAGACAACATGTCTTGTGACATTTAATCCCAAGAGAAATATAAGCAGTTTTGTTACTTACTGATTACAATATGCTTCACAGATTTCAGCCAAGGAATTTTCAAAGAGATCCAGCATTTTATCAGTCAGAGTTCTTTGGTTGAAAGCAACAGAAGTCAGCCAGGGCACCTGGATCCATTGTGTAACGAGTTACCAGCTTAAAACAGCATGTAATTATTATCTCAGTTTCCATGCAGTTTTAGAATTCAGAGAAGGTTGTTTCTTCTAAGCCAGGAGAAGGATGTCTTTCTTACGAAGCCAGTCATTCATATAAAGGAGTAAGTTCCACCGAGGATAATCTCCCTTTTCAGTTGATTAGAGACTGTAATTATGTTTGTAAAATCCCTTCACCTCTGCCTTTTGAGATAGCATGATTATGAGAATGAAAGCCTATCACCTTTCCTGTATTCTGTTGGTTAGGAGCAAATTACAAGTCCTACCCATTCTCAAGAAGAGGGAATCATGCAGGGTGTTGTCATGGTGGGGGGCTGTCATCTCAGACTTCTGCCTACCATAGCAATATAAACAAATAAGAAATGTATTGGAAGTAAATGAAGTAGTCACACAGTCAAAGGAAAGGCTAAAAAAAACCAGCCTTAGAAAGGGCAAAAAGCCCGTTTCTATTTCCTAAGAGCTATTGCAACTTGCCTTTGGTATCAAGAAGACAGATATTAATTGACCAGATTATCTAGTCATGCCATCACTAAATGAATCAACTCCGTATATTTATGTTTATATTTATATTTATACATACTTTATATTTACCTTTTTATGTATCAGTATGTTTCTATTTTTTAATGATGGGTGCCTTCATGCAAAGTTAAAATTGTACCCCTTGCCTAAGTGGGACGGAATGTCTTAAGTGATAGCCTCATAGGGGCTACCCACAGTGGGGGGAGAGATGCTACCTCAAAAGGTGGTTTCGATCAGTTGGAGGAGGAAGCGATACTGGAAGGTCAACATGTAAGTCTCTACTGGTCCTCATAACCAAAGATATCCTAACTTTTCAGAAGGCAAAGGCAGAAAAATGTTATCCTCCAACAAAATATTCTTAAAATGTAAAACATGGCAAAATCTTTTATACTTATGAGCTCAGATTTTGAAAATTCTTTCAAATAGGCAATTATTCTATGACTCCATTGATGTGCTTTTTGACGACACAAAGCAGTTTTGATGTGGTATTCTGAATATTTCATTTAGTATTTCTATGAAAAAGGGGCAGTTAACTATTTAAACAGAAAGATACTTCAGAAATTATTTGTTCACTATATTAGTTCATCTTGGTCTTGATTCCAATATTACTCCTGCTCCAATGCTATCTCCTGTCCAATTGTCTAGCCTTGTCTCTTCCATCATTCCAAGAGCATCCAAAATCGTCCTTCCACTATCAAGAACACAAATGTTCATATTCTTCTGAGTCTAGCTTCCAACAGGGAATCACAAGGATTAATTTCACCCCTACTCATACAAAGTACAGTTTCAGGTATTTTCCCCCAGGTGTCTGGCTGGAGTCAACCTTGCCTTGAGCACACAAAAAGCATAGGTTAGACCCCCTTTCCAGATTCTGTGAAGTCAGAATTTGCACCCAAATTTCTAGGAATTCCTGGCAGTCTCCCAGTCTCCTGCTCATTTCTCAGTCTGAATTCCTGCTCCCACTGGATCCTTCACCTGCCTGCTAATTCCTCACCCCCTCTGCTGGCTGCTCTTTCCAGACACTTCCTAGTAGCAGACATTGCTCCCTTTACCACTAACGTTAGGACCACTAACATAAATATATAGCAGACCCTTCCTAAAGTTGTAAGGAAACAGATAGAGATAACAGCACAAAATGGGAAGGTTTTTGTGTGTGTGTGTGTACGTGTGTGTTTTGTGTTTTTTTGTTTTGTTTTGTTTTGTTTTTGTTTTATTTCACTAAACTGTTCTTGCCTCATCATTCACAGCACAGAGTTTTTGGTTCCCATTCCTTCTCCCACCAATGTATTCAGGCCCTTTCTCCCCCTCTGGAATTCCTCTTCCTCCTGTTCCCTTCTTTTCTCCTCCTCTTTCTCCTCCTCTTCCTTCTTCTTACCTCTCTCTCTCTCTCTCTTTCTCTGGTAGGGTGAGTGAGAGGTGATGATTCTCATGACTAAACATGCCCATACTTTCCTGGAGGGGGAAAAAAAAAAGATCTCATTGGGAAGATTCCTGCCTTTATCTTCCCTCTGATTACAATTCTCTATGTGCAATATGATCACTTTACATGTTGTTAGCATTGTTTTTTTTCTCTCTGTAAGCTTTTATTGAGAAGAGATTGTATGTGTTAAAAATGCTTCTAAGAACATCTAGGCCAACACCAATCCCAGGTATCGTGTTTTTGTTTCTGATTTTTTTGATGAGAAGAGGAAGGAAGCGCCTATGTAGTTGGAAAGGATAACTGAACTGGGTCATTATTCACAGACAAAAGGTGTACTTTCTCTAACATGCTAGGCATTTCGTTGAATATTTACAGGCCAGTCTTGCAAATGTCATTTTGAATTTGTACTAAAGGAAGATCAAGTTATGTATGTAGTACATCTATAAGTGTACGCGTGTGCAGAGATAATGTGTGACATTCATGTATATATGTAAACATGCACTAAAATGCATCTCTCCACTTCTTTTCTTCCTCTAATATCAGTGTGACTTTTTACTTTATATTTGACAGAAATCTAAAAATACTTTCTCAAGAACATGAAGGAGAAATTTCTTAAAATGTGGATTTATTTCACCCAGATAATCTGCAAATGTGTGGCTTTTATTTGTGTGTACACACTACTCTGTTTCCTGTCCTTCTCTTCATGGGGAAAAAAAAATAAGATTGCTCTCCTCTCTCCTCTTGTCTCTCCAGCTCAATCCCTTTATTTTTTTAGTCTCGAGTACTGAGGTGTTTTTGCAGACTTCACTGCAACCTGATAATATTCCCAACATTTCCTTTGATGTTTATACTCTGAGTTGCTTTTCAAAAAATATAAATATGATGTAAAATCTTTTCTTTCCTTCCTGTGCCAGCATTTGAAGTGAAAAGCAAATAGTCTCCTTTTTCATGTGGCGTGTCCCAGCAGCAGGATGTTTGTGGCTTCGGGGTCTGTCCTTCCTGCCTTTCATTCCTGAGAAGGTACCTCAGCTGCTCCAGGGAGTGGTTGGTTCTTGAGAGAATGGCTGCTGGGTGTAGCGGATTCCCCTGGGGTGTGCATCAGAGCGGCGAGGAAACTTCTCTTCCTTCCCCGAGTCTACAGAGAAATCACTTCAGTCAATATACTCAGTGCCAGAGAAATACGGCAAATGTGGGGGCAACATCTGTTCTTGGAGTGCCGAGTCTGACTGCTCAGCATGGACTTGCCTCTGGATATCTTTGTGCCTCCCTTTCAGTGCACAACTCTTCATGTTACACAAAAGGATGCACACAGATTTTCAGGATTTCTGTGCACTGGAGAGGAAAGTCTGTGTGAGTTTGAGGCCGTCACCTTGGCACCTTTACTCCATTAGAACTAGGTAGCTTAAAATAACAACATACACTAACTAAAATAAAAACTTTTCCTTAAAATCATATTATCATTAACCAACTACCCTTCTTGACCTCTGAACATCATTATAGTAGTAAGTTTATCCGGTATTCTACACATGCTAAAATTATGTATTCTGAAGCTAGCACATTATTTTTAAATGCTTTTAAAGTTCCATAGAAGTTCACATTCAGTAATTGCCCAAATTCAATCGATGCAACAGAAGTGGGCATGTCTGTGGTCCCATGGATCAGTGACAACACAGAACTATTTCCCCACAAGCAACACATGTCTCTCCACCTACTGGGCTCGAGACCTGTTCATATATTCAAATCATGATAAAGAAATAGGGAATTAGGGTCACCATTCCAACCCCAGAGATCTCCTTAAACTCTTAATAATGCATCTGAATTGAGCTTTCCTGTTTCACTCCCAGGCCAGTAGACTGGAACCATTATACTCGGACCCCTTTCTTTTAAGAAAAGATAAAAGTATCCCAAAGGTGCAAATTAAGTTTAGCAGAGGACAGTGGAGGAAAAGCTACTTTTATCTTTTCTACATTTGGGTAATGGTTAACAGAATAAATTTGGAATTAGTGAGATCAGGTTCAAAACCCAGCTCTGCCGCTTGGATGGCTCTATTTAAAAGTTAATCTGTATAAATTCCGTTATCTATAAAATGAATATAATGGTTGTGTGGAAATAAAGGAAAACTAACCAAATGAGAACAAGAAGAGGCAGTTTATTCTGAGAGCTTGTTCTAGCAAGGGAGTCAGCCACGGTCATGGCGTCTTGGCACAGACCCAGAAACAGGCAGAGGAGTTGGAAAGTCTTATAGTGGAAAAGGGGAAGGCTTTATGTGTGTCCTGATTGGGTCTGTTGGCTTCGAGAAGTTTTAGGTGGGCTCGTTAGAAGTGGAGTGTCCTGTGTGGTTGGTGAGAGGCACATCCTTGGCTTTCTCTAAATTGGAAACAGGGACAGAAATTAGAGAAGCTGCCAGCTGTTACTCAAGTCCCAGCTCTTCTGGACCAGTTGTTACAGAAAAGTTACAGTTCAGCATCCTGGATTGTTACTAGAGATAGCAATTTGACTTCCTGCAAATCTGATTTATAGCAGA
The DNA here is from genome assembly GCA_030068075.1 of Paguma larvata. Taxonomy (NCBI): domain Eukaryota; kingdom Metazoa; phylum Chordata; class Mammalia; order Carnivora; family Viverridae; genus Paguma; species Paguma larvata. The sequence continues at coordinate 77,396,477 of CM057828.1, read as the reverse complement.
TTGGGTTTCTAGTGTGTTTATTGCAGATGAGGGTTTGGGTTCCTGGCAGGTTGGTGCAGGTGGTAGGTCAAAGTTCTGTTTTTATACATGCTCTGGCCATTGCCCAGTTATTTGGTCTCTCAATTGCGTTGTCAATGGTGTTATCGTGTAGCACATGCTCAGGACATAGAAATATAGTCTCTGCAGATGTTTGAAGCCGCTGCTCTCTGGTGCATTTTTCTTCACATCAGCGCTGGAGTTTGGATCAGAACTGGGTGGATGTGAGGGAAGCCAGATTGTGCTGGTATAACTAGGTACTTCCCTGTGGAATGAGGTCAGAGTCAGAATGACTTATCAGTTGTAGGTGAAACACCTGTGGATTCGCGAGGAGAATCTGAAATTGTCCATCTCATTCATTTCCCTTCTAGGAACTGTCCAAGCCCAAAAGAAACTCCGGGGTCTTAATAGGTCTTTAAATTTATCCCGAGTTTAGGACCTATTCCAGGGATACCAATGAGCTTAAAGTCACTTGCAGGTGTTAGAAGTTCTATAATCAGAAATCTCACTTGATGAGAGACAAGGCACCTTATCCAGAACAGGTAGGTGTCTTGTTCCTCATTGTATCCCCAGGATCTAGCACAATGCTTATAACATAGTATATAGTTAGCCAGCAGCTGAATGAATGAATAAGTAAGTGAGTAAATGAATGAATGAATGAATGAATTTCCCACCTCAGATCAAGTAGCTACTATGAAAATAATAGGTATTACCTTGCCTGTTACTTGCTCTATAATTTAGATATTCCTGTACTTTTTTTCACCAGAACTCCTAAAATCTGATTGAGCCAAAAATAATCAAATAGATTGGTCATAGAATTTATAATGATAGGCAAAATCAAGGATGACTATTTTGGTCCCTTCCACCCCCAAATCGCTGAATTCTGGAAAGGAAGTGCAAATGAACACATCAAATGGAATTTTAAAGCATTGTTCAGTGAACAGGAAAGACGAAACAGCTAGTTATTAACATCCATGTGAAGTGGTACCAAATTTGAACTTTGAAAATGTTAAAGTTATTCAAATGATTTCACAGATATATATTCCAAGCCAGTTGATTCACACAGTCTTTTGGAGACCGTCCATGTCAATGTGACAAGCAGAGCTTCTTGCCTTTTGTGTGTCAGAGTCCCTGGAGGCAAGGATTTCAGAGACAAGAGACAGGGCTTAGAATCCAGCCGTTACTGGGGTACACTTGACCACACACGTCCATTTATCCATTCATTTGTTCATTTCTTCATTCACTAAAATAACGTTGATTGGCCACATACAGTTTATCAGGCAGTAGGGATAAAAATGAATCTACTGTTCCCACCCTCAAAGAGCTCAAGGTTCTGATATGAGATCACTGATGAGCACAAATGCAGCTAGAGACAGGATCTGACAGAATTCGTTCATTCGGCTATAAGAGGTAAAGCACAAAATGATGACTAAGGGCTTTGCCCTTGAAGAACTTCAACTCTTGTACAGCAGAAAACTCGTGTACATAAATATACAAAACAGAACATGGTAAGTGGAGACAGGTCCTTAGAAGACAGGCAAGAATCCAGACCCAGGAATTCTCCTATCTCTCTTCTCAGCCCCATATCTTTTATAGCTTCCTTTTTGATTGATAAATAGACATAGGTGTTTGCCCTAGATATGAAACAGGTTAGTAATAAATCAGATTGGCTTATAAATTATGAAGCAATGGTTCACATTAGAACTAGACAGGAGAGGTCAGACGGCTGTAATAGGAGCCTTAATAATTTGAAAGATATTCTATCCCTGGCCGCAGTAAAATGAACAGAGAGTAGGTTTAAAATTCCAGTAAATACTGTGGAAAGCATGTGAAACACAGTTGATTTGATTGGATAGTTCACATCAATTAACACTGTAAAAGAGAGTTTAAAATGGAGTTAGTATCTGTTTAAATGGCATAGTAACTGGAGGAGAGAACAGAGTGCCTCTTTTCTCTCTTATAGTGATATTAAATGTTTAGGCCCAGGAAGTTGTTCCAAACGCAGCTTGGATGGACTGTCTTTCTGATAGCTTGCACTTTGTTGTACAAAACCTGTTATGTTTCTTCTGATATTATATAGCTACTACACGCAGTTTAATATAGACATGAAGTATTTTTTCAGCTCTATAAGTACCATTATTTTAAAGATAAATGCCTAAAATCTTTGTTGCTTTTTCATAGAATTCATTGTACAGTATCAGAAAAAGCATGAGTGCTGTTTGTGGCTTGCCATGCTTCTGACACAGAAGAAGATCTTACGGAGAGAATTGTACAGGAAAAGCATTAGCCTTAATTCATAATTAATCCTTCATAAAGGCCTAACTTCCCACTTATGAATAGTATATCTATCTGTATCTATATCTATATCATCTATATTTATACCTACAATCTGTATCTTTCAAGAGACTGTCAATTTATTGGCATAGGTCATGATCAGTAAAGTCCATTCAAAAGTAAGGATTTCCAATTTACCATACTGATTTACATAGACTTAACTAACCTTCATATTAACCTTTTTTAAAAAATATGATTTCCCATGTGCTTCAAGAATAATTCGCTGGTATGTGACAATGGCTCAGCTCCTGGAATCTCACTCCAGAAAGTAAGTAACTAACTAGCACTGGGTCTTTTCTTTGGATGGATACAGTTAAAAAATACTGTGTCTGATCATTGACAGTAGCAAATTCTGCTATCCCTATGTATTTTTACATATACACCATTGTAATATTTTGGTACAAAAAATAATTCGTGCTATGGTTTTGTATTAATTTCTCAGTGTTAATCTATGAATTAATTGTCTTTTTTGGGGGGCTGAATTCATGATGTTGAATTGATCTCCTTTTAATCAGGTCTTGCTCTTAAAGACCTTTATACATTCCAGCTCTTTTATTTCCATGCAGGTTCCTTGGTTGAATAGAAGGTTGAGATATGGTTGTATGGATGGGAAGTAGAAATCTCCGGCCTTATTTCTAAGTTCTGCTTGAATGAGTCTGAATAAGTCTTTGAACCCATATGAGTGGCAGACTGTATCTTATAGGAAGAAATTAGGGCACCTTGATGTATATAACACTGGGGTTATGCGATATGTTTATTAATCATTGGCCTGCTATCATGTATCTGTTCATGTATTTGTACTGTATTTTTAAAAATCCTTTAAATAGCTATTTGTTTCAACTTTTAGTGTTGGGAAGCAGGAACACAAAGAAAAAAATAACTTTTCAAAGCTTTAGTTATTTATTTGAAAAGATGTGTCCCCCATCCCACCTCTGTTGATACATGTATTATTATGGGTAACACCTGTGAACTCAGATGCTAGCAGTAAGTATGTACAAAGTCTCCCAATCAAAATTACCTTCATGCAAGTGGGAGTTCCTGGAAGGTCAGACTGAGGCTCAGGCTGGACTGAAGCCTGCTCTGCAGTGTCCTAACTGTGTTAGCCATATTCTACTATTGTTAGAAATGAGAACTCTTAGGTAAGCAGATTATTTTATGTATTGTTTTAAGTAAAAGAATCATAGGGACAACATAGGCTTACATTAAAGATAAAGGCTAAGGTACAAAATATCTGGAATCAGAACACAATTAAATTCTCTATGCCCACATTTGTCTTTCCACTTACATCTGAATCAGTGGAGTGCTCATTAAAATGCATCTACTTGGGGGCGCCTGGGTGGCTCAGTCAGTTAAGTGTCCGACTTCGGCTCAGGTCATGATCTCACGGTTTGTGAGTTCGAGCCCCGCATCAGGCTCTGTGCTGACAGCTCAGAGCCTGGAGCCTGCTTCGGATTCTGTGTCTCCCCATCTCTCTGCCCCTCCCATGCTCATGTTCTGTCTCTCTGTCTCTCAATAATAAATTAAAAAATGTTAAAAAAAATTAAAATGCATCTACTTGGGTCCTGCCTCAGCTTTCTAAATCAGAAACTCAGAAAATGGTAAAAGGGCCATTTTAGCAAGCTTTCCAGATGATTCAAATACCCGCCAGGCTTTGTGAACCACAACCCCCCAATTTTTTATTCATTGATTAAATGAATCAGTCCTTCAGTTCTGACTCATTCATTCACTGATTTAACAATATTTATCAAGCCACTTTTCATTGTGTGGTATTGTGCTAGTTAGCATGTAAGGAATAATACAATATAAAATACATCCATAGCAAGTGTTTTACTATCTATTAGGGTGATAAGATGTACCCTCAATGCTCGTTAATAAATAAGCACAAGGTATTCGGATTCAGGGTCAAAGTAGCATTAATAGTATAGTATGTAACATCCAGAACGAGGGAAACATCATTCTGTTCTGGTCAGATGACGCTTGGAGAAATAACCTCTCTCGTTTATTACTTTATTTGATTATTAGAACTGCCCTGTGAAGTAGATAGAATATTTTTTCACAGAAGAGAAAAAAAAATTGAGTCCTAGAAATAAAATTTGCTTTGCTGCTAATTCCCACACCAGTGTTCTTCTCACTGTGCCTCTATCATACTTCACATAATTTTTCATTGCTATTACTTAAGCTGAGACTGTTCAGAGATAGAAGAGTTTATCAGTTATGAATACTTGGGTTGAAACACTTCCTTCCTGTCAATATGTATTTTATGTTCAGCTACCAAGCCATCAAGCAAGGATTTTGTTCATTAAAATTTGTGGGAGAAGTCTTGCGTATGGCAAATGTGTTAGGAGAAAATGTTAATGATTATGATAGTTCATTTTATGTATCAATTTGGCTGGACCACAGAAATAAATTTGTGAGAGGAGCCCCGGGATCCTTGAAGACCTAAGTGATCATTTTTCTCTGTAGGCCAGAACTTACACTGGGGTCTGCTGTCATTAAATTGGGAAACCTAAATGCATTGAGGGTCCTGGCATGGCAGAAGCCAAGTGATGACCCTCCATTTCCAAAGTCAAGGTGGTCATGGTTCCATAATGGACAGCAGAATGAAGCAGAAGTCAGAATATAATCTAACTTGTAGAGTGCTAGGGCATTGACTGGTTGATCATGGTGTTCCTAGAAGTGAGATACATGGGAAGCCTATTAAATTCTTTATTGATCCATATAAGCAGAAAAGTTCTAGGTCAACTGAACAAAAGTCTAACTTGAATCATAAAAACAGAGTTATGACCCCTGAACCAATTTCCAGATATAAGCCAATTTACAGATCCGGAATGAAGTGGAATCCAGGCCCCTTGAAACAGGAACCCTAGATGTTGCTAAAAATTTATTCTGTTAATCTTTTTCCCCACTATTCCCAAAGGGACCTACAGTCTTTAACCAGGTTAACTGTACACTGGGGGAAAAGAAAATAATGAAGATTTTCATTTTGGGGACTACTGGACACTAGCTCTGAACTGACAATAATTCTAGGAAACCCAAAACACCACTGTAGTCCATCAGTCAGAATAGAAGCTTATGGAGGTCAGGCGATCAGGGGGAGTTTTATGTTTGAACCATCTCGCAACAGGCTCGGTAGGTGTCTGAACCCATTTCTGTGGTTATTTCCTCAGTTCAGAAAGGCATAATTGAATTAGATATACCCAGTAGCTGGCAGAATTCCCACAGAACCCCTGACCCATGAAGCGAGAAAGGCCAAGTGGAAGCCACTAGAACTGCCTCTACCTAGTAACATGGTAGACCAAAAGAAATACCTCATTCTTGGTGGGATTGCAGAGACGAGTGCCACCATCAAAGATCTGAAAAACGCCGAGGTGGTGATTTCTACCATACTCCCATTCAACTTGCCTTTTTGGCCTGTGTAGAAGACAAATGGGTTTTGTAGAATGACTATAGATTATCATAAGCTTAACACAGTGGTGACTCACTGATTGCAGCTGTTGTACCAGATGTGGTTTCATTGCTTGAGAAAATTAACACATCTCCTGGTGCCTGGTATGTAGCTATAGATCTGGCAAATGCTTTTCTTTTCATACACGTTAATAAAAACTACCAAAGCAATTTGCTTTCAGCTGACAAGGCCAGCAAGATGTCTTCACTGTCCTACCTCAGGGTATATCAAACTCTGCAGCCCTATGCCATAATTTAATTTGCAGAATCTTTATCACCTTTCCCTTCCACAAGCTATCATTTTGATCCATTACACTGATGGCATTATGATGGTTGAACCTAGTGAGCAAGAAGTAGCAAGTACTGTAGACTTATTTGTAAGATATTTGTTACCAGAGATGATAACCAACAAAAATTTTATTGGCAAAATCCAACAAAAATTCAGGAATCTTCTATCTCAGTGGGAGTTTAGGGGTCCAGTGGTGTAGGGCACATCGAAAATATCCTTTCTAAGATAAAGGATAAGTTGCTATATCTGGTCCCTCCTACAACCAAACAAGAGTTATGATGCCCTACTGAGCCTCTTTGGATTTTGGAGGCGACATCGTCCTACTTTGTGTGTGTTACTCTGGCCCATTTAGTGAGTAACCCAAAAAGCTGCCATTTTTGGGTGGAGCCCAGAACAAGAGAAGGCTCTGCCATGGGTCCAGGTTGCTGTGCAAGCCCCTCTGCCACTTGAGTCATATAATCCAGCAGATCCAATCGTGCTTGAAGTGGCAATGGCAGGTATGGATGCTGTTGGGAGCCTTCAGCAGGCCACTACTGGTGAGTCACAGCACAGACTCTTAGGATTTGAAAGTAAAGCCCTGCCATCCTTTATGGATAACTATGTTCCTTTTAAGAAGCAGCTTTAGACCTGCTACTGGCCTTAGTGGAAACTGAACACCTAACCATAGGCACCAAGTTATCATGCAACTTGAGCTGCCTGTCATGAACTGGGTCTTATCTGACCCACCAAACCATAAAGTTGGGCATGCACAGCAGCACTTCATCATCAAAGACAAGTTTTACATATCTGATCAGGCCCAAGAAAGCCCTAAAGACACAAGTAATTTACATGAAGAAGTGACCCAAATGCCCATGGTCCCCACTAGTGCTACACTATGTTTTTTCTCTTAGCCTGCATCTATGGCCTCATGAGGAATTCCCTATAATCTGTTGACAGAAGAGAGAGATGTAGGTACCATCCAAAGTGAACAACCGCTTCTCTCTGGGACATTCCCGAAGGACGGTGATGAAGGGAAATCCTCTCAGTGAACAGAATGTCAGACAGTGCACCTGGTTATTCACTTTGCTTGGAAGGAGAAATGACCAGATGTACAACTGTATACTGATTTATGACCTGTGGCCAATGGTTTGGCTGGATGGTCAGGGACTTCAAAAGAACGTGATTAGAAAATTGACAACAAGGAAGTCTGGGGAAGAGGTATGTGGAATGGGCCAAAAAACAAAGATACCTGTGCACCACATACATGTTTACCAAAGAGTGGTCTTGGCCAGGGAAGATATTAATAATCAAATGGATAGAATGACCTATTCTGTGAGTAACACAGCTACCTATATTATCCCCCAATAGACTGATAAACAAAGTGGTCATAGTGGCAGGGATGAAGGTTATGTGTGGGCTCAGCAACACGGACTTATGCTCACCAAGGCCAACTTGTCCACAAACACACTGGTGAGTGCCCAGTTTGCCAGCAAAGGAGATCAACACTGAATCCCCAGGGTGGTAACCCTGCTACCTAGAAGCAGATTGATTATATTAGACTACTTCCATCATGGGTCGGTGTTTTATTCTTATTGAAATAGAGGATGTGGATTTGCCTTCCCTGCATGTAATGCTTCTGTCAAAACTACCATGAGCGGATTTATAGAATGCCTATCTACTATCCTGGTATTCCACACAGCATTGCTCCTGATCAAGGAAGTCACTTTAGAGCAAATGAAGTGTGGCAGTCGGCTCATGCTCATAGAATTCACTGGTCTTACCATGTTTTCCACCATCCCAAAGTAGCTGACTTGACAGAATGGTGTAATGGCCTTTAGAAAACTCATTTATAGTGCCAGTTATGTGGCAGTATCTTGAAGGACAGGGGCAAAATTCTCCAAAAGGCTGTATATGCTCTGAATCAGCATCCAATAGATGGTGCTATTTCTCCCATAGCCAAGATTCACAGGTTCATGAGTTAAGGGGCAGAAATGAGAGTGTCACCACTCACTGTTATCCCAGTGGCCTATTATCAAAAATTTTCCCCCTCTCCCAATGACCCTGTGTTCTGCTGGCCTAGAAATCTTAATTCCAAAGGGAAGCATGGGTCTGCCAGGAGACACAACAATGATTCCATTGAACTGTAAGTTAAGACTGCTGTCTGGCCACTTTGAACTTCTCATGCCTCTAAATCCATAGGCAAAGAGGGGAGTCTCTGTGCTGGCTGGGGGAGTATTGATTCTGACTACCAAGAGGAAACACGCTGGAGGTAAGGAAGAGTGTATCTGAAATACAGGAGATCCCTCAGGGCATCTCTTAGCTTTACAATTCCCTGTGATCAAGGTCAATGAAAAGCTACATTGACCCAATTCAGAGAGGACTATTGATGACCCAACCCCTTCAGGAATGAAGGTTTGGGTCACCTCCACCAGATAAAGAATCCTGGCCTGCTGAAATGCCAACTGAAATGTAGTTACAAATACCAGCTGGAGCCATGTAACTAGTTATAGAAATGATGACTGTAATTGTCATGACTTTTTTCTTATTTTGTTATGATTATATTCGTGTGCACGTCTGTATAAAACAAATGTTTTCCTCACTATCTAATCCTATTATCATGTGACATAAGATATATTAACTTTATATCATAGTATTTAACTGCTTTCAGCTTTACGTCATAGTATTTTAAGTTCTAGGATATCAGGAAGAAGAGGAAATATGACCCAAAAACTTTGCATCCTTTTCTGGGGAAAGAGTTAGTATGTTTTAGTTGTATGTAGAATAGTTGTATGAGGTTGGGCAGAAGTAAGAGTTTGCTATTGTCATTATTTTGGAAATTATGGTTCGACGAGATTTGTGTGGGTGCCAAGTCAATAAGAGTGGACTTACGATGTTCAATTTCATATGTCAATTTGGCTAGACCACAGTGCCCAGATATTGGTCAAATATTATTCTAGATGTCTCTGTGAGTGGTATTTGAATGAGATTAGCATGTAAACCAATGGACTTTGGGTAAAGCGGATTACTCTCCATAGTGTAAGTGAGCCTCATCCAATTAGTTGAAGGACTTAATTGAACAAAGACTGATGTCCCCCAAGAAAGAATTCTGGCTTTGGTCTTAAACTGCAACTCTTTCTTGAGTCTCCAGCCTGCAGATTTTGGATTTACCAAACCTCCATAATCTGGTGAGCCAGTTTCTTAAAATTCTACCCCACACACACACATTTCTCTCCCCATCGCCCTCTCCCTCTCTCTCCCTCCCTCCCTCCCTCCATCCCCCCTCCCTCTCCCTCTCCCTCTGTCTCTCTCTCTCTCTCTCTCCCTCTCCCTCTCCCTCTCCCCCCTCCCCACCTATTTCTCTCCTCCCTCTCTATCTCTATCTTTCTCTCCCTCTGTCTGTTGATAAGATGGATGGATGGATGGATGGATGGATGGATAGATAGATAGATAGATAGATAGATAGATAGATAGATAGATAATCTATGTCATGTCATCTTTAAAAAAATAGTCTTTAGTTCTAAGGAGCTTAAAAAAAGTAGGTTAGCTTACTATCCATTCAGCTGGGTTCCTTTGGTCATTGTGTTAATAGATCAACCATTCTTTTATAATGACCAATTTATAATTGATCAAAAAAATAGGAAGCATCAAGATTTTCATTTGATTGTGGCTCTTGATACCATTTTAGAATATTCACATGTCACCTATTGTTTGACTTACCTATAAGCAATAATAATGATACCATGCATTTTCATAATGCTTTCCCATTTAGAAAGAATGTTTAAATTTCAATCTTTCACACTGAACCCAGTTGTGGGCAATCTACTCACCTATTTAATCGATTATGATGAAATCATGAGTTTAGGTCATATTTTTTCCTTTTTCATCTTTGTTAAGTTTGGAAGGTTTTCTTGAAACACCTACTAATGAGCTAAGCCCAAGGAAGCTAGGAAGAATGTGTTAAGGTGATAAGTAAATTTTGTGTTCCTAAAGCCAGCCTGGACTGTCCTTCCCCCTTCAGAACTCTTTCCAGATTGTATATTCCTGACTATGGCTCATTGCTAATCTGATCAGTGAGGCCTGTGTCCCCAACAGTTGCCCACATTACCCCTGGGGGTTAATATGTCCTCATCAAAAACTTAAAAGTTCTCACAGAAAGACTTTATATAACAAGCCCACAATGAAAGGTATCTAGATTTATTGCTGAAGAGTGTAATTTGGAAACTAAAGCTAAATAAAAAAGAAAGAACTCTCTAATGAAAACTCTTTTTTTCTCAGTAAGTACTTGAAAACAGGTATGGGACTTATATACAGACTTTTAAGGCTTGGATTAATGAGATCTCTGTAGTTAATTTTAAAAGGCCTGTCCATATTTTCACAAACATGTAAATGCCACGAATCAATAGCCTACCTCTATCTGCAAAGATGGGAAAATGAGACTTTTGCTTCATTATAAAGGTTTACTCCAGAACTGGAGTAAGGTTGATAGGAATTATTGTCAAATTATTTTACTCATCCAAAAATGTTCATGTCTCTGTTCATGTGTGTTCGTGTGTGCATTAGTCTGCTCGAGCTGCTATCATAAAATACCACAGACTGGGTGGCTTTAACAGACATTTATTTCTTATAGTTTTGGAGGCTGTAAGTCCATGATTGAGGTGCCAGCAAATTCAGTTTCTGGTGGGAACGCTCTTCTTGGCTTGTAGACAACTGCCTTCTCTTTACATACTTAATGGCTTTTCTTCAGTACCTAATGTTTAAGGAGAGACTGTTCTTTGGTGTCTCTTCCTCTTCTTATTAGGACACCAGTGCTGTCGAATTAGGGCCCCACCCTGATGATCTCCTGGAACCCAAACACCTTCTATCCAAATACCATCACAAAAGGGGTTAGGGTTTCAACTTATGCATTTAGAGAAGACAAAATTCAGGCCATAACAGTGTATAATGTCATTTGAGCAACATTTTCAAAAATAATTTAAACACATTTTAAACAAATGAGGTTTGGGGGTGCCTGGGTGGCTCAATCGGTTAAGCCTCTGACTTGATTTTGGCTTGATTTTAATCCAGGGTTGTGGGATTGAGTCCCTCAAGTGGCTCTGTGCTGAGCATAGAGTCTGCTTAATATTGTCTCTCTCCCTCTGCCTCTCTCCCCAGCTTGCATTCTCGCTCTCTCTAAAATAAGAGAAAAATAAAATAAATAAACTAAGGAGGTTTATTTTGCAAATTTCTTTGCACTTTTAGTGCCCACACCAAAAGAAGAGCCTATTAAAATACCAGCTACCATAACTTCCTGAGAACTTTTTCAAAGTATATATTATTAAATAATCTTTTAAAGTCATGGAAAGAAATTACAGACATGAAAAGAGACTCTTTCCCTTTAATCCTATCACACTATTATACAGCTACTGTCATTTATTTCATCACCCCCAATCTTTCCCACAGGGATTTGTAATGGGCATTAATGATTTTTTCACAAGTTTGTGGTCTCCATTTTTCATTGAATAATATTTTGTTAATATATTTATGCGATTAAGTCAACACACTTATTGAAAGAATTTCAACTGTTCAGTTTTGATGAGGCAGAACAACTCTCATTTACTGAGTTTTACAAAATAGCATCAATTTTCTTCAGTAGATCATACCACATTCTTGTGCCCATTGCCAACCCACCCTCCATTTGCCTACATGAGGTATATCTTAATACACATCATGTCTGAATCTTCAAAAAAGGTTACAGAATTATCTATAGATGAGGTTGGCTCAATTATTTATAGAATTATTAATATACAGTATCCAATATTAAGTGGTTTTCCTTCGCTGATCTCCCACTTGCTATTCTTTCCAAAGTTTACCAATAATCAGTTTAGGTGGAAAAAATGAGAGGCTCAATGTGTATGAAATGTGGAGTTCATAGTCTAACTTAAAGCACAGAGACTGGAAGAGATTTGGTTAAATAAATAGGGGGTAATCTTTCTCTGAAGAAATATTCCTTCATCTTCAGTTTGAGTACTGTCAGGATTTGCCACATGTGCAATTTGCTTGGGTGAGTATACTTAACTATGGAGGATTTAATATAGGTAGATAGGGGTAGCAGTGGATCCTATTTGTCCTTAGTTTCACAAGCAGAAATTTAATCCTCGAATCTTGATTTTTTAGTATGATATGCTGAATATTATAAAATGAGAATTGAAGAAGGTCCAAGAACACTGATTCTCTGAAGAAGAGGCAATTTTTCCTGAGAGCACATTTAGCAAAGTCTAGACACATTTTGGGTTATCACACCTGACTGGGGAAGAACTCATTTCTAGTGAGTAGAAGTCAGGGATGCAGCTAAAGACTTTACATTGTACTGGACAGCCCCCTCCCCCAAACATTTATCCATCCCTAAAGGTTAATAGTGCCAAGACCAAGAAACTTTGGTTAAGTAAGAGTCCTGAGAGGCAAGGAACCTTGGTTTTTTGTTTGTTTTAATGTTTTTTTCTAAAGGACTATCAAGAAATTGGGTAAACTTGTCTCCCTTACGTTTTTGAATCTTATTTTTTTATTTTCCAGAAGAACCACTCAAAGAATAATCCCTTTATACTGAAACCAGCAAAAAGTGTATATAACTTGGCACAACAATTATGATTCAGTATTTTCACATCTGTTCTCTAGAGATGAGAACAAGTCTCATTTTACTACAGAAAGGATAGTGAAAACTAGCTATTTCTACTCATGACCATGGGAAATGGTCTTAAGGAGAAAGAATGCTCCAGAATAGAAAGAAAGAATCTAAGCTGCTTACAGTCTATTCACTACTATTCCCAGTCCCAAGCCAGTGTTTCCCACAAGCCATATCATGAGCATGAGGGACAGGAAATTGTCCTTTGCTCTCTGCACTAGCAATCAGAAGATAGGAAAGGCAAACCATGACCTGGTCAGCTGTCCTTGCTGTCCATTCCTCCTTGTAGAGCTACATATCATCCATTACTGAATGTAAGATTATTTTAATTTTTAAAATAATTATTTTGATGAATTATATTCAGGATTAACAATTCCTGGACCTTACGAGTTTAATATATGGAACAGAATTCAGGGAGCCAAATTTTATATAGCAGTTTAAACCATACATTGAGAGCGAAGCAAAAAGTAGAGGAAGCATCTCTGCCACAACTTTGATCGGAGGATGAGGAATTCCTTGACATTTTTCAGAATCACTTACCTTGATCAGAGTCTTGGCCTTACTCCTCTGCCACCTGCTCTTGACAATTGGGTAATGAGTGCCAGGAAATACTGGTTTATGTTTTGTTTTCCTGTTGGAGAACTCAGTGTACTCTGCCATGGTTTGGGTTGTATTTGAGAAGTATTTGGACTCCAGGCAGAGCAGGCAAATTCCAGTCTTTAGGGACATATCAAGCCTTCCTTTGTTCCATAAGAAATGTGCTTATTAGAAATACATTACATGCTTCCTAAAATTTTTTATCGCATGCTGCAAAACTGTGTCTAGGATCAAAATATGTGAACAGTAATGGGGCGCCTGGGTGGCTCAGTCAGTTAAGCATCCAACTTCGGCTCAGGTCATGATCTCATTTACTGTTAGGGAGTTCGAGCCCCACTTTGGGCTCTCTATAGACAGCTCAGAGCCTGGAGCCTGCTTTGGATTCTGTGTCTCCCTCTCTCTCTGCCCTTCCCCTGCTCAAGCTCTGTCTTTCTCTCTCAAAAATAAATAAACATGAAAAACAATTTTTAATGTCTTAAAAGTATGTTTGCCTTTTATAGAAAATGACTCCACTAAACACATGATATTGCAAAACAAGCATCTGACATCTTTAGAACAAATGAAGTTGAGAAGTAACCCTATCCAAACTCAGTTTCTCTTGTGTATTTTCCTGCCAACCATGCTCATTTATGCCTAATAAACTAAAGAAGTATAGTGCCAAAACATCTTTAAATAAAAAGGAATTGGCAAGGTTCATCATCAAGTAGAGTTGGATTTGGAGTAAACAGTTTACTTGGCTGGATGGTTGATTGAGTTGTAAATCACCTCCTATTTCCAAAAGAAGGTATTTAAATGCATAAGACAGATTACTTAAAATAAACGTCAAAGGGGAGGGTGCCTGCAGGACTAAGTTGATTAAGCATTCAAATCGTGGTGTCTGCTCAGGTCAAGCCCCTCATCAGTCTCTGTACTGACATTGTATAGCTTGCTTGGGATTCTCTCTCTCCCGCTCTCTCTGTCCCTCCCCTGATTGCTCTCTCTGTCTCAAAATAAATAAACAAAAACTTTAAAATATTAGAAAACATGTGAAAAGGAAAAACCAGAAATTGTTGAGAGGAAAAATGTATAACTGGTGACTGTATTAATAGCTAATACTTACCGAGTATATACTATAAGTAAATAATGTTTCTAAGAGTTTTCTTCTTTTATTGACGTATACATACAATGTTATATTTGTTTCAGATGTACAATATAATAATTCAGCAATTCTGTACATTGCTCAGTGCTCATCATGATAAGTGTACTCTTAATCTCCTTTATCTATTTCACCCATCTTCCCACCCACCCACCCACCCTCTGGCAACCATAAGTTTGTTCTCTGTATTTAAGAGTCTGTTTTTTGACTCGTCTCTTTTTTCCTTGTTTGTTTGCTTTGTTCCTTAAATTCCATATATCAGTGAGATCATATGGTATTTGTTTTTCACTGACCTATTTCTCTTAGCATCATATCCTCTAGGTCCATCCATGTTGTTGCAAATGGTAACATTTCATTCTTTTTATGGCTGAGTAATATTCCATTGTGTATATGTACCACCTCTTCTTTATCCATTCATCTGTTGATGGACACCTAAGTTACTTCCATATCTTGGCTATTGTAGTGCCAAGTAAGGCTTCAGTAAACATAGGGATGCATATACCTTTTCAAATTGGCGTTTTTGTTTTCTTTGGGTAAATACCTAATAGAGGAATTGTTGGATCATATAGTAATTTTATTTTTAACTTTTTGAGAAATCTTTATACTGTTTTCCACAGTGGCTGCACCAAATTACATTTCCACCAACAGCGTATAAGGATTCCATTTTCTCCACATCCTCACCAACACTTGCTCTTTCTTGCCTTTTTTATTCTATCCATTCTGACAGGGGTAAGGTGATATCTCACTGTGGTCTTGATTTGTATTTCCCTGAGGATAAGTGATGTTGAGCATCCCTTCATGTGTCTGTTGGCCATCTGGATGTCTTCTTTGGAGAAATGTCTATTTGGGTTCTCAGCCCATTTTTAATCAGATTATTTGGGGTGTTTTGGTGTATACTTGTATGGGTTCTCTATATATTTTAGATATTAAGCCCTTATTGGATATATCATTTGCAAATATCTTCTCCAATTTAGTAGGTTTTGATGGTTCCCTTTGCTGCGCAAGAGCTTTTTATTTTGGTATAGTCCCAATAGTTTATTTTTACTTTTTGTTTCCCTTGCCTGAGGGGACGTATCAAGAAAAATGTTTCTATGGCCAATGCCAAAGAAATTACCACCCATGTTTTCTTCTAGTTTATGGTTCAAGGTCTCACATTTAGGTCTTTAATGAATTTTGAGTTTATTTTTGTGGATGGTATAAGAAAGAGGTCCAGTTTCATTCTTGTGCATGTGGCTGTCCAGTTTTCCCAGCACCATTTGCTGAAGAGACTGTCTTTTCTCCATGGTATATTCTTGCTTCCTTTGCCAAAGATTAATTGACCATATAAACGTGGATTGATTTCTGGGTTCTCTATTCTGGTCTAACTTTCTATTTTGTGCCAAGAGAATACTATTTTGATTGCTGAGAGTTAAATATTTTAATGTTTATCTTTATTTTTGAGAGAGAGAGAGAGAGAGAGAACAAGTAGAGGTGGAGCAGAGACAGAGGGAGACAAGAATCCGAAGCAGGTTCCAGGCTTCTAGCTGTCAGCACAGAGCCTGACATGGGGTTCGAACTCACAAACCACGAGATCATGACCTAAGCCAATGTCAGAGGCTTAACCAACTGAGCCACCCAGGCGCCCCTGATTCCTAAGAGTTTTAATGTATCCACTTGTATAATTCTTACCCAGCATTATTAAGTGGATGCTTTTGTTATTTCCATTTACTGATGAGCAAGCTACAGCATAGAGAAATTTATAATTTGCCTGAGGTCACAGAGCTAATAACTGGTTAGAATTGGGATTGGATTTCAGATGGTCTTGCTTAGAACCTGTGCACTAAACTAGGGTGTCATACTGCCTTCCGGACCAGGTGACAGCACTTTCCTGAACTTCAAGGCACACAAGACAAGACTCATCAATACTTTTCCCAAGTGATAAAATCTTGAGAAAATCATTGGATACTTTGCAGCACGAATAACATTATTGAACATGACAAAAATTATGGTTGCTATTTTGTGCAAAGTACAAATGTGTTTTTCAAAATAGTATTTTTGCATCAACCCTCAATAAGAGGGGTTTAAACAGGGGCTCAAGGAATGTAGCTAACATGATTTGAAATCCAGATTCCTGAAGTGAATAGTTTTTTTTTTTTAATTTTTTTTAATGTGTATTTGTTTTTGAGAGACATAGAGGCACAGCATGAACAGGGGAAGGGCAGAGAGAGAGGGAGACACAGAATCGGAAACAGGCTCCAGGCTCTGAGCCGTCGGCACAGAGCCCGATGCGGGGCTCAAACTCAGAGACCGCGAGATCATGACCTGAGCCGAAGTCGGCCGCCCAACCAACTGAGCCACCCAGGTGCCCCTGAAGTGAATAGTTTTGATGATTATGTGTGATTTCTGTCATTGATCCCTATTTTATTTGCATTTGTAACCGTCTATAATTATCTTGTTTGCATATTTACTTATCTTTGTATTGCTGGGCTCTTCTGCGGGAGGGAATGCAAGGGTCTGTTCACCTTATTCATCTGTTAATCTTCAGAACTTCGCACAGAGACCAGCATGACAGGTCCTCAAAATTATTTCCAGACTAAATTCATGAATGAATGAATCCTCCAAAGACAAAGAGCTCTGCCCAAGAACAGCCTCAAAATCCTCACAAGTATAAATTATGACTATAATTACAATTTGTAAATCACGACTATGAGAAGTTAAGGAGTTTCTTGAGGAGTTACTGGCAAGGTAACCTTGACTGGACTTGACAAGGCAGGGTACTGACTCTGCTGCCTGTTTTTCCCTTCGTCACTGACTCTGATGTCAGGCCCAGTCCCTGGGCTTGTGTTTTGCAAGATCAATGCAACCCCTCCAGCAGATCGCTAGGGAGTGGCTACAGGTGGCCATCAGTGACAGCGATGGAGAGGAAGTCTGTTCCCATACTACAGCACTGTTTCATTCAAAGCTCTCCACCGCTGCTTCCAGTGGACAGTTCTAAACCTGGGCTTAAAGACAAGACACTTTATGTTTCATGCCTGCAGCATGTGGTGCCTTGTTTGGGAGGTCCAGAATCTGAGTGCTGCATCTGGCTTCCCACCACCAGATTTGCTCCTTCTCTGTGCTCTTGGCAATGGCCGTAAATGGACGGAACAAGAGATTCATCTGGTGCCACTTCAGGGTTAACAAAGTCCCTGCTCTGTGGCTTCACTTGTTCAATCTTCTCTGCCCTTTGTCTCTTGCCATGTTTCAACCCTAAGAATAGCTAATATACAAGGAAAGCAAGGCACTAGGCCCCTTTTTAGCTCAAGGAAGAGAAAAACATTCAGAAATGGTTAGGTAGGCAAAGGCCTGTTAGTTGAAGTGAGACCAGAAGCTATTTGCTCCAATATTTTCTCTAAATAAAACTGCCACTGTAATAGTAATTCCATCTTGAGTTTCAAAAAACATGATGGCTGTTCTCAGCTTAATTTTCACAGGCTCTGGGGCCACTCTTAGCCTTATCATTTATGTTCTTGTAACCCTGAATTCCTTTTATTTCCTCCGAACAGCATGATCCATCACACCTTGTACCTTTGCTTTTGCTTTTTGGACTGGGACCTGTACCCCAGCCTTTTGCTGCCTTCCAGCTTCACCTCAGGCATCACCACCTAGATGGGCGGACCTTCCTGAAATTTCCAGATCCTGCTATCCACCCTGCCTCCATGACCCCTTTGTTTTAGCACTCACGTGTTATATTTAATGATGTATTTAGGTGTTGGTCTCCTCCGTTTGACAAAGAGCAATCTTGAGAGCAGGAACCATGTCTCACTCATTTTTTGCCCACAATTCCTGGCATAAAGTCTAGCATATAAAGTGATCTCAGTAAATATTGATTGAAATGAATCATTTGTCAGTAAAGCATGGTGTTGTCACGTGGACCTTTTTCTGCACGGGAAACTCCTGGAAGCCCCAGAAACATTTTCAATGACTGCATTTTACAACTTCTGAGAATGTAATATTTTGTTATTTCTCTTCCTTTTCAGGAACCTCTTTCCGGAGCTATAAAAGACAAAGAGAAGAATCATGTCCATGATTGCAGCTTTCTATGGTGGCAAGTCCATTCTCATTACTGGGGCAACAGGCTTCATGGGCAAAGTGTTGATGGAGAAGCTATTTCGTACCAGCCCCGACCTGAAAGTCATTTACATCCTTGTGAGGCCCAAGGCTGGCCAGACAACGCAGCAGAGGGTTTTCCAGATCCTAAATAGTAAGGTATGCCTTAGGGGAAGAGCCTTGGGGCAAGATGACCCACTGCAATGTTCCCTGACAACCCCAGACTGCAAGTGGGGTGTCAGCATGCCTGGGGGTAGAGTCTCGAGAGGAGACAAGATGGCCACCAACTGCTCATAGAAACCTATGGTGTTTTCCTGTAGGAGAATAAAGAGGGTGTAGACTCTGTCCAGGGCAGGTGAGCGGATACGGTATGTTCTGGAAATTACTGAGTAAGAATCAAAATGCTAAAATTCCCAGAATGGACTCTCCAACCTTGACATCTGTCACAATTCAAGGGAACTCTTTCCTACTTCTAAATTCAAGGTAGTTCCCTCTCCCCCCAATTTTTGGATATTCTATTCTATTCTGAATAGATATGGTTAGTAAGTAGCCATGCGATAATACTTGGCAATTGTCCACATTCCTCAAGATTTAGGTGTTATATACTTTGTCTATGGTAACTTGGTATTTGTATTATTCCATAGGTTCTTCTAGGGGAAAACATGGAATATGAAATATTATATATGTAAATGAAAATTTGGGTATCAGACTCACTCCTTAAAAAAAAAAAGACTTTCCATGGGAAAAAAATGATGTGCTTAATTTTATTTCTGGGCATTCAAAACCTGAAAAGCTTCCACTACAAAATCATAAATGCTGGCCTCAGAATATGAGGATGCTGTTGCTGATCGGCTGTCAGGAAAGCTCGTGTGCAGGGAAGGGACAGCCCAGTCCTTACTACTGACTGACTGTGACATGTAAAGTGTTATTACTCATATTCATTTTGAAACTAAAAATTCTAAAGAAAGACAAATCTTAAGATCACATTTTGAAAATATGTGACTGGACTCCTTTTGAACAACAACAACAAAAAACCCTTCCAGATTATATTTTGTTTATTTTTTTATTTACTTAGAATGTGTGGCTATTTAAATTCAAATTAATTGTAACAATAAACTTTAAAATTCACATTTTTTTAAATTTTATAACAGTTTATTTTCACGTTGGTTTACATATAACACCCAGTGTTCATCCCAACATGTGCCCTTTTTAATGCCCATCACCCCCTCTCCCCCTCCCTCATCCCCCTTACCCTCAGTCTTTTTCTTAGTCTTTGAGAGTCTCTTATGTTTTATCTCCCTCCCTCTCTGTGTCCTTTTTTCCTTTCCCCTCTTCCCCTCCCCCTGGTTTTTGCTTAGTCTCACAAAGTCCACCTATTCGTGGAAACATATGGTATCTGTCTTTTTCTGCCTGACTTATTTCACTTAACATAATACCCTCCAGTTCCATCCATGTTGCCACACATGGCCAGATTTCATTTTTTCTCATTGCCACGTAGTAGTCCATTGTATATAAGTACCATAACTTCTTTATCCATTCGTCAGTTGATGGGCACTTGGTCTCTTTCCATGATTTGGCTATTGTCGAAAGTGCTGCTATGAACATTGGGGTACACGTGCTCCTATGCATCAGCATTCCTGTGTCTCTTGGGTAGATTCCTAGCAGGGCTATTGCTGGATCATAGGGTAGCTCTATTTTCATTTTTTTGAGGAACCTCCACACCGTTTTCCAGAGTGGCTGCACCAGTTTGCATTCCCACCAACAGTGTAGGAGGGTGCCTACTTCTCTACATCCTCGCCAGCATCTATAGTTTCCTGATTTGTTCATTTTAGCCACTCTGACTGGTGTGAGGTGGTATCTCAGTGTGGTTTTGATTTGTATTTCCCTGACGAGTGACATTGAGCATTGTTTCATGTGTCTGTTGGCCATCTGAATGTCCTCTTTGGAGAAGTGTCTATTCATATCTTCCGCCCATTTCTTCACTGGGTTGTTTGTTTTTCGGGTTTGGAGTTTGGTAAGTTCTTTATAAATTTTAGATATTAGTCCTTTATCCGATATGTCATTTGCGATGATCTTTTCCCATTCCGTTGGTTGCCTATTCGTTTTGTTGGTTGTTTCTTTTGCTGTGCAGAAGCTTTTTATCTTGATGAGGTCCCAATAGCTCATCTTTGCTTTTAATTCTCTTGCCTTTGGAGACATGTCGAGTAAGAAATTGGTGCGTCTTAGGTCAAAGAGGCTTTTTCCTGTTTTCTCCTCTAGGATTTTGATGGTTTCCTGTCTCACATTCAGATCTTTTATCCATTTAGAATTTATTTTTGTGAGTGGTGTAAGAAAGTGGTCTAGTTTCATTCTTTTGCATGTTGCTGTCCAATTCTCCCAGCACCATTTGTTAAAGAGGCTGTCTTTTTTCCATTGGATACATTTTCCCGCTTTGTCAAAGATTAGTTGGCCATATACTTGCGGGTCCATTTCTGAGTTTTCTATTCTATTCCATTGGTCTATGTGTCTGTTTTTGTGCCAATACAATACAGTCTTGATGACCACCGCTTTGTAGTAGTGGTTAAAGTCTGGGATTGTGATGCCTCCCACCTTGGTTTTATTCTTCAGTATTATTTTGGCTATTCGAGGTCTTTTGTGTTTCCATACAAATTTTAGGATTGTTTGCTCTAGCTTTGAGAAGAATGCTGGTGCAATTTTGATTGGGATTGCATTGAATGTGTAGATTGCTTTGGGTAGTATTGCCATTTTGACGATATTTATTCTTCCAATCCATGAGCATGGGATGTTTTTCCATCTCCTTGTGTCTTCCTCAATTTCCTTCATAAGTTTTTTATAGTTTTCAGTGTAGAGGTCTTTCACCTCTTTGGTTAGGTTTATTCCTAAGTATTTTATGGTTTTTGGTGCAATTGTGAAAGGGCTTAGCTTCTTTATTTCTCTTTCTGCTGCTTCATTGTTGGTGTATAGAAATGCCACCGATTTCTGTACATTGATTTTGTATCCTGCAACTTTGCGAAATCATGAATCAGTTCTAGTAGGCTTTTGGTGGATTCCGTCGGGTTTTCCATGTAAAGTATCATGTCATCTGCAAAAAGTGAAAGTTTGACTTCCTCCTTGCCAATCTTGATGCCTTTTATTTTGTTTTGTTGTCTGATTGCTGATGCTAAGACTTCCAGCACTATGTTAAATAGCAGTGGCGAGAGTGGACACCCCTGTCGTGTTCCTGATCTCAGGGGGAAGGCTTTCAATTTTTCCCCATTGAGGATGATATTAGCTGTGGGCTTTTCATATATGGCTTTTATGATGTTTAAGTATGTTCCTTCTATCCCGACTTTCTCGAGAGTTTTTATTAAGAAAGGATGCTGTATTTTGTCAAATGCTTTTTCTGCGTCTATTGACAGGATCATATGGTTCTTATCTTTTCTTTTGTTGATGTGATGTATCACGTTGATTGATTTGCGAATATTGAACCAGCCCTGCAACCCAGGGATGAATCCTACTTGATCATGGTGGATAATTCTCTTTATATGCTGTTGGATTCGATTTGCTAGTAGCTTGTTGAGAATTTTTGCATCCATATTCATCAGGGATATTGGCCTGTAATTTTCTTTCTTTGCTGGGTCTCTATCTGGTTTGGGAATCAAAGTGATGCTGGCTTCATAGAATGAGTCCGGGAGTTTTCCTTCCGTTTCAATTTTTTGGAACAGCTTGAGGAGGATAGGAATTAACTCTGTTTTAAATGTCTGGTAAAATTCCGCAGGAAAGCCATCTGGTCCAGGGCTTTTATTTGCTGGGAGGTTTTTAATAACTGATTCTATTTCTTCACTAGTTATGGGTCTGTTCAAATTTTCTATTTCTTCCCGTTTGAGTTTTGGTAGCGTGTGGCTATTTAGGAAGCTGTCCATTTCTTCCAGATTGCCAAGTTTGGTGGCATATAATTTTTCATAGTATTCTCTGATGATTGCTTGTATCTCTGAGGGATTGGTTGTAATTTCTCCCTTTTCATTCACGATTTTATCTATTTGAGTTCTCTCTCTTTTCTTTTTGAGAAGCCTGGCTAGAGGTTTGTCTATTTTGTTTATTTTTTCAAAGAACCAGCTTTTGGTTTCATTGATCTGTTCCACTACCTTTTCTGTCTCCATATGGTTAATTTGTGCTCTGATCTTTGTTATTTCTCTCTTTCTGCTGGGCTTGGGTTGTTTTAGTTGATCTGCTTCTAGTTCCTTTAGGCGTGCTGTTAGAATTTGTGTTATTGATTTTTCTTGTTTTTTGAGATGGGCCTGGATTGCAATATATTTCCCTCTCAGGACTGCTTTTGCTGCATCCCAGAGCGTTTGGATTGTTGTATTTTCATTTTCATTTGTTTCCATGTATTTTTTAATTTCTTCTCTGATGGCTTGGTTGACCCAGTCATCTTTTAGTAGGTTATTTCTTAGCCGCCATGTTCTTGGATATTTTCCAGGCTTTCTCCTGTGGTTGATTTCAAGTTTCAAAGCATTGTGGTCTGACAGTGTACATGGTATGATCTCAATTCTTTTATATTTATTCAGAGCTTCCCTGTGCCCCAGAATATGGTCTATCTTGGAAAATGTACCGTGTGCAGATGAGAAGAACGTAAATTCCTTTGCTTCTGGATGAAGGACCCTAAAGATGTCTGTGAGGCCCATCTGTCCTAATGTGTCATTCAGGGCTATTGTTTCTGCGGAGATTTTCTGTTTTGTGGATCTATCCAATGCTGAGAGTGGAGTGTTGAGATCCCCTACTATTAGGATATTTTTATCGATGAGGTTGCTAATGTTTGTAATTAGTTGTTTTACAAATTTGGGTGCCCCCGAATTCGGTGCGTAGATATTTACAATTGTTAGCTCTTCCTGCTGGATGGTCCCTGAGACTATTATATAATGTCCTTCTTCATCTCTTATTACATCGTTCATTTTAAAGTCTAATTTGTCTGATATAAGTGTGGCTACTCCGGCTTTCTTCTGACTTCCAGTAGCATGGTAGATAGTTCTCCATCCCCTCACTTTCAATCTGAAGGTATCTTCAGGTTTAAGATGAGTTTCTTGAAGACAGCAAATAGATGGGTCTTGTTTTTTAATCCATTCTGTTATCCTGTGTCTTTTGATTGGCGCATTTAGTCCATTTACATTCAGTGTTAATATTGAAAAATATGGGCTTACAGTCACTGTATTATCTGTAAGTTTCATGTTTGTAAGGCTGACCCTGGCAGTTTGTGTTCTTTGCAACCTTGTCTTCATAGAATGCCCCTCAGGAGCTCTTGCAGTGCTGACTTATTTGTGATAAATTCTTTCAGTTTTTGTTTGTTGGGAAAAACCTTGATTTCTCCTTCTATTCTGAATGACAGGCTAGCCGGATACAGAATTCTTGGTTGCATGTCCTTCTTGCTCATCACATTGAAGATATCCTGCCATTCCTTTCTGGCTTGCCAAGTTTCTGTAGATAAGTCTGCTACTACCCTTATAGGTCTCCCTTTGTATGTTAGGGTTCTTTTGTCCCTAGCTGCTTTCAGGATTCTCTCCCTATCTTTGTATTTTGCCAGCTTCACTATGATGTGCCGTGCAGAAGGTCTATTCAAGTTACGTCTGAGGGGAGTTCTCTGTGCCTCTTGGATTTCCATGCCCGTTTCCTTCCTCATGTTGAGGAAGTTCTCAGCAATGATTTGTTCAAGAACCCCTTCGACTCCTTTCTCTCTCTCTTCTTCCTCTGGAACTCCTATGATACGGATATTGTTTCTTTTGAGTGTATCGCTCAGCTCTCGAATTCTCGTTTCCTGTTCCTGGATCAGCTTCTCTCCCTTTTTATCTGCTTCCTCTTTTTCAATGATTTTGTCTTCTAATGCGCTAACCCTTTCCTCTACCTCTTCAATCCGTGCTGTGGCTGCTTCCAGTTTCCCCTGTATTTCTTCCAATGTCTTCTTTAATTCTTCCTGACCATTTTTAAGGTCCTTGAACTCTGCTGCGTGGGACCCTTTGCATTCATCTAAGCTTTTTTCAAGGCCAGCAATTAGTTTTATGATTATCATTCTATATTCAAGTTCTGTTATGTTGCTTATATCTGTTTTCATTAATTCTTGAGCTGTCACTGCTTCTTGTAGACTCTTTTGAGGAGAATTCTTCCGTCTCGTCATTTTAGCTGGATGTGTTATGGGTTGTTTCTTGAAGTTGCCCTGGAAAGGAAAAGGTTTAGTTGGGCTGTGTCTGTTTTCGCCTACGTTTCTTGTCAGCTGTAGCACCTTTTCCCCCCGATTTTTGGAGTTGAGAGCTAAAATTCACATTTTTAGTCACAGTAGCCATATTTCAGTGCTAGCTGCATGTGCTGCTGGCTGCTTTGTTGTACAGGCATAGAACATTTCTGTAATCACAGAGAGTTTTAGCATTAATTTAGATCATTGAGTGTCTTGTATAGAAAGACCATACTGTGATTCAGATTTTCATGCTGCCCATCATTTTCATTAACTCTATACTTAGTGAAGTGCTTATGTGTCACATGTATGCTAGACACTAAGGATATGAAGACAAAAATGACATGGCCATGTCAAGTGATGGAGATAGTCGTGTAAAACATGATTGCAATGCAGCATGAGTTCTTCAGAGAGAGGAGACCGAAGGGCAGTCTAAGCAGAAAGAACCACGCTTGCAAATGGATGACTGGTATGGTATATTTGAGAACCTCTGGGTGACTTTTTTTGGCCCCAAATGTGACTTTTTAAGAACTAGAAAAGGATACTAGTTCAGGCCAGATTCTGAAAGACTACATACAATCGTATTAGGTCACTTTCAGTTGGAAGAAAACTCGATGAAAACAAAGATGGTATATTGATTATACAATGGGAGACTCCAGGACCACAGTCATGAGCAGTGGGCTGGAACTCTGGCCACCTTGGTGTGTGAATCTCTTAGCTCTACCATTTTGTTCTAGTTTTATCCCAGTTATGAATAAGATGGTTGTTATCATGCAAGATTCATGAGTATACATGTTACCGCCTTTGGAAAAAGAGAGCCTGGCTGTCCCTGAAGCTTTCTTTCAAGACCGATGAAACCTCTTTTCTAGAAAACCTCATATTTCCCCTTATATGTTACCAGCCTGGGTTAGGTTACATGTCTATTTCTGGACCAACCCCTGTGGCATGAGGTATGTCATGTACTGATTTATTCCAGAAACCCCAGATCTAAGCTAACCACTGAGCAGAGAGTAAGAGTACATTTAGATCAGTAAGTCTTTCCCTGGGGCTGGGGTGAGACCATCTTCTCCTGAGGCACAGTGGCTACATGGAAAACAGAGAACATCTGAATGGTAATTCAGAAACTTATTAAGACCCAGAAGAATGGATGTTGGGAAGCAAGCATCCTGAGAAGAGCATGGTCTCAGGAGTCACACAGATCTGAGTTGGTGTCCTCTCCTCACCAAACAGTGTGCCTTTACATAACTGAGCCTCAGTTTCCAAATGAGGATACTAATGGCTATTGTCTTCTACACTGTTGTGAGCTGTCAGTGAGCTAATACAGGAAACGCACTTAGAATAGTGGCTGGACCATGGGAAGAGCTCAGAAAATGCTAGTTTTTAATATTACTATTCAAATATGGAAGCTTGAGCTTCATCTTTTAGCAGACGGCACTCCAGTCGAAGGCCTTTTTTGTGTTCGGAAAGCTAGACGATTCCCTACTATTTTAAAAAATGGTAATAAAATATACTCAGTGGATGAAGATGGGAAATTAATTGTGGGGTCCGTGATTGTGATGAGTTTAGTTGAGTAATTGCAACAGAAATCACTATCTTTGCCCCTTATGGGAGAAGTCTGCCAATCCATGGAATAGAGAATCAGCAAAATGCATTCGGATACAGAATACCTAAATGTGATAGACAAATATGTTTTTATAAAATGCCTCTCTGAGTTAGAGAAAAAGCAAGAGCAGAGGCAACCATGAAAAATTAGCCACCTGAGAATTCTGAATAATCTTGGGGAGGATCTTGAATTGGGATTGTAATCAATCATAACTCAATTCAGTGCAAAGGAACGAAAGCTGAGCTGTGGGTTAAAAAGGTGAAGTAGAATTTCTCTATGGGTTTTGTTAATGTAAAACATAAAATCATCAGCTTTCAACTCTGACTAATCTAAAACATAGCCATCAATTTGTCTTCTCCAATGCAGAGATAACTAAACTGGGGCTTAATTGTAACCTAAAACCAAGAAATCAACCAGCAGCCATTTGCTGGATCCCTGAATGCTTCGAACTCTCCATTTCTAGTCCTATAGATGCCTTCCAGCTGCAATTTTTAAACCCGTTCTCCATGTCTTTTAAGATAGTCCCAATAGTTTCAAGTCCAGCATACAAAGTTAGCTTTCTGTAAACAATCAGGCTCACATACCCACCCCTTTGCTAAGACTTTCTTCACACAGTCTCCTAAATTCAACCACAGAATAAAAGTGTTTTTCTTTTTTTAATTAAAATTTTGTCCTCTCCCTAAAGAAGGCTTTGCTGTTATAAAGTAAAACTATTGAAGATATGTATAAATGAGTGTTTTAAAAGGAAACAATTACTGTAGCATCAAAATGCTCAAGAGATTGAAGTATGGAAATGTCTTCTTAACTCTCTGGCTATTTCTGATTTTGTACCAAAGGCATTCATTATTCTTTCATAAAGTTTTGACGTGTGTGGTTGGAGAGGCATGCAGTATGGGCAGATCTTGGGCTTCTGCCTAAAAGGGGAATAACGTAGCTTAACATTTTTGCAGCATCGTATTTTAAAAGTGAGAATATTCCATATGAATTCTAATTTTCCTCTATTTGTTTAGAATTTGGGAGGGAAAGTTGCAAGTTGGTTATTCCAAATATGTGGGCTGCCACAATCAACTTTCCAAGATAGGGTTCTACTTCAGGGAATACGCCCATAAATGTTTGATTTCCTATAATAACTCTGTCTGCCTTTATGCTCTCCTAATATCAGATCCAGTGAGAGTAAGAGTCTTAGGTTTGGCAGATAATACACCATTTTCTCAAGTGTATTGGGGGAGTCAAAACCAATAACACTTTATTACTCCAATTTTTCCCTCTAAATTTTAAGTCTAAGACCTCTCCATTGTCATTACTCTCATGTGTTGTCACTGTCCACTTGGTAGGTAATCAGCCAAATTTGTTGAATGAACAAGTTTAGTGCATTCTAGTTTTTCGGTGGTTTTATCTGAGTCTAGGCCAATTTACTTCTATTGTAAGGCCACTCTCTCTCCTGGTCTTTACTCAGAAGAACTTTACTCTGGGTTAGTGTTTCTTCTTATAGGCCTCTGATTCTGCAAATATTTATTAAATATCATCCATGAAACAAGACCCAGTTTCTATTCTGTCACTGAACTTTATTTTGACATAGGGTTATTTAAATACAGTCATACGTTATTACTAGGTAGGGCCTGGTATAATTTTTAAGCACACATAGCAATGTATGAATTCTAACCCAACTCAAAGTAAAACAATATTCTTAAAAGTAGATTAAGGTATGTTACGTCATATCGGGTAAGTTAGGCTGGAAAGTGTGTCTTTTTAATTTTTTTTTTATTTTAGAGAAAGAGAGAGAATGAGTGGGAGAGAGAGAGAGAGAGAGAGAGAGAGAGAGAGAATCTTGAGTAGGCTCCATGCATAACAGAGCACACACAGGGTTCAATCCTGTGACCTTGGGTTAATGACCCAAGCTAAAATCAAGAGTTGGGTGTTCAAATGACTGAGCCACTCAGGCACCCCTGGAAGTATTTCTTTAAGACATAATAAATTAAAATACTAACAGTTTGCCTTTGATTCCCACCATGTCTCCAGGAAATACAGTCAAGAGAACATCTGTTGTATCTATCAATTCCTGCATCTGATTCATTTCTTTCCTTTCATTGTATGGACAGCTACCACCTCTCACTTCCTGGTTCCGTGCTTTCAGAGGGAGACAATTAAGTGGGAGATGCTTTGGAAAAAAGGTTGTTTTTAATCCTTTAGCCACATGGAAGTGGGCCTCAAGAATCAGAAGAGATCAGTTTTCTTATATATAACTAAGTTTCCGAAGTATTTTCAGAGCACTTAAGGGAACATATCAGTAGAGGAAAAGATATCTGCATTAATGGCAGATTCTTGAGGACTTTCTCATAAAGATAATTAAGCTGGCACTCTAAGAGAACAACCAGAGACACATGAATATTGTACCAATATATTATTGTAGTATGATTTATAGTAGCAAAAACTAGAATCAATCTGAATGTTCCACAATAGAGGAATAATCATATAAACAATAATACATACATTTGTTAGACTAGTATGTAGGCATTAAAACTCATATTTTACAAACTATCAAATGACATGAGAAAACACTTCTAATATACTGATTGCAAAAAAAAATAAATGATGCAAAACCATATTCAGTATCATGTCAACTAATGTCCTTAAATACTGGTAGGATCTGGAATTAATTTTATTTTTTTGGCACTTCCAGCTTTTCAAATCACAATTGTCATGAGCATGTTTACTTTTATGGGAAGGAAAGAGGCACCCTCTTTCATAGTGAACAAGTAAGAGCAGTAATATTTTCCCAAAGTTTTGCAAATACATTAACAACGAACATGTTTCATGTTTACAGTGGGGGAGGAAACACCCACTTTTTAAAAAAGTAAAGAAAGCAGCGAGGCAACCACGAATTTCCAAAACTAGGTCATCAGATATGTAAGCTCAGTTGATTGTGAGCTTTGAAACTATTTATCAAAGTTAAATAATCTGATTTGATTTGTAATAGAAATATGATTCCGGCATTATGATTTTTTTAATCTTCTAGTTTCTTTCATAAAATCTGAGAGACTTCTAAGGAAAATAATCCAGATTTCATGTGCTGAAATGTGAATATACTCATCACAGACCCAGGCTGTTCAAATTGTGGGTCTCCAGCACTCCCCGCCTGGCTGCCAAAGTCTCTTCCTTATGAAAAATTTATTCGTTTCATTATGACCCAAAGAGCTTTTCATTGTAGCAAAAACCATTTTAGATAGACAAATTAGTATCTTATCTGTTTTGCTATCTTGAATGTGGCTTTGCTTAACAAGGGCTTCCCCACCCTACAACAGACAATGAGTTGCCAATAACTCATTCCGTTGAGTTCCAAGAAATGTGAGTGTTTGGGGGTTCTTTAGTGCCTTAAAGATGTGTTCCTTTCTACAACAATCATGTCCCACTTATACAAATTTAGGATCTTAAATTGGTTGTAATCCATTCCTAATAATTATTTAAGAAAACATCAAGGAGACAATGTCCATATTTGAAAAGTAAAAGCCCAGGTAGTTGAATTATATTAAAAGCGAGGTAGTTAATTAAGAGTGATTGAGAGGTTAGTATCTAAAAAATGTTTTATTGAGAGAATCCTTAAAAAGGTTGGGCTTCTCTTATTAAACTATAGTAATCAAATAAGGAAAGGTTTGCAATGAGATTATGTTGGGTTTAAAATTAATCATCTGAGAAGACGAGGCAAAATTCAAGGTTCCCAGGGCAGGACTATCTTGTATGATGTCACTAGGAAGTGGATTTTTAAACAAAGGCAGAGCTTGGAAGGTTGCACTGGATACTTCAAGTCGACTTCTCTGGAAAAATGTGAATTACTCAATAAGCCCTTGTTTGCCTGTGAGATAAATCAACTATGAAATACCCTGGAGTGTTGTGGTTAATGAATCGTGCAAGGTCACACACTGGGCTCTCGGTTCATAGAACTAACCAGGTTGAAGACAACGGAAGATAGTAACATTTTATGAAATAGTTTATTGACTCCTTTCATAAACTATCACTGTTTGGTAGGTTCTAAGAAGGCATTAGATAAATTAATCCCTGGCAGGAAAAATAATGCATTTAAACAAATTAACTTTGAACCAAGTAACACCTGCAAAGGAAAGGTCAACAATCCGACTTTGTTGAGTATTGAGTATTAACACTCAACAGAAATGTTCATTTACATAAAAGTTCCTCGTTAATTTTCAAAGACTTTTTCATAAGGAAAAAAGCGTTTTCATGCTTGGTTCAAGGCTACCCTGTGTAAGATCTGCTTGTTACCAAATTTCAGAAATGAATTTCTGACAGGCATTAATGATTCTGTTAAATCTCTATAGAAGGCAAAGGCAATCGGAAACAGAAGTTTGTATTTTAAATTCCCAAAGCCAATTTTGTTCCATTACTATATTTTTTTTTCCTGAGAAACCATTCCACAGAAAGCAAGAGGCTTCTATGAACTTAGGACAATTAGAAAGAACATAATCTTGCCAGGAATTTAAATTTCCATGATTAACCAATACACAATTTTAAAAGAGTGTGACTGGCCTTCAGTTTGACAGTTACTCAACTCAGATTAGTTGAAGCATGTTAAGCCAACCCCCTGTGGGTCATTTCCTTTCTTTTAAGAAAAAAAATAAATTGATTTAGTCCTGGGGATATAATAACAGTCCCAGAAACAGAAGCAATTTATTTTCTCAATCTCTTATTTTCTTTTGCAGTACAATTTACTAGGTAATTCAATCACTGGCATGATTTCACACACCCAACTTCTTTCCTTCTTTTTCAGTTTCTTCCAGTGATATCAGGTCTCTTTCTTAAAAGCTTCAAATTGCCCATACTCATTTCACTCAAAAAGTCATCAAGCCACAAGATTTAGCTTGACTCAGGAATACATTCAATTTGCAGAGGTATCTGGATCACACGGGATAATCAGAAACCTTTTGATGACCCCACAAATAACGCACACGTGCACGCGCACGCGCGCACACACACACACACACACACACACAGAGCTGTCTGATTAGCAGCTTTTGAAAACTGAGTATTGTCGTATATGTGGAAAAGGAGTTTTCCTATTACCAAGAACCTAAGTAGCAGGCACTATGCTAGGTATCTGACTTTCCTGGCCCTCTCTAACCCTCAACCAACAATGTGGAATGCTTTCTTGCTACCTCACAAATGACAAACTAATCCATGAAAGTTGTCGTCTATCTAAGGAAATGCCAAGGAAGTGACAAAGAATTTAAACACTGTTCTCTTACCTCTAAAGCTTACACCTTCCCCACCACATTGCCTTGGCTCTCTGAGAAGCTGTGTCCT
Source organism: Paguma larvata (assembly GCA_030068075.1). Lineage (NCBI taxonomy): Eukaryota > Metazoa > Chordata > Mammalia > Carnivora > Viverridae > Paguma > Paguma larvata. Next base: position 77,364,822 of record CM057828.1, on the reverse strand, counting down.
CCAAGTCCTGATTGTCTTAGCAGTAAGCCCTGTTCTCTGGGCAGTATATTTCCCAATGATGACTACTTCATTAGGAAGGTAAAACCATGGCCACCTCTGGATTAGCAGAGATCACTTTTCCAATCCTTTAGCATGGGCAATGCAGAGATGCCACCAGTTCTGTTCCAGAGTGGAAATAATTCTAAGATTAGTTTCCATCGGGGCGCCTGGGCGGCTCAGTCGGTTAATCGTTCCATTCTTGGTTTTGGCCTCATGGTTCATGAGTTGGAGCCCCACACTGTCAGTGAGGAGGCTGCTTGGGATTCTCTCTCTCCCTCTCTCTCTGCTCTTCCCCCGCTCACTCTTTGTCTCAAAATAAATAAACAAACTTAAAAAAAAGAGATTTATTTCCATCTTCCTAGCCACCCTAACTCCTTTTTGCCCCAAGTACTTGTTCTTGAGGAACTCTGTGAAAATGACTGTGGGGGTATAAAACATAAGATGATGGACTGACCACTATGTCATCTTGGGTGTTTATTATAGATTTTTATGCAAAGTGAACGAAATTTTTAATGCAAAATTGCTTTTAAGAATAGCAGAATATATGCTGAATCATTAGTTCTCTGAGAACACAGAATGACAAGGTTTAGTAATTAGCATTTTAGATAAATATGCAAATGAAAACACTGAGGCCCCAAGAAATGAGTAACTTGCCTCAGTCACACAGCTAATAAATGGCAGAAGTAGGATTCAAACCAGGCCTTCCTGACTCCAAAGAGCCTGAGATCCTTCTAGAATGCCAGCGACTGTCACTTACAGTGTGTGTCAGACTCACTGAAGAGCTCATTCAAAGTACAGACACCCAAGCTTCAACTCAGAATGGAGTTAGAATCTCCAGGTTCAGGACACCTAGGGTTTTATTTTTTTTTTTTTTGTTTTGTTTTTTTTTTAACAACTTTCTAGTTAACCCAGCTATATGCCAAAGTTCAATAACCAGACTGCTACACCATATTGCTTTCTAGTCCTATAGAAATGGTCCTCACTGAGGCAATAAAAACTTCTAGGTTAATGCTTTATATCTTATGAGAGTTCTTCATGAACTAGCAAAGTAACATTTTGTAAATTTTCATGATAGCTTCTGCCTTAGTTTACTTGCACTTATTTGTCTTTAACTGTTCTCAACTTAGATTAGATCCTCTCTTGATAAGGCTTTCTTGTTCAAGAGCTACCTTGCAGAATCTGTTGATATGCTCTTACTCAGCGTTCCAAAATTTCTCCCGTAAATGTTGCAGGCGCTCTTTTGCGTTAGGACACCTGGTGCTCCACGGACATTGCTGTTTAGGTTAAGGGACCGTACCTTTTTTTCCCCAATTAAAACTATCAGGCAAATTTTGGTGGGCTCCTGGAGCTAAGTAACATAGTTATATCTGAAAAGAGGGACTCAGTATATTAAATAAAGATCAAAGACTCGCATGATTATTAAAGGTACAATGACTTTCACTGTTCCCCCAGGAAATAGCAACTGAACCCCCTGTGGACACCTCCAAAGTCAGGTCATGTGAACGACAAAGTTGATTGTAGAAACCCGAGTTCAGGACCTCTACGTTGTTTCAAAAGCGTAAAATAAATGTCACGCCCCCCACCTCTTGTCCAATTCCTGCTTCTAATAAAAACAGAGTCGTAGTGTCTGACTGTAGAAGTCCTACCCAAGGAGATTATTGAATCCAGAAAATGTCTCTTTCTGGTCTTTTTTTCTGCCGAATGGTCTCATTTCAGATTTGCAAGTTTCCCTCTTGCCTCTGGGCTGTCAGTAACTATTGCCATAAATGGAATAGTCTCTTGGGTTTAAAACAAATTAAGAGAGAGAAACACTGGTCTGTGTGACATCAAATCAATAGAACACTCCTACAGTTTCCAAGAGAACCGCTTAGCTTTGTTATCAGGTTGAAGTGGTTAGATCACCTCTCAGCTGTCACCTTCCCGTGACCACAGAAAAGCATCCTGCCTCCTTGTCAAGAACAGGGAGGGTTTCGGAAAATGGAAACCCAGCAGTCCTCGGCTTGAGTTTTCATGTATGGCAGGTCACTACCTGCTCTTTACCTTCTCAGTCCTGCGCCGTTAAATGGAAAATACATGAGAAGGAATATGATAAACTCTTCGCATCTAAAATAATTATATGAAATTCCTTATTGGAGGATCTTCAGTGAAATTTTTGAAATTATATTTCTTTTTTTTCGCTCATTTTTGTTCCATCTACTTTTTTTCTTACCTTTATTTAACGTCTCACACCGACAAAAGAAACTTTTAGAAGAGCTGGTGTCCACTGAGGACCCATTTGCAACAGTTCCTGTGGCCTCCAGTTTTGTCATTATTACAAAAGCAAAGGTTCTGCACTGAGCCTTTCCAGCCCCTGTTTGCAGTCAGTGCAGAGGATCCAGGGGGTACTTTGTTTCTTCTACTTGGAGTAGTTATCCTGTCTTTCATCCCACCAACACAAAAGAGCTGGTAACCAAAGGATTTCAGGAATTGAGCTCCCACTTGTGGTTCTGTTACTATTCATACACTAATTAATTTCAATTTAACGGGCAACATTTGAGCCTTTTCAATGAACCGGGTGCTGTCAAGCATAAAGACATAAACAAGAATCAAGGAATTTACTACCAACCAGAGGGGGAAATTTAAGCCCCTGACTTTAAAAATGGACACGAATTTTCAAAATTATTTTTTCACCAAGTATGGCACCTGGACCTCAGACCTGTCGGTGGAGCTGGTTAAGAAATACAGCTCCCTGGGTTACATGCCAAACCTACAGAGTCACGATCTCTGAGGGTAGAGTAAGGAAGTCATTCTTAATTGGTGCCTAGATTTTTCTTCTGCCTATACAGTTGAAAACCACCGATGCCCTGTAACTGCTCTGGACAGTTATAAAGGAAGATGAGTCATATACTATTGCTCACCAGCAATTATCCATGTTAACACTCCAGCTGAAGAAGTTCTTATCTTGGGATCAGTTAAAATCAGCCAGGGAGCTTGACGTGAAATGCAAACTCCTGGTGTGCCCCAGTCATTTCTTATTTAGTGGGTGTGAGATGGGCTCCGGAAATGTGCATTTTTAATATGTATCCTGGTGATTCCAATGCAGTTCACTTGGTGGGTAACACTATGAAAAGCACTGACCTGTTGGATGGCAGTTGAGTGTAATCTCAGCCCTCTATTTAAGAAGTATTGTTTTGTCAGAGGCTGTAGCAAAATTGTGAGATTCCAGATGAGTCCAGTTGTATTGTTCAGCCTGGATATCGTAAAATGTGACCCTCACTTAGCCCTGTGGCTTGAAGTGATGCAGCCAACTCACTGATCTATTCCAATTGACCATAATAAATCCCATCTGGGTTAGAAAACTTAGATGTTCAAAAATAAATTACACTGTGATCACTCAGATATGCCCTCTCATAAATGTAAATTAATAAATAGAATATAGATTGGAACACTGTTGCTGAAATGGTAAATATCTCCTAAAATAATAATATGGTAAATGTGGCATTTCGACATTGCACAGGTGGCATAACAGTATTCTCTGCCTTTTAAAGTCACAAAAACAGAAGGCGAAAGAAAATCTCTGTGTGGTAGCTTACATCATGTGTGAGGAACCCCATTGTGGGCAGGATGGACACAAGTCATTTTCCACCTAATACTCTTATGTAGCCGGGCCAAAGTCAACGACTCCACAGAAACCCTAAATAAGTTTATTGTGAATAAAATCTATCATATAGACTCAAAAAAAGAGCCTTCTACAAACCCATTTATTAAAAAGGAGGAAACTGTGCAACTTTTAGATAAATTTATCCCAAAATATCCAATTCGTTGTACCATCGACATGGACTATAATAAGAAGGAAAGCATTTGATTGTGAAAACCAATATTTAACATGCTTATGATTCATCAAGAGTAGAAAAGCTGTTAAATACCTTCCAGGAAGAACCAGAATGACCTTTATTGAGAATGTCCCTCAGACACTTCTCCCACTTCACCAATGACCCACTTCACCAATCCCAAATGTCAGAAAAGGCATTGAGGTTTGATCTAACTTCCAAACTCTTTTCAGATTTGTAGTTAACACCCTACTTAGAGGGCTGGTCCCACATGCGGGAAGATGGTAGGTCAAAGACAGAAGTTTATTAACTTGCCAGGCCACTGTGTGGTTTGACTTCCTTCCCTAGTCATCCCTGGATTCCCAAAAGGGCAAATGAATGTGGTCATGCCTGAGGGGGGACCAAGATGGCAGAGCAGCATGGAAGTTTGTTTTGTTTTTGTTTTTGTCTTGCCTCTCTCGTCCCTGAAATGCAGCTGGATCAACAGCAAACCATCTTGCACACCTAGGAAACTGAACATGATCTTGCCTGATTCAGACGAGACACGATTTCTCTGACAACCTAAGATCCACTCTTTATTACCCAATTAAAAAACCCTTGGGTAGATCTACAGTGGAGAAAAGAAACCTGCTCCTGAGGATCAAAGAATAGATGGAAACATTCTTTTGGGCTGAAGAAAAGTAGAGGACGGTCTCTGCTACTGTATTATGATTAAAACCACAGACTGATTTTCTCTGCTCCTAACCTTTTTAAACATGTAGCCTTACTTTTCCTCATTGTTCACATACCATACCAATTCTACAGTGAAATTTCATTTTATCAGAATAGGCTGAAACAAAGACCATTTTATTAAAATTGTATTTGCTGAGAAAATGGAAAATACCAATTTAACCTCAGGACTTGTGTGTGGAGGGGAAAGTAGACACTGTTCCATCTGAGTAGTTGTAATAAAAGCTACAACTGCCAGTGCTCGTTCCTTTTCCCTTTATAAATAAATTAGAATATTAAGAAATCAATTAAAATCCCATAAAAGGTACGTAGGCTCATGTAAATGTCTTACTAGATAGTAACTGCCATCGATATTAGGATGAGATTATATAAAACTTTTATTTGTTTTACCCATTACAAAGTTGCTTCATTTGTTATTTTCTAATTATGTTTGTGCTGCCGAGACATCTTGTTCATCCCGGCCAGTTAACCACGTTGTTTTGAACTTGTGCCCATAGGCCTCTTTCATAAAGGCCGGTGATTTTGCAGGTACTTGGTAAAGTCTGTTAATTTTGCACTGAAAACCATATTTCCCAGCCCAAAAATGGAAATAATCACCACGTATAAATGAAGCTGCCTTGTAGGGGAAGAGAGGATACAGATTACTTACTGTCACCCCTACGCCCTGCAGGAAAACTCAAAGTGTACTCCTTACTGGTAATTAGAACGGATTTTTCGAATGTTTATCAAATGAAAAGGAGCGGAAATTGTACTGCGCTGACCAAATCGCATGAAAGAAAACAAATGGCTCTTGAGTAAATGCCTTCCTTCTTTGAGTGATATTACAAATAAAACCAGGTTTGGGGAATGGTCATGAAACAAATCAGCAAAAACAAGAACAACGTGGTGGTGACTCCGCTCTCTGCATATTGATTGACGTTTCTGTTTTAGCTGTTTGAAAAGGTCAAAGAGGTTTGTCCAAATGTGCATGAGAAGATCAGAGCCATCTACGCAGATCTCAATCAGAATGACTTCGCCATCAGCAAGGAGGACATGCAGGAGCTTCTCTCCTGCACGAACATTATCTTCCACTGCGCGGCCACCGTGCGCTTCGATGATCCTCTCAGGTACGTTCTCCCTCTCCCGGCTTGGACATGAAGGTATGTGTGTGCACGCCCATGCGTGAGTGAGGGCCTTTGTGGTTCCTCTTAAAATATACATATATTCTCGTGTGTGAGGTCCTTTGTGGTGTCTCCTAAAAACATATATATATATATTCTAACAGAAAAAAAAATACAAAGGAGTATAACTTCTCCAAAAGTCTCATCATCCAGAGGTAACCACCTAATATTATGGAGAGCATCCATTGCAACTTTCTTTACATTTTCCGTAATAAAATACGTTTATGTTCAACTTTGCCAAAAAAATAATGGCATCATACTGATAATGTTTTAGCAAGTTGCTCACTTCTACCTTTGGACGTCTTTCATTGTCAATAAATATTCTTTCATAATTTCGAATGACTACATGGCATTCCGTTGTACGCATATATAAGATACTTGACCAAGTTCTGTTTTAGTGGATATTTTTGGACTCCTCTAATTTTCCACTATCATAAAAAACTCTTCAATGAACATCTCTGTGCTTGCACTTTGTAAACCATCGTGTGCTTTGGTAAGTGTCCGGAAGTAAAATTGTTAGAGACGTACCAGATGTGCCCAGGTTAGAACAGCTTATGGGTTGGCATGTAACGATAAATTGTTTTATTATTTCGTGAAATGCCTATTCAAGTTCTTTGCCTGTTTTTCTACTGAAACGTTTTTCTCTTGTCAATGTTAAGACTTCTTGGAAGACTTGGCACGTTAATTCTTTGTCTTTTACGAGGCTCAAAATATTTTAACTGTTTATCATTTGCCCTCAACTATTTTTATTATTTATGCCGTCGTTCATAATTTCTTCTAGAATTTTTATTGCTTCATATTCATGTGTAAGTCTTTGACCCACTTAAAGTTTATTCGCCTGTAAAGAGAAATAAGAAAATTCTATAAAAAGAAAAGTGGTGTGGGCGTGAATGTAGAGTAGCTTTTGAAAACATTTCTAACAGATGGCTACTTCTTCAGCGACATTTATTAAATGATTTGCTTTTACTCTCTATTTAAAGTGAAACTCTTATAATATACTAAATTTCCATTGTTGAGCTCTTTATTTTATTCTGTTAACTAGGCTTTTCTTCTAATACCACAGTATTTTATTACTGTAATTTTTATTTTATTAGACAAGTATACACATATTGTTCTCCTTTTATAGAATTTTCCTTACTATTCTCATCTGCTTATGCTTCTTGATTAAACTTAGAATAATTTTCCAAGTTCTTAAAAAGTTGGGATTTTGATTAGGATTCCTTGAATATGTCAACTAATTTAGAAAAACTTAATATCTTTAAACCACTCATTCTTCCTATCGAGAACAATATATTGGTTTATTCAATTTTTGTGACCCTTCATGAAGTTTTATAATTTTCTTTATATAGTCTGTTCATTTCTTATTCACTTGATATGTTTTTCAGTTGTTCGGTTTTGAATGTGTGCCTTTCTTCCATTGTATTCTCCATTTTTTTCCTTTTACATAACTCTTATAAATGGACACCCTACTGAATTAATTATTGTATATCCCAGGAGAGTTTTTTTTTTAGCTCTTTTGTTTGTTTTCCAGAAATACAATTATGTAATCTGAGAACAATTTTTGTGACTGCCTTTACAATTTTTATATCTGTTAAGTAATTTTGTTTTCCTCTCTAATTATAAGGCAGGAGTTCAGAACAATATTTAGTAGTAGTCTTGGTAGGCATCCTTCTTGGCCATGACTTTAAAAGCAGTGTTCCTGACTTTTCACTGTGAAGCAAGATACAAGCTAGCAAAATGAAGTAGAATCATTTTATTCTTCTTTTAGTGAATTGTAAAAATTACATTAGAAATGGATATTGAATCTTATTTTAAAACTTTTCAATACATATAGAGGATCATTTAGGTTTTCATTTTTAGTTAGATTAATAGGGTTCTTGATATTGTATAAGTCATATTATTTCTAGAATGAATTATTTCATTGTCACCACATATTGTGTTTATAGAACTTTGTGTTCTGTTAGCTAAAATTCAGGATTTTGACATTAGTTTTTATGTCTGACCCAGACCTTTGCAATAGAAATGTATATTTCTCATTCTTTTTTTAAGAAAATTTTTTTTAATGTTTATTTACTTTTGAGAGAGAGAGACAGACAGACAGAGGCATGAGCAGGGGAGGGGCAGAGAGAGAGGGAGACACAGAATCCGAAGCAGGCTCCAGGCTCTGAGCTGTCAGCACAGAGCCTGACGCGGGGCTCGAACTCACAGACCTGCGAGATCATGACCTGAGTTGAAGTCGGACGCTTAACCGACTGAGCCGCCCAGGTGCCCCGTATATTTCTCATTCTATATCCGCTGTTGCTCCCCTACAATTTATTTGGGTTTTCCAGTTTCTTGAGTCAAATGCTCACTTTATGTATTTTTATATTTTTAATGGCTGCTTGAGAAGCCCCTTTACAAACTCAGAGGATTTTCATTGTCCCCCCCTTCCAGCTGATTTATAACCAAGTGATTTCTACGTGCACTCACTATGCACAATGCTTCCATGAACAGGATCTCTGTGCACAGAATGCACAATCAACATACAACACATTCCAGGCATCACGTAACTGTGTATCCATGGCCCCTACTTTTCTTCCTGGTCCTTTTTTTTTTTTTAACGTTTTATTTATTTTTGAGAGACAGAGAGAGACAAAGCGCGAGTGGGGAGGGACAAAGAGAGAAGGAGACACAGAATCCAAAGCAGGCTCCAGGCTCTGAGCTGTCAGCACAGAGCCCGACGCGGGGCTCGAAACTCACGGACCACAAGATCATGATCTGAGCCCAAGTCAGATGCTTAACCAACTGAGCCACCCAGGCGCCCCATCTTCCTGGTCCTTTGGTGCAGCCACAAAAGTCAGATGGACATTCAAGTTATTGGAGTAGGTAGAGTTGCAGCAAGGCAGGATGCTGGGTTGCCTCATTGTCCTTCCTTCTGCTAACCTTCTGCAGGCATGCCGTGCAACTTAATGTCACTGCCACCCAGCAGCTCCTGCTTATGGCCAGTCAGATGCCAAAGCTTGAAGCCTTCATACATATCTCTACTGCCTACTCAAACTGCAACCTGAAGCACATCGATGAAGTCATCTATCCCTGCCCCGTGGAGCCAAAGAAAATCATCGATTCCATGGAGTAAGTTGGGTCAGACGAGGGGGGTCGAGAGGTGGGCAGGTTGCTGTTCTCTCTGATTCTTTGCCGTCATTCATCAATGACTCCAAAGTGAGACATCCTTGAAGCTGCATGCTTTGAGAAGGTGCTAGTTTTCCCTCCCCTGTCCCTGCTATTCCTGTCATTCCCAGGGTGGGGAAGTATAGAGCTGGGTGGGGAGGGAGAGGCCAGGCCCAGATAAATCCCACAGAAAAGTTGTGTTAAATAGTTTGGGGTCGCAAGAGGGGCACCTCTGTGGAGGTGGTTTCTCACTTCTTTTTTTTTTTTTTTAATTTTTTTTTTAATGTATATTTCTTTTTGAGAGACAGAGAGGCTGGAGGAGGAGTAGAGTCAGGGAGACGGAGGGTATGAAGCAGGCTCTGCATTGACAGCAGAGAGCCTGACGTGGGGCTTGAACTCGCGAACGCGAGATCATGACCTGAGCCGAAGTCGGGCGCTCAACCGACTGAGCCACCCAGGTGCCCCGGTTTCTCACTTCTTAATGAGCTCGCGTTGTCACTGGAGAAGAAGTAGAGCAGACAGTATGAAAATGCAGAAAAAGGTTTCTGAGTCAGACCCACAGGGGTTCTGCAGCTTTGTATCTCCGTGACCTTAAGTGAGTTCTTGGTCTCTCTGAGCCTTAGTTCCTTCATCTGTGAAATGGGGCTAACGATAGCGCCTATCTTATAGTGACGATAAATTGAGTTATATAAAGCAGTGCTAGAGAGTATTTGATAGCAGTTAATCAAAAGGTTAATAAAGAGCTAAAAAGTAAGCAGAAATCCTCCTAGATCAGACAGAAACTGCCAGTCCCTTGGTCTATTAGGCCCAGATACACTTCCTTATTGTCTTACTGAGAAGGAAAATTAGCAGTCTAGTGTTTTTCTCTTCTCGCCAGTTAACAGGAACCACTTTCTTCTTAGGACGTGACCGTGGTCTCAGAATAAGTACCTTTTTGTCTTCTGTGTCTTCATTCCTCTGTCCAATTTACCAAGTTAACCTTGTTTAAAAAAAAAAAAAAAAAAAAAAAAAAACTCTACAAAAAAGTAATACGGCGGAGAAAGTAGACTATTTCACAGTGAAATTTGTCAGATTTTAATTTCATGTAATACTGTATTTCTATTTAAGATATACTTTTTAAAATGAAACTTAGCTAAATCAAGAGTTCATTCCCTTCAGGGCAAACATTTTTATCTCCTGCAGCTCTGAGGATAGATATTTTTACCTGTCATTTTAAAATATCCGGGACAAAGAGGAACGAAAGTCACCTAAAGGATCCAGAGGTTACCTGAAGTCATTAATAAGCGATGGTTTGCTTACCTGGTGCAAAGGAAGCTTCCGGTCCCAGAGCTCGCCAGGATAGCCAGAGAGAAGGTGCTCCGACCCGAGAGTCAGCACAGGAGTGGGTGTGGAGCCGCTCAGAGCGTTCTCAGACAGAATCGAGTTGCGGGTCAGTTAGCTGCCCTCTTACAGCGCTGTCTCTCAGTAAATGTGGTGTTTACGTATTTGCTGTGCCCAGGACAGGGGCAGACCTGCTCTGATTCCAGACTCTACTGCCGAGACCCCGGGGCTCCCTCCACTGTGGGCCCGTCCCAGCCCCTGACAGATCGCAGGACCCTGTGAGGCAGCCCGCAAAGCCTCGGAGATTTGCAGAGAAAAGAGACAGGAGATGAGGTTCTGTGCGCCCGCCGGAAGGGGCTCCTGCAGGCCACGCCACGGCACTTCCTCCCTCCCCAGCCATGTCCAGACACTCAATTCCCCTAGATTTCAAACAAGACTAAAGTCCTGTCCCAGAAGAGGAGTTGATTTATCTCCAGGTGTTCAGCGCTCCCCATTCTTCCCCCCTCTACATCCCTGGTGATGTAGGCCGGTGATTGCTACCTGATTTACGATCGAACTGTAATTGACACCGGATCCAAATTTATGTCTCTGTCATGGACTGTTCCCCAAAGAGTATAATTATTTTTAAAAATAGACAGCCAAACGGAACTAAAAATGAAATAAATTTTGTCTCCACAGAATACATTTTGCATCATGCAGTTAGGGAACCAAGGTTTTTTTTTTTTTTTTTTTTTCTCCAAAAATCAGGGAAAAGTCATAACCGCATGTGATTCACTCACGATCTTACATTCAGAACCTGTCCAGCGTTGTCTCCGTCAGCCCTCCTGTGACACTTGTGCTTCAGCCACACTGAAGTAATCAGTCCTCTCCCTCATAGCTCTCTGCCTTGGCTTATGATGGTTCTGTTTCTAGAAACTACTTCCACCTCTGCTTCCCTGGTTAGTTCCTACTCAGACATCAGAGCTCTCCCCTGGAAGGCGTTGCACTGAGGTGCCCTCCTCTGGAGCTGTCACATCCCCCGGGCCCATCTTTGTCATTGCTCTGACACAGGTCATTCTAAATAGCTAGTTGTGTACCTACGTTCTCTCTTGTGCGGTGAGTTTTGCAAAGGAAGAGAATGTCTCTTGTTTCTTCTTGCTTTCACTGCCGCTCTTGGTAGGGACACAAATATTTGCTGAATGAATGAAATTTTGTTGTTGGAACGAGAAGACCATTGTTCGCACTGTCCTGGCTGATGTGGGTTTGCTTGTTTGCTCATTTAGACAAACTCGAGAATAGATGGCAGAATTCCATAGAAGCTTCTATCTGGGGATGTGAAGTCCTATGTGTAAAATACCTTTATGCCCATATCTTATCCCTACTAACTACCGACAGCCCATTTTTTCTTCTTTTTAAAAAATGTTTCTTTGTTTTGAGAGAGAGAGAGAGAGAGAGTTTGCAACTGTGTGCAAGCAGGGGAAGGGCAGAGGGAGGGGGGGGAAGAGAATCTTAAGCAGGCTCCATGCTCAGCACAGAATGCAATGTGGGGCTGTGTCTCATGACCTTGAGATCATGACCTGAGCTGAAACCAAGAGTTGGACACTTAACTGACTGAGCCACCCGGGCACCCCAGCCACATTTGAATAATAACTTAAAGTAGGAGTTAATGCTTCTTATTAGTATGACGAGCACGGCATTAATAAGCATTAAACAGGGCACTTTCCTCACTCTTCCACCTGACAGCGTCCCACCTGACAGTGTCCTCGGCCCTTGTCCCAACTACCACAGGCATTTGATCATGGAATCGTGCCACCATTCTCACACATCTGCCCCCCTGTTTTGGTATTTCTAGCGTCTAAAGTTAGTGATATTTACCTTCAGAAACTCACGCGCATGATTGGATCAGGGATTGCCAATGAAATTCCGGTTTGCCAGAATAACAGCTTAAGTAGAATATTTATTTTTTTTTTAGGCTTATTTGTTTATTTTGAGAGAGAGAGCACGTGAGTGAGCGCAAGCCCCAGGGTGGGGCAGAGAGAGAGGAGAATCCCAAGCTGGCTCTTCACTAATGCAGGGCTCGATCTCACCAACCGCGAGATCATGACCAGAGCAGAAATCGAGTCAGGTGCTTAGCCGACTGAGCCACCCATGCGCCCCTAGAATGTTTATTACAAAAATGCACACAACTGACCAGAAAAGATAGGGCTTTGGGACTGGTGCTTTCCATATTCTTCAGGCCACGTTACCGCCTCGTAGGGCAGACAGAAGAAAAGGATTTTTGCACCTGTATAAAAACTTGAAATAACTGGAGTCAGGAGCTGGAAAAGTGGATCCATAAATATTTACTGCTTTATTTAGCATCCTTAAATCAGTCTAGCAAGTATGCATTAAGAAGGAAAGGACAGCTGTGAACCATCACTGAGCAATTATTTTGAGTAAAGACACTTTCACAGACATGCAGTTCCTTACCACAATACCGTAGGGTTGATGTTCTCACTACCGCTGTGCTAATAGAGGAATAAAAGCTCAGAAAGGCTAAGTAACTCTTCAGAAGTCTCTCAGCTCTCAAGTTACAGAGACACCATTTTTCTCCATGGCCACATGATTCTGGTCACATGGCTGCAGTCTTTCGGTACACCCACACACTTGGCAGCACGAGAGATTAAAAGGTGCTTTCTTAAAATATAGACTGTGCTCTCATGGAGCTCCTGATAAGACACAAGATAGAACAGGGTAGAATTATATATGGAGTGTGGTAGAGGAAGTGGGAGGTATTAAGTCCGATGGAGTTGGCGGAGGTGGAAAGGCTCTGTGAAGACAGGCAGGCACAGGACACAGACTTGGAAGAGAAGGCGCAGTACGGGCAGGTGAGATGGGGACACGTACGAGGCGCGCCACTGGAGCAGGAAAGCCTGGGGCAGGTTTGGGATCTGGCTGTTAGTCCGCTTCGGCCTCACGTGTGTGTTATATGCAGGGAAGCTGTTGGTGGTCAGGCCGGGAGGACGGCTGGGGCCACCCTGAAATTTCGAGCACCACATAGAGGATTGTGTTCATTCCATAGGCAGTGGGGATCCGCTGAAGGAGGGTCATGTGTGTGTGCGTGTGGGGTGTGGGGGTGGCTTTGGGTGTTTGTTCCATTTTGTTTTAATCAAAAAAAGACTTTGATGAAAGTGGGCTTTAGGAACATTAATATGGTCATGGGGGGAAGGACGGTAGGTCCCCATGGGGAGTCACCAGAGGCGAGGAGAGCCGTGACCTGCCACCGAGAGGGGTAGGATCCTAGAACTGGGGAGGGGCAACAGATGTAACAAACACCTCTGTGTCTGGGGAGAGAAACACCAACAGGACATGACAGCTGCTTCACACGTGTGCTTGCACATGCCTGTCTAGTCGACCGTCCGATTCAGATACCCGTAACTGTCACGGCTTCCATCTCTGGTGCCAGGGATTTAATTCTCTTAAAGTTCAATTCTACTGAAAGGTTTACTCCAAGAAGCGATGCCTTTTTGAAAGCTAACGCCAAAGGGTTCAAGTCTTAAATGTGTGGAGTGGGATTCTTTTCAATTTGCGATTCCTCAGTTTGCCTGACCCTAAGACTCACCCCTCCACTTGTTAAAAATAAAGATGATCAAACTGTCACCCCTAAAGACTGATTTAGTGGTTGTGAGATGGTACTTCTGTCGTAGGCCCCACGTAAGTCCTGCTGGTGAGCAGGCAAGTTTGGGAAATCGTGCCTCGGAGCGGTCTTTCAGTCAACAGCTCCGTTGGACATGGGGTCATTCATGTTCCAGCCATCAATGCACCTTTGTTTCTCTGCTCTTATCACTTTGTCTTTCAATTCCTAGATGCTTTTTTTTTTTTTTTTTACATTTATTTATTTTTGAGAGACAGAGAAAGACAGAGTGAGAACAGGGGAGGGGCAGAGAGAGAGGGAGACACAGACTCTGAAGCAGGCTCCAGGCTCTGAGCTGTCAGCACAGAGCCCGACGCGGGGCTCAAACCCATAAACTGTGAGATCATGACCTGAGTCAAAGTGGAACGCTCAACTGACTGAGCCACCCAGGCGCCCCCCTAGATGCTTTAATTGATGACTAGTTCCCAATAGACTCGTGCCTCCTACACATCACACTTTTGAAGCTACCTGACTTCTAGAAGCACAGCTAATCTTCCAGATGCTTTTTGATCAAACGCCGACCTTAATCAGCTGTGACTGAAATCTGAAAGGAAGTCAGAGGTTGAAAAGTAGTTTTGCCTCGATGCTGAAGAACACACTGTTAACGCTAAGGAAGTTTATCTATTCCAGGGGAAAGGAAAACACTAATTGTAATATTTGTGGGCTTATTGTCAGGATTGCATGGCCTTAAGATGGCATCTAAGCTGCTGACCAAAAAGAAAAAAAAAAAAAATCCCTGAAAATTCTGTGCAGTTTTCATGTTACCGGGCGTTAAATACAAACCAGAGCAGGGTTACATTGTTTCCTAAACGAAATGCATGCGTTTCATATTATCCAGCCGTTGGAGAACAGAACAGGTGCTCAGGAAAAGTCTAGGGGAAATGCGAGGCCAGTTCCCCACGAGCATCAGGCACAGATATACCCATCTTCCCAGGAAAAGTTTACATTTACTCCAAAGCCAACTCTGTCAAGTTGAAGTTGGCCAACACTTAGCCTTTCAGCTTCTTTTCATCACTGCCAACTGGAATTTTTAACTTCGGATTTTGCTTCATTCTCTACAAACCCACCTCCTTTCTTCCCTTCCCACAGTCTGCCTACAACCCTGCCTCCTTCTGTGTTCACTCGTTCTCTCCTATCATCACCCATCCCAGCTCCCCAAAACATCATTCAGAACACACATGGGCCAGTCAAGACTGTCATGTGGGGAGCGCCCTCGCTGAGTCAATAAGGTCCCTGGGGGCAGGTGGGGACTGGATACAGAGAGAAGAAACAGAATCCCTGCTCTCTGGTCTCCTTCGAAAGTGGGGGACCTGACACATGAGCGAGTACACCCAGAATGATAGTTGCAGTAGTCAAGGGAAGAACACAATTCAGATGAGAGGGGAGAATGAACATTACCATGAGGCAACAGATGACTTCACCTGATACACGGCTAGTCTTGCCCTGCGTGTTGCGTAAGAAACCTAGGAGGAACAACACACATTCCTCTTGCCATTTCACTTAGTAAATACATTGATTATGAAATTACTGATGGTAGGAGAATTATTCAGTAGTCTCAAGCCCCTCAAAGGATAGTAATATTTAGAGGAAATTGTATGTACGTTGCTTTCTGAGATCAAGAACTTTTTGCTTCTTTTGAAGCAATTTAAGTAGATGTTTATCGGGACACCCGGGTGGTTCAGTCAGTTAAGCGTCCAACTTTGGCTCGGGTCATGATCTCACAGTCTGTGAGTTCAAGCCCCACATCGGGCTCTGTGCTGATGGCTCAGAGCCTAGAGCCTGCTTCGGATTCTGTGTCTCCCTCTCTCTCCGCCCTTCCCCTGCTCACACTCTGTCTCTATGTCTCTCAAAAATAAATAAAAACATTAAAAAAATTTTTTAAAAAAAAGAAAATAAATTAAGTAGAAGTTTATCTATTTTTTAAAGATTTTTTTGAGTTTGTTTATTTTGAGAGAGAGAGAGTAGGGGAAGAGCAGAAAGAGAGGGAGAGAAAGAGAATCTCACGCAGGCTCTGCACTACCAGCCTGGAGCCTGACAGGGCTTGAACTCATGAACTGCGAGATTGTGACCTGAGCTGAAATTAAGAGTCAGATGCTCAACCTACTGAGCCACCCAAGCACCCCGCAATTTAAGTAGAAGTTTAGAATCTAGGACCGATGGGCTTAAGACATCTTAAGTACACTGAAGAGCATTTGGTTAATTTTAGAAATGTACTTTTATTTATAGAGTGTCTTTTTTCCAGGCCATCTTATTTACTATTTTAAAAACAAATTGAGAACAACCAGCAGCAAATCAGACTTTGGTAAAGAAGAGCATGAACTGATTATAAGTCCCCTAAAAGGGTATCACGTAACCAATGCATGTGTGTCCTTGTTACAGCAGTGTCCACTTTGAACCCAGGAAGTGCCTGGATAAGATAGGTGAGGGGCTGTTCAGTAGTATTAGAAGAGGTATTTTGAGGCACCTGGGTGGCTCAGTCGTTTAAGCGTCTGACTTCAGCTCAGGTCATGATCCCAGGGTTCGTGAGTTCAAGCCCCTCATCAGTCTCTCTGCTGTCTGTCGGCTCAGAGCCTGCTTCAGATCCTCTGTACCCCTCTCTCTCTCTGCTCTTCCCCCACTTATGTACTCTCACGCTCTCTTAAAAACAAACATTTAAAAATACTTTAAAATTAAAAAAACAGAAAAGTTATTTTATTATTTTTTAAATTTTATTTGCTTATATTGAGAGAGAAAGAGAGAAAGAGAGAGAAAGAGAGAGAGAACTAGCAGGGGAGGGGCAGAGAGAGAGGGAAAGAGGGAATCCCAAGCAGGCTCCATGCTGTCAGCACAGAGTCCGGCTTAGTCTCAGGAACTGCGAGATCATGACCTAAGCTGGAATCAAGAGTCAGATGCTTAACTGGCTGAGGCACCCAGGTGCCCAGGAAAAGGTATTTTAAAACCAACTATTACCTTCATAGACACATGCTCCTTCATGGTTTTACCAAAAATAAAAATGCGTTCGGTTTATTGGCTCCTTTTGTTTTATCAAATAGCTTTAAGTGTAGTTGTGAAAATTCCTGTTTGTTCTCATGATAACCTAAAAATTTGGAACAGATGTAATTGCTGCCATTTTTCCCAAGTAAAAAGATGGATGCTATAGACTAGAAAGATAACACTGTAGAATACAGATAGAGCTGTGACTAGTGGAGGGAGGCCGTTTACAGAGCCCTGCAACTCCTTTGGCAGCTGTGTTCCTAGAAACCTATAGAACCAACATTTCCTAAGATAAGCTCACTCACCGAGCTTGGTAAAGCCTCCAACTCTTACCCTTTCCATGCACACTTACGTGAGTGACGACAGCTGGGGCCAGCCGTGTGACGAACAGTCCTAGCGCATGGCTAGGTTCTGATGTTTTCTTAGATTTTTTTTCTTTACAACCTTCTCGAAATCAGGCTATATGTCCTCTGACCCATTTTTTGTTATCTGTGTATGTTTGCAGGTGAAAGAAAATAGTCTTAGGTCAGTTAATCAACCCTGTTGGCCATCAAAAAAGATGAGATAAAGGTAACATTAATATAAAAGGGGGAGGTGCCTGCATCATCCCACACGCTTTACCCCAAGCCTCAGGCAGCCATACAATTGGAAAATCTTCTATTCTCTCAGTATTTGGAGTTGTTTTTATTCTGGGAACTTCCTGACCTTTCCCTATTCAATTTAAATTTTTTTTTTTAACATTTATTTATTTTTGAGAGAGAGAGACAGAGCATGAGCAGGGGAGGGACAGAGAGAGAGGGAGACACAGAATCCGAAACAGGCTCCAGACTCTGAGCTGTCAGCACAGAGCCTGACGCGGGGCTCGAACCCACAAACGATGAGATCATGATCTGAGCCGAAGTTGGAGGCTTAACCGACTGAGCCACCCAGGCGCCCCTCCCTATTCAATTTAAATCAAAAGGCATTTGAGTATCTAGCAAACACTCAGCACTAATAGCAGCAAAGCAAGGAAAATCAAAACATTATAGACACTCCAATACCCAATGAGAGGTATTAAAATCGAGAGTTGTGTTTCTGAAGTCTCGGCATAAGCACATCTTAAGTGCTCAATAATTTGTCATGGGAGCAAAGCGGTAACAGCTAAGATTTTCGTACAATCGAAACAGTATGACTGAGCTCAGCCCTTTAAGATAGGAACAAATGTACCAAACACAATGATTATAAGAATCACACTAGCATATTTAGGTAGCCTAATATTTTTTAAGTGTATTTGTTTTAAGAGAGGGTGACAGCGGGAGGGGCAGAGAGAGAGGGAGAGAGAGTCCCAAGCAGGCTCTGCACTGTCAGCACAGAGCCCGATGTGGGGCTCCATCTCATGAACCGTGAGACCATGACCTGAGCTGAAACCAAGAGTTGGACCCTTAATCGTCTGAGCCACCCGGATGCCCCTTAGGTAGCCTAATATTTAAAAACTGTATTATATCAAATGTTTAACCAAATAGACCCGCCAATTAAGAGAAACATTAAATATTTAATTGATGATGATTTTCTATTGCTTTCTTTGGAAGTGCAGATAGACTTTGGGATTATCAAGATGGTTTTGACGTCTTTAAAAAAGAGATTAGGTCGATGTCATGGTAACTCAGTTTTTCATGATACATGTCTTTCTGTAAGTACAGGTATTCAATAATCACTCTATTAAAGCAGCTTCAGCGTACTATAATCACTCCACTTGACAGACTATTCATAGTTACTAGAGCACTTCAGAATTCATGGGAAATCTCTGGAAATAATTACCAAGTTCTTACCATAGACTGCAAATAGAGCTTCAAAATGCATTTCATAGATTTGCTAAAACAGATTGTAAGTCTGCCAAATATAGTTGCTTTTATTTGTGGAGGCACTGAATGGAATTTTAAAAGCGAAAAGCTGAAGGTTGCAAGCTCGGTGCACTAGGTGTTAATTGGACAGCACTGAATGAGTAGGGGCTGCCGCTGAAGCACCCTGGATGAGAGCCTCTCAACTCCGTGAAGACAGCACGTGCCATGCTACTGGGTGTGACTGGAGCTCACAAATGTGCTACTGAACCGGTTGGAGAGGAAGTAATTGGTGATAATTAGAGATCAAATGCAATAAAGTAGTAGACTGCATCGCTGTTGAATTTATCGATCTAAGCGGGAGGAAGCAGGATTCAACTGGTGAGACCAAGCTTAGCAGTGCAGAGCAAAGAGCTCATTCAGCACACAGGATTTGGACAGATGCACACTCGACCTTGGGATCCTGTGACTGTTCTAAATCCCAGAACTCAGGCGAGAAATGGAAAGTGTTGTTTGTGTCTCACAGGGTCTTTTAGGGGGGATTTTTTCTTTTTTCTTTCCTTTCCTTTCCTTTCCTTTCCTTTCCTTTCCTTTCCTTTCCTTTCCTTTCCTTTCCTTTCCTTTCCTTTCCTTTCCTTTTGTCTATTGTCTAACATATGTTGCTAGAATTCTTTTGTACTCTGACTACCCTCAGGTGGTTAGATGATGCTATTATTGATGAGATCACACCCAAGCTGATCGGGGATCGGCCCAATACTTACACGTACACCAAGGCCTTGGGAGAAATGGTGGTGCATCAAGAGAGTGAGAACCTAAACATCGCCATCATAAGGCCCTCTATTGTGGGAGCAACATGGCAGGAGCCTTTCCCGGTAAGCCCACTCACCTGGATTCCAGATTCCTTGCTTTGCTTCCAAACCAGTGTCCTTCTTGCCCAATTATTTTCTGATGTCCTGTCCCTTTCTCTCCCTCTCTCTCTCCCTCTCCCTCTCCCTCTCTCTCTCTCCCCCTCTCTCCCTCCCTCCCTCCCTCCTTCTCTCTCTCTCTCTCTCCTCAGAATGTATAGCTGAGTGCAGCAAATCGAACATGAACCCATTGTATTAGGACAAAATTCCATGTTTGGTCAGGATCTGTCCAGCATGAGGCTCCTCTGGCAGCCTAGAGTTGGATGGAGATCTTAAATTCGCTTCTTGTTAACCCTAGTCTGAAAATACCATGGGAGATAGTTTTAGTTCTTGGCTGCCCCTCTATAGTTTAGATATACCAGAATATTCTTGATGGCCAAATTGGTAGTATTACAACTGCCAGGGTAAATAAGAATCACAAACTTCACTTCGTTCAGTGTAGGAATAATAATTTTTGTGTCTGTACATTGCAATATCCTTTTGAAAGTACACCAAATTTTATCTTTTTTGAAGCAATTTTGTGAAGCTTAGGGCCCCCAAAATTTGAGTTGTACTACTTACTGACAATGGAGGCTTTCGAGCAGTCTTATCCATAAAACTGGGCTAATACTCTTTTAGCCCAATCTTGGACCCACTTTGGAGAGTCGATCAAATGAGACAATGTAAGGAGTGTTTAGTGTAGTGCCTGGTCCTTAGTAGAAGACTCAACAATCCCTTCATCTTCTCTTTTCTCTCTCCTCTCCTATTTTACACACACACACTTTGGCTTTTACAGATAAAGGAACAGACATAATAAGGTCAACTGATTTGCTTAGGGCTTAGGAGACAAACTCAAAAGACGTTTTCCTCTAACTGCTCGTGAGCATATATTCTTCCAGCTGACATCTCTAAGCGAGCTAATACTAGAGTATGGACACTGACTTTTCAGATTTTCAAGAAATGGGTAATTCCTACAAATCATGTTTGATTGGTAGTGTTCCCCTGGAGAATTAAAATCGGGACTGAGGTGGAGAAAAATGCTGGTCGATGAATCTGTTGGCAGGCTATGATATTAAGACAAGGTGTAATTTAGCCTGTCATAAAACAATTTGCAATTCTCCACGACTCCTCTAGAATGTGGTAGAATCTTCATCCTCGCCTGAGTAAAGTGCAGAAATACCCACTGCTCTGCCACTGATCTTTGTCTCGGTCTTAGAAAAACTGGATTAGACTGTTCTGTTGGCTGGGGTCTCAGTGTTCCTTTTTGAAATTTGTTAAGATTAAACTGCAGATGTTACAGATATATTACGATTGTCTGACATGTGTAACCAAGAGAGAGCTTTTTTTTTCTTTTAGGGTTGGGTTGATAACTTAAATGGACCTAGTGGACTCATTATTGCGGTATGTATAAGGCTGTAGAAACAACCACTTGAAATGTAGTAGAGGGATGGTAAGGAAATGCTTAGTGTTGCTTTAGCTTCATTGATCCCAAACCGTAAATGTTGCTTTATTATTATTGAAGCAACTTAATCTTTTTTGCTGATTGGAAAACAGAGGCAGGATGAAATTACTTCTATTATTTGTAGATTTTATTACCAGGAAAACAGAGGTACTGTGATATCAATTATGATTTAGGAGTTTTATTTTTGGAAAAATCTGAGCATCAAGGACCATGTCTGTATTTCCCTGTGATTACCACAAGATGGGAGTGTTTCCTCCTTTTTGCTATTTATTAATAGCTTGAATTAGTACCGCAAATTGGGGATCCAATAAAAGTCACATTCTCAAAGATTATTAAATTTTTTATTATAATACACATATAAGACTTTATTGTGTGGATAGAAATGTATATATATAAATAAATACATCAAAACTGGTTCTCAAAAGATACAAGAGAACCACCCATTGGAGCAAATGTTTCACATATAAAAATTAATGAATATAGGAAATACTTTTCACCAATAATCCTCCCACAGGAGAAATGTCAGCGGTGCCTGTAGGTCAACATCAGTGGGTTTCTCCCTGCATCGAAGGCTGATGTAGTTGACATGAGGCGTGACCTAGTTCACAGTTCACGCTGAAACATTGTAAGACCAGAATCATAACTCTACTCTTTAGGACAATGAGTAGGGATTCAATTCTCTCCCTGAATTTAAATCTGGTTAGAAATCTCATGCTCCAGACTGCTTCTGTTATTCTCAGAGCTAGGGTCCATCCAACATGAACTAATGTACGAATATAACTTAGTGAATTATGACTGCTTGTCAAAGACAGTGACAGTGAACTTTCTTCTGATTTTTCTAGCAGCTCCTCTCTGTCTGTTCTCTACTTGCCTTCAATTCTTTCTTCTGTAAAGCTTAGTTGGAGTGAATATATGGTAACGTAGAACATAATTATTTTAACCTGATCCTAGAATGAGTTATTTACAATATTTATTAAGCTACACATTAAGATTTTCTAAAATTCTTTAAACTGATTTCTTATGTCCAAAGGAAGGGGAATCAGTTACAAGAAAATAGAAATTAGGAACATAAGAAAGTGCGAACCACTGCAAATCGATGCTAGAAATATGCAGGGTATCAATAACTTCATAAAATCATGAGATCACGACTTGAGCCGAAGTCAAGAGTTCAGACGCTTCACCAACTGAGCCACCCAGGTGCCCCTAATTTTTAAAAATGTTTCTTAAACTTTTAGTGACTCCTGTTGTTTGTAAGCTAGTCGGTACTAGCAGCAAATTACATCACTTAAGAAATGGTAAGCTAATATTACTGGGAAATTTGGGAAACCTTAATTCTTAAGATATCATATGTATTAATTATTAAATACGAAAAAACTACTGTTGGTGTTTATTAACTAAATATATAATATATTAACTTCTCACAAATTTGAGAAACTCCATTCCCTAAAGGAACCTGAGTACCACTATGGAAATTGTGGCATTTGAGATGAATTTTTCTGGGGGGTCGGAAAGGCTGAGAGAAGTCAGTCTTAGCAAATAACCTAGTCAGCAGCGAGTTAGTGTTAACTATTATGACGAGCAGCATTAGTATGCACCCCAATTATTACTTAAAACCCATTTTATGTTTGTTTTTCCTGCAGGCTGGGAAAGGGTTTCTTCGGTCCATAAGAGCTACTCCGATGGCGGTGGCAGACTTAATTCCAGTTGATACAGTCGTCAATCTCACCTTGGCTGTAGGATGGTACACAGCAGTGCACAGGTGTGCATGCATAAGCCAGCTTGCAAAGATTGGATGAGGAAGAGGGCTTATTATATACATTAGATTGCAGAAGACCCCAAATGGGAAAGAGGATTTAATATTTTACATAGTTGCAAATATGCCATTCTGTATGCATGGAGGTGTTTTATAAATACTGATTAGCATTTCGATCATAAAGTAACAAACTCTTTAAATCATTCAACCATAAAATTCTTGACAACCAAAAAAAGCTTTTCTTTCTATTCAGTAATTTAAAACACAGCTTCCTTTTTTTAAGGCAAAGGAGATAAAAGTGGGTAAAATGAGGGCATCTTATATATTTTATGGAACTGCTCATATCCTGATAAATGCCAAAAGCTCAGATCACCATATGGGGGGCTATTTCCTAGTACAAAAAAAAAAAAAAAAAGGTTGTTTACATATTTGGCTTTGATAGTAAATGACAAACAGAATTAAAATTTTCTTATTTGAAGTCAGCCGTTAGATGTTTCCCAATCCAGCAGGGCTTAACTGGATTTAGGAGAAAACACAGCCTATATTTTGCCCAATACCCATGTCCAGAAGTCAGGAACGTGACCTGCTTTCTCATTGTCATGGTACCTCCAACTGCTGCTCCAATACAGCGAGTTGTGTGAAAGCTCTGTGTGCACACGCACAAACACCCGTACTTCCCTAGTCTTCCTCCATTCTGCTTTTTTACCCAAAGAAGGAACAAAAGACAGGATGTGTTGCCTTCGTTATGGAAATTACTGAAACAATCTTGTTTAAATGTTATTTTTTCTTTATATTTCTTTCATTAGTCTTTCATTTGGTTCTATTTATTTTTTTATTTCATTTTTCAGACCTAAGTCAACATTAATCTACCACTGTACATCTGGTAACCTCAATCCTTGTAACTGGGGCAAAATGGGTAAGTGCCTATAGAGATGTAACCACATAAACTTAGTGTCTGCCTCCACATGAGGAGTGTCTACCACGAGGGGGGGGGGGATTGACAAGATGTGTCATGGAGCTTGGAGTCTAATGGGAGAAAAAAACAAAAAGTAAGTAAAAATGATAAAATAATTAGAAATTATAAATGTGCGAGAGTTAACTAGAATGTACTGTGGTGTATAAAGAAAGGGGGTCAGTGGAATATCTACATGATTGTAAGCAGTAAGGGGTCCACTGGCTATAGGGATTTTTAAAATCAAGAAAACTAAGCAAAAGTCAGCAATTATAAGCAATGTCCGTGATGAAATACTCCTGGATGGGGCAGCTGCTCCCATGTGCAAATCTCTTGCCCCCTTGCTCCATCATCACTGAGACTGTGAAATGATCAATGACTGAGTAGATTTAGAAAGGTTCGATAATAAGTTTTGTTACTGAGTCAGCATAATCTTCGTTGATTTATACAGTGAGCCATATGTGTGACCGTGAAAGAATCTTGTTGAATTAATTAATTCTGCATTTAATAGAAAATTAGCTAACCATCTTGTACTCCTTTGTCAATTTAGGAGTTGATCGTCTTGCAAATATCCAAAACTTTTAGAATATCTAGTTTTGTTTTAGATGCTAGATATATAAAAAAGATATAGAAAAAAGTCAAATGTACTTCATTTGTTAGAATCTGATTTCCAATTCAGAACACTCTGCTATGCTATTCTGTTTGCAAAGTTGTTAACTTCAGTAAAAATGGAATGAAATTATCTCCTACCATCAAAGTTCTTCAGATCATATATCCAGTTCTTTAGATCATATATCCAGCTCTTTAGATCATCGATCTGAATAATTCTGAAAATATTTGGAAATAAATCTCCTCTACATCAGTAATAGAATTACAGTATCACTCATAAAAAAGATGCATTCATAGAAGCAAACAAGGATATCTATGCTTTTAAATAAAACAGGTAAATTACATTTCTGAAATTCAAAAGTCTTCCTCCATGCTGAAATTTCTTATCATCAAATTATACAGTGTCACAGTTGAAAGTAATCTTAAAAATAATCTAGTGGCCTTGCTTTATTTTACATATGAGGCCCCAGGAGAATAAAAGATCTATTCAAATTCATATGGAGGCTGGTACCTAAAATAGAAGATGGGTGTCTCGCTTCTCCCGGATACTCCTGGATCCGGCTCCGATCGGGTAGTCAGTAACCACTTCACTAGTGATTCTTAAAAGTGATTATGAATCCCTCTGGGTGGAAAAGAGTCCAGATTCCTGGGTCAGATGTTTCTTGAGAATCTTTTCTGTAAAAGGTGTATATATTTCATATAGATTTCCAAGTAATCTTGTTCAAGGAGGACAATCAATAATCATATCACTATAAGAACTGACATCTTCATTACAACTGAATAATGAACTAGGCATAGTCTTTGAAAATTTCACATAGATAAAATATTGAACTTGAATTAGTTTCTTTTGAAAATATTTATTTTACAAATGTACATTGATAGTTTTAAACTAAGTTTTATCTACATAACAATATAAAAAATTACTGTGAAAAAAAGTCTGGAGACAAAAGTGGACAGTTGAGTCTGGGATATTCCCAGAGAAGTAGAAATACCCAAGAAGTAAAATTTTAAAGTGTCATTTTTTTAAAGTGACACTTTATAAAGGTTTAAGTAAAATGTGAAGAAACCTTCCTGAAGGTTCTGTGAGTAATGATCCAACCTAGGAAATAAGGCTGTCAGGTTCTGTCTTGGGGCTTTCAGAATAGACTAAATATCCTTGGAACCGAATAATGGATTTAGGTTTTTCTGAACAATATTTCACTCTATTGACTAGAACTATTTCCCCAAGAAGTTGCTTTAGAGTAAGGTTTCAAGAAAAGGACCCACCATAACCCATTCTCATTGATTTTTACAGGTGACCTCTTGCCTGGCATGAATACCTTAATATTGTTCTCAGAGATTGATTCTTGACTCTACATGGCAAATCATTAGTTTTTATAATTTTGATCCATTGCAACCTCAACTACAATGGGCTTATATGCACCTGGACTTAGTACCCTATGTTTTCTGCAGGAGTGCAAGTCTTGGCAACATTTGAAAAAATCCCATTTGAGAGAGCTTTTAGGAGGCCGAATGCCGACTTCACCTCCAATACCATCACAAGCCAGTACTGGAATGCAGTCAGCCACCGAGCCCCCGCCATCATCTACGACTTCTATCTGCGGCTCACAGGAAGGAAGCCCAGGTGAGAAGCTGGATCAATGGCTTTAAGAGTGTTGCTCCCTGGAAGATTAGGATCCCAAAGTCCTTAGCCTTCCTTTCATCTGGGGATCAAAGGTGACAACTAAATCATATATGTATATATGAATTTGGGGGCCAACTGAAGCAGTAGTAATGAGAAGCCCCAAAGGGACCCCTTACCTTTAAAATCCTCTATCATAATAAAGGAAGTTCAGTACTGAAGAACTTGCTTGGTGAATTCAGCAAGCAGTCATCCACGAAAAGGAAAGCAACTGAGACTCTGAGTCTGGGGTTTTCTAACTTGTTAGGTAATCTTAAAATAATGATAACAGCCTCACTTACTCACACACACACACACACGGAATGATGTGGGGTGATCTCGTTTTCATTCTCACAACAACCCAGAGAGGATATTCTCAGTATGCCAATTTTACAAATAGGATGTAGAAGCTAAGGGGAAGAATTTAAAGTAGGCTCCAAGTGACAGAGGAAAGATCTGGAGAAATCTGAACCAGATTTACTGCCACCTAGAGGTGAGTAAAGAAATAAAGGGAACAAGGTAGAATGAAATGTGTGGACGCTGAGGCAGCTGTGTCACCACCTAGCTGTGTGACATAGGACATATCCCTTTCTTTGTCTCACTTGAATTTTGTCTTGAATATTGTCTCTGAAGAGTCGTTATAATTACCAAAGGCATTTCCTGCAAGCAAGAATCAGGAGCATGAATAGCATTGCCTTCTGTGCTAGTCTCTTTACAGGAGGAAGTCTCTCCCAGCATGTTTAATTTCCATCCTTATTAGTGGTGCAAATGACTAAAAGGCAACGTCATGTTTATCCACATTTTCAGAGACCTAATTTAGAGCTCATAACTCAGTAATCATCAGCTTCTTCTTAAGCAAGGTGAAAAGGAGACATTGTGCCTATGGAGAAAATATTTGTATAGGGCTTAGTTTTTTTCTTTTTTTTTGAAAAAAAGAACGCGCATGAGTGGTAGCAGGGAAGGGGCAAAGAGAGGGAGAGAGAATCCCAAGCAGGCTCTGTGCTGTCAGCAGGGGGCCTGACACGAGGCTTGAACTCATGAACCTTGAGATCATGAACTGAGCCAAAATCAAGAGTCGGGTGCTTAACCAACTGAGCCACCCAGGCGCCCCATGTATAGGGCTTATTAAATAAAGATGGGAAAAGAAGAAAAGGCAAATATTGTAGGCAGAAATGCTAAAGACTTTAAGAAGACTTGCAGAAAGAGCAAAGTTTCATAAGTAGAAAACAAAAACAGGAGGAAGGAACCTAATAAAAATCGTTATGAATTTTGTTTGTGAGAAATTAAACTGTAATATTTGTGGGAAATGGGTACGTTTGTTCATAGGAATTTCAAGAAATAATCTTTATGGCAGAAAATGCCAGAATCCTTCAAGACCCCTTCCCTTCCCAGGTGTGTTTGTGTATAATCTTTTATGCATTTACAACCATATATAGACATACATAAATATAATTTTGCTTTGAGGTGTGTGTATGTAAATCAAGCCTACAAATTTTCTAAATTTTTTCACTAATGCTCCATGAAAATCAAAGTCATTCTGCCTAGTGTTGTCTTTTTTTTCCCCCCCTCTTCCAAACAATGGGGTCATGAGTATCAGCGCACATGTATTTTTTAGAACATGCCCCTGGGTCTGGGGAGGAAGCTGAGGAGTGCGATTGCTGGAATGGAGGATGTCTGGACTTTGTGACTACTGCTGGGTTGCCCTAAAGGAAGGCTCTGTCAGTTTGAATATTTGCACTACCCCATCAGTGCATGAGGGTAAAAATTTGCTTTTTCTTACCCTCATCAATACTTTGCCAAAAATCAATCTTTTGAATTGTCAAATTAAGGACAATGATTGGCATCTCTTTGTTCCTTTGATTTGCAGTCCCCTGATTGCTGGAGGGGCTGGGCTTTCCTGTGGTCACTGGCCATTCGAGATTTCTCCTGAGTTGTCTGCCTCTCTTTCTCACCTGTTTTTCTTAGGTTGTCCTTATTAATTTACAGAAACTCATATATTTGTGTGTAAATACATATTCAATGTATTTTCTCCAAGTTAGTTTCTTATCTCATACCTTTGATTACGAAACTTTCTAATACAAGGGAACTACATACAGTGTAGGTCTTAGGAGTATGGAGTTCAGAGTATGACTTACAGATTTAAATCCTGGCTTCACCAAGTTAGCCATATGCGTCCTATCTCCAATACCTAACTGCCGCACCTGTAAAAGGGGACAGTTATCATACTTATTTTATAATATTTATAAAAGAGGGCATAGAATATAGCAATCACTATTATTACTAAAGAAGTATCAGATTTTTACATGATAAAATGAATCACTCTTTTCCTTTATGGCTTTCACATTTTATGTGTTAAGAAGACCTCTACCTAAAAGAGTAAATGTATTCTTTCTAAAAAAAAAAAAAAAACAAAAACAAAAAACGAAGCTGATATAGTTCTGTACATAGGATATTATGATTATTTTTAAAAATTAAATTTATTAAAATCACATCAATTCCATCGGAATTGTAAAATGGGTAAGATTGCCATCCATTTGGTCTGCTGGAGCAGAATATCATAGACTGGGAGGCTTGTAGTTTATTTCTCACAGTTGCGGAGACTGGGCAGTCCAAGATCAAGGTGCTAGTAGATCCAGCATCTGCCTCTCTGTGTCCTCACATGCTGGAAAGTCCAAGAGAGAGAGGGGCACTAATCACCTCCCAAAGTCTTCTCCTCCAAATACTATCACACTGGTGGGAATAGGTTTAAATATATGAATTTGGAGAGGAAGGGCATACAAATAATCTATAGCAAAAATGTTAGATAATAATAGCTAAATGGAACCCTATGCTTGTGCCAGGGAATAATGGGTCTACCGTCTGCCTAAGACTTTCCCCTGATATAAGAGAAGTCCCCAATAAGTCATTAGGTATATGGACATTAGGATTTGACCAGAAATAAGACCAAATTCCCAAAATAGCCTAAGTTATTACTGGGTCAACTACAGTAATCACTATCGGCAAAACTGGCCTAAGAGAAATGTTCTACAGGCCAAAGTGACTTAGAGCCAGATCTAGGTGTAAGCAGTAACTGTGTGACCTTGAAGCTGTTGGCCCTGCTGTGAGATGAAGGAAGGTAAATAATATAGATCTTTACTACCTCACAGATTCACACTGTGAGGATCAAATAAGAGCACACATGAAAGCTTTCTATGAATTGTTGTAAAATTGAAAAGTTCACACAGCAGAGCTGGTCCAAGTCCTTGACCGCAGGACTGGAAGATGACTTCAGGCCATCTGAAGTCATGGGACACAGAGTGGTGCGATCATAAAAGCAGAGGTGTTTTGAGTGCGGTCAAAACTGGGTTGGAACTTTGCCTTTGACACTTATATTTTCATGGCCACTTCATCTATCTTAAGCTCATTCTATCCACTCATAAAATGTAGATAAATATCTATCTGCCAGAGATATCATGAGAATTAGCTAATATTTTTTTCATAGTTATCGGCACTGTGCCACACAGTAGGTGCCACACTGCACCGAGTAAGTTCTTTTCCAATATCTGGCTTGGTTTTTAAAATATTTGCTACTCTTGAGAAAGAGCAGGTAGTAAAGAGGAAGAGGAGGAAGTTCTTGGTATTAAAATGCCTTATAGAACAGACTCCTTTAGTTTCATACCCTTCCTTTATTCAACAGAGATAATGTGGAAAGAGAAAAAAGAATCTGTGTTTTAATGAAGAAATTTTTTCTATTTCCTCAAAAAAATAATTTGTCCTACAGCCTACAGAGTAGCAAGGAAGCAGCCCTCTGTGGTGTGCTGTTTGCTCCTATCTGCTCTTTCCCTCAGGATGACAAAGCTCATGAATCGACTGCTCAGAACAGTGTCCATGCTGGAGTATTTTGTCAACCGGAGCTGGGAATGGAGCACATACAATACGGAAATGCTGATGTCTGAGCTGAGTCCTGAAGACCAGAGAGTGAGTAGAGTGCTGACAACCAAAGGAAAATCTTTCGAATTTAGAATCATTAGACCTGGAAAGCTGATGGATGAAGGAAGTTTTAGTTACATACAGAGACAAGAAAAGACCAGATAGAATTTTCTCTCTTTCCTTCTCTCCCTCCCCCTCCCTTCCTTTTTTTTTTTTTTTTTTTCTGGCTACGAAAACCTATCAGTACTACTGACAGAACTGCAGGAATAAGTTAATGTAGGGAAGAGACCTGGGGTTTGGACTCTGACTAGATGCTCACTGCTATCCTACAGTCACATTTCACACACTTCGTGTCCACCCCTGTTCACCCGTGGTTTGTCCTCAGCAAACCCTCAGTCCCTCTGTACTTTCCCTAACCCCACAGCATAGGACTTCAATGAAAAATCACAATTTTATTACTCATAAACTCACCCACTCACTGCTCTTGCTAAATCAAGATCGTTCTGTATCTCAAAGCTGCAGTGCTTTCCTTCCTTTTATTATTTTTAATGTTTATTTTAAAAAATTTTTTTCATGTTTATTTTTGAGGGAGAGAGAGACAGAGTGCAAGCAGGGGCAGGGAAGAGACAGAGGGAGACATAGAATCTGAAGCAGCAGGCTCCCGGCTGTGAGCTGTCAGCACAGAGCCTGACATGGGGCTCGAACCCATGAGCTGTGAGAACGTGAATTGAGCAGAAGTCAGATCGGCTTAACTGACTGAGCCACCCAGGTCCCCTTATTTATTTATTTTTGAGAGACAGCATGCAAGCAGGGAAGGGACAGAGAAAGAAGGGGGGAGAGAGAACCCCAAGCAGGCACCACACTGCCAGTGCTGAGCCCGACACAGGGCTCAATCCCACAAACTGCGAGATCATGACCTGTGCCAAAATCAAGAGTTGGACACTTAGCTGACTGAGCCACCTGGGCGTTTCTCTTTCCTACTTTTTAAAGCTAACCCCTACTCTTATGTGCATAGCACTAAGACCTCCCTCCATCAGTACTGCCCTCTCTAGCACATGTACAGTGCATATAGCCTCTCTCTCCCTATAATAATCTGTTTCTCAAGTCAGGCCTTCACTTTAATTGCTTAGTATCAGTGCCACTGATTTTCTTTACATTAGCTTCTTGGCAGTTACAAATGTTAAGTCATGAAGTCTCTGTGTATTCTGAAATTCACAAATATAAGGTCCCCAGTAGCTTGCCATGATCAAATAGTGGTTAGTACTCTGCGTTGTGAAATTCACAAATATAGAACTCTTCTGTACTTTGTACATGTTCCCAGCTTTTTCTCAGAAAGTCGCGTGTTCCCTGCGCATATCCTTAGTTTTCAATTAAACTTTAAACTTTTCACTCTCTTGATTGATGCTATCTACTAAAACTTTTTGGGACACCTGGGGGGCTCAGTCAGTTAAGCGTCCAGCTCTTGGTTTGGGCTCAGGTCATGATCTCACAGCTTGTGAGTTCCAGCCCTGCATCAGGCTCTGCACTGACAGTGCGGAGCCTTCTTGGATTCTCTCTCCCCTGTTCATGCTCTCTCTCTCAAATAAAAATTTTTTTTAATTAAAAAAAATTTTTTTATATTTGTTTTTGAGATATATAAAGAGACAGAGTGTGAGCATGAGAGGGGCAGAGAGAGAGGGAGACACATAATCCGAAGCAGGCTCCGAACTGTCAGCACAGAAACCAATGCGGGGCTCGAACTCACAAACCGAGAGATCATGACCTGAGCCACAGTCAGATGCTTAAGTGACTGAGCCACCCAGGCACCCTAAAAAAAATTTTTTTAAAGAAAAAAGCATTTCTCGATTTACCTAATACTTGACAGCTTGTAGAAGGGACCACGTCACACTGAGAAGGAACTGCGAGAAGGCTGCCACCAGCCTCACGTGCCAGCTCCGGGCTTTACTCCCACGTACCAGCCTCACAGAGCATACTTCAAATCCAAGCCCTAGAGTGACTTCAGGTCATGGAACCTAAGGGTTTCTTGCAAAGTCAAACAACATAAATGTATTAAACACACCAGGTGAGACTTAGAGGGATATTTTCACTGAAATCACTGCTGAGCGTCTCTAAAACTGACAGGAAATAGAGCTATTTTCAGAAATATTTATATCCCTCCTACAGACAAAATTATTCTTAAGTACTTATTTGAAATGCATGGATAATGATCAAACGAGGTTGTTAAAAAAAAACAAATTCAAGCTATTGTAAATTATTTTTAAAATTAGCTACAGGTTTTATCTACAGTTATCTTTATTGCTTTTTCCATGTAATTTATCCCTCTAATTCAGAAGGTAGCTTAGAGCTTCATTTTTTGACCTTTTGCTATTTTAACCTAAAATAACCAAGAACTTTATGAAAATAAAAAGAATCAAATCTGCTAAGGATTTAACATATGCTTTCAAAATATCTTAGCAAAGGTAATAGTCCTGAATAATTGCATATAATTGTCAAACTCTGGCTTACAATTGGCTTAGAATTCCATTTGACTTGCCATATGGAATGATTCCAAACTAGGATGTTACTGAAATCTAACTTAGAAATGTGAAATAGTAGAAAAATAAAAGCCTCTTTTTATATAAATGAATAAGTAATATTTAGTGATAGTACAGAAAACAAACCTATTCAAAGTGATGCAGAATTACAGTTGTTGAACAAGTCTGTGAAGCTCTCTGGAACTCAATAATCTCATCTGCTCTTTAATACTCCATATTATTGGAGATAACTTGCAAAAAACATATACGTCATATAATATAAATTATATATAAATGTAAAATATGTATATTTATATAACAAAAGAACAAAATAGAAATAAAACATCAAACTAGGGAAAATATGTATTAAAATATGAAGTCAAAGATAAGAATGAAAAAATTGGATGTCCTTTCATAGGTAGTTACAAGATCTTACTAAGTCACTGCAGTGAAGCAGAGAATTTGTTTCTGAGCTTTTTGGTGGCAAACTGAAAGGGAAAATATAGCTCCATGGCATCCTGTATCCAAGAGGAGGAAATACACTAGGGTTCCAAGAGAAACACTTAACTCTTACCACTTAACTCTAAAAGAAATGTTTTTGAAGGGCTTCATTTAACAGCACACGTAGTATATGACAGCTCTAAAGCAAATACAGAATATAATTTCTGATAAACTATTCCTTAAGGTTTTGCTTATTCAGTTTACCTTAATCTGCATAATGAAGTGGTGATACTGTAGGAAGGGAGGGTAGGTCAAGCAACACTAAAATTTAAAGAATGGAAAAGAGGACAAGCACAGTTTGTTTTGGTCCCTACTCAAAATTATTCCATCACTTTTAACAATAATTAATCCCAATTTACCTGAAGTGAAATTAGCTTTCACCAGCTAATGCCAGTTCCTTTAAATTTTCCTCACAAGACTTCCTAAAGGTCAAATATGTGTGCTTGATCTGTGTTTGAACATTTCTGTGTAAATGGTGATCCACAGTGTCAGTGCCTTGGAAATAATTGTTCAAAGAATCTCCTTTGAAGGGGTCCAACCCAAGTCTCCCAAACTGAATGTCACTCATTTATATAAAAGTAACTTCTTCAAAAGGACAAAGTGATTGTCTCCAGCAGTGCAATTCTAGCAATCCATAATCCTTCTTGCCTTTCAGGTATTCAACTTTGATGTGCGCCAATTGAACTGGTTGGAATACATTGAAAATTATGTTTTAGGAGTTAAGAAGTACTTATTGAAAGAGGATATGGCTGGGATCCCAGAAGCAAAACAACATTTGAGAAGGTAAGCCTAAACAGTTAATATTTATTGAGCACTTCCCACATGTATCTGATTTTATGCCAGACATGAAATTTGAGTGGGGGAGGGGAGAAATTTTTTAAGCATTTACTACATTACAGGCCCTTCTTTGAATATTATGCCCTCATAATACACTGTTTCACTTAGACTTCACCACACCCCTGTGGGTATTTTGTTATCCCCCTCCCTTTTTTTTTTTTTCTATCAAAGAGATACTTGGGTTCAAAGAAGGTAAATAACTTGTAGGTGGTAACACATGGGAAGTACAGGAGCCAGACTGGACCCAAGTTTCTGTTCCTTCTACCACATCCCATCATAATGGGATATAAAGAATACCCAATAAGCAGGAAATCTGACTGTACTATTTAACATGGGCAACTCACTCAACCACTCTTCAAGTCCTTAAACTGCCTCAAGTTTCTTTCAGTCATTATTCCAATAAGGGACAATGAACTATAGCAGTCTGATATAATTCTGGTAGAAACAAAGGGCTTTTAATGCAGCAATTATAAGGATGAAAAAGTAAATTGTAAAGAGGAACCTTAAATAGCAGGCTAAGAACTTTAGAACTTACCTTCTAGTGAACAAAAACCAGTGATGATTTGTTATGTGGTAATATGATCAAAGTATACTTAAGAAAGATTATGGTAGTCATGTTTGTAAGATAGGTTAGAGACAGGTAAGGGAAAGAGAAACTAGTCAGGATTATTCTGGAAATCTGATCATTCAGAAGGCATGTTGTGGAAATAAGAGATAAAAATTCAAAATGTCATAAGGTCACGCCACATACCTGTGAGCACCTAACGTGGCATAAAATGACACTTTTATGCTTCAGATAGCACAGTTGGGTATTCGATGCTGTTTTAACTTTGGTTATGTACGTCTATTCCCCAGGCTCCGAAATATTCACTACCTCTTTAATACTGCCCTCTTCCTCATCGCCTGGCGCCTTCTCATCGCAAGATCTCAGATTGCTCGGAATGTCTGGTTCTTCATTGTGAGCTTCTGTTATAAATTCCTCTCCTACTTTAGGGCATCCAGCACGATTAAGGTCTAAGAACATTCAGCAATCTCCTTTTTATCTGGAATCTCCTGGATACCTCTAAAACAGCAAACTGTGGTTCTCAAGATTAGGAAGTAACAAAGAATATGCCCAAGCTCATTAACTATCAAATATCTTGTCATGTATTCATCCCTATTTCTTACCTACATATTGTTTTATTTAAGTGAGAGAAGGAAAGTCATATCCTAGCCTACAGTCATACACACCTTAGGCAAATTTATTTCCTGATTGCCTCCTAACACTCTATGCCCTTGAACATAAAACACCAAAGTACATCTGTCTGTTGATGCTTAGTTGTTTTTTTCTTGAGGACTGATTTTGACTAAATGAACATGGAAGAACATATGAGAGAAGCTGAAATATGCTAAAGAAGGCAGTTCTAACCTTGGAACCATTCCAGGGGTACCCGGTTAAGTGTCTGACTCCTGATCTCGGCTTTGGTCATGATCTCATGTTTCGTGGGATCAAGCCCCATATTCAGCTCTGCGCTGACAGCTTGGAGCCTGCTTGAGATTCCCTTCCTCTCTCTCTGCCCCTTCTCTGCACACGCCAACATGGGTGTCTGTGCGCTCTCTCACAAAAATAAACATTAAAAAAGATCAAGTAGAGGAAGAATGATCTCTGCATCCTCAGAAACACTGCATCCTCAGAAACACTGTAAAAGAGATAATTCTCCACTGAAATCTCAGCCTCCTTTTTTTGTTATGCCATGGAGACCTGATTGAAGGCTGAGGGAATTAAAAAAAGTGGGCTCTCATTTAACCTTTCCCTCAACTAAACTTCTGAAATCTAAAAAACAAAAAAAATAAAACAAGAGAAGTAAATAATTACGTATAGAATGGTATTTGCATTGGGACTACTTACTATGCTTGTAAGTAAAAATTAGTTCTTACAATTTGAATCTGACAACTATTATTTCTAAATATTTTCAATTACTCATTTTCTTGACAACCTTCTCTCAAGAGTTTCCTTCTCTTTCACTGAAGTCACCAAACCCCTTATATTTAAGCTTAGTTTGCTCAGGCCTCAGTGACTAATGAAAGGAAGGTACTAGGCTAGAATCATTAAAAACCAGTCCCCGAATCTTTGCCAGTGAGAAAAGCAAAATTCCAAATACAAATGTAAATGCTGGTTTTAGCCTTTTCTTGTATCGCGGGAAAATACTCCTCTCTGTGATCACCAGGACTTACGAGTATCTTGATCATCGCAAGGGCACAAGGTTAAGTGTACGACATACAGCAGAAGAGAACAGACTTTACTAAGTGACTCTAAGTTTAGAGAAAAGGTGTTTTGTTTTAAAATGTTTTATGTAAAACGCCAATGAATTATTAGTATCTGTTCCCAAATTCCTGTATTAATAATATAACTGTTATCCTGACTTTCCTCATATTTGAGACACCAGTCCATGCTGGATTGAAGCATCTCATGTTAAAAACAAAGTATTATACAGCATTTGGGGCCTAAACAACTAAAACCAGTCACAACTACTGGAAAATGACACAAGAATAAGACGGTAATGATGGCAGTGATAGTTATGCTTTCTGGAATGAGAGGGAATACTCGGAAAGCACATTCACGTAGTTGAAGTGCACAGGGCTTGGAAGCACCTTCCGGCCTGGTATTACGTGAGATTTTTCTGACCACCACAAAGGGCATTTTAGGGGAACTCTTCTTGGCAATGTCTTTTCCAATCTCATCTAAGGTCTGGGAACTTCTTTCCAGGGCAGACAACCCAGCTCCAAAACAAAGCACTTGAGATATTTAGTTTGAGATGTCTATATGATACTTCTGAATTACACTGATTAAGACACAAACTATAGATAAAACGAAATCAAGATATAATTCATTGAGATTGGATAAAACGTAATTATTCTAAGAATTTAATATCTTTTGATTTTTGTTTCACCAATCCCATAAATCCCATTGATCAAGTATTCATTTTGACTTTTGATTAAATGAAGGTTTGAATTAAAAAATTTTCCTCTCCTAGTGTTGTATCTTTTAACTGCTGACTACTACAGATCTCCTCCCTCCCCTGAGAAAAAGATATAATCTTCCAAAGAAACTACCGGATGAATGTAAATTAACACATAGATACATAATGCTTCACCTTTTTCTGGCACCATTAATAAGGTGACATTTACATCCTGAAGCATGTTTTATCTGCGCCACTAAAGAAATGATGTGAATGAAGGTCTGTGATGATTAAGAAGTAAAAATAGGTACCTGTGTGAAAGAAAGTCCCTAATTATTTCATATCAAGACCAACTGATAATTATTTGAATGTCTAATACATACAAGGCAATGAGAAAGAGTCTTCTACTTTTGGAGAGAAGGGGATGGATGGTAAGTACAAAGAAAAGGTATCTACATTTAAAAAAAAAGTTTTGGTAATTCCTATATTCTGTACCCACAACATACCTGATAACGGTGATGAATATTTCAGAGTTTAAGACAGTCCCCACCTAAAGCCATTAATACTAGAAAAAGTTTGAGGCAGATGGGCATACAACTCAAAAAAACATTTCTTACAATTTTATACTAACTCAACACCATCATCTCCAGTTAACATCTCATTCAAATAGCTGATCTAGAATCTCAGAGTAAACAGACTGATCTGAGAAGGAACTAATTCCCAAATAGTGTGTTGTGTTACCTCACAATGAACATAACAAAGTAGGTCAGCCTAAAGTTTCCAAAACCATCAGTAATTTTCAAAGTTCATAAGACTCACATGTAGTTCTCCACATGGCTGTTTTTCTAGAAGTGTAAATCTAAGAATTATGTTCTGGAAACATGAATGACTATCTGTAGTAAAGAGTAATGGTTGTCTCATATGCTCACATAGAGGTAAGAAAAAATGCTCAATCCTTACTTTGTAAAAATATATTTTTTTTAATTTACCAAAAATAAAACTAGCAATTGCTGGTTTGACAAGGTAACTGGCTTAAGAGGCAGTAGTGAAGTGGAGATATGGTTATGGCAAAGGACAATTGAAATTGAGTTTTCACAGCTAGAAACAGTTCTTCTGATACACAAATAAAAAATTTAGACGTGCCCTTACTTTATCTGAAATACGGATCCTAATCTGGAACTGGGACTAGGTGGGGAAACGTGAGGCTGATCAACTGTGTCAATTTTACTTTAAAGAAATTAAAGTCTAGTAGATCTAGTATAAGAAATCACCAAACTGTTTTGCATAACTGCTTGAAGACGGAAACGAACTTATCTTTTAGTTAGACCAGTTGTTGTGGAAGACCTGCTTCAGTACGTTGCTTTCATCGAGGTATGCTTTCCCCACACCTACTCAGTTTTACCTTAAAATTATTACACAAGATAGCATGAGTTATGATGTTTGGAAGAGTTGTTAATCTAATTCCTTTTGATAAACATCCAACACAATTGGGAGTTGCTAAGACAAAACTATTTAAACGTCTCACCAATTATAATCATAGATTCAACTCTGTTGACAGTTTTATAGACTTGAGTCAACTGCTCAATTTGCATCACTCATTCACTTTTTAATATGAAAATACAAAATAAATTCAATCTCATACAGTAACTTAGCTCCATCTGGAGCAAAAGCAAATGTAACAGATTGATATTTAAAGATTGCCATAGTTTTCCTATGAGGAAAAAGAAGCTTAAAAATGAGGAACTGAGGCTTATTTGGGGACACACGATTGTAAAAGGACAAAGAAACTGTTTTATGTTTGTCATCTTATTTAGAGTCCAAATGTTCAGGATTGAGACACTAAATGACTTGTGAGTGATTTTTCTCTTAAAACAAAACCAAAAAAAAAAAAAAACCAAAAAACAACAAAACCCACAAGAAAACCAAAATATCTAAGGCAGTTTCCTAATCTTAAAATAATGCAAGGTGATTTCATCACTAAAAAATTATTTCAAAAGGGGGGAAAACTACAATAAAGAAATACTTGGATATTAATTCTGGCATCTTATCATAAGGTAGTGAACAAATGGTGATCTAATTTGGATGGTGCTGGCTATCTACTTTGGCTTGCAGAAGGTTTGCAATGGAGCTCCAAGCAGAAGGGACTTAAGTACTAGATTAAAGGGCATGATGGAATTTTAAAGGCCCTCCAGCTCAGGCTTAAGTAATTTTTAAACAATCAAAAATAGGCATCTTGAACTCAAGTTCAAGATTCAAAGTTCTAAATTTTGAAACAGGTTGCATAGACGTTTACTTTCTGTTACTCAAATTACTAACCCAGGACATAAAAAGACAGGGTGCATGATATATCCCTACTTCTACCATTAAAAAACTACATCTTACTCATTCCTTTAAGAATTCCAGTTGAGTTTGTATTAAAGATTGCAAACTTTGCTTGCATTAGTAAATTTACTATGAGAATGCAGTGCTATCATAAAATGTGAGAGAAATATATTAATCATCTAAATTGACAATTACAAGTAATTTTGTAATTCTAAGATTGAGTTAAGCTTTTCCCAAGAGGTAGTCTGTACCATATAAATACTGCAGCACAAAATTATTTACCTAGATATTTCATATTCTTTTACAGGCCACTGTATACAAAACACAGTTTTTAAAAAACCTATTTCGTATAAGTTGAAGTCTCAACTTTTAAAGTATTTAGCCTGGAATATATAAATATTATGAATACCCTAATAAGATGAAAAGGAGGGTTGAATAATAAAGTTGGGTACCCTACTGAAGACGCCCTCCCCAGGCACAAGCCAAAGCTCCAGAATAAGTAGGTCAGTACAATGTTCTCTGCAATGGAAAAGAAACACGTGGTGAAGTCATAAACTCCTAGCAAATTCTAATATGCAGATAGACTTCATCATTCCTCATCCAAAAGTCTCGTCAGAATCTTGCTACTTTGATTGCCAAAACCCTGAATTTGACTATTTGAGGAGTCTCATGTAGAAACTTTTCTTAAGGAGTAATGTGTAAATCAATGGCAAAGCAGGATTTTGCTTTAAAGAAATTCCTTTTATAAGTCAGCTTTAATGGGACAGACTAATTACATTAAAATTATAATATGGTATTTAGAAAACATGGGAACAATTAAAAATCATATATAAGTACCAAAATTATTTTAAAATCCTTTTTAAAGACATTTAACCATTAAAATCCTAATTGAAAGAAAATAGTTTTAAATCAATATTATTTTACCTTAAAAAAAAAACTGAAACTTGAACTTTCTGGAAAGCAGATTCACAGAACCAAAATTCAGTCTAAAATTCAGTAGCTAAAATTCTAAGTAAAATTCCTTTTGAGAAATGTTCTATTAGTTGCTATTCTAACTTTACTGGAAATAGTACCTGAAAAAAAAATCAGTAACAGAGAAGGCTCATTCATTATTTGGAATTTTCTGGAATAAGAAATCTTTCAAAGCATGTTATGTCACCTATGTTAATCAGTTAACTTAATGGCTCTTAGTGACAAACTGTGTATTTTAACCAATAATGCTTCTGTTATTTTCTGCAGAATACCATTCAACATAAGCTTTACGTCAAGGCAGTTTTATACTTTTAGCAGTATTTCTCCTCTCCACTGACATTACTTGTCCCAGCTATTTTCAAAAAAACTTTTTTACCTTTTAAAAAAACCTATTTGTAAAACTTTAATTTGTAACATCCCGTTTTCTAAAAATCACCATTTTAAATCTAGTCTTTTACACTTGCCCTTGTTACTTACCTGGAATTTGAATTTCTCATTTCTCTAAATGATTTAAACCATGGGGATTGCCAGTTGATTCTTCTACTATCATTAAGTATTACAAATGGAAAACTGATGTTGGCACACATATTCCAAATACAGTTTTTAATGGCACCTGAGTGATATCTTCCTCTCATGTTTAATCTTTTATAGTCTGGAAATTTAAAATCAATCCTTAAATACTAAGAAAGCTAGGACAACACAAAACAAAATTAACAAAATCAATGCCATTCGGGACACTCTGAATGCAAACACTCAGAATCCAGTTTTACAGCTTAATGGTCATTGTTTAATGATAATCTCTCAGATCTGACATTATCTTGCCTTGTTTAAATATCTGCCTCATGTTTCGACTTTATTTAAAGTTACCCTGTTACCCCTAACCCAAACATGTATAAAATATTCTACTTTTCCTTTTAATACTTTATAAGCTGATAATTTTCATCATCAGTAGTGGACCTTGTTATTACTCACCTCCTGCTTCTAAGTGTATAGAAGGATCAGATTAGAAAATTTAGCATCTTTTTTTAAAAAATGTGCTTTCTTCTCCCTGTATAAGTGCCCACTCTACAATTTGTAAATGATACCTCTGTTACATATTATAGCACCTAGGTACCTGCCCCTATAATAATTCACCTTAATCTTCCACGACCCTGCCTTGAACAGTTAGTAAAAGCCAACAGCCAGAGTTTAAAGAAAAGCAGTTACCTTCCTCAGACCAAATTATTGGATAAATGGTCTTGTCATTATGGCTTAACACGGATATGGCTATAACATAGGGACCCATCCCTGTTCTCCTTTATTAACAGTGTGACCTGACCACAGCTTTTTAAAGTCTAGACTAGTTTTCCATATGTTTTACATATTTTATTCTGACATATCTTTTAAAAACAAAAGGACGCACACATTTGCACTTATCAATGCCTTTTTCTTTAGATGTGGTTTGACTTCTTTCCTTCAGGCTCTTTGCCACCAAGAAGCAAGGTCTGATTTCGATACTGCCCATTTGCCATGAAAATATCAGAAGGGGTGATCTTCAAAGCAATACTCCAGTTGGGCTTACTCACTGATTAGCTGCATACTTTCTTCTAGGACATTTGTGACAGACACAACATATATAGGATTTCAGTTTGGGTTTTTCTTTCTTTTTTTTCCCCCTAGGTGTGATTCCCACTTCTCATTCATATTTTCTTTTCTTTGAATATATTGCACAATATTTTATTATTAAAAAAGGTTTTATGTCTCAGGCAAAAAGTTTTTCTCCTTCACTCAGGAGGTGCTAATGTGTATTATTTTCTAAAAGAGGTAAGTGGTTGTCTGTGTGGCCATCCTCAAAGGGAACCTAAGGAGAAAAAAGACCAAAGCATTAGTTTTGTTCCTTACACTATTCCCTCTAATCATAATGCTTTATTTTGGGCAATTTCTTTCGGATCACCAAAAGCCGCTGTTCAGATTTAACAATAATGCCTTGACGTAGAGGTCAGCGCCATTTCTATCGTAGCACTTACAGAACTGACGGGTTTGTAGGATCCAAGTCGGAAACGACAGTAAATTATTTCAACTATAAATTTCCCAATTCCATGTAACATGCCTGTAATAAAAAATAAGTTTGCTTTCAATAAAATATGCTTCAATGAAATTATTTCCTAAGTTAATTATTTCCTAAAAACAAATGGATTTCCTTTCAAAAATCACAAGGTCACATGATTCATGACCTTCACCAT
Source organism: Paguma larvata (assembly GCA_030068075.1). Lineage (NCBI taxonomy): Eukaryota > Metazoa > Chordata > Mammalia > Carnivora > Viverridae > Paguma > Paguma larvata. The sequence goes on along the minus strand of CM057828.1, from coordinate 77,322,641 downwards.
GCAGTCTTTTCAAGGGTATGCCCCTCACACTCATCCCATTTTGAAAAATAAATAATATCAGCACCACAAATTTAAACAAATTCAAATGAAGTAGGGACAAAGTCTTTCATAAGAAAACCTATTCATTTCAAAAACATAGTTCAAAAAGACAATTCAAAGTATATAAACTACATAGCTCCATGTAAAATTGAATGGGGACTGGGGATAAAGAAGGACTGGTTTCCTTTCTTTGTCTATCGTGCTTTACAAATTTTCATGATTACAATTGTAAAAGTTATCTTTGAGAGAATCTCAGGGCAAAAAAGCCCCAAATCATGAAAACAATTTGAAAATTTTGGTTGCACATATTGCATGGTCCAAAGGATGGTAAGATGTGATTTTACATCCTGTACAGTTAAAAATACCTTACATGAAAAAAAATTTTTCATTCAAGTGTCTACTATTTCTAGGCATTTTTTTTTCATCTAATCCTACAACACACTTATAAGTTCTATATTATTCTTCCCATTTTCATAGATGAGAAAATTTCAGAAAAGGCAGGTGACCTATACACATGGCTATCACCACACGATAGCAGATGGCAGAACCTCGATTCAATTCTAAGATCTTTCTAGCTCACTAAGTAATCTCCCTTAAGTCACTGAATGCAGTGAACTTAGTTATGTTTCATGCTGAATCAATATTAATTTTGGAGATTTGGGATTCAATCTTAAAAAGAAAAAATTCTTAAAATATCAAAACATAGGAATGTATGTTTTTCTTGCTCCTGCTAAGTAAAAGCATCTTAATATCAGTGTAACACTCTAGAAATTAGACCAAAAAAAAAAAAAATAGGAAAGAATCTTAACCTGTTGTTGAAAAGATTCCTCCAACGATACCACAGAGTCTTACAAAAAACTGCCAGAAAGGCATATGCTCCTCAGTGACAGTTACCATAAGAGAACTGAGATCATATTTCATAAATATCCCAGAGACTCCATGGCTGCCTGCGGCATGATTAATGACACGTTCCTAGAAGGAAAGGGAGAGATAGGAGAAGGAGAAAAATGGGATTCACGTCATTTGGTTACTTGCATAGTTGGTATGAAGCCCTACAGCCCAACTCTACAAGAGGAATATCCAAATCTCTCTGAATTGTCCTACTAGACTGAGCTCTTCAGAGACCATCAAATTATTCTACATTCTTTGTGTGATTAGCTGCTGAAAGAATCAAAAGAGTAGAGTCATTCTTTCCTATTTTCTCAAAAAAGTCACTTTACATACAAGTGATCCACTGAGCTTAAGAGCTTACAATGGTATGCCATCTTCTTCATTGATCAAATCCATAAAAACTAAGCTCACAGTTTGACACACTATTTGTAAGAATTCTTTGCTAAGAGTTTACAAAATGATTATATGTATTTCCTGTCATTTAAATGATCAGATTTAAAAACAGGTAATTTCACTTTCTGTTCATTTTAAACTATAGCAGATATAATATAGGAAGAAACCAGAATGCAGTAATTTGAAACATATCAATATTTGGGTTGCTGGTTCAGTTTCTAAACATAGTTTTATTCTTGAAAGGAAGCCTACCATACTGTGTACACTGTCCAAGAAAACACTATTTCATTCCATCCTGTTTATACTTCAAAAATCAAGTTTGCAAATTGTCTAATAAATTTCTATTATAGCTTGAAACAACTATGCTACTACAGTGCTTTGTTAACTTTTGTCGTAACAATCCCTGTTTTTATTAAGCTATAACTAAACTGCAAGCTTTAGCAATACAAATAATGAGGGAAATTAAAACAATTTCATGTGAGACATTACAAAACCCCCTCCCCTATTAGAATGAAGCCTTACAAGCCAATGATCAAGCTTCCGATTAAGTGACTTCATCTTAAATTTCTGAAATGTTCAATATCATACCATAATTATACTGTCATCACCTATACGGGTAGAAGCTATTTGAAGTATCAGGAGGTTTATGTAACAAAACATTAATAATGATTCACTTTGGGTTTCAGGACTAATGAAGCCAGCCCTCCTCCTCTCTGTCCGCCTCATCCCCCACTTAACCAACTCTAGTTACTCCACTTATTTTTTACCTGAAACGCAACTATTTTAGTAACCCTATAGGCACAAACACACTACACAGAGGTCAAATGCTCTGAGATTATATATTTTTTTCTTTTGTATTTAATTTTGCTACTTAAAATATATCCTGGAGTCAATTTCATGTCAATACATAGATATCTTTTTCTCTGTTTTTTTAAAGTTGCATATTCCTGCATCGTGAGGATGTACCATGAGAGTTAAAATCTTCTACTATTACAAATAATATAATGAATAGCCTCATACGCATTCCTTTTGTATTTTTTTTACTATAATCTTGGATTCAATTTCTAGAAGTGAAATTGCTGGATCGAAAGATAAATGCATGTATCATTTTGCAGATATTGCCAAACTCTCTTCCATAGAGACTATGCTGTTTTGCAATCCCATAGCAATGTCTATGTGCCTATTTCCCCCAAAGCCTTGCCACTATACAGACTTCCCAATGTTCAGGTGTTGCCAATCTTAGTGAATAATGTTATCACTCAAACCCTAAAACGCTGATGGGGCGCCTGGGTGGTTCAATCGGTTAAGCGTCCAACTCTTGGTTTCGGCTCAGGTCATGATCTCAGGGTTTGTGGGATCGAGCCCCCTGTTGGCTGTCAGCGCAGAGCCAGCTCTGGATTCTCTCTCCCTCTTTCTCTGCCCCTCCTTCACTAGCATGCATGCGTGCACACACATGCACACTCAAAATAAACAAAACTTAAAAATGAAATGCTGAAAAGCACAGTATATAGTTATATATATTTTTTACCTAGTTTCTCTCTCTCTGCATACACACAGGCACACTCTTGATTTTCACCCTAAACCATCTGAAAGTCAAACATGATACTTCATCTCTAAAACTTCAGTATTTAATCTCCTAAGAATACGGGAAATTCTACAATTACTGAGGACATAGTCATCATAAGCTATAAGACTATCAAAAGAAAACTCCACATGGAGGAAAGTAAATTTTTAAATGTACTTATAGTTTGCCTTGGAATTCTTCTGGATAATAATATTTGAATATTCAGCATTCTTTTAAGAAAGTTTTTTTTAAGTTTATTTATTTTGTGAGAGAGAAAGAGAACACAAGTGGGAGAGGAACAGAGAGAGGGAGGGAGGCTCCAAGCAGGCTCCACACTGTCAGTGCAGAGCTCCATGCTGCGCTTGAACCCATGAACCCTGAGACTGTGACCTGAGCCGAAATCAAGAGTCAGAGGCTTAACTGACTGAGCCACTCAGGCACCCTGAATATTCACCATTCTTAAACACAATAATTAGAAAACATGACCCCAGAATAAATGTGAAGTCTGTTAATCTGTCCAATTCCAAAACTGTATTCCACATAATACATATTTATAAGGCCACCCTCCCTGAGATTGCAGAATGTTCGTCCTTTTCATTAGATGAATAAAAAGCACTAACTTAGGAAGGCAAACCCTCTTAGCCTACTACCTGAGCCAGAAGAACCAAGCATGCTCCAGGGTAAGTACATTAATTAAAAAATAAATAACATGAAATCAGAGAATCTGCTGCCAGATAAGAACTAATTATACCAATACAAGAGAAAACATTACAAAATTAAGATATTAAGAATAAGATCATTAATACCATCATAGTGTAATATTTTGTTTTAATTGAAGAGAAGAGCTTCCAGGTTTTTAAAATCTTTTCTTGCTCTACAGCATACTAATATCCATTTCAATATTTTATTTTATTGGCTTAAAATGTTAATGCATTTCAAAACTTCCACTAATTTTAAATGGAGGAGGGCACCAACTCTAACCTTATATTGTAGAGAACTATAAAATACTAAAAAAAAAAAAAAAAAAAGAAGAAAAAGAAAAATTCATTTTATCCGTTAGATTCAACTTACCCTTTCTGTCACAGAAAACTGATGGGTATCTGCTGAAATTGTATATGTATGTAGTTTTGTTGGCACAACTGTAATAAAATATTGGAACATCTGGTTGTCTAGAATAAAAACAAAATGTGATTTTTTTCATCAATCCAATAGCAACAATACTACTGCCAAACTACACCCTTCTTCTATTATATACACTTAACTTGAAATTTAATGCTACTTGTGACAGTGTTTAACAAAAAAAATTTTTTAAAGAATCAATGAAAGCAATATACTCACACTTGGTAAACAAGTTCTCAATAAACATAAAATAGTCACGTACACACATCAATTAGTTGTTAAAGAAAATGGGGCACCTGGGTGGCTCAGTCAGTTAAGGGTCTGACTCTTATTAATATCAGGGGTCAGGTCATGATCTCACAGTCTTGAGATAAAGCCCCAAGTCAGGCTCTGTGCTGGGCATGGAGCCTACTTAAGATTCTCTCTCCCTCTCCCCCTCCCCAACTCATGCTCTGTCTCTGTCTTAAAAAAAAAAAAAATGTTAAAAAATGAACTAGTCATTTGATATCCTTTATAACATTATCCTTTTATCAAATATGAAAAATAAAAGTAACATTTCTTTTTATTACAGAAACTAGTGAAAATAAAGTTATAATAGTGTACCACCACAAGACATATTTTCAGTTTTTACTAGTATCTTAAGATATACAAATAAACCAAATTACCCAGCCTTTGGACACATGTTACAAGGAATGGATACCAAAGGAGGAAGATAACTAAAGAACCTACTCCACGGTGGTCTAAGGTTGTTTGCAAAATCAAAAGGATCATATTCATATAGTCTTTAGGCATTTCTAAGTTTAATACAAATCATGAATACCAGTGTATTACCAATTATTAATTAATGTTAAACAGGTTACAGTTAACATAATACAAAACAGGTTAATTTTCTAGGTCTACAATCTAGAAAATTTAGAATTAGATATATCTATCTAGAGTTTCAATTAGATAATAGAGCCCTCATTACATTTGACATGAAAACAGATGTACTTCACATCACATGAAAATAACTGTCTATGGAAACTATACAGGAATAAAATATACCAATTTTAAATATATGGTCTCATAAATTTTGATAAATGTCTCTGCCCACTAGAGTCAAAATAAACTATTTTCACCACCTCAGAAAGTTCCTCCATATCCCTTTGCAGTCAATACGCTGCATCTCTGCCCTTAGCCCAACCACTAATCTACCTTCTGTCATCACAGTTTAGTTTTGCCTGTTCTAGAATTTCATATAAATCCAAGTACACAATATGTACTTTGTGTGTCTATCTTCTTTCGCTCAATGTTAATGAATTTTTATTTCCATCAATCCAATTTCTCTTTTATCTCAGTGTAATTCAGAATAGGGGAGGGAAGCATAAACTGGAGATAGGAGGGAGAGGTTAAGAGTAACAGTGTCTTCAAACACGAATATTAAACAAGTTTCTGACAAAATAAAATAAAACCTATTTCAACTTCACTTATTTCACCTACCACCGGTACTATTACAACTTTCAAAAATATGAACAGTGTTTGCCTCGTTCTTCTATTATTAATTTCAACATAATAGACTAAACATTATCACAGATAAGATTAGGGAAGAAGACTGTCAACTCTGTCCACCGCCAACAGATGGCTTACTAATTGTGGATGGTCTTCATTTTCATCCTTTGATGTGAGATGGACTGCTTCATCTGTGCTTAGTTTTGAAGTGTTTTACAAATAAACTCTATTGTGTTGTAAACAGCTGGAAGGTTTTTAAGTATTACGTATTAATGGAAGAAAAGATGAAATTAAGAGTGGTGAGACAATAACCTATGCTATACACATCAGTGGAATAATTACTTAGGGGGAAAAAATGAAGGACAAAGGGAATCTTAACAACTGTGAGGAGTGAAGCACAATGAATAATAACCAAAAGGGTCAACGAAATATGACATGAAAAATTAGAAAGCATTTAAGTTGTGGCCAGAGAACTACTAAAGACCTATTTGCCAATATTACTTCAAGAAAAGGCTACAAATCGGTTAGATAATTTAATGGCTAGGGGTGGGGGTGGGGGTGGGGGTGGGTGGAGCAGCAAATATTGTTGAATGAAATTTTGTTGCAAGCCACAAATTGTTCCAAAGGTTGTGGGTCTGTCCAAACTGGTACAGCATTCAAGATGCAAATACTAAGTGATTCCCTCAAAACTTCTGAGGAACATCCAGGGTGTTACCTGACACAACACATTTGTAATGCTGATATTCTTTTTGCTTTTTGGAAAACGAAGCCCGATAGAACATACATTAGTAAGGAGAAGTGTACACCTGCTTTAAAGCTTTCAGTAACCTACTGACACTTATCTGGTGGCGTTTTATAACATAACTCTAAAAATCTCTTAGTTGTTGCAAATTTAGGAATAAGTAAACTCAAAAAGAGCCTTTTGAAAATTAATCTGTTTAGAATTGATTCTGTACAAAAATTCAAATTCATTTCAGCATCGTGAAACCAAGTATTAACCAACATATTTCCAAATGATCATCTCATAAGTAACATTTAGTATAGTTCTGTATATAACGAATATACATATAAAGATGAGATTATATACTTAATAAAGGTTATAATTCTCAGAAGGTTTCCACTCACACATTTCCAAATTTAGCACACTCGCATTTCCTTAAGTGAACCATTTCCATACAAACATAAAATACTCGGGAATGTTAAGTTGGGATTGTAAGTGAAACATCTTTGAGGTATCTGATTACAACATTATGCTACAAGAGTAAAATACTGAAAATAATATTACTAAATTGATTTGAATTTAAAAATGTAATCCTTAATTACAGTTTTGCAAAGGCTAGAATTCCTAGTAGCACAGGAAGCTTTACACGTCCTTAAAAGGTCCCAGAGGTGGGGCATGTCATACAGTAGGCCTATTTCAGTAGAGGAAAGGCAACCAAAACCTTCAAGAAACACAAGATAGATTACTTGTTATAAAATTAAGAAAATAATCCGTCCATATTTGGATAAACTGAAATTTTATATGGAATAGAGGGTTAAAACAGTAATAAAAGGGATCGATGCTATAATGTACTACTTCTGACTGTGTTAATAACCGAAGTATTCTAGAATAACTCTAGGTTTCTGATGTTTGTAAAATTCCCCAAAGAGGTTTCTAAAATGGTAAATAGAAATTTTAGAACTCTGAACCTATACAAACAAAACATTTCTTCTTATAATATTGAAACTTTCTTTAGTTCTTATTCTTTCCTTAGTGCCCCATTAGGAGTTATGCCCTGTTAGCACATTAACCTTTCATATATTTAGAGAGCTTTTAAATTCAACTCTTTTTTCCTGCTTGTTACCCTAATTTCTATTTTGCTCTTATGGCTCATTTTTAACATTTAAATTTTACCCACTGGTAGGGCAAATTCTCTCTTACACACCTTACCACATAAAATTATCAATCACTGAATCCACTTAAAGATTTATCTATTTATTACAAAGGGGTCAAAGAGAATTATTAAAAATGTGTTAATATTAAAGTTATAAAAACAATTCCTACATGCAAATTCCAATAGTAATTATTAAATACTTACGATCTATAGCAATTTTTTCAGTTCCATCCAAAGGATTAATAATTCCTGGAACAAGCTCTCCAAAAGACAAATGATCTATTCTGTGAGAAAAATTGTAAGCTACGAGGAATAAAACAAAATTATGTACAGAACTTAACTTATTCAAAACTATGCATTACAGATAGGTTTACATTCCTATCTAATCTCAAATAAAAATATCTTGATCTGCAGGTATAATAATATAGTATTTAAAACCACATTATTTTGAGAAAATGCATATAAATATGTGGAATTAATTGTATAATGATAAGTACATTCTGATAAAATGCTGTATCTTAAATTTCATAATTACATACAAATTAACTTCTATGAAATATTACATCTAATCTTGATAACCAAAGACAATAATAATGAGTCTTTCCTAGTCCAAATCTTTATATAATAGGACTGTATTATTAGAACAAATGGAATGATGTCCATGTAGCCAAATAATGAAACTGATCAAATATAGTTCTAATGCACACCATTGCTAAATGTGACAAACGGACTTTTTATGGAATTTGTCACTTGGGTTTGTTCTCTAAAACAGACTTTAAAAACTAAGTTTTATGATAATCATTACACAAAACTTGAATACTTTATATATATGTGTGTAACTAGATGTACGTTTATATATTGAAATAAACTTCAAATATATTCCCTTCATTATCCATAGAAATTAGCAGAAATGTGTACCACGTGGTATAAAGCACACTAAAGCTCTGCCCCCTAACCCCAGCAACTTCTGAGCTATAAATAAATAGGAACACAGATAATTTAAAGACAAGAGAAAATGGATTAGAGTCAATAAATTTAATCATTTATTTTCTCCTTTGGATATCTGTTTCGACAACAGCCCACTTTTAAAACACTCCTTGCATCTGCAGTAAAAACAAAACAAAACAAAAAAACCCCATACACTACACTGTTTTTCAATGACATCTTTATGGAAAAAATTTCAGGAACTGCTTACAGTCATGGTTGACAAGTGCTGCCAAGTGTGCATGACCTCGGGGATGTGGAATTGCCCTGAAAGGAAGAAAAAAAGATTAAAGTCGTAATATTTAAATATATACCTAATTAAAATCAGAAAGGGGATCTTTCCTAAGTTATATAATTTTCTTAATATATAATAAAAACACATTTGTCCTATGATTTAAGTAGCTAAGTCTACTCATCTCAGCCATGCAATAAATTGGGGGCTGGCAAACTGTTTCTGTGAAGTGCCAGAGAGTAAGCATTTTACGCTTTGTGGGCCAAGATGCAACACTGAAAATATATGTAGTTAGTTACACGAGAGAAAATTTTTCATGACCTTTTCTTAATGATGTTTTTTTTTGAGAGAATAAGCCAATGTGAATGGGGAGGGGCTGGGGGAAGGGGTGGGGGATGGGAGGGAGAGGAGGAGAGGGAGAGAGAAAGGGAGATGGAGAGGAGGAAGAAAGAGAGGGCAGGGGAGAGAATCGTAAGCAGACTCATGCCCTGCACAGAGCCAGACATAGCACTCGATCCCACAACCCTGGGATCATGACCTGAGTGGAAATCAAGAATTGGATGCTTAACCAACTGAGCCACCCAGGTGCCCTGACATTTAATATATAATAGTAATAACTGAGTACTTTTTCTGTAGTTCAGGTATTTTTGCTAGGAGATAACGTTTCCTTAACTACGGTTTAGAGTTACGGTTTCCTATTTTCAAAATTGATCACAAAGATTTATCTGTTATGGTTATCTATAATGAAATGTTATATGTTTTATCTTTGAAAATATTAATCCATGAGCATATCTTTCAATTGAGTGTATTCTTTGCCCGGATAGAACTCTTTTATGTTCTTCTCTTGGTATCGCCTTCTGGCAAGTCGTTATATAACACAGATTGATCACTTGCAATTTAAGGTGAAATTTCCTTAAGTACACAGTTAAATGGATTTTGAAACACATAAATTTCCTTTGCACCTGCATCAAGGTCTGAAAACACTTCCAGAACTACAGTTTGAGGTTGGAAAACATACACAAGTATGAGAATGGAGATCTCGTTTCTTGTATTAACTTTTGACAGTGCAGGGCTGTCAAAGCATGGGAAGCAAGGAAAACCACTTAAAATCATTTGACGTTACTTATCATTGAAATAACTTTACCATAATATGAGTTCATATATAAACACTGCTTTTGCTTATAATTTTAGGCTAACCTCCTTGAGAAACATTATCCAGTGTGCACAAAACTTAACTTCCAAAGCTATTCAGTGTTCAGAAATGGTTGACAATAGTTTTCTTACTCAGAAAAGTTTCAATCTTGGCCCTGAGCTCCAAAATCACAAAAAAATCTTTACCACTGCTGAGCTGTCAAGCTGTTATGTAGTAGGGTAAGTTGTACTATTCAGCTTTTCTTTCTGACAAGTTCATGAAAGTGACAATGTTTAAGTCCATGAGAGCAAAAGAAGTTCACCATCAACATTATCACTTCAGTAATACATGCTAGATTCATATATTTTCCGTGAAGTACTGCTGATGATACAGTGGATAACCAGAGGCTTTTAACTAAAACCTTACATTTTCACTGGCTTTGAAATTTATCCACGTAAACCTTTCTCTGCCTCATACATATTTACTACCAGCAACACACTGATGTTCTCTCAATTTCTTTAAAAATATTTTTGTCTATAGTTGTTCCACGCAGGCTAGTCACAGACGGTAATTCTTCAATTGCTTCAAACTCACACTGACTCCTCAAAACATCAACAAGCAGTATTAGTAACTCCTGTTCACTCATCAAGAGCTAAGGAAACCCACTCAATATCACTTGCCTAGCTTTTTAACTGACCGTTGGCTACTGCTCTCAACGTCCTCAGGTGCTAGTGCACTTTTTCAGCAAAAGGCTAGCCATCCAAAGCCAGTCTGTTTTCCCCGGATGCATTTCTTCAGTTGGTGCACACACACACAATTGCACCAGCCTGCCAGTAAGTGGCTTTCCTTCCTTAGCGTTAGCGAACCAATGAGTCACGTGCAAACTTACTGTGTTTGCAGTACTCAGCTTCATTCTCTATTCTTATGAAGAAACTCCGCATGTGTTTAGATATTTCCTTTTAAATTATTTATTTTTCCCGAGAATTAGTGATATTGTCACGAGTGCTTAAGCTGGTAATATGGAGGTGTCCTGTATCCCTATAGCACAGCTAGTGTCATCGCATATTAAACATACTATTCTGAGGTCAAATTTGATAAAATAATCCAAATTCCACTGTGCCTTAAAAGTATATTGAAGCCCATATTTTTTTTTCTTTTTTTTTTTGGGGGGGGGAACCTGGTGCTCATCAAAATTTTTTTTCTTTTCTGAAAGAGTAACACAATAAATAAATAAAATGCTGTGGGACAGCAACACACAGGGCATCTGTAATGCTGTCGAGCTGTTAAGTGTCATAACTTGTTATAATTTGTAGTGCACACAGAGTAGCAGCACAAAGTGATGAGTCATATACAGTCTTTGTCACAATTACTCAGTGCTCGTACTGCAGTGTGAGAGTAGCCAGATGTAAACAAATAAGCATGACTGTGTTCCAGTAAAACTTTAGTTTTGGACAGTGAAATCTGAATTTTATATATTTTTCATCTGTTACAATATGCTATTCCATGCCATTTTCAGTGAAGGAAAGATCATTCTGAAAACTGGAGGGCTGAAAGGAGGTATTTTTGGCTGTAACAATTATTGGGGGGATCACTATTGGCATTTATTGGACAGCAGCTAGGGAAGCAAGGCATCCTGCAATGCAGGGACAGTCTCATGCACAAAAATACTGTCCCACATGGACTTCCAAACACTCTAAGCAGCATTCATGAAGGTGAAAAACCTATGAATAATGATCTGAGTCTAGACCTTAACTCCATTTAGCTATACAAAGTACTTTCTTGTAGTTTCAATATATACTAAGTTTTCTAGGAAATTTAGGAGAAAACATATTTTGTTTTGTTTGCAGTATTACAGAGTTATTCCCTATTTTAGAATCGACAGAAATACCATTCATGATATTTGAACGGCCAATACATCTGTTTCATTCTGCATACGCAATTGATACATACCTCATGATTCTACATGTAAATGGTAAGCCTCTGACTACTCTATTACCTTATGTAATGTATTCATGGTCAAACATTTGCATACTGAAATACATACTATTATGTTACAAATCATGTTCTTTTCATGTCTCCTTTATATTATAGTTGAGAGTGATATTCTGTATGAGAAGATAACATGAGATCTTCAAAAGATCAATATTGAACTTGGTAAACCTAATAACAAAAGTTAGGAGTGGATTTATAAGATATCCCAGAGATAAGGATAATATAAAAACCAAATACTTTCCCATCTAGCCTTCCTTACGCATGGCGTGAATTATCTATCACATGGAGAGAGAAGTGAAATTTGGAACCAAAGCCAAAATACAGAGGCTCATAAAATATTAGTCAAAGTTACTCTGTTTCTCTTTCAGTTAGTTTGGGAGTAGGATACAGTAGGATTTGTATCCCTAAGAACAATAAAATCTTCTAAATTTCTTTGAGCCAACTATTATCTATTCTCTGCATGATACCAAGAAATTCTTAGGTTCCCAGCTACAGAATCGGTCCTGGCAACAGTAAGAAAACAACGAAACATGAATGTCAAGAAGAATGGGACAAGAAAGACAAATGTTTGATCTCATCACTGTAAACATTGAAATAATATTGCATAAATATTGCACACTATTTATCTCTATATAAAAGAAAAAAAAAATCTCTAGCAATGTTTTGTCTTGCTTTATGGCCTTCCCCTCAGTCTGGATGCCCTTTCTCCTTTATATATAAAATTCCTAATCATTCACTGGTGTTCAAAGGTTTTCCTCAATAAAGCCTCCGCTGATGTGCAGGGTAAGTCAAGTACCCTGTTGTATGGTTTCTTATCGGCCATACTTCTCTTCTATAGCTTCGATACAACTATAATTAAATAATTATTAGTGTAATTCACTGTTCAAAGTTTGGATTCTCTCACAGATGATCAGCACCGTAAAGGCAAAACCACTTTCTCTTTTTTTTAATGATTTCATCCTTAGTACTTAGCACGGTACTATGCACATAGCAAGTACTCAAAAAATGTCTTTTACTATGACATTTACAATGCTCAGCTCTGCAACTCTAGATGGAAGGAAGGAAGGGAGGGAGGCAGGGAGAGAGGGAGACAGTCTGAGAATCTATTTATTCAGAACTTCACCAAGTGTTTATATCATATGACAGTATCTATACTGGTGCTGCTCATGAAGGTAGGGGGTCTGATATTTTTCCTTAACTTCTATGCACTTTATCTCTGGCACCACTGATTTCTAACTACATCAAAATACTTGTCTCAAATTCATTAGGGATTACATTTTGATGACGATCATCAAAAGGAAAAACAAAACAAAAACCTAATGCCATCCAACAACATGAACAAATTAACTAAATGTCTAGGTAAGAGCTTCCTGACTAATACTTGGCAAGGAGAAAGTTTTCATCCATATATACTTACAGCTCATTTAATTAATAAACTATAACATGACTGTTTTACTTTTGTTTTGAAGTAAGTTTTAAAGTTAGTAGTCTTCTTAGGGCACCCAGGTGGCTCAGTTGGTTGAGCATCTGACTTCAGCTCAGGTTACTGATCTCACAGTTTGTGGATTCGAGTCCCCCATCAGGCTCTCTGCTGTCAGCACAGAGCCCACTTCAGATCCTCAGTCTCCCTCTCTCTCTGCCCCTCCCCGGCTCGTGTGCATGCACACGCGCGTGCACACACACACACACACATGCACACACACACACTCACTTGATCACAATGTCTCTCTCAAAAGTAAACATTAAAAAAATAAATAGGGGCATCTGGGTGGCTCGGTCTGTTGAGTGTCCAACTCGGGCTCAGGTCATGATCTCACTGTTCCTGAGTTTGAATCTCACGTCAGGCTCTGTGCTGACAGCTCAGAGCCTGGGGCCTGTTTCAGACTCTATGTCTCCCTCTCTCTCTCTGCACTTCCCCTGCTTGTGCGTGTGCTCTCTCTCTCTCTCTCTCTCTAAAATAAACACTGATGGGGTGCCTGGGTGTCTCAGTCAGTTGAACGTCTGACTTCAGCTCAGGTCATGATCTTGCTGTTTGTGGGTTCCCCACATCAGGCTCTGTGCTGACAGCTCAAAGCCTGGAGCCTGCTTTGGATTCTGTGTCTCCCTCTCTCTCTGCCCCTCCCCTGCTCACACTCTGCCTCTCACACTCTCAAAAATTAATAAATGTTCAAAAAAAATTTTTTAAATAAACATTAAAAAATTTTTTAAATAAATAAAGTTAGTAGTCTTCTCTATCCTGAGATTAAAGCCCTGAATGTAAGTCTCAAAACATCAAAAATACAGATACGCAACATTGTAAACAGTCCTTTAGTAGTTATATGTTATTTGATTAGCAAAGAATTTACTTTTAAACTAAGCTACCGACTTGTCTAAAGTATTTTCAGTAAGTTAAAAGAACATACTTGCCCACAGTTATGTGAAAATTCCCCGCTACTTTATTGACATAGAGATGACCATGAATTCTGCAAGCATCTGGAGGCTGTGATGAGTCATCTTCCCTGTTACAACATTAGAGGAAGGATTACTAGGGCACACAACACAGTCACCATCCTGTGGAAGGAACATTTTGTAAAGGGGAAAAGAAAATCCCTAGAAATCGATTTTTAGGTAATGTTTTAAATGTCAAAAGTACAACAGCAGTTTTTTGAAGTCTACACATTTATAAAAACTCATACATCTACAATGTAGAAAAAAATTACATAATTATTATTATATATATATTCACACAAATCTAAAATTCCATGGATTCCATAGTTCTTCATATCTGACCACAGAACTAAGGCCAATAAGAGAAGAAAGATTAAAAAAATTAGTCCAATAAAAACATACTTTTGTCAGCTGTTTCTGGCACTGTAGGGGACAGAGGAAGATGGAAGTAAGAATGAGGGAAGGCATGCCATCCAAGTTCAAATAGGCAATGACATCTTCTTCCTAAGCAAATGTCAAACCTCTATAGAGTTTTAAAATTAAATGATCATTTTCATGATTATAGCATTTCTAAATATCACCTATTCTAACCTATAGAAGAGAAAAAAAGTGAAATAAAAACATAAACTTCCTAACCAAAGTTTCTACACCCTCACAAAATAATGGCAAATGCAATTAACTTGTTCTTAAAACCTAATATAATTTTATATGGAAGTATGCCATACACACATAAGAGAAAAATTAAATGAAAATGAAATATTATTATTTGTGATAATCCTGACCAACATCAGAGGCTACAAATTTAAGAGTAAAAAGAAGTCTTCATCATCCAGAATGATTACATCTTCTCTAAGAAATATGAGATCCAGAGAACTCAACCAATACTAAAACTCTGTCGGAGTAAATACCTAATAAATAGTTGTACATTTGAAAATTACATCTCACCTTGGTGGAAGTGCTGTTGATGCACTTTTAAAAGCACTTTTAAATATCACATCTTGAAGTGAATGTTCTTCTTGAAGTCTACTCTGAATCAGCTGCAGCATCCTACATACGACATCAACAAGCAATGGTCACAAATAGACTTAGGTATACAAGAAAGCCAACACTTTTTTTTAAAAAATAACGATGGTTAGCTGACTTACTTAACCCATACATTTATTATTACAGGACTTTAAAATAAAGTACCAAATTTTCTTTGGTCGTTTCCTTAAAAGAAGGAAAAGTGAGAGAGGGCAGCTAAAGGTTTAACAGCTGAGGTCCACAGCCTATCTGATGGCATTAATAATAGATGTGCAGTCAGGGTCACTAAGAAGGAGCTTCTGCTAAACTCCTCTTTCATGCATGCATGCAGCTGTTACAAAACTCTTACATTTTATCAGGTACTGAATAAAGTGTAACAGGTACAATGAACAAGACACAAGTACAACAGATTTGGTCGACTTAAGTGGGAGATTACTGAGGTATAAACTCATACCACAAGCATCTAATTCTCATTACAAGTGGCCATAGTGCCACTTAACATCACCTGATGTCTCTTTTTCCAAAGAAAATGTTATGCTATAAGACCATTCTAAACAAAATATTATACTCTACCTATATTTTTTAAAATGAGTATCAGCATATAAGGCATAAGACTATAAAACAAAGAATACAGTTGAGAACCCATACTTAGATTTTTTTAAATATACCTAACCCCAGAGAACAAATTAGTTGAAAAAAATTTTTTTTACAAGATTCTTTTTGTTCACAATAACTTATAACAAAACCAAGAATAACAGCTTTCTTCCTCTCTAACACTTCTATCATTGGGCCATGTTATTTCCTACCATTTTTAGCAATAACTTTGTATCTTTAAATATAATCCTATTTTACCTGCTTTAATTCTACATCTTTAGGTAACTAAAATCCAAAATCATCCAAATTAAAGTTCAAACTCACCAAGTACGAAAACTATACACAAATAGACAAAACGCAGAGGATTTTTAGGACACTGAAAGTATTCTGTAGATACCATAATAGTAGCCTGTTCATTATAAATGTCAAAATTGATAGACTGTAAAACACCAAGAGTGAACCGCAAGTAAACTATGGACTCTGGGTGATAATGATGTATCCACGCAGGTTCACAGATTGTAAGGAATGTACCACTGTAGTGCCAGGTATTGATAATGGTGAAGGCTGCGCATGGGAGGTGGGGAGGTCAGTGGATATTTGGGAATTCTGTACTTTTTAGTCAATTTTGCCGTAAATCTAAAGCTACTCTAAAAAGTAAAGTCATTTAAAAAAAAAAGTTTATCTAATTATATAAAACTTGGGGGAAAATTATAAACAAATATAGGCACTTATAAAAGGAGGCAAATGTAAATCTAATAATATTTCACTTCCCACCATAATAATAAACATTTTTTAGAAGTGCAAGTGAAAGATCAAATACTTATGCACCATTCACTAAAAACAGTGGTAAAATAGGTCTATTTAAAATAGTGAGTCATTTTTACACTGTAAATTTAGTTCCAAATAAATCTTAAATCTAGAACTGAAAAGCAGAAACCAGAAAGGCTATGTCCAGGGTTTGAGATTTATTTACTGCCACAGGAGAGAGATTAACTAGGATCTTAAATATTTTTAAAAGCAGAATACCAACTGAGAGAAAACCTAATCTCTTTTAGCAAACTCTAAAGGTAAAGAACCATACAATATACACATTATTGAGTATGTTAGTCTTTTGGTATCTCCAGTCCATTCTAGGATATTTGTCTAGAAGCAGAACTGATAATCTAGGAAGATTCAACAACCAGATCTCGTCTTCAGATTTACAAATCTCAAGACTTAAAGTCTTTGGATCTAATGCTACCAGAAATTGAAGGTTTCTTATTTGTCGTGTGTCTTGTATTTCCAGAGTCCAGTTTTATGCTGAGCAGTGGAAAAAGAGGTTGATGACAGCAAACTACGTGTGTGTGTATAATTTCTGCCTCAAATATGCCAATATCCAAGCTAATACTCCAAATATGAAGATATGTAAAAAAAAAAAAAACACTTTACTATGATGGAAAAACAGCCACCATTTTAACAGTAAAAACACAATGTCTTGAATACTAAATAAAATTCCAGATGAAAGGAGGCATCTCACTTTAATATTTCCGGATGAAATGTATTTCATCTCTGGATGGCTTTCTACTAAAAGCACTAGAAGCCCAGAGACAACTACATTTGATTTCCAGCTGAATTTTAAAATCTCCCCAAATGGTGAAATTGGAAATTAAAAGAGAAAGGCCTTTGAAATGTACTTAGAAAGAAAACAAAAAAAAAAAGTGGGCAAAAAATGTTTTTGCAATAATCTTAAATTAGGTAGAGCCTTTGTAAGCACAAGACAGCCTGGAAAACAAAATGAAAAAAGAAAAAAAAAAGAAAGAAAAGCACTATATATGGGAGTAGAAAAGCACTATATGGGTGGGGGAACCATTTATAACAAAGGATTACTTTCTTTAACATACAAAGGACTATTTAAAATTATGAAGGAAAAAAAAAAGCAAAATGGGCATAAGGCATGAATGAGCAGTGTCACACAAAAAGAAAAACAGGAAAAAAAATCCATAAAGAAATGCAAGTGATTCATAAAGAAATATTAATTAAAAAAAGCATTATACCACTTTTCACCCACAGAATTGGCAAAAATAAAAAAGTCTGGTTATTCCCACTGTTGGCAAGGTTGTATAGAAACAAGCACTCCCATAGTTTTGAAGTGTAAGTAAAGATTTTGGCATCACCTATCAAAATGTATTTTTCACAGTTTTATTGAGATATATTTGACATATCACATTGTATAAGTTTAAACTGTACAATATACGATTTGACATATTTCTATTTTGCAAAATAATTACCCCATAAGTTAACAATCATCATTTCATAGTTACACATTTTTTTCTTTGTGATAAGAACTTATTGATATGTTAATTAAATACCCTCTAAAAGAGAAGTTCCATTTTTATACATACACACACACACACACACATTCACAGCAGTATATAAGGAATTAGGTTCAAGAATTTTCACTGAGCATTGTTTTTAATATTAGAATGCTGCAAGCACTCTAAATGTCCAGTGATAAAGAGCGAGTTAAATAAAAACTATAGTTTATCAATAAAACAGGATACTCTATGTAGTGAAATGGGAAGATATCCAAAATACCAGGCTACTTAGAAAAAAGCAAGTTCTACTACCCTATGACCCGGCAATAGCACTGCTAGGAATATACCCAAGAGACACAGGAGTGTTGATGCATAGGGGCACATGTACTCCGATGTTCATAGCAGCACTTTGGACAATAGCCAAATCATGGAAAGAGACTAAGTGTCCATCAACTGATAAATGGATAAAAAAGATGTGGTATATATATATATACAATGGACTACTACGCAGCAATGAGGAAGAATGAAATTTGGCCATGCATAGCAACATGGATGGAACTGGAGGGTATTATGTTGAGTGAAATAAGTCAGTCAGAGAAAGAAATATGTTTCCACGCATAGGTGGACTTTGCGAGACTTAACAGAAAACCAGGGGGGAGGAGAAGAGGGGAAAGAAAAAAAGACACAGAGAGGGAGTGAGACAAAACATAAAAGACTCTTAAATACTAAGAACAAACCGAGAGTTGAGGGAGGTACGGTAGGAGGGAGAGTGGGTGACAGGCACTGAACAGGGCACGAGTTGGGATGAGCACTGGGTGTTGTATGGAAACCAATTTGACAATTAAAAAAAAAAAAAAAAGGAAAAGAAAAAAGCAAGTTCTAGAACAAATGTATGGAAAGATCCCAATTGTATAAGGAAAAAAACATAAGCAAATATGCAAACATACAGAACATTTCTAGAAGGCTACACAAGAAATTTAACTCTGGTTTTAAATGCTAGTCAGCAGCACTAAGAGAAACGATGAAGAGGCTTTTAATTTATACCATTTACTTCATATCCTTTCTATTCATATTGAATTTTAAATGATCATATATTGCCTTATAAATTTTTAAATATTTAATAAAATTTTAAATGAAAACTAAAATGTACTTATGATTCAAAGTATACTAGAGAAAACATTATACAAAAGTCACCTAAAATTTGACAAAATTTTTGAAATTGTGAAGAGTAAATATTTCACCCCTAAAACTGTCCAGAAAAATTTCATCTATGAATAATTTACAATGGACAAAATAGAGAAAATATGACCTAGATGTCATGGACCACAATACTTTAATTAACTTATTACCTCTGCCATTCTTTTTGCTGTGGTGAAAGATCAAATATTACCTGAAATAGAGGAAAACATAATCACTAGAACTGTCAATTTCTCTTGGCTTTTATATCATAATTAAAAAAAATTTCTTTGAGCAGGTAACAAATGTATAGTATTGATAAAAACAAGTATTCATGATTTACATTTAATCTTCTATAAGTGAAAAAATATAATCTATAATATTCTTACACAAAACCAGTATAAAGAAATTTTACTAACCTCAAACCTTTTCCTGTTATAGTTATCCATATTTATAGGAATGACTACAAGCTAATAATCTGTCATATGTACAAAATGGTATTTTAGGACATAAAATCATTTAAATGATACTTGCATGAAAGTTTGTACAAAAGAAAAAAACAAAAACACAAAGCTCAACTATAATATCCAAAGTCCCTATTCTTGCCAGAAAAATACCATGATGAAATCAACAATTTTGAAACAAGCTACACAAATCGCCCTGTAATTTCCAAATGTATGAGTAAAGAATAATTCAAAAAATTGTACTCAAGTACTATCTTCATCAATTCAAAGTCAGACTAGGTGATTTGTAGAATCAGAGGGAAAAATGCAAGCTTTTCATGGTTTGTGGCAATATCCACAATTCGACTTTGCAATAAAAAGGCCACTTTTGATATTTATAAAGGTAATTCATAGCAAAGCATATTGATTCTACTTTTTAAATTTAGCAATATTAGTTATCCCTCCATAATCGAGTCCTAATCTACTACTCTTTCTATAAAATCTTCAGTTCTTTAATCAAAGTGGAAGAATTCTTCAGTCTATCAAACAGTTCTACACCTCTGCCTTTGGTAGTTTAATTAAACCAACCTGGAAACTTCCCTGTCACCCTCATGTCTATCTAAATCCTACATACCATATCCTCCAGGTTAAATTGCCTCCATCTTTCTGGTTACAATGAAATTATCTCTGATTATTCCTCCTGGTGAACTTGTCTACAGCATGCTTCTCACCCTTTTCCCCACCATAGCACACAAGAAAAATGCTAACATCTATAAAACACACGGTGGCAAATAGGAGCTACATGCACCTGCTTCCCAGTAACCTTGTAAATAAAACTTTTGAAGGTAGGGACTAAGTGATTCTTCTTTTGACTTCCCCGAACTGCTTAGTGTAGTGCTTAGCGTGGGGGTAAAGGAACTACTGAGTAGTACTGCATGCTACATACTAGGTTACTTAATTCATTACCTCATTGAACCTTCAGAACAAGCTTTGAGTTCGCTATTATTCTTGCCTTTTTTATGTGAGGAAGCAGCTCAATAGGTTAGAAACTTTTTCCAAAATCAGAGACCATAAAAGTCCATATACAAACCCAGCTCTGTCACATTCCTCACTTTTCCACCATACTTTAAATTCTTGTAAGTAAAGAAAAAGTAATGAAATATGATAGTAAATAGCAAAGTAGTAATTCTCATAGCATAATGTGCAATCACGAGTTGGAAACTAGTAAAGTTATCAGTTTTAAGTTTTTAATATTCAGAGTACATATTAGGATAGTAAGTATGAAAACATAAAAACAAGTAAAAGTTTTCTCAAATAATTTTACATTGATAATTTTACTTAAACATTTTAATATAAATTAGGACAAAGGAATGAATACTTACCAGAAATAACGCTGAACATTTTAAAACTACTAATAAAAAGTATACGATTAAATACTTTTAAGTTCCTACCTTTCTGGCCAAGACATGACCTTTAATTATATGACAGTTTACTTTTTGGGGGGAGGGGAAGGGGGAGAGAGCATGAGAGAGACAGCGTGAGAGAGAGAGAAAAAGAGAGAGAGAGAGAGAGAGAGAGAGAGAGAGAGAGAGAATCTCACACAGGCTCCATGCTCAGTGTGGAGCCCAACACAGGGCTTGATCTCACTACCCTGAGAGCTAAAGTCAAGAGTCTGATGCTCAACTGACTAAGCCACCCAGGCGTCCCATATGACAGTTAAATTTAAATAAAACTTTCCTATTCCACAAATGACTGAAAGAGATAACAAATTGTTGATAATGTAATAATCAACAATCTTGTTACAACTGCATAATTCTAACATATTCCTTACTGCCTAATACCTAAAAAGGCACCTATACTTCACATTTTGTGAAACAAAGAAAGGATAGTTAATGCTTCTCAGGAGCTTAATACCTAGCTTGAGAGACAAGCTCTCCAGAAAATATTATATAACAAAATCAAGGACTTAACAAATGTGAAGAAAAACAGAGAAGGAATGAGAGACACTCAGAATAAGAAGAGAATGCTAAAGAAAAAGCATAGGTAAATTTTAGAGGGCAAGTTCAAGATGATTAAGTCTCCTCATAACCAAATTTTCACAATGTTCAAAGAAACAAAGTGAAGATAAAATCTACTTTATCATTTTAAATAACTTTAAATTAGCAACCACGTGCTAGAAACTGTCAAGAAGTTATGCAAGATTGCATACAAGGGAGAAAGTGAGACTAAATTGAGAAAAGAGTCCAAGACATAATTTATTTCATAGGACAAAGCAGTTTATATTAAGAAAGCAAGGAAAGTCCCCAATTCAGAGTAAGAGAGGAAACAGTGATAAAAGATAATAAGACACCCAAGGAAGAAGCAGTCTCCACCCTAAGAGCACTTTCAGGAGTTCAATCAAGTGCCAGAGATCACATGGTGAGGACATTCCAAAGCAGTGTTATTCCTAGCTCATATGTGGCCTGGACAGTGTTCTAAATTAAGCAAGAATGCTGCCACAGCTGGTTGCTAATGAGGATGGTCATATCAGCTAAAGAAAGGAGGAGTCACCCTGGCTCATTTTAGCCTGTCAAAACAAACACAGAAAAGGAAATTTGAGAGACCCCTGGTGGACCGCTCCACCATCCTGGACTGAATACCGACTTCTTCTGTCCTCTTCAAAAGCATCTGAAGCTCTAACATGATTTAAAAGAAACACAGTATAGAGACGCCTGGGTGGCTCAGTCAGTTAAGCATCCAACTTCAGCTCAGGTCATGATCTCATGGTTCGTGAGTTTGAGCCCCACATCAGGCTCTGTACTGACAGCTCAGAGCCTGGAGCCTGCTTCAGATTCTGTGTCTCCCTCTCTCTCTGTTCCTCTGCTGCTTATGCTCTGTCTCTCTCTCTCAAAAATAAAAAAAGACTAAAAAATTTAAAAAAAGAAACACAGTGTATGTAAACTTATACCCTTTCATCTAAGTCTGGAAAAAAAAGTGTGTGTGTGTGTGTGTGTGTGTGTGTGTGTGTGTGTGTGTGTTGGAGAATGAGGGTCAGATAGGAACTGGTATATCTCAACAGTCTATTTCAACTCTCAATCACTTAACAGGCCCCTTTATATCCACATCCTAAAGATAGACAAAAATAAATAAATGAATATACAAAAAGATTGATAAACTTGAAAAACGTCATTAATCTCAGGTATGAGGGCTAATTTTCCCCTATGATACCATTCCTAGGAATAAAAAGAAAGGTGTTAAGTTTTTCTAATTATTTCTCACCGACATTTACCATCATGAAGACAGGAAAAAAAAAAAAAGGAATGATCTATGATATATTAAAGATACAAAATATAATCACTGAATTTTAAAATATAATGAAGGCACTGAAAAGAAAATTGGTCATGTTGGATCAAGGTAATCTCCCAGAACCCAGAGGAGAAGTATGAAATACGCATTTAATGTAAGAATTGACAAGGATATTGAGAACCACTCCGTGAGATTCAACATCATATGATAAGAATTTTAAAAAGCAGAGGTAAAACCATTGCTTTAAACAAAATTAAGGCAAATAAAAAAGCCAAAAAGTGTGTGTGTGTGTGTGTGTGTGTGTGTGTGTCTGTGTGTGTATATATATATATATATATAGATCAACTTTAAAATCAGATCATTAAGATCAACAAATAAAAACCAAAAAAAAAAAAAAAACAACACAAAAACACAAAAAACCCCACACCCAAAGGTGATCCCAGGTAAAGGGGATGCGCACCTGAATACGCGGGATACACAGTGAATTGCAAAAGTCACAGAAAAAAAGCATTCAAGCATGAATATATTATACATGAAGGAAAAAATAATGGCATCGGAAGACAATGAAGGAAAGGCCAGAAAGTTGTGAATACAAAGCACCATATCCCGAGCCAAACTTAGATGTATGAAGAACAGAATGACCTGGGCAGTCATGCTAGAGTCTATAAAATATAACCCACGTATTCTTACTGATTAAGAAGTCTCAAAAAGTCCTTCTGCAAAGTGATTAAAAAAAAAGAATGGTAGAAAATAAAAGCAATAAAACAGAGTTAAAACTGAATAACTATTCTTAAAATAGTATGAAATAAAACACAAACATCAAAAGTGTCTAATAATTATCGAGATCTACATTTCCAGATAATAGTTTAATATGTGATAACATGGTACCTGAATTTGTAAGGTACCTAACCTCATAAAAAATTACTGTGCAATCAATTTTTTTTTGAGTGGAAATCCAGGAGTCAGGGAGCAGAAAGATTCAGCGTGGCAATAACAAAGTTACCTTTTCCTTAGAAATTTCTACTTAAAAGTGTGTATCAAAAGGCAAAAATATATTTTATTGCTATAAGCTACAAATAATTTGGTAATCAAAACTGACCTAAAGGCTTCCTTTTTTTTTCCATGACAATTCAGCTACTTCTAATCCTTCTCCATCACCTTTAGTCTTCACTTTGCAATTTGCTTAAAGAAGTGTTCACAACTGTCAATGATAAACAAAAGAACTCAAGAATGCACGGGTAAACACAAGGAACACAAGGCCAACAGAGCAGTGAGCAAGTCGAAGTGGCTGGGGTTCCATTCCTTATTCTCTAAAGCTTCTTTAGAGCTGGTCATCATGACTTATCATCTGCTCCTGTAATGTGTTACCTGCCCCTGTCATGTGGTGGCGTTTCTTATAAATTGGTTAAATTATTCACAACTCGTGCTATGAAAATAGTAGGAGAACGTCAGAATTTCACTAGCTTTGGGAAATGGAGATGTGAAGGAGAGAGAAGCAAATACACAGAAAATTTCTCCTCTAGATATTGCTTCATTTTTGATTAGGATAAGAGAAACACAGCTCAAACATTTTTAAAGACTTAAATTTGGTAAAAGTACAATACAAATAGGACAGAATTTCCAAATCATTTCCAAATCATGTTATTCAATTAACAATGGTTATCTCAAGACTTTGGTGTTAGATATAACATTTCCCTCCTAAAACTTCATAAAGAATATGGATTACTTTTGAATTAAAAAAAAAAAAAGCTAACTTATACAAAACTGTGTTCAAGAAAACAATACCTTAAAGTATATTATTTAAAAAAAATGTGCATTAAACTTACTGGTTCATAAACTAGACCATCTGCAGATGCAACCATTGTTTCTGCTAAATCCAATACATCTGCTCCAACATCTGCATAAAAAAATTAGAAGTTTTACATTCTACGTTCAGAGCCAAACTATATCTGATATAAATTAACAGATGACCAACAGAAAATTCAAACATTATAAAATTACTTTCCTATGCCACTTATTACTTCAAGTAAGTAGCATTACATAGTTTTGATGAAAACTATTAAAAAAACCAATAATACTTTTTCTAGTTTTTGCTTAGTAAATAGTATGAAATGTAATGCAATCTCAGAATCTTATAGTAAAAAGCATAAACTCACTTCACCGAACTAAAGAGCTTTGCAAAAACGGTCAAGAACCTAATCACAAGTACTAAATGGCTGCTATGTGAAATGTTAAATACAAGAATTAGTTTTAGAAATTAACAGAAATTTTAGAAGAAAACTACTCATGACTTTTTAAAAACCAACAAACAGAAAAAGTTTATTTTGAAGAGGCTAAAATTTTAATGGTATTCAAACATCTAAAGTAAGGCAAAATATGATATATTCAGTAATAACACAAACTCATAAGTTTAAATATAAAATTTTTCTTTACTTTTAAAACCACTACCATAAGGAAAAATAAATGAAAAGAGAGATTTAAAGTTTTTCTCAGACGAAATCTCCAGAAATCTCCTTACTTAGATTAAACAATTTCACAGTTAAAAAATTTTTGTCTGAGCTACTAAATTCTTGGTCTACATTTTAGGCAGTAATTCAAAAAGATATCTTTCATGAAAAAGCATCCTCATTTTGGACAGCAATACTGATTTAAACATCATCTACCTAGCATATCAACATTTTTCTACTTCTACCAGTAAAATCAAATGAAACCAGAAAAGAAAAAACAGAAAAGGGTATTATCATGATTAAAAGACTTGAATCCTATATTAATATGCACGAGTAAAAGTAAAGGATAGTAAACCAAAATGGTCAAACAGGACATGTTTATAGAGTATGGAGGTAAAACTGGTACTCCAAATGAGAAAGAAAGAAATGATACACCTAAATTAAAACTCTGACTCACAAGAATTTCCTCCAATTTTCTTTTTAATTATACTAATATGAAAGGTAAATCTCCTTTTTATGTAGAAGAAATTTAAAAATATAAGCTGGGTAAAACAATAACTTGCATTACTAAATAACATTACCATAGCATTTTAACATATCATAAAGGAAAAAATAAAGTTAAGGCACCACCAGTGGTTTTACTTTTTATTAGCAATGGTTTAAACCATAAACAATAAATGGATTCATCAAGTTAATATGTACTTACATTGACACTTCATAGCAACAGTAATATCTATATTGATTCTCAATTTGCTAAAAGACAAAAAGAAAATATTAGTACTACCAAGTAATCAACAAAACATGAGAAATATAAATCAACTGATCTATGAAAACTTGGATTTCAAACAGAATAAAATATGTTGATTAGAAACTAGCCAGGGGCACCTGAGTGGCTCAGTCAGGTAAGAGTCCGACTTCGGCTCAGGTCACAGACTCACGTTTTGTAAGTTTGAGCCCTATGTCGGGCTCTGTATTGACAGCTCAGAGCCTGGAGCCTGCTTCAGATTCTGTGTCTCCCTCTCTCTCTGCCCCTCCCCTGCTTGTACTCTGTCTCCCTCTCTCTCTCAAAAATAAAGATTATAAAATAATTAAAAAAAAAAACTGGATAGCATTTTTTATGGCCAACACAAAGGCACTCTGAAAGCAAAAATTCTATTTTGCAATTATTCTAAAAGTC
The DNA here is from genome assembly GCA_030068075.1 of Paguma larvata. Lineage (NCBI taxonomy): Eukaryota > Metazoa > Chordata > Mammalia > Carnivora > Viverridae > Paguma > Paguma larvata. The sequence continues at coordinate 77,296,067 of CM057828.1, read as the reverse complement.
GTTCTGATTTCACAGGTTTTTAACACAATATCCTTTCATTTGATAATGGTAACTCAACAACAACTCCAAGCAACTCAGAAAATCCTATCTCTGTTTACATAAACCTTATATCGAATATTCTTTTAAAAATGTAAAACTCTACAAATCAAGAGTTAGGAATTACAAGTCTTTCTCCTCTATTTATCAAATAAATTTCACATATCAAACATTATGCCTGGATGCCCTGCAAATACTAAATTTTTATTCTTTATCATGGACCTATCGAGTATACAGCTTCACAGGTTTGCAGATAAGCTTCACAGGTCCGGTGGTGTCCGAAGCACTGTAAATGCCTGGCTGAAGTGGTATACTGAAAACCAGGTCTGTGTGGCTCAGGGTAAATGCACCAAAACTACCAGAAGAAAACAACAACAAAAACAAAAAGCACTTTGATGTTTAAAATTTTGCATGGCCTTTAAAAAAGGCTCAGTCAATGCCTTATTTTCAAATCAAATTAATTTTCAAATATCGGAATTAATCAATCACCACTGAATAACAGATTGAGTACAATAGATATCAGTCTCGTCCTGCGCTTCCATCAAAACTTTTTCACTTTTTTTCATCTTGTTTCAATAGAAATTACAGATTTTGGAGCTTCTGTAGAGTCTTAAAATTGTCTAGGGTTCAAACTGTGCTCCAATGAATCAGGAGATGCTGTAGGAACCAGAAAATGAGGCGAAGTGACCAGGCTTCTGGGCATCTCCACTATGCTTATGTGGTACCCTATATAATACTTCGTTTGAATAAAAAGCAAAAAGTGATTCACTGTCGCTAAAAACAACAAAAGAAAAACAACAAATTCTTTGAAAACTAATGGTATCAAGAATAATACTCATACTATTGACAAAGAAACTGAGGCCCAAAAGAAGTCAGTTGTGTGATTTGCCCAAGGTTACACAGCAACTTACAAATACTGCCTTACTTCATTCTCATTAACCCCGTGAGGAAGGTACTATAACTATTACCCCACTTTATGAAAAAGGAGACTAAAGCACATGCAGGCATAGATTTAGTAACTTCCCTAAAGTCACATAGCTAGAAAATGGCAAAGCTGGAATAGGAACTGAGAACTCTCCTCCTCCCCGCCCCACCCATCATCCAGTGCAATCTTAATATTATAAATCTGTTATCTTCAACCAATATCTAATATTCAAATTAGATAAAGAATATATTTTCAAAGGTTTAAAGATGACATTATTAACATTAAAACTTTGTTTAGATGTAATTTATACAAATCTAGTTTTAAGCATATATAATGTGGCTTTTAGACACTTTTCCAGCTCACACAAATCAGTAAGATTGTTCGAAATGTAAAGAGTAAACAGTTTCAAAACATTAAACAATTTCTACCATTAAAACATCTAAAAAATACATATTATGTGCTCCTAACCTTTTTTATGCAAGTGCATATTTATTCGAGAAAAATCTCTAAGAAGTTAACCAGTATTAAAAGGGTTCTAAAATATTTCACCTAATGCATGCTTAAAATTAAAGAGAATTTTTCAGTCCTATTTCTTCAGAACTAAAATAAACCACGTTTAAAAAGTTAGAAAAAGTTTTGAAAAGGTATGTTATCTTTAAAACAATTTGAATCTAAAAGTATTTCAAGAAGAAAAAAGAAGTTACCTAGAAAAATCCTTATCTACTTCATACTCATACTTCATCCATGTATCTTGATATACTGAAAATTCCATTATGGTTAATAAAGCCATAGTGGTAAATGCTATTAGAGAAACTGAGAAAGCAAACAAACAAACAAACCAGAATTAAAACAATTTTTAAAAAGGAAATAACAAGAAACTATTTTAAATGAGATTAAATTAGCAAAGAAAGCCCTTATATGATTGCCATGTGAATAGACACTACTATAAAAGGCTTTTCTTAAAATATTCACATAAATTTCTTTCTAAAAGAGCCCAAAAATGAGGATTTACTGAGCACAAACATAAACACAGCATTTCTACTATTGAGAAAGCATTTTATCTCAGCAGTACTTTAAAGGCATTTCTCACTAAGCAGATTTGCCAAAACTTTACGAGATACAAAATTGTTCTGTTCTTATGTACAGCAGTGTCATAGATATGATAAACGATGAAAGTAAGCGTAAGTTTTACAGTACAAATTTCAAAGTAGTATCCTCATAATTAAAAACACATCCACGCCTTGTAGCCCAATCTATAAAAAACAAAATTAGACTAATTCCTAGCTCCCGAGAAGCCATAACAATCTGTGTGCCAGAAACTCAAATAACATCTCTAAATCTCTAATAAAACACTCATCTGCTTTGGAATCTCCCAAATATATCACTTCATTTATAAAAGCGGTAAAATATTTGACAAAAAGAAAAAGATTGGACAAAAAGAAAAGAACTATCATATATTATGACAAAACATACCTAAAATGGATCATGCAACAAGAACTTGCACTATTTTCATTAACAAAATTTAATTGCAGATTAGAAATAGCAAGCCCCGTACTATACACTTTAGCAAATGAAATGTCAATCTTATGCGAAATATGCTATTTTATTAGCTCTTCATGGGGAAAGGAATAATAGTAAATACCGTTATAGTCACATATTTTTCTGGTATCTTTCATATTTATTTTATTTAATAAACACTTCTATTTGTACCAGGTACTGCTTTAAGCATTTTATAAATATTAATTTATTTAATCACTAAAGTAACGCTACCAGGGAAATACTGATATCATCCCCATTTCACGGAAGAAGAAACTAAAGCATAGATGGATGAAGTTAACTTCCTCAAGGTCAGGTCGGTAAGAAGGGGCAGAAGTGGGATTTAAATCCAGACAGTCTGGTTCCAGAGTCGAAGCTCTTAACTAATACCTCATGCTATCTCTCTCCAGTGACGTGAAATTTAAGAATTTCTATTATAATGTCCAAATTGATTTATTCTTAACCAAAGTAGGACTGAAGCAGTTCAACATTATTAAATAACTTCCTCCAAGTTCAATTCTATTTATATATAATTACACATAACTCAAGAGCACCAAAGCAGTAAAACTGGATTAAGTTGTTCAGTAATTTAAATAAATACTGCTATATACACAGACCGGACTGAATTAGATGCCAAAGAGAATATATATGAAAATAAAATTAGAGCAAACAGTGTGACATGGGAACAGAGCAGTCACAGAGTTATGCAATTCACTGATGAGTTCTTCATGGCTACGTTTCTGCATGTTGTCGACTGGCTCACTGAGAAGTTGTGCTCAGTAAGGGAGTTTTAATCTGAACAGATACTCACCTGTACCTCCACTGGCTGAAGTCTCTACATAGCTGTCAGGAACCTTTGGAAAGGCATCCAACTCTTTCACCAAACTTAAGGTTTTTTTCCGATTCAGTCGCCTCATCTTCAGGAAAACCTTCTTCTTCTTTCATATAGTCATGCTAAGGAATAAATGATGAATAAATGAATCCTCTAAAAAAGATACAAAGGTTTCTTTTAATTTTAGATAAGTGACAAATGTTCTTGGAAAAACTTAACAATCTCATTCCTCCTTGAGCAAAAACCTTAACACTTATCTGAACCTCTCCTTTCTCCATCCCACCCCGACAAAAAATATTAACGAAAGGCAATTTACACACACAAATTAAACACACTAAACAGCAAAAAAGTGAAAAGCACTTCATATTCATAATATTTAAATGTACAAATTAAAATAAGAAATAATTTTCCTTCTAATAAATCAACAAATATATTAAAATAATATATCCCCACTAATAGATTACAATGAAATGAAATAGGCACGCTCACCTATTGCTAGCAAGAATATAAATATTCATCACTTCCCTTTTGACTAAGTAAATTCCCTTTTTAGGAAGGTATCCTAAAATAATAATCTGGTGTCACTAAAACTTTGATTACGAGGATAATTTTCTTTTTTTTTAAATTTTTTAATGTTTATTTATTTTTGAGAGGGAGAGAGAAAGAGACAGGGTGATTGAGGGAGGGACAGAGAGAGAGGGAGACACAGAATCTGAAGCAGGCTCCAGGCTCTGAGCTGTCAGCACATAGCATGACGCGGGGCTCGAACTCATGAACCATGAGATCTTGACCTGAGCCAAAGTCAGATGCTTAACTGACTGAGCCACCCAGATGCCTCATAAGAATAATTTTCATGTTGTCATTTTAAAATATTGAAACTAGAAAAAAAATATCTGGTAGTCAATACACAAACTGTGGTGAATTAAAAGCTCTGAATCTACGTAAACACTGAAAATCTTACAAAAGAAAACATTTAATGACACAGGAAAATACTCATAATACATTAGGAAAAGACTAGAAGGTTGTACATGTAAGTCCAGTTTTATGGGAAACAAAAGGAAATTTTTATAAGAAACTGATTCAAAGTCTAGATGCAAAAATGTTAAAAGTAGATCATGGGAGGATTTTATTGTCTTTTTAAACAAACTTGGACTTTCCAAATTATTTTTTACAATAAAAATATTTAAAAATAGACTGCTTGGTGTTCTTTTTTCGATCAGCATGCCAACTATATCTAAAATACGTTACAAAGCCATGAAAATAACTGAATTCTCAAGAATTTGTATTATTTTTTAAGATTATTGGTGATAAAGCATTACCAGAAATCAAAGCTGTATTACTAAAATCAGCACCTAATAGAATAAATCAAATAGGTGTGGAAGTCGCTAAAAGAAAAAGTTCTCCAGAAGAAAGCAGAAAGACTTGTCTGAAATCACTGGGTAGGATTACCATGGAAAGAAGAGGCATGGAAAGGGCATTCGTGAAGAAACGAGAATCTGAGAAGTGAAAACTGACAGTGACACAGTCCAAAAGACACTGGTCGCTAACCAGGGGCACCACTCATCAGTCCTAAAGTGAAGTTTGGATGCATTAATACACTGATTTCATTTGCCATTAAAAACATCCAACTAACTTCTCTTTTCTATTCCATAAGCAAAATGTAGTCTTCAGATTATAATTTTGGTTCTCGTGTGTATGTTTTTCTTAAGGAAAAAAGAGACACGTAGACAAGACAGATGAGTTTCTGATCCCCGTAACCGTCATAAAACTGGTATTATTTGTAAATTATGCTTCTGAGTGTTGCAAGCATAAGCTGCGCACCCTAAGTTTGTTCAACTCTGAGTAATCAAATGTATTTTCTATACCTGCTTAGCGGTAACTGCATCGAGACTGATCCTTCTTCAATCTTTCAATTTCTACTCATTCGTTCCTATTGGGGTTAAATATTAAATACGTTCAAACCTCTTGTCTTTAAAATGAAACTCTACATTTAAAATCACGTCCAACTCCAACTATAGATCTTATCTATAAGCCAAACTTAAAAGAATGAATTCTCAGGGTACCCGGCTGGCTCAGTCAAGGGCATGTGACTCGAACTCAGGGTGAGTTGAAGCCTCACATTGGGGGTAGAGTTTACTTTAAAAACAAAAAAAGAATAAATTGTCCCCATTTGTACACTGTGACTACTTCCTCACTACATGCTCATCTCTTAACTAAATTTGTTCTGGGCTAAGTCATGAACTTTTTTTTAAATGTTTATTTATTTTTGAGAGAGAGAGAGAGAGAGAATGTGAACAGGGGAGGGACAGAAAGAGGGAGACAGAATCTGAATCAGGCTCCAGGCTCTGAGCTGTCAGCACAGAGGCTGACACAGGGCTCAAGCTGTGAGATCATGACCTGAGCCAAAGTCAGACACTCCACCGACTGAGCCACCTAGCCACCCCGTGAACAACTTCTTTAGTATGAACTTCTATGGACACTTTCTAGTCCTTATCTAATTATGCCTCTGAAAAAACAGTTTATCACTTCTTTTTCTTCTTGAAACAGCATCTTACCTTGGCTTAAGTGATAACTATATTCTACCTCCAAGACCTTCTTTGGCTTACTATGCAGATACTTCTTCCACTCAGATCCTGCTCTAGGCCCTCCTGCGACCCTCCACACTTTCCCCCAGTGATCTCCCTTCCCTTCAATTTCCATTTATATGCCCATTCTTCTCAAATCTTTATTCCCAGTACAAATCTCTCCGCAGATAGATATTTTTTGCTTTCTATGACATTTTCATTGGGTCATTCCAAACACAATTGAGACTCAATTAATTTCTCGTTTAATTTTCTGTTTTCTCCACTGTAATGTTCAGGCAGGAACCCTAACCTGATCTGTGTGTCTCCAATGCCTGGCACAGAGGTATACAATAAATATTTATGAAACAAAAGAAAAAGAGAAAGGTGGGACACTCCCCAAAACATGAAGGAAGGAAATTTTCCCAGATACTCATGATAGCACAACTTTCCAATCAAAACAGTTAGATAAGTAAATATATAAAAATATAAGATCCGCAAGGAGAGGAATTTTTGTTTTCGTCATTATAGTAGTCCTAGTACCTACACGGTGGTTAGCACATAACAGGTATAGCTCAGTTGAGCAAATGAATAAAACTGAACTTTACTCCTAAATTTGCTGTATTTTTAAAAGCTTTATAAATGAGTTCTTTTAAATTATATATAAATCTAAAGATATGACAAACAGCTAGTAAGTTTTACAAACTGCTAACAATTCATAGAGCTTATCCGGCACTCCTCCCACGTGGCTACCTCCCAGCCTCGATCTAGCATCTTCCATTCCTGTTTTCCATGATTACTCTTCTAGAATGGAGCACCCTGCCACTCTGCTACTCCTCCTGTCCCATTCCTGTTAGATCAGCACTAACCTGCATCGAAGAAACTCATTCCATCTCCAATACTTGCCACTTTATAGAGCCACCGTTCTGATATGAACAAGTTATCCAAAACTTCTAGTTTTTCTAAAAGCAAATCTTTTACCCGCTTTCTTCATGAAACTTGACATTGTCCTGGTTGTAATTCCTTTAAAATCCTTACTTCATATCTGAGACTTACCAGGTAAGGCAGTATGTATTTTATTATGATTTCTCAACCATCTCATCCCTTTTCAAGTCTCCTTCTAATAAAAATAAACACAGGAGTGCCTGGGTGGCTCAGTACGTTGAACATCGACTCTTGACTTTGGCTCGGATCATGATCTCATGGTTCAAGAGTTCAATCCCCACATCAGGCTCTGCGCTGATAGTGCAGAGCTTGGTTAGGATTCTCTCTCTCTCTCTCTCTCTCTCTCTGTCTCAGCCCACCCCGTACCACTCATGTGCATGCACTCTCTCTAAAATAAATATTAAAAAAATTAATAATGAACACATATACTACACAGAATTATAGCTTTCAAATTATACGTTAGGTATTATTTGAATTATTTTATATACTCATTAATCCTCTAAACGACCCTATAAAGAAGATACTGTTTTTATTCTCATTTATAAATAAGGAAACTGAGGCACAAAACAGTCAAGTAATATCTGCAGGGCCACTCAGGAAGTGGTAGAGCCGGGATTGGAACACAATCAACTTGGCTCCAGAGTCCATGTTCCAAACCACAGTGTACTGACACGTCAGTACTTGTGATCATCTTCTAGTAACATCTGGATATATTTAAAATTTCCTTAATAACTTTAGCACCTGGATTATTCAATATGCCTCTCTTCTTTCCCATTCCTTCACAATCCTTCACAAGTCATGACCCAAGACACTCGTCTGTGGCATTCTTTCACAATGATGATGCTTTTACCAGGTAGGTGTAACAGATTTTCTATGCCAGTGACCTCCATCTACGCAAAGTCACACACAAGCAAGACCATGTTTTGGCTTCTCTTAACTTTTAAGACACCTCCATCTCTAAAGTGCAAAACACTTTTCCTCTCTCAGCAGAACCAATTAATTTTCCTTCCGGCTCTTTTAATTTCCTAACTAGGACAGAATTTGTTCTCCATGTTCCCTGTGTTTTCAATATGCTGGACTTCTCCCAGTTACCCAGTTCCACTGCTCCCATCCCTGCTCTATTTGCTTCACTGTCTAACTTGATCAGCCATTTTTAAAAATGTATTTAGAAATACCCCCAAATCACTGGTTTCCAGAAGTCACCGCTATTGTATTAGAAAATTTTGTTTTCTGAACCTAAATGAAAAAAAATGAAACTTTTATAGCTAAATTTATTCAATTTAAATATCATTTATCTGAGATTATTTCCTTCCTTTTTTATGTGTGTCAAATGTCCTTTCTCTTATGAAATGATAAAAGTAGGCAACAGAGGTTTTTGTTTCTTTTGTTTTTGGATGTCTTGGTTTACTGAAATTAAAAACTGCAACCTACATCAGTCCTCAAATCCAGCCCCTTTCCCTGCTTTTCCTCTATATTTTGTGCTGGTCCACAAAATCCGAAAATTTAGGAGCCATTGCATTTGATTCCTTTGCCCACTGGCTGGTGCTGCTCTTCATACTTTCCCAATCTCCAATTTGTTTTCTTTAATTACTCCCCTAAACTGTCATGTATATTAAGAAGTAAAACAAACAAAAAAAGTTCAGGAAGTCATTGATAACAGTTTGAGACTAAGACAATGCTTTGAAAAACTGCATAAGAAATAAGAAACCACCTCTTATGCTGAAAGACACATTATCAACCCTCAATCTAAAAATGTCAACAAAGCCTATATTTCATCACTGCATCCATTTGAATATAATGAGACTACACATTTTGCCAAAATTAAAACACAGAATTCATGACACTTTTTACAGTCTGCTCAATTAAGTTTAACTATTTCTCCAAACAAAAATGGAGAAACAATTTTACTCCTGTTACCCACATTTTGAGCTAACTTCTATTTTTAATATATATTTGGCAATATGAGAAATATTTAATTAATATATACGACCAGGCTGTGGGTTGAACTGTGCCCCCAAAAAGGATACACTGAAGTCCTAATCCTGGTATTTGTGAATGGGCCTTATTTGGGAATATAGCAGTTGGGTCTTTGAAGATGTAATTAGTTAAGATGAGACCATACTGGATGAGGGTGGCTCAAAATCCAATGACTGGTGTTCTTATAAGACGTCATTTGAAGACACACAACCAGGAGAGAATGCCACGTGAAGACATAAGAGTGATAAGAGTGATGCATCTACAGGCCAGGAAGAGTCAAGGAGTATCAGATGGGAGTACTCAGACGCTACAGAGGCAAGGAAGGGTTCTTTTCTAGAACCGTCAGAGGGAACACAGCCCAGCCAGGACCTTCATTTCTGTCTGCGAGTCTCCAGAACTGTGAGAGAAATGTTGATATTTTTAAGCCATCCCATTGATGTGAATTTGTTAGAGCAGCCCCATGAAACTAATACAAGTTTATTATCAAGGCCATCAATGAACTTCAGAAACAAAAAGCAAAATTACTTATCTATAACTTTAAATTATTTGATTATATTGCATTAGAATACTTCACACTAAAAAATTTTTATGAAAGATAACTTAGTTTCAATTGACAAATACTAGCTATTACCCAAAAGTACTTAATTCTTTTCACGTTAACACTTAGACTTTTTACAAGAGTTCATGTTGTTTTTAAAATTGTTTACCCCAGGGGCACCTGAGTGGCTCAGTCGGTTGAGCGTTCAACTTCAGCTCAGGTCATGATCTTGTGGTTTGTGGGTTCGAGCCCCGCATTGGGCTCTGTACACAGTTCAGAACCTGGAGCCTGCTTTAGATTCTGAGTCTCCCTCTCTCTCTGCGCCTCCCGCACTCATGCTCGCTCTCTCTCTCAAAAATAAATAAACATTAAAAAAAATGGGGGGGGGGCGCCTGGGTGGCTCAGTAGGTTAAGTGTCTGACTTGCACTCAGGTCATGATCTCGTAGTCTGTGAGTTCGAGCCCCACATCAGGCTTGGTGCATAGCTCAGAGCAGCCTAGAGCCTGCTTTGGATTCTGTGACTCCCTCTTTCTCTGCCCCTCCTCTGCTCATATTCTCTCTTTCTCTCTCAAAAATAAATAAATATTTTTAAAAAGTTTTTTTTTTTTAGTTTCTTAATTAAAAAAAAAAAAAAAAGAGTGTCTTCTTCAGAGGCACCTGGGTGGCTCAGTCCATTGAGCGTCCGACATGGGCTCAGGTCCTGATCTTGCAGTTTTTGAGTTTGAGCCCCCACTTCTCTAGGCTTGCTGCTACCAGCCTGTCAGCACAGAGCCTGCTTTGGATCCTCAGTACCCTTCTCTTTGCCCCTCCCCTGCTTGCACATGCAAAAACAAATAAACATTTTTTAAAAAAAGTGTCTTCTTCAATCTTTATTTTGACTAAGTACCAAGGTAACATCATCTTGTTAGTAACTACAGAAGTTAGGAAACAGAAACGTTAAAATAACAAGAACTAATTTTTAATGAATGCTAACTATATGATAGGCATCGTTCTAAGTGCTTTGTAGGTTTTAACTCATTTAATCCTCACCAAATACCTTATAGAGTTAGGTATTATTATTCTTATTCCCATTTTGCAGATAAGGAAACTAAGACACAAAGAGGTTAATTTGTCCATTGTGACATTAAAAGGCAGAATCAGAATACAGAAAAACTATTAAATAGGATTTGTTAGCTGCTAGACTGCCTAACTTCTATTAGAATAAGTTTCACTATTTCTTCCAATTAAACCATTAACCCCTAAATAAAATAAATATATATATATTTTTTCTAATTCTTTTTTGATGTTCCAGGTGAGGCCTGATTTCCTTTCAGAGATCTTTCAAGCTTGATAAATTTTTATGATCTGTATCCTCAAGCAATTTCAACTCAGTTATGTACTACAGTTTATAATCAATAAAACAAAACAAAACTCCTCTACTCCTCCCAAAACTATGAAATTTATTTTTTTTCATGTTTTTGGAACTGAAATAACTGCATCAACCTAAAGATATCAATAAACAAAACAAGCAAACCTCCTGAATTCTTCAATGAAGAAGTCTGACTCGTTTCTTTTATCGGCGATATAGCAGAGTTTATGTATCAGGATAGGCAATTACTTAAATACAACTTCAAACAAGTGAATAAATCCTGTTTGTAAATGTATCTTTGATTGCCTCTGAAAGCCAGTCTTGCAACATTTTAATAGATATTATGTAACTTTGCACGAAGTCTCCGAGGCACTAAATCCTAAATACAAAAGTTACTTAAACATGTTTTCTCAAACAATGACCTAACGACTCTATATATATTACCTATACCTAAGGCTATTCTCTACCACGAATTGACAAGTTACCTTTCGAGGGTTTCTTAATTCTCGAGGGTTTAAGAAAAGTAGTGACACTCGGACCTGTCTCTCTAAAAGCATCTCGCCAGCGCTGCTCCTTTCTCATTTCCCCAGGCAGCGTGCGAACTCCGGAGACGAGGCCAAGACCTCGGTCTTTCTTAAAGACAGCAACTTGCAGCCAAGAATTTGGTATTCGTCTGAATGGGGGTGGGGAGCCAGAGACCCGACAGGATCGGGACACGATCCGGCTGCTCTTCACAACGCGGGACCTTTCTCCCTGTGGACGAGAGGAGCCAGCGGGGCACAGCGAGAATCAGCGGGTCAGGGTTAGCAGCTACCGGAGAAGCACTTAAACTCCTTCAAGTAGCAAGATAGCGCACAGACCCGGGACTGGGGAGAGGGGAGCTCCCCCGCGCTGCGCTGCCCAGGGTCCTGCCAGTAACGCCCCCGGGGGGAGGTGGAGCGGCTCCCCTCTCCGGCCCTCTCTCCAAAAAAGAGTGATGAAGACAGGGAACCAACCTCATGACAGACTCTTAGCCCCTTTAACCACATTCACTACCTAAACAGCCTTGAAACAATCAGGAGAACATCACTCGGCGGGGTTTCAGTATTTTACCTTGTGTTACGGTACCAGCCGGCCGCCATGTTTCACAGAAGCCCGGGTCGCCGGGCTCCCGTTCACCCGAAAATATCGCGAGAACAAAAGCGACAACCACCGCTGAAAACGTCAGATGGGAGACAATGTAGAGTTCTCGCGATATTCCCTTTGCTTACGAAGTGCTTTGTGAATCAACAGGTGTGGTCAATATGAAAGGGGTGTGGCTAAACAGAACAGAAGTTGAAATCTAGTTTAGGTGTAACCACGTGGCCAATAAGGAATCAGCTTCTCCTGGAAGGAATGGTTACCTTCCTACTGACACTTAGGAGCCACCGAACGAATCTCAACGCCTCATAGAGTGCTTCATCTCTAAAGACGGACTTGGGCACAGGATTTATCATTTGCAACCCTAATGCGTATCAGTACAATCCGCACCACGTTTTGTGCCTTCTGTGTTTGCCTCCTTATTTCCTCCTGTCGAGAACATTTAAACTTCCTTTTTCAAACGAAAATTCACTAAATTGAAACTAAGCCCGGAATATAAAAGCAGATGAAGTGTTTCCACTAATGCAATTTCATTTCCAGACTTTTCCTGTCAGGGTTAGTCCTTCATATATTCAAACAGCTTATGGCAGTGGGTAAGAGCTTAGATACCGAAACTAGGATTTTTTGGGTTAAAATTCCAGTTTAGCCATATATGGGCACATTATTTCATCTTGTTTCCTTATCTGTAAAATGGCACGATAATATCTCCTATGATCGTTGTGAATGAGACCTAAGTCAGTTAATAAATATCTAAAGTGCTTTTTTACCTTAGCCACAAAGGTACCAGTAGACCTTCCTTCTTTGTGGGTCTAAGATTATATGGGCTCTTGCTTGGATGGAAGCTGTTGTTGTTCACTTAGTTGCACCTGGTCCCTGGTCTCCAGAGGCGTCTGCTTTTGAGGTAATAACTGACCCCTAAGGGTTGGATTTCCCAGTAGAGCAAAACTGACTAGCTTGATCCTGCTTCTTTAAAACACAACTCACCATTTTCCAGGCTACCAAATGAAGACAAAATTAATTTCCCCTAAAGATTGAAACTCAGCTTAACTTTAAAGAGGGGTGAATGCTTAATCCTATGTTATTGGTGATGGGTGTTATATCTGTAAAACAATTTGCTTAAAACAAAAACAAAAACATTACATTATATATTACCTGCAGAAGAGAACTAGGAAATAGGTTTTAAATTGGGGGCTTAAGCTGGCACTAAACAACCTGTACTCTTGTTGATGTTTCTATTTATTTTAATGTTTATTTTTGAGAGAGAGGGAGAGAGCAAGCAGGGGAGGCGCAGAGAGAGAGACACACACAGAATCTGAAGCAGGCTCCAGGCTCTGAGATGTCAGCACAGAGCCTGAAGCAGGACTCAAACCCATAAACTGCAAGATCATGAGCTGAGCCAAAGTGGGATGCCTCCTAGTTTCCTGACTTCATTTAGGTAAGAGAATAAAATCCTAATTCTTTCAAGCTACTGCAGTAAAGGCTTTTTAATTAGCAGCTGGCAAGTAATTCCTAATGGATTCAAAGAGATTTTTACTATTTTTAACCTCTCTGAAAACAGAACCTCCCCCATTACATATAAGCCTTATTTTTACCTCTGTACATTTTATTTTCATTCACATGTTCAAGTGTGTGCATGAAGCTGGCCCCATGCCAGTATCTTACTGCTTCTAGTGTCATTTCCTTAGTCCAAACTCCACAAGCTCACTATTGTCCTCTGAAAACAATCAGTGCGGTATGATGATTGAGGTCTGTAGTCGGCAAGACCTACGTGCTAATTCTGCTCTGAAACCAGCTGTTTAATATAAAACAAGTCACTTAACCTCTCTTGCTTCAGTCTCCTCATTGGTAAAATGGGAAAGATGATGCCTTTCTCATACAATTGAGCTTAGAATTAAATTAATATATGCAAAGTAGTTGGCACATAGAAAGCTATTAAGGCAGTCTGATGAGACTGTTATTCCCTATTTAAGTCCTTTTGGGGATAAAGAAGAGAATTATTGAAAAAGATGTGGAGACATAAAGAAATGAGTAATTGAAAGGATACATAGGTACTTATATTCTCAAACAGCAAGTCTTAATAAAATCAATCTTTCCCCAAGTAATATATGACAGTCTCTGCCTGCCACATGTAACAGTTTATTGCTGGATCTTGGCCACATTCAAATATCAGAGTTTAATCAGATTTTACCCATCTTGATAAAATTTGTTAAAGCAATTAAAAACTCTGAAACTACTAAAAAAGGGGGGACTCTATGTGTACAACTCAATGATTATAGTAAATTTATGGAGTTGGGCAATCATCACCATAATCCAATTTTAGGACATTTTCATCACCCCCATTTTGTTATCTCCTGCTGTCACTCACAGCCTTGGATAACCGTTGTTCTGCTGTCTCAATAAATGTCTTTTTAAGACACTGCATGTAAGTAGAATTATAACATATAGTCTTTTGCAACTGGATTCTTTCGCTTAGCATACTGATTTTGAGGCTCATATTTTAAACTATTATTGTTCTCTTCTGTACAAAAATATTTTTAAAGGATTCAGGGCGGTGAGGAATCTTCTTTAAAAGCTTTATTTTAGAAAAATGAAGAAGATAATAATAGCATGAAATGAAAGTTTACTAGGAGCCACACTCTTTTAAGTGTTTTAAATTTATGAACTTCTTTAACTATAGGATACCTCTATGAATAGTTTTCTTTTATTACCTCCATTTTATAGATGAGGAAGTACCACAAGGCTAATTTGCCCAAAGTCATAACACTAATAATGATAGAGCTGGAATTTGAACTCAAGAAGTCTGGCTTCAGAACCAACACTTAATCGCTATGCCCTGAGCTATAGTAATAGCCCAGGGGTTATTAATATTACATTCAAAACATTTTCATAAGGACTAGCTTGAATAATTAAAGGAACCCGATGGAAATATCACATAATGTCTGGCATCCAGAAGATATTCAGACACATTTGAAATCCTTTTTCCCTAGAAGAGAATGGATTGTATAAAGTATAACTGCCAGCGTTAACTAAGCAAAATGAAGAAATGGGTTGATTGTTAAAAGTGACATCGGCAAATGCAAGTCACAAAAGCAATTTGTGCTTTCTAGGCAAAGGGAATCACAGAAAAATGAGAGGGTGTGGAACATTCTAATTAACTGGACAGAAGGACAGGTTCTACCCTGAGGAGCTAGTGTAATTAAAATGGCCTTAAGAAAATGGATTCGGAGTACTCTGAGCAATGTATAGAATTGTTGAATCATTATATTGTACACCTGAAGCTAGTATGACATTGTATGGTAATTATACTGCAGTAAAAATTTTTTAAAAAGCACACGGGTACGGAAAGATCCCCAGCCTAGATGATCAAGTGGAAAAAGCAAGTTTAGAACAATTTACATGTTATTTTTGTGTTTAATGGGGGAAAATAAAAATGTGCATTCATGTTTGCATTTGTTTGCATAAAAACACTGGAAGGATATACAATGAAGCAATAAAATTAAAAAAGGCCTCTAAGTATATTTATATGGTGTATTTGATATATCCAGAAGCATATGTAAGTTATGAAGCAAGATAATAAATATCCATGAAGCCATCACCCAACTTAACTAGAAAAGTATTAATAGCATTTAAAGGACTTGTGTGTGGTTCCTCCAACGTATCTCACTGCCTTCCCACTTCTCTGAATGCTGGGCTACATCCGTTGTATTTTTTGGTAACCATATATGATGTGAGCCTAAGCAAAGTAATGTTTAAGTTTGCTGGTTTCTGAACTTTACAATCTTACAAACTTTACAAGCACCTAATCTTCTGAAATTTGCTTTTTAAGCTCAGCATTGTTTCTAAGATTCACCTTAAGAGCCTGTGGATTGCTTTCTATTTTTTACTGCTATGTGAGTATGCTCCATTTAGATTATCCATGCTTCCATACGGGACGTTTGGAATTCCAGATTTTTGCTGATACTAACGTTTCTGTAAACATTCCTATACATGTTTAGTGGTCGTGGTTGCCTCATTTCCTCTTTTTTTTTTAACATTTTTATTTATCTTTGAGAGTCAGAGCATGAGTGGGGTAGGGGCAGAGAGAGGGAGACACAGAATCCAAAGCAGGCTCCAGACTCTGAGCTGTCAGCACAGAGCCTGATGCGGGACTTGAACTCAGGAACTGTGAGATCACGACCTTAGCCGAAGTCGGATGCTCAACCGACTGAGCCACCTAGGCACCCCACCTCATTTCCTCCTTGACGCTGCTCTCAACCCTGACTGCCCATTAGAATCATGCCAGGAGCCTTAAAAGGATCATTCCCCATGCTCCGGATTGTACATTTAATTGCAGCCAAGGTTGAAGACAATTCCCTAGGGCACATACCTGGAGGTGGAAACGCAGACTCAGAGGACACTGGCGTCTTCAGCTTTACTGATGTTATTTCAGTCTTCCAGACTAAATACAGGGAAGCTATTACTCCCCAGCCCCACCAGCCGCGAGGAGAGTTCCCCTTGCTCCACCTTCTCCTTACGTTTATATTGTCACACTATGCAACTGTTCGCCAATTTAAGAGAATGCAAAAGGGCATTGTTTCTTGCTTTTGTATTCTGTTCTATTGGCCAATCTCTGCAGCAATACTATAATTGCTGTCTTAATTACTACAGTTTTCAATGCCTGTTAAAATTCTCCCACCATATTCTGCCTATTTTTCTTAGTTTTTTTTCTAATGTTTATTTTTGAGAAAGAGAGAGAGAGAGAGAGAGCACGCACAAGTGGGGGAGGTGCGGAGAAAGAGACGGAGACAGAGGATCCGAAGAATGCTCCATGCTGTCAGTGCAGAAC
The DNA here is from genome assembly GCA_030068075.1 of Paguma larvata. Lineage (NCBI taxonomy): Eukaryota > Metazoa > Chordata > Mammalia > Carnivora > Viverridae > Paguma > Paguma larvata. The sequence continues at coordinate 77,279,425 of CM057828.1, read as the reverse complement.
CCAGTGTGGGGTTCCAGTCCATGAATTATGAGATCATGACCTGAGCTGAAGTCGGTCGCTTAACCTACTGAGTAACCCAGGTATCCCTGCCTCTTTTTTTTTTTACGTTTATTTATTTTGACAGAGAGAGAGAATCAGTCACAAGTAGGCTCCACACCATCAGCGCAGAGCCCCATGTAGGGCTCAAACTCACAAACCATGAGATCATAACCTGAGTCAAAATCAAGAGTTGGATGCTCCACCAACTTAATCACCCAGGTGCCCCCTATTCTGCCTCTTTTTTAGATGTTTTGGTTTTAGATGTTTTGTTCCCAGTTGTTTGCATTGCCATTATTTGACAATTTGACAATTTACTCTTAGTTCATAAATATCTGTGGGGAAAAGGAGAATGAGAGTGATGACCTAGTGACGATACGGCCCAGATCAAGATGAAATCAAGACAGGTGCCAAACACTCAATCTTTGGTGAGAATTAGATACTCGTTAGCCTCACATTGTTGACTCTTGAACTGACAAAGAACATGCATGAAATGCTGGAGCTAGAGTACTGAAAATCATAGGAAAGAAACAAGGCGGGGGTGCTGAGAGGAAATGAGGTAATGCAATTTCTGGCTGAAGAATGGACACATCTGAGGCACCTGGGTGGCTCAGCCAGCTGAGCATCCGGCTCTTGATCTTGGCTCAGGTCATGATCTCACGGTTTGTGAGACCAAGCCCACGTCAGGCTCTGTGCTGATCATTCTCTCTCCTTCTCTGCCCCTCTCCATTCTCGTGCACACTCTCTCCCTCTCAAAATAAATAAATAAAAGAATGAACACATTTTCCAAAAATCTAAATGACAGGAGAAATTCAGAGTATGTGGTGTTGTTTACAGGAAAATAGTTTGATACAGATTTCTTTAACAGAAGAGATTGACACGTATCACTTTAAAACAAAACAAAAACCAACGAATACTTGAGCTCAAATATTATTTCTGCAAAACCATCACCCATTCCTGCGGAAAGTGTTGGTCGTTCTCTCGAAGGCTGCCACCTCCGGCAGAATGCTGAACAGTAATTATCTTTGTGCATCATTCTTCTCCACTGTGATGAGAGTCTAAAGATGACGGAAACTTCTTTCTGGTTGCCTCCATTTGCCACATAGTAGGGGCTCAAAGATGATATTTTTAAATACATACATGAAAAATTAGGTGATTAGGTTTCTAATGTCTTTAAGTTTGGCCATATATCTACTATGTCAATTTACCACAGTGTTGATCGCAATCTGGTATACATATAGCTTGACCTTGTAATGCAAACGGGAGACTTCTTGCAAAGACGGTCAAAGTAAGAAAAGGTTTGCCCCTCCTCAACGGAATTGGCTTTCAGCTAGAGGCAGGGCAAGTGGAAACGTCTAAGAGTCCTCTTCAATAGAGAAAAGATTAAATATGGAAGAATTTAAAAATTACTGCTAACTGAAGCTGAACACAGAGCGTTCAGCAGTGGGGCCCTTGTAGGAAACAATCGTGTCTGCCCTTGTAGGAAAATCAGGCAGCTTCCTCAGGTGTTACACAGACTGCTAACCCCATATCCTTTGCTGACAGAGCCCTGAAGCATCACTGCCACCAGGTCACTGCCCCAGGAGATCACCATGGAGTTGTGGCAGCACCTAAATTAACCACTAGCAAATCTCACTGTGAAGCAAAAAAGGCTCTAGACAGGACTGACACTTTAATACAGCCCACCTTTAATCCCTTTTAATGTAATCTGATTAAAAAAAAAAAAAAAGATGAGAAAAATTCAACAAGAGACAGAGTAAAGATGGTACAAAATAGATGAGCATGAGAATCAGAGAATTCCTATTGCAAATCTCAGCGTCCATTTTACTCAGAGACCCTGTCAAAAAGCATAATTTAAATCAATGCAGGCAGTTTAGAACAATAGTCATGGAAGAAGTTTTTACTAAGTACTAGGATATTTATAATACTTTCCCTTTGTAGCACTTGCAAAAGAGAGCAGAGATTGAAAGAGAGTGTGTGGGCTGAAGACAAAGGAATGACAGAAAGGGAAGGAAAGATCAGAGAGAGAATGAGAAAATACATTGCCTACCTCCTTACGCTCTTTCATGGGGTTATATATGTGCTTACCTAAAGTTGAACTATACTCTCTTTCTCAATGCTGTAATGTTGGAAACCAAATGATAAATTTAGGTGGAAATGTGTAAAATAAGAAAAAAAATGTTGCCACAGGCTCTCATTCTATATTATAGATTTCTGTGGTGGATTTCAATCAGTCTTCTGGCTCGGGGGCCTTCCTTAGCTCCTTCTCCCTTAATCTTGGCTACAACTTAGAAAGATGAGGGTATTGGTTAACTGAGGTTCAGATAAATTAACTGCTTTGTAGTTAATATCCTAACATTTTACCTAAAAGTTTAAAAATCAAGTGATAAGCCTGATAAATAATTCCTTAAATGTCCATTGTTCGTTGAAATTCTGAAACTTAGAGGGATCTTTCTTATTTCACTGTGCTCAGCGCACTGTTCTGCGTGAGGGAAATTAAGAACTATATGGACTGAATAACATTTGCTTCAAGTCTTCTAATGGTTACCAAACTAGAAAAATAGTAAAAGTGTATATGATGGTATTCAAATAATGACATATACATGGTATACTAAATATGAATTTAATGACGTTTCAGATTATAAATTCCCAGGAGGCATGAATCAACATTAGCTTTCTGTGTTCAATGTCTAATATTAAACCTATGTACACACCCAATCCAAGCTCCTCCGGGACAAGGGCTGGAGGAAGGGACGTTGGGTCTTGTAGCACTGACGAGAGACTTATTTTTCAGGGATGTTGTTAGGTATTCCCCTTCCTGTTTGTGAACACAATTCCACCAGGCTGCTCTTCGTGATCATGCTTCTCCTCCAGTGACAGATGTGATCCAGTCCCTGTAGGCGGAAATTCTGGCAAAGACCGTCGGTGCGGCGGGCTGGCAGTTACTGCTGCCCCAGCTCACGGTACCGATGAGCTTGTATTGTCCGTCCTGGGCACACTGCAGAGGGCCTCCCGAGTCTCCCTGCAACCGGCAGAAAGAGAAGCTCTTCGGGCTGCACGCTTCATGGTGGATGCTCACCCCCACTGCAGAGGCGATCAGACAAAGCAGAAGGCATCCTGCCATCCCTCATTTCTGCGCACGACAGCCGAGGGAGACAGGCAGTTGGTGGATGTTACAGATCTCTGAATCAGATCAAAATCTCTATTTTCAAAAAGAGGCTAAAGGTACATTTAACTCAAAGTCATTTAACGCTGACAACAGACTGTCTTGCAGAAAGTTTCAGGCATCTACTTGATATAAATCACTAAATTATGGTTTTGAATTACATTAAAACATCTTTATATTTTCAGTGCTACTAGAAGTAGATGCTTTGAGCTGCCTAATTCAGCTGTGAAGCTGAGCCATAATAAATTATTTTTATAGGTCAAAAACAGTAGAGTATCATCAATTTCACATAGTCAACCAAGCAAATGAAAGAGCAATTCCTTCTGAGAATTGCATTCACTTCAAGTTTCAATTTAGCAATGACAGTACATCAGCTTAGCAATGTACTTCCTCTTCTCACTTTTCATTTTAAAACTGCCATGTACCTATACTTCTCTGGGGTCAGCAAGTCCCCATTCATGAGACACACTGAGGAGAAAACTGCACCCACAATGCCATCCTTGAATTACCATGCATGAGGACGATCCTGCAGCCCCTCCACATATATTGGTGTTTTTGATATCCAGTCCCCAGTAACTCCGACAAGATGTACTACTGATAAGCAGTACAGCCGCCTGCTGCATGGTTTTAGAAAATTCATCTTCTAGTAGGAAAGGAATAAAAACACATATAACCTAGGCAAATGCTTTTAAAGGATAAGACAAAAATAGCCCATATATATCCAAGGGTTAAGTCCCACCCATTCTCTCCTCTCAGCACTGTAATGATGCAGTTAAGTGATTTGCAAAAACACTAATGTTATCACTTCATGGTCACTTATGCAACAGGAACCACACACACACACACACACACACACAAAACACAAAAACAAAACAAACAAAAAAAACCCAAAAGCAACAACCAAAAACAAAATCAAAAAACAAAAAACCCCCACTTCATGTGTTTCTTTTTTCTTTAGTACGGTCCTAAGAAGATAGAAAATGACATCACTGTATAGGACAAAGGAAGTTTATACCCAAATCAGTTGCTGATAAAGCAAACAATGCATTTCATTTTTTACATGTTTAGTCTATATTCCATTGGTTTCATGGTACTCTTATTCTTTTGTCTTGACTTCACTTCCAAGTGTTGACACTGGAGGTGACTGTTGAAACTGCATTCTTATTTTTTTTTAACGTTTATTTATTTTGAGAGACATAGAGACAGAGCGTGATCAGGGGAAGGGCAGAGAGAGAGGGAGACACAGAATCCAAAGCAGGTTCCAGGCGGGGCTCAAGCCCACAGACCACGAGATCATGACCTGAGCTGAAGTCAGCCGCTCAACCAGCTGAGTGACCCAGGCGCACCTGCATTCTTTCTTATTCTTTATTTTACTGGATATTTGTTAACTTGTTAACTCAGTTATAGAAAATGGTGGAAGTGAGATCAGAGTCATGGGTGTGACCTATATGCTGTCTATTTTCACATCATCTTTCCACCGTTTACCACTCATACCAGCTTATTATTTCAGAAAAATGCATCGCATCTCTGGGAATAGGCTCATGACTTTAAGTAAAGGTTTTCACAGCAGCGGCCGCTATACCGTTGTGAAAGCAAGTATGTGTCTATTTGGTACCAAGATCACTCGATGTTCTCTAACACAAGTTTTACAAGTATCAATGAACTGTTAGGATAATGAATATGATGTCCTAAAACCCAAGGAGTCACCTTTAGATCCTTTATGGAAAGGACTTTTTTTACTATCATTCCTATTAAAAATACAGAAAAATTAAAAGTAAGTAAACAAGATATTCAGACCCCACAAATATTTGTTTGGATTCGAATCTTGGAAGAGGCAGTGAGTATACTCACGATATGGTTCAGTTATTCCCCATCCAGCAGTCATACATTTGGAAAGTAAATTTATTTTATCATATTTCCCCGGCAAACAGATTAGAGATACAAACTCTCCTAGAATGAGAAAAAGGCAAATATCATTTAGTCCGTGGGATTGACGTTATCTATATTGTTTGCCCTTCGATGATGGCTCTAAAAATAACCAATTTGATCTGACAGTACCCATTTTTAACCCTGTAATTTAATAAATATGGCATCCAGAATATTCCATCTATTAACTACTCAGAAGGGATCACCTCGATTTGCAGGTTACCACTTTGTTCCAGGTATTACCTTATCTTCCTAGGACAACAGAAACACATGCCCCGCATAGAGATGGTTTCTTATCCACTATTTCATTTATATATTTTATTTTTTAACTTTTTAAAAACATTTCTTCATTTTTTGAGAGACAGAGAGAGACAGAACACAAACAGGGGAGGGTCAGAGAGGGAGGGAGACACAAAATCCGAAGCAGGCTCCAGGCTCTGAGCTGCCAGCACAGAGTCCAATGCAGACCTTGAACCTGTGAGATCATGGCCCGAGCCAAAGTCAGATGCTTAACTGACTGAGCCACTCAGGGGCCCCTCCACTAACCATTTTTAAAAATGCATCTGCCTTTTTGTCCACGTGCCTTCAGGACATTGCCTTGTTGAATATGAGATGACAGTGCAGAACATAATTATCTTTTCTCTTCAATGGTATTACATGAAGGATGGAGAAAAACCACATTTGTAGCAATTTAAACTTTTAAAATATTTTTACAGCTAGTATCTTTGTATCTAAGTCTATCTTTGCAGGTGTATTATAAAATAGATTGATATATATTCAAACATATACAGTTTTTCTTACCATCAAAAGTTGTATATATACAAAATATTTGTATGTATCATTACAAAATTTGTAAATATTGTGGGTTTATGTGTATGTCTGTGCACACACACACACACACACTCCCTTTCTCTCTGAATGCAGTGCTCCTGTGTTTGCTCTCCCATGCTGTTAGACTTCAATTTTATCCAAACTTTTACATACTTAAATGTTTCTACATATCTGCTATCCTAGACCATTTATTTCAATGATTTGTTCTTTATTTTTACTGCTGTCTCTTAATAAAATCACATAAAACTCTATAACTTGTTTTTCTTACTCTCCTCTCTACACACATGCCAGCTGATTCCAAATCTTATGTTATGCTACCTTCACAGATAATCATTGCTCAATCATATCGATTCCTGACATATTTCCTTGAGCTAAAATATTTTCCTTGTACCAACATATTTTTTAATCAGCTGTTTTTCTTTTTCTAATTTTATTCCTTCACTAGATTATGGTCAAATCATCTATATCATTGCATACAGACCTACCATATTTCTTTTAGTAGTACACAGTATTAAACAATGAATGCACTACAGTTTATTAAATCTCCTTGGCAAACATTTAGACTATTTAATTGTTTTTCCCTGAAAAGCTGCATCAAGGGTCCTAGGTCGTCAATCTGTGCGTTAGTGCCAGTATTTGTGGAAAACAGAATTGCTGGACCGGAGGCACACATTTTAGAAATTAACAGATATTGCCAAATTGCCTTGTTTTTGGACAAAAAAAAGAGGATGTATCAACTTATATTTATGTATTCCTTATGTCAGGAATCTTGAAAATAGTTATATCCTAAATCTAGCAATTCTACTTCTGGGAAATTTATCTCAAGGCAATCCTAGAATCCTAGAAAAACATATACATAAGAATAGTCAATCCAGCATTATTTAAACTAAAATAAAAAGAAACAACCTATGTATAAGAATTGTGAAAAGTCTACTATGTAGCCATTAAAATTACATTTTAAAAGAAATTTTAATAATATGAAGCAATACTAAGTGAAAAATCAGGATAAAGCAAAACTTATAATAGGTATATTACAAATTTTAAGTACACATAGAGTAGTATAAAAAGACAAGAAAGAAAGAGGCCATAAATGTTCACATGATGGCTACGGTGAGGTGATGAGGATGAAAATCATAGGTAGAAATTGTATCATTCGTAATGGGAGAAAGGACATTTCTCACTCTTGCCAATGAACAGAAATGAATGGGTACACATTAGATAAGCTAACTAAATACTTAGGGGGAAGAGGAACAGAAAGTTTCATGTTAATGTTGACACCAGGTGGTGTTGAGTGGAAGGCAAGATCTTTGGAGAACAAAAAAAGGGGGTATTTTTAAGGGTACCAAACCTAACCAATGGTCTTTTCTAAGGCGCTGGTTCTCAACTTTGGCTGCACATTGAAATTTCCAGGGGAAGTTTATAAAATGCAGATTTAGATTCAGCAAAATCCAGGATACAAAATCAACATAGAAGTCAATCACATTTAATGTAGAATTTAGAATTAAAAACAGTACTACTGGGGCACCTGGGTGGCTCAGTGTGTTAAGTGTCCGACTTGGTTCGGGTCATGATCTCGCAAGAGTTGGAGCACCACGTCAGGTTCTGTGCTGACAGCTCAGAGCCTGGAGCCTGCTTCAGATTCTGTGTCTCCCTTTCTCTGTTCCTCCCCTGCTCGTGCTCTGTGTCTCTCAAAAACAAAATAAATATTAAAAAAAATTTTTAATGAAATATAAAAACAATACTATTTATAATCACTGTTTAGAAAATGCAATGCTTAGACATGTATATACGTAGCAAAATATATACTGGATCTGTGCACTCAAAATGGCAATATTCTGGTGAAAGAAATCAAAGAAAACCTAAATAAGTGGAGAAATACATTGTGTTCATGAACTGAAAGACTTATCACAGTAAAGATGTCAGTTCTCCCCAAAGTGATCTATATAGATTTAATGTAATTCCTACTGAAATCACAGCCAGTGTCTTAGATGTAGATAGGCTTATTTTAAAGTTTACATGGAAAAGTACAGGCCTTTGAATTGCTAAAACAATCTTGAAAAAGAATAAATTGAGAGCACTCACTTTTTAATATAAACCCTACTCTATGGCTACCGTAACCAAGGCAGTGTGGTACTGGAGGAGGGGCGAGACATAGATTGACAGAATAGAGACCTCAGAAATAGACCCATACAAATATGCTCAGCCGATTTTTTGCAAAGGCACAAAAGCAACTGATTGGAGGAAAAACAGCCTCTTCAACAGATGTTGCTGGCACAGTTGGACATCCTCGGGAAGGAGAAAGAACCTTGACCAAAACCTTAAACCTTATACAAAAGTTAACTAAAAACTTTTAATGGTGACGTTAAATGTAAAATACAAAAATTTTAGAGAAATAAGAAAAAATATTCAGCATCTGGGGTTAGGCAAGGAGTTCTTTGGCTTGACATTTGAAGCAAAATCCATAAAAAGAAAAGGAAGAAAGTGGATTTCATCAAAATTAAAATCTATGCTTTGTGAAAGACCCTGTTAGGAGGGTCTATAGACTGGGAGGCAAGCTACAGAGTGGAAGAAAATATTTGCTAACCATCTATCCAACAAAGCAGTAGTATTTAGAATATATAAAGAATTCTTAAACTTCACAATATGAAAAACAGATAATTAGATAATTGACAAAAGCTGGGGCACCTGGGTGGCTCAGTCAGTTGGGTGTCCGATTTTTTATTTCAGCTCAGGTCAAGATCCCAGGGTCATGGAATCGAACCTCGTGTTAAGATTCTCTCTGTCTCTCTCTTCCTTCCTCCTTCCCTCGGTCCCTTCCCTGCCATGCACAGGCACCCTCTCTCTCTATTAAAAAAAAAAAAATTGACCAAAGCTATGAAGAGACATTTCACTGAAGAAGTTTTAAAAAAAATTGGCAAATAGGCACATGGAGACATGTTCAGTATCATTAGCCATTAAGGAGATAGATTAAAATTACAGTAAGATATCTATCAGAAAGCCTTTAAAAAATAGTGACAACAGCAAACAAACGGCTCAGGAGGATGCTGAGAAACCAGGTAACTCCTATATCTTGGGTGGGACATACAATGGTTCTACAACTCTAGAAAATAGTCTGGCAGTTTCGTATAAAACTGAAACGCAACTAAAATACGACCCAGCAATGGCACTCGCGGGCATTTATCCCACAGAAACGAAAACTCCTGCACAATTTTATTTACACAAAACCTATACACAAATGCTCACAGGAGCTTTATCTGTAATATCCAAAAACAGGAAAAAAAGGTGTTTTTTTTTTTTTACAGATGAATGGTGAAACTTTTATGAATGGTTTAACATTCATATCCTGGAATCCTACTCAGCAATGAAAAAGAATGAACTATTGATACATGGACCAATATGAATAAAACTCCAGGGCATTACACTGAGTGAAAAAAATTAATCCCAAAGGTTTACATGATGCATAATACCATTTATATAATATTCTTGAAATGACAAAACTATAGAAACAGAGTAGTGGTGTCCAGAGGTCTGGTGGGGAGGAGGAAATGAATATTGTTATAAAAAGGCAACAGTATCACTTGTGGTGGTACAAATGTTCTGTAGCTTGACTGTTTCAAAGTCAACACCCTGCAAGAGGTTTTCATTGGTGAAAACAGGGTACAAAGTACATCAATGTGTCTATTTCCTATAACTGCATGTGAACCCATAATTAATACAACATAAAAAATTTAGTTAGGGGTGCCTAGGTGGCTCAGTCCATTAAGCGTATTACTTTGGCTCAGGTCATGATCTCACAGCTTGAGTTTGAGCCCTGCATTTGGCTCTGTGCTGACAGCTCAGAACCTGGAGCCTGCTTCGGATTCTCTGTCTCCCTCCTGTTCTGCCCCTCCCCCACTCATGTTCTCTCTCTCTCTCTCTCTCTCTCTCTCTCTCTCTCTCTCAAAACTTAATAAACATTAAATTTTAAAAAAAATTTTAATTGAAAACATTTAATAAACAATGGGGTGCCTGGGTGGCTCAATTGGTTAAGTGTCCAACTTCAGCTCCAATCATGATCTCACAGTTCGTGGGTTCAAGTCCCACGTTGGGCTCTGTGCTGACAGCTCAGAGTCTCAGAGCCTGGAGCCTGCTTCAGAGTCTGTATCTCCCTCTCTCTCTGCCCCTCCCCCACTTGCACTATGTCTCTCTCAAAAACAAAAATAAACATTAAAAATTAAAAAAAAACATTTAATAAGCAAAATAAGAACAGCAAAACAAATAGTGATGTCAGGTCTCCTGGCCTGCAGTTTTGTTTTATAAGCAACCCAAGAGATTATAATGCATAGCCAAGGCTAAGCAGCACTGTTCTAGATGCTCTCACTGACTCAGTTATTAAAGCACATAAAGCAAATGGTGGGCTGAACCATGACAGGGCTTTGCAGGATGAATACATTGAAAAGACATTACAGAGGGAAGTGAGGCTATTGGCAGAGGAACAGCTGAAGAATGCAGAAACGCGGGAGAGAGTTGGAGGAGAGCAGGAAAACTATCCCAGGGCCCAGGAATCCACGGAAAGGCTTGGGTGTGAAAGTGGGGACTGTTCACAGGTCTTAGTTCCGCTCCCCGCTGTTTACTTTCTCGTTGAATGTGGACCCGTGCTAAGCAGGTAGCAGGGTGACTGTTATTTCCTTTCTACAAATGCTCAAGCTGAGGCTCAGAGAAGTTACATAACCTGCCCAAGATCACATGGCTGCTGTGTGACACAGCCAAGACGAACAATTCCTCCCTACAACGTTCACATCAGCCTTGGTTTAAATAAGCACTAAAAAAGTAACAAGATTTTACCAAGTCATAAAAGGGACAGGAGATTGCATATCTGATGGTCCAAACTCCTGTTTTAAGTGTTTGGGTAATCCTCGCCTAAAAGTGAGTCTCAACAAAGAGGACACGTTAGAAACATGTTTCTATGAAATTGTCTCTCAACTTCCATCAATTAAAAACATATAAAAGTAAAACGCTTAAGCAGGTGCTTCAGCTTTTAGGAAAAGTAGCTTAGAATATAAGAAAGTTGGAAAGAATTATTGGACTTCAAAAGGATGTATAGCACTTCTAAGCGAGACGGGAGATAAAAACTGTATGGCAAATGTTCAAGATCTAGAGAAGAGTTATCCATACTGACCTAGTTCAACAGGTTTCTCCAGATGCAGCAAAGACAGATCATCAGTAGGAGGGAACCGGGTGAAGCCAGGGTGAGTGTATACAGCTTTCACTGGTCTCAAATCACTGTTTCCTATGTTTGACAGGGAACTTTTTCCTATTACTACGCCATCTGTGATGGTACTGGTCATAAGAAAGAGTAGGGAAGTAGATACCACTTTTAGTGAGGTTACAATTTTTCAAAATTACAAAAAATATGCTAACATTTCTAATCTACATTAAAATCCTTGTTATCTTGAATTCTTAGAAAATGGGGGTTTCTTATTAATTCGTCCTTGAGAATAAGTATCTACTTTCTGGCCTTCGTAATATCAAACAAACAAAAAGATTGATTTAGTATTGCTTGACAGGATTCGTGACATCTCAGGGCAATGATTCCATGTATTATTACAATCATAATGTTACACATTATATGATATCCTTATATAATGGTCACAGACACCTATTCTGAAAGTTATAGTTACTCTTCTCCCTAATACAATGCATGAAATCTGGCATGTGCATTAAAAATGCAGAATCCCAGACATAACTCATCAAATCAAATTCAGAATTAAGATTCTAAAATTCCATTTATAGCAAACTCCCCAGGTAATTCCGAGCACATGAAAGTCTGAAAATTGCCTTAATAAGGAGAACTTCTTGTGATTTCTCTCCATCAAAGGAGTGGGGGGGATGGTAAAGAAATGGGTTTTTGATTCGTTGAAGGTTCCTGCTCTCCAAGTTATTTGAGCAGATACTTTTATGATAAAGCCTATCTTTGAGACACTGAAACACTAGATGTACTCATTAACGGTGGGCCGTTGTGCAGTGCTGTCAACCATATTACCACTTCTGGGAGACCAATATTGAAAACGTCAACCTAACACTTCTCTGAGGAAGGAGATTTCAGTGACCTCCATATTACATTGAGACCAAGATTCAGCTAAAATTTTCAAGGATGTTTCTTTTAAAGGACATTCTTTAAAATTCTTTGAAAGCAGGTTTGCGCAATGCCTGTGCTCTAGCCACAGCGTTCAGAAACCAATACAAAAATGTTAAGATATTGTGTCCATTTTATGGATGAGGATAGAGAGGGGACTGTTGTTCCTTATTAACCTAGAGGTTCCACCTAGAGGCAGGAAGCACCTTCCTTAATTAAAAGATGTAAGTAGTAGATGTATTGGTGAAATGTGAAGTGTCATTGATCTAGTATGCTCATTCATTTGCATGACGCGGACTGTGTCATCCGGAGCTTACTGTTTCCTGTGATGGGGCGGGGGAGCGGGAGGACACCCCCGTGGGCCCTCACATGGCCCCAGTGCCCCCCGCCCCACACAGGCACACACCTAAAGTTACAGTGTGCCGCTGTGAGGACCCACTGCTTCGCGATCAGAGTGCCTCCGCAGAAATGTTGTCCTTGGTGCTGCAGACTGACCAGCCAGGGCCACGACTTTGCAGGTGCTGCACGGCCACCAACCACCCTGGGCTCCCCAAGCCCAGCCGGCAGAACCTTTGTGTTTCTCTCAGGCCCTTCCATTAGAAATGGGTCAACAGCTGGAATTCCACATGCGTCTTGGGTTGGTTGTTTTCCAGTACTGTTTTCTACTGTTATCTCTGAGAAAAGTAACAACAAAACATTAGATAGAAATACTAAAATCTATTAAAATCTCAGAATGGAGGTGTTTATTTCTTTTGTAGGTCTAAAACTAGATTTCTTAGCAAGAGCTTAGATTCTTTTCTTTCATTGCTTTTAAAATGAGCAAAAATCAATAAAGTTGATAGACAAATCAAAACAAATGTATTTTTTTTTAAATGTTTATTTATTTCCGAGAGACACAGAGGCACAGCATGAACAGGGCAAAGGCAGAGAGAGAAGGAGACACAGAATCGGAAGCAGGCTCCAGGCTCCGAGCCGTCAGCACAGAGCCCAACGCAGGGCTCGAACTCACAGACCGTGAGATCATGACCTGAGCTGAAGTCGGCCGCCCAACCGACCGATCCACCCAGGCGCCCCAAAACAAATGTATTTTTAAAAAGTTACACTTAATCGTGAAATTACTGGACATTGTTCTTTCTTTAGCATTATGTATGTTATCCCAATGTAACACATCTAGACACATCAAAAGCCTTTATACTATATGTATTCCAAGCATGACTTATATATAAAGGAAAAGCATAAGGAAAATTTCTAGCTATGTTTTTACTTCATTCTCAGATTTAAAAAGAAATCCACTAGGAAATTAAAAACAAGAGACTTTTTCAAGTATATCCTGAAATATGAAGAAAATTAAGTAAGCCTTCTCACAGCCTATAATTTGGGAATTTTAAGATATGCTTATCTATTAAGTTCTTTACTTGAGATTTCTTTTTTATACCAGAAATCTATGTTTTCATTCATGCATTCATTCATTTTTTTGAGAGAGCAAGAGGGAGCATGAGTGGGGGAGGGACAGAGAGAGAGAGAGAGAGAGAGAGAGAAAGAGAATCCTAAGCAGGCTCCGCACTGTCAGCCCAGAGCCTAACACAGGGCTCCATCTCACGAACTGTGAGATCATGACCTGAGCCCAAATCAAGAGTCTGGCGCTTAATGGACTGAGCCACCCAGGTACCCTCCCCCCCATAGAATTTTTAAAATAGCAACTGCCTTTTATATTTATCATTATTTCTTAAGTAAAATAGCACACACGCGTGCACGCACACACACACACAGACTTGCACGCACCCCAATTAACCATTACCTCACATGATCTATCCAACCTACCAAAGTCTTGTGCTTTAAGAAATGATATGAAATGAAGCTATGCTGCTTTGAGTATCAGAGCAGGTGACTGACTACCAGGGAACCTATAAGCAGTGTTCTACAGGTTCTACTTTGACATATACGGTCCCTGCTTTAATAAATATTTTTAAATCATTACTCACCATTGATAGGCAATTGGGTCCCCATGTTACTTTTTTGTGAATGTTTCTGAATTGTGTCTTCCAAAATAAGTTTAAAACCCCGTTCTCCCACAGACTGATCAGTCTTAAAATTCACAGTCAGGTAAGGACCGCTGGATATTAAGACAAATTCTTTCTTGGAGCCACATAAATGTGCTGCAATAGGAGATATATTCAATAATTAAAATGGTTTTTCTGGGCAGTAACATAGGTAAAAGAGGGCAAAAAGGAAACATTAAATTCTAAACTGGTAACCGGGGTAAAAGAATGATTATTGATAATGTAAGAACAAGATTTGTGGGATGGAATTCATGATTTGACTGCAGCATAGGAAGGGTATAGATTTCAAAAGATCAAAGAGAAAAGACTGGGCTAGCATTTGATGTGAAAATGATATACAACTCATTGGTAATCCGTGATCATAAGGATGAGAAAAGAGGCTCACTGGTGAAGGTAAATGGACAGACAGACAAACGTAGTAGGACAGTGTCCTGGACTGAATGTTTGTGTGCCCCCTGCAAATTCCTAGGTTGAAATCCCAGTGCCAGATGTGATGGTATTGAGGTGAGGCCTTCAGGAAGTGGTTAGGTCGTGAGGCTGGAGCCCACACGAGTGGAACTAGTACCCTTAGAAAGGAGACCCAGAGAATCTCTCACTCCTTTTTTGCCATGGGAGGACAGAGCAAAAAGACAGCTATGAATCGGGAAGTAAGTTCTTACTAGACACCAAATCTTGGACTTCCAAGCCTCCAGAACTGTGAAAAATAAATGCCTGTAGTTTAAGCCATTCATTTACAGTATTTTTGTTACAGCAGCCCACACTGGCTGAGACACACAGGCTGCCCAAATGCAGACTAATGATGATCCTTTCTTAATTCAGAAACACAAAAGTTGTTACAAAGGTGGTCCTGACGGTGATAGGACATCTGCTGTAATTTAGCTGTACATGCTAGAATTTAAGCTCTCAAAATAAAACAGTGATACACTATTGATTTGCCTTAAAGATAATGTTATCTCACAAATCTGAGAAAGAAGATAGGGAACAGGGGAATAGTTAACCTCTACATCATTCTTAGCTTCCAAGAATGTCTCGTGAACTGGATTTGATGGGGAACTTTCGGGATGCACTATGTTGAGGAAAAGGACACTGGAGCAGACTCAACATCACTCCAGAAGTTTTAAAATAATGTAATGGGGAAATGTTACTAATTAAAAAAAATATAAAGGTTTGGAGGTGAGGGTAGATGGGAAGAAGAGAGAGAAAACAAAATATAGGATTTCCAAAGTCATACATCAGTGAAATAGTTTAGCTAATGCTTAGAGGCACAGATTCGATAGCCAGACTGCTGGTTTAGACTAGCTCTGCTATTCCCTAACTATGTGGCACTGGACACTTTATTCAACATCTCAGCTTCAGTTTTTCCATCTGTAAAATAGAGATAAAAATTATATTCAAATGGGGTTGTATGAATTGGTATCTGCAGACTATTATAAGTACTTTTAAATAAAAATAAACCTCAGAAAAATCTTTCAGCAAATTATTAGACAGATGGTTGTTGAACACGTGGAGAAGGAATCCATGGGCATGAGCAGCCAGCATGGGATTCTTCACATGCCACAGTCAAGTAACCTAATTTAATTTTTTTGAAAGAGCTAATTAGATGATGGCTAAGGGGAAGGAGATAAACTTAATGAATCTTGATTGCAGTGAAGCACTTAATAAAGTATCTTATGATATCCTGTGAACAGATAAAAAATGTAAGTAGATAATTATACGGCTAGGAAGTTTCACAGTTGATTAAATAGATTAAATAACCATACGACGTTAACCTAGAGGGAAGGTCTTAATGGTGTGGATATGACTCTATCCTTGGTTCTGTCAAATACAGTATTTCTATTAATAACTTAGAACTACAACACATTTATAAAATGTGTAGGTTTAAAACAGATGCCTGGATGAGAAGGTAATAGTGTCAAAATATAAACTTGGAGATCTAGTTCAATCTTTGATCTGACAGTGAGTCCTTGCTAAAATAACCCTGAACATATGATTACTCACCTTGAAGATAAGATGTAGAACTTATGAGCATTTTCTCTTTTTTACCAGTTCTAATTGCTAGACACAATCTTTTTTTGTGACTCGATTTCTGCATATTTAAATGGAGGATAAATGTAACCTACCTCTACAGAATAGTTAAGAAAATTAAGAGAGTTGTAAGTTTGTAGGACTGTGCCTGAATAATGGTAAATATTCGATAACTGTTAGATATCATCGGGCAGAACAAATGTCACATATGGCCTGAGAGTCTCTATGAGAATTCCATACCGACTTGAAAGGAAGATTCATGATCCTTCTGTCTTCTGTCTTCTCCAAGGTAAATACTCCCAAGTGCCCACACCCTTCAGCATCCTGGTCATTGTGCTCTATGTTTGTTTTAGTGTTCCCGTTTGTCAGTGTTCCTTAAAATTGTTGCTTGATCAAGGTTACTATTTAATAACCAGACTGGCAGGGGCAACAGCCAGGCAGATTAGACACTGGCTGTGAAGATTTGTGAGAATGAGCGAGTGCATGCCTGCTAAGTGCCAACACTAAATTTAATGCAAGGGAACGATTCCTTTTACTCGTAATCCTTTACTAAACAATGCACTGAAATTTTGTCATTTGACACCTCTTAAAGTTTTATTGCAAACATCCTGCTTTCTAAATCACCACCTCCTATCTATCCAACTTACCAGTGTTTCTCTATTATAATTGTTTGATTTCACCATGACCTTCTAGCCATCAATCCCACAAACTTTCTAAATCCAGCAGCCTCTAAAAAAAGTGAGAGATTTTGCTGTAAAGGGAAGCAGAGAAATGGAGTAATAGCTAAACTTCTTGTTCAATTTTGTTTAAAACGATGGGTAATACTACAACGTGTTTGAAACTGATGAGAGTGGTAGAGGAGATGGATGATGTCCAAGAGAGGGTAACTAGAGGAAATTTCTAAGGAGCTGGTAAGTCTCAAGTTTTCATCTCTAGCCCAATCTTTTCCTCTAGCTCAAGAGTTCTACCTTTAGCTACCTATTGCCAACTCAATCGGGATGTATTATATCATTAAGAATTTAATGTGGCCCAAACAGATCTCTCCCCATGAATCTATTTCTTCCTCTAGTATTCCCCATCTCTGTAAATGCCACCATCTCCAGTCTCTCACTCCGGAGTACTCCTTGATTTGCACATTTAGTTCCACGGGCAATTCACCCAGAAATCCTATTAGTTCTATCTCCAGATCTGTCTGTTTCACTCGCACTCCACAGCTGCCATCCTCTTTTAAGGCAGCATCTATCTCTCATCTAAAACAGATGCTAATAGAACATTCTGCAATGATGGAAGAATGCGGGTCCACTATTACACGTAGCAACTGAGCGCTTAAGTATGGCTAACGTCACCTTTTATTTAACTAGTTAAAACATAAATAATAATGTGAACTGGACAGAGCAGATGTATAATAACACAAGAGCCTCATAACTTCAGACATAATTCACACTGTCACCCTAAAACTCACTCCTGACCCACCAGCTAGAGCGTCCTTCAAATTACTCCCTTGTCAAAAATCTTTAATGACCTCCCGTTGGATTGGAACAAAACCCAAACTCATTTGCACAGCCTGAGCTGCACAGTGGCAAAGCCTCCATCTCACCTCACTCTCGTCTGTCCTGACTCAGTCTCCAATCACTCTGACCCCTGACAGTTCCCCAACTTACCAAGCTTTCCCCCACATTCAAGGTCATTTTCTCACCTATATCAATTATTTACTATGTGTTGGGTAGTACTCTACCCACATGCTCTCAGGTCCTGCTCTCAGGATGTTTTTATTCCGGTGGAGGGAGACAGATTATAAACAAACATATACTTTGCTAGGCCATGATAAATGCCAAGAAGAAGAGATTAGAGGGGGTCTATCTACATCATATGATAGAGGCCTTAGATGAGGTAACATTTGAACAGATACCTAAATGAACTGAAGACATGCTCCCTTCCTCTGCAACTTAATTCCTTCAGATTACTTTTGACAATCGGTAATTATTTGAATGTTTATTATTATCTTGTATTATCATTTTATTTATTGTCTGTCTTCCCAAGAGAAGATGGCAGAGATCATTTCTGACTTGTTCACCGTTGTGTCTCCAGTGTGCCTAAACCATTAGGAAATGCTTAGTAGTGAATGAATTTAACCTGTACATTTAATATAGTATTTACTAGTTACTTATATATTATATTCATGGGGTAGGTAAATGAAAGAACACCAGATGAACCTTAATTTTGATCATTTATTTTCATTAAGATATTATAAAAGCACTGCAATGGAAACTATTTGGATGCCATGTACCACTCCCTCTACACTTACACAAATAACTAAAACCTGATAAATTCTATTTAGGTAAATAGAAAGATTTATTAAGAAAATACGATGTGGTTCCACACACAGGATAGTCCTTCTAACTAGCTGGGAGATTGGCAATGGGGTTCTATGTTCACTAGTTAAAAATGATTACATTAATTGTATGTTTCCTGGAAATGAAATTATATAAATATATAAATTGTATTAAATAAAATTGTATGAACTATCAAACTAGTCATAGCTTCCTTTTTATAGAGAGTTATAGAAGATAATTATAAAAAATATGAGTAGTCCTATTTATAATCACTTGACATTTCTGATTTTTTATTTATCAGAATTTTTAAAGAGGAATAATGCGGGTAGATTGAAAAATCCTAAGGAACAAGAAAGGGAAAAGTAGCCCCTCACATTCAGAAATGGGTTTGGTGGGGTTGCCTGGGTGGCTTAGTTGGTTGTGTCCTACTTTGGCTCTGGTCATGATCCCACAGTTTGTGGGTTCAAGCCCTATGTAGGACTCTGTGCTGACAGCTCAGAGCCTGGAGACCGCTTCAAATTCTGTGTTTCCCTCTCTCTCTGCCCCTCCCTCCCTCATGTTCTCTCTCTCTCAAAAATAAACATTAAAAAAAAAAAAGACATGGGTTTGGCACTCACAGTTAGACCATGTGTTCAGCTGTTGGACATAACAGTCTCACAGAACATCAACATCAGATAGGATTCTTTGAATCTATGATAAGGTGTGACAAAACACAAGGCCATGTGCAACCCCCAGAATATCAAACATCAACCTCTCTTGGCTAAAATGAGGGCTTGCCACTTCTTTACCAAATGCAGTTTTGCCCTTGTCTAAGTCAGGCCTTCCTGTGATTGAATAGATACTCATCATAAAATTATTGCACTTCTTAACAGCAAGCAATCTAGAGCCAAGTCTACATACTTAGAATCTCTCCAAAACCACCAAACCAAAGCCCAAATTCTATACTACGTCCTTCTAACTCTTTCTTACTGAGATACCCCATGGTCTGATCCCTGGGTCTTTGGCTGTAGGACCTCAGTGAGAGTTCAGGTTACAGGGTCTGATGCTATAGACACCTCATATTAATCTTAAGGAGAACTGAAAGCTTGACATGTTTTATCTTCCTCCCCACCCCCCACCAGTTGCTTGAAATTCTCTGATAGAAACTAAATTCACTGATAAGAAAAAGTTAGGTATCTTTAGAATTTCAAAGCAAATTGCTGAGCTTGCTGGTGTTATGTCACAACAGAGATCAAGGTCCCAGAAGAAGATAGTATCAAAACTCTTCTCTTTCTCTTTGGGATAGGTGGATTGTAACAGCATCCTGAAGAGAACTCGTTGGAGACTGAAGAAGGTGATGCAGTATTGGATTATAAAATCTTTGGAAAAGTTTTCTTCTATGAGTCTCGGAGCAGGATATTGCCTGACATTCAAGTGTGATGGACACCATGTGATCAATAAACCTCTGAAGATTATTCAAGCTAATTGGCCTTTTTCACCTTTTATATTTACCCTGGGTCTAAAGAGGGCCACCATTACTGTGAGGATGAAACCTGAGTAAACAAATTTTCAAAAAGTTACCTAAAGAAGCAGTGTAGTAATTGAACCTCTTAAAATATAGGACGTCCTGAAGAGAAAACAAAACAAAACAAAAAACAAAAAACAAAAAATCAAAACCAAAAACAAAAGCCCAAGACAGAATTAGAGTGCCCCCTAATGGTAAAATAAGATAGGAATCGGCTAAATTCAGGAAGAGATGGAGTTACAGGTCAAGATCCAGTGAGTGTGGTCTCAAGCTCATCCCATTGTGCTCAATCAATACTGCTCTAGGATTCTGATGAAGGATCTCATGTCAAATCACTGACAACAAACTACATGTTTCCCAAGGTAAATATAGGTCAGTTTTCCACATATATGCATTATATAAATGCCACTTAATATAGGTCATTTAAGAAAGACCAGTTTACCAAGTAATCTTGATTGCTGATCTGGTCCGTCATAAATACTGACATAATCCCATTCACAGTTCCAAGATTCTTCTGTTGTAAAGTCTTTAATCACTGCTTTCATTTTCCTTCCTGACACAGAGTAAAAAGTCCAAGTGCAGTTCAGCATGTTGGGATAAATGTGAGGATAATTGGGAGATGTGATCTCAGTAGAACTAACTGGAATCAAATCCAATATTGGACATCCTCGAGGCAAAAAGAAAAAATATTTAACACAATAATCAAGGAGCAGAGTTATTTTCTGAATCTAGTTTTAATGACTACAACCAGGTCATTACAAACTAAACTGCAGTGTACTTTGATTAATTTCTGTCACTCCTTCGTACCTACAGTTCCAAATGACTTTTGTTTTGAAAAACTGACTCCTCCAGAAGACAGACTGAACTCCTTTGACTTCAGTTCACAAACTGTAAACCACTAACTGAACCACATCTACAGTTCAGTGTAGTTTTGTTGCTTATATCTAATATACAATCTTATTTAATGTTCACGATCATGAGAAATGGATTTTATCATCTTCAGTCCACAGATGAGTGATTTATCACTTTGCTATGCAGTAGATATATCCTAAGACTTGTAGGACTTCCCCAGATTTGCAAATGCCTCAAGAATATTCCATTTCCCACACAGCACAGAAAAAGATAACTTCGACACCACAAAGTGAGAGTGGAGAACAAGGGAAGCAGACTGACAAGTTGATCTTGGTTAGCTTGAATTCCTGAATAAATTATGTGGTCCTAAAGTTCAAACATTTGAACAATAAATTATGTGGTCCTAAAGTTCAAAGTCCTAAAGAGAAAACATTTATTAGTTAGGGAAATTTGGATTTCTTCCAGATAGTTGAAATATAGAAATTAAGATTCACAAGGGCTAAAGAGCTATACAAAAAAGACAACTGAAGAATTAAGTGACATTTGGGGTCCACTCCAAACGTTAAAGGTATCATCCAACCTATAATTAATCCCATCCAAAAACTGATTTACTTCATTAATAATCTTTTTTTTTTTAATTTTTTTTAATGTTTATTTTTGAGAGACATAGAGGCACAGTGTGAACAGGGGAAGGGCACAGAGAGAGGGAGACACAGAATCGGAAGCAGGCTCCAGGCTCTGAGCTGTCAGCACAGAGCCCCGACGCGGGGCTCGAACTCACAGACTGCGAGATCATGACCTGAGCTGAAGTCGGCCGCCCAACCGACTGAGCCACCCAGGCGCCCCATTCATTAATAATCTTAACTTATTATCATAGTTTCATTCTGCAATGGCCCAACAAAGAAAACCAAGGAAAATATATATGTAATCCAAAAGACATAAAATATATGGAAAGAATGGCAATGAACAGACTTCAAATAGCTATGAGGATTCCATAGACAAAACAGATGTGTTTCTCACTCATTAACTGAATTAGGTGCTACCTCCTCACCCTCTCTTCCCTAATGTGCTCCACGTATCCACTACCCCCAAAATTTGACATAAGGAAATTAATACAAATACATATTTTACTATAAAGTGACTAGAATCAGGCCACAAATACCTCGAAGTGTTTGACAAGTCAGAGTACACTTCTTACTAAATTGTATTTAGCAGCAGCCATTTTCTACTCTTATTTTCACAGTATCATATAGCCAAAGCCAAGCCAACTGGATTCCTTATATCCTTTTATGGTCTTACCTTGATCATTAATTTTTCCTCTCTTGGAATCTAGAATAAGAGAATATTCAGCATCAATGCACCCAACTAAATACTTTATATTCCGTTATTCTTCTGATTATAAGTGATACATGCACCTTTCAAAAAATTTCAAAATACAGAGAGTCCAAGGAAGATAAAAAGTCTCTTGTAGCCCCATCCAATAAGTAACCAATATTCATATTTTAACATAAATCTGGCAAAGTCTTTCCTATGGTTCATATACAAAATTTTTTAAGAAGTTGTATGCCACTTTACACCATTAAAACCATTTTCCTCCACTAATTTATTGTGACTACTTTTCCATACTACTAAATATTTCAGATAAATTTTAATGATTCTATATTTTTGATCCACATAGATGTAACATAATTTGTGCTGATACATTTTAATTTGTAATTTCAAAATATGAATGATAAGTCAGACCTTTAAAAACTGTGCATGGGGTATACATTTTGCTGTCATTGGAAAATGGCTGCACTAAAGGCTTTCTATATTTATCTGAACATAGAAACTGAGCGTATGTAATAACAGTCTCCTGAGTTGACACCTCAGACACTGACTCTCAGCCTGGAGGATTCCCATAAGCAAACGGATGCATTTCTTACCCATTCACTGGATGTGAGGCTACTTCTCCCTAATCTGTCCCAGAGGAAATGCCATTTCCTTTATTCAAACCATTGCTGCACACCAACTATTTACTAGGCATGGCTGTAAGTTTTGGAAATAACCACAGTGGGGCATGTTTGGCGGGACTGGGGAACAGTAAAATGGGTGGTGCGCTAGTGCAGAGTGAGCACTGGGGAAAATGGTAGGAGAAGTGAAGGAGGCAGATCCGAATCATACAGCAATTGGTACGTCACTCTAAGGATTCCGAATGAGTTGAGAAAACATTGGAGGATTATAAGCAGAGGAGTAACATGATCTGAATTATTCATTTTAAAATAGTCATTCTAGCTGTTATGAGTAAAACAGACTAAACAAAGGCTTGTATCAGGATGCTATGGTAGAACTGTTCAGAACTACTTGCTGAAAAGCTCACGGATTAACTATTCACAATATGGGATATGAGAAGATAAGTCAAGAGTGACCAAGATCCATAGCTTGAGCAATTAATTAACGAATGGAGTTGTCATCCACTGAGACGGGAAAGATTGGTGAAGGAAGGAATTTGGAGGCAGGATAAGAAACTCAGAGTTCAATTTTGGTCACATTAAATTTGAGAAGCTTATTAAGATATCCAAGTGGTGGAGGAGGTGATTGGTGACACAGTGCTAGAGGTCAAAAATAAAGAATTTGGAGTTATTTGTGTATTGATGGTATTGAAAGCTAGGGATTGAGTGAGGTCACTAAGAAGTGAGTACAGGTAAAGAAGAAATGAGAGTCAAAGACTGGGTCAAGGAACACCTCGACCTTTAGTGGGAGAGAAAATGAAGAGCATCCAGCCAAGAGACTTTGAAGGAGATCAGTGAGGTAAGAGAACAGCCAAGGATACTGATATCTTTGAGGCCAAGACAAGTAGATTGCAAAAGGAAGGTGAGCCTATCTGGGCCAAATGCTGTTAGGGCTGAGAAGGAACTATTGATCTGCTCTTGGGGACATCATTGGTAACTTTGGTAAGACCAATGTCTGTGGAATGGTAACAAAGAAAGCCCTATGGGAATGGATTTAAGAAGAAAATGAGAGAGCAGAAGAGGAGATGGTGAGTAGAAATCAATTTTATGGCCTTTGTGATAAGGGAACCAACCAACCCTAAGTTTTCCTACAATTCCATTGCCATCCTTTAAGAAACAAGGTCCTTCCATTGTATATTATTATTGTATATCATATTTTTTCCTTCAAAACAGTACTGTTCTTTTTCATTCATATTTTTCTGTATGATTATTTGATTACTATCTCCTCCACTAGACTATAAACCTTACTAGGGCTGGGGCAGGGACTGTTACTCAACTAAACTAAATGCTTTTGTAGAAATGTCTCTCCAATTTTATTCCAATTACATTTTTTAATGAGTATAAATTGATAATCTTTTATTAAAAGCTTATTTATTTTAGAGAGAAACTGAGGAGGGAGAGGGTTGGGCAGAGAGAGAGAATGGAGACAGAGAGTCCCAATCAGGCTCCACACTTAGTGTGGAGCCCCACTTGGGGCTCAATCTCATTAACTGTGAGATCGTGATCTGAGGTGAAATCAAGAGTTGGACGCTTAACTGACTCAGTCACGCAGATGCCCCTAAACTGATTAATCTTAAGGATGGAAGCAATTCTAATAACTGTTCAGAATTAAATCCCAGTTGGAAATGTTTTCTCCATGATACCCAGTTTCTATAATTTGTAATAGTTCTAGATTAATAGCTCTCAATATTCATAAAGCTATTGGTGTCTTCACCCAAACCATGGGAATGTTGGGCAAAGCATATTTTTAAATAATCTGACTGCAACCAATATAAATGAACTATCCACCAAACAAATGAAAAAGAACTAATTTCTCTTAATATTAGCACATTAAGGAAATTAATTTCAAAAGAGAAAAACTATTTGAAATTTTTATGCTAAGGATAAAAGTTTTCTACTATATTGTTATAATCATCTAAATATCCAGAAAAGAGGACAAAATTCTTAGATGCTATAAGAAAAAAAATGATAAATCTGATCGATCTTATACTTTATAGAGGTGTAGCTTGAGGCCTCCACAAATTGCAGAAGTCACACTTTAAACACTGTCTTCTCCCCTAAAGCTGACTTTTATTTATTTTTTATTTTTTTTAATATTTATTTATTTTTGAGAGACATAGAGACAGAGCACGAGCAGGGGAAGGGCAGAGAGAGAGAGGGAGACACAGAATCTGAAGCAGGCTCCAGGCTCTGATGAACCGTCAGCACAGAGCCCGACATGGGGCTCGAACTCACAGACCGTGAGATCATGACCTAAGCCGAAGTCGGCCGCTTAACAGACTGAGCCACCCAGGCGCCCCTAAAGCTGACTTTTAAAATACAGAATTCAATCTGTTTATTTAATGACATTTTTTCCTAATAAAACACAAAACAAACAAAAACATATTCATAAAGTTATATGAAAGCAATAAACTTACCAGAAATATGAAAAGAATATCTCAAAGAAAATTCTTCCACTGCCAAACTGACATTGTACGTGAAAATCAACATCATTAGAGGACCATGAGATTTTAATGAAGGTGAATTTCCTTCACATAATTTTCCTGGCTCAAAATAAAGAAAAAAGCAAAGAAGCATACAAAAACTTACTATTCATCAAAGCAGAGGTTATTGAGCAAAGTAAGAGAAAAAAATCCTGTTTTTGAAATTGTAAATTTATGCCATATGCACTCTCAAGGATATAAAAATGAGAAAATTAAGCAAAATAAAACCCAGTTAGAATAGAGAGAAATATGTTCCAGATTCCTGGAATCTAAGCAGTTCTAAGGAAGGGGTCCTAAACCAAATAGAACACAGGACTCAGTTCTTACAATGTCTGGAAATAACCTAGGTAAATTTCTTTATTTTTTAAAAAGATATTTTTTATTTTTAAGTAATCTCTACACGTAATGTGGAGCTTAAATTTACAATCCCATGATCAAGAGTTTTGTGCTCCACTGACTGAGCCAGCCAGGCACCACTAGGTAGATCTCTTTAAAGAGATGGATTATAGGGGCGCCTGGGTGGCTCAGTCGGTTGAGCGTCCGATTTCGGCTCAGGTCATGATCTCGCAGTCTGTGAGTTCCAGCCCCGCGTCGGGCTCTGTGCTGACAGCTCGGAGCCTGGAGCCTGCTTCGGATTCTGTGTCTCCCTCCCTCTCTGCCCCTCCCCCACTCATACTCTGTCTCTCTCTGTCTCAAAAATAAATAAACATTAAAAAAAAATTAAAGTGATGGATTATAAAAGACAACAGTGTGGTCTAGCTAAGTCCTCAGGGAACTAAAACATTATTCTTGTCACCAGACTGAAATAAAATAACCATATATAGGGAATATGTTTGAGCCTCAGCTACATATAACCTTCATTTACCTACAGTATAGCTAAATGAATAAGACTCAAGGTACAGCAATTAGCATGTGTCCATGACAAACCATTTCTAACTTTAAGTGATCATACATAGTATTTTCTGAAACAAACATTCTAACAAAGGTAGTTTGCTCTAACACTCAATAGTATCAAGGTTTCAAGTCAACAATTCTAAGAATTAAGCTTTTCACTATTACAGAGAAACTCTGCCCTTTTTAGTAAACAGAAGTCCGTAGCATCAACTTCATTGTGACAAGAAACAAAATAAGAGATTTACTTCAGATTGCACAGTAACCCATAAGAGAATATTCATTAACCTTTCTTACCTGTGAAAAGAGACTAATGGTTAATCTAGGGCTTTATGCTCCCAAGATCGCATGTGTCAATAGTTTGTCATTCTCTTGAAAAATGAACAGAATAAAAATGAAAGCTCTGGTTTTAACTTGAAATTTAATCACAGCTGAGTCAATGATATTGGAGCCAATACGTTTATTTTTACAGATCTGAAAATTTTTAATACTGATTTGTTAACATTCCTATGTTATTTACCTTAAATTTTTCTCAGAGCTGTTGAAATTCTCAAGTTTATTATTTATTTTTAAATTTTGCTTCTATTGGCAGAAAAGTTGTTAATTACATAGGAATTTATCAATAATTTCCTGTTTCTTGCATTGCTTTTATATGAGAAGGTTCTTCTCCATCAATAAATATTTACCAATTTTTTCTATGTTGTATGGCTTTAAAAAAAATGCTTAACTCTTTAATCAGCTCCTGTACAAAACTAAGAAAAATATAATTTATATTTTCCTCTCTGATTTGTAAAGCTAGATTTCTTGTACATGTCTTATATGTTCCCTTTTGGTCTATTTATGTCTACTCATGTGTGTCTCTGGTATACGTACTACTCTATTTTAATTATCATTGTTTTAAAGTATGTTTTAATATCTGATAATTTACCTCATCACCAAAAAAAAAAAAATCAAAACCTTTGGGGACTCTGGTTTTAACTTGAAATTTAACCAAGACAGTCTCCTAAAACATTTTCAGATAGTCCTATTTATTGTACAGATAGTTATTATCAGTTTCTACCTCACTGTCTGAAAAAAAATCCCCATGGGATTTTGCTGGGAAATACACTAATACACTATATCTGTACATTAATTTGGTGTGAATTAATATTATTTCTGTCTCCCAAGTTTAGAACATGGCATGTTTCTCCATTCATATCTATATATTTGTGTGTTTGTGTATAAAGTTTTATATAAGACAATAAATCTCACACTTATTTTAGGGTTATGTCAAAAGAAAACCACAGGTCCAAAATGGAGTCATTTATATGAGGCCAGGTCACTAAATTGGGGCTTAATACCTATCCTAAGTTCAACCTCCCCCAGAAATGCAGTCTTAACCAGTCAGTTGGGAATTTTCTGGTTAGCACCAATGAGGTAATGTGTCATATGGGCCATCTCCATTCCCCAAAGGAAGAGGAAGTAATCTGTATAAGAGCCCCTTTCTTTTGCTAACTGTCCTGCTCTGTTTTTGTCTACAAAACCCTTTCATTTTGTACAGTTCCTCAGAGCATCTCTCTACTTGCTAGATGGAATGCTGCCCAATGCCAGAGTCCCTTAATAAAGTCAGTTAAGTCTTCAAATTTATTTGGTTGAATTTTCTTTAACAGTTATTCTTATAGTTTTTTGTTGCTAATTATAATGATTTTTCCATTCTATCTTCTATTAACTTCACTGGTGTGGTTTTAAGGGTATGACTGCTGTATATTTAATTTACATCTATTTCTTCTCATGTGACATAGTTCCATGTAATACATTTTTCAATATTAATCTATCCTTGCATTCTTGAGGTAAATCATACTTGGTTGTGTTTAATATTTAGTAACCTACTGACCTCAAACACTGAATTAATCCCCAGTACTTATATATTTAATTTGCAAAAATTGAAATTTTAGGAAGTAGGAAATAGTACATATATTTTATGACTTTATTCTAAGAAAAGCAGTCATATAGTTCATTAACATTATCAATTATAACTGACATAGCTAATGTACTCTTCCCTCTTTATTTCTTTGTTCTTCCAAACCTGTGTACTCTGACACCCCACTGATGGAGAGGCACTAGCAAAACATCAGTCTAATCTTTTCTTCTAAGCCACACAATTTTAAGAGTAGGCATGAGGGTCACCTGGGTGGCTCAGTTGGTTAAGCATCCAACTTCATCTCAGGTCATGATCTTGCGGTTTGTGGGTTTGAGCCCCACGTCAGGCTCTGTGCTGACAGTTCAGAGCCTAGAGCCTGCTTCGGATTCTGTCTCTCTCTCTTTCTCTCTCTCTCTCTCTCTGCCCTTCCTCTGCTCATACTCTGTCTCTCTCTGTCTCAAAAATAAATAAAAAATATTAACAAATTAAAAAAAAAAGAGTAGGCATGAAAACATACATTTACAATTCAAACACAGCAGAAGCTTGCTTTCTTTTATATTGATTAACCTCGATTAACCTGCATTCTGTCATTTAATTCCCAAAACAATCTCACTGGCAGAAGTAACAAACATCCTATAAGGCAGTAAAGGAAGAAGTGTAGGTAATTTCCAAGGATACCGGGCCCAGATTCTGCATTCTCCCCATAATCAGCTGTGTTCCTTGTTGATGCTAAATGGGCTCAGGAACCAGGAACTATTAGTGTTTATTAACATTTCATTAAGTAGAAATACAAAGATTTTTAATGCACCAACTTCTGGGATAGTAACGTGAGTTCAAAGAATAAAAGGACAGTGTATTAGAAGTTGTTTTATCAATTTCAGCAGAATCCTATCTTGGGAGAGAGGAACACTGGCATCTGGGCCTTTCTTAGGGAGTCAAAGGCCACAACAGGCCACACGTCCTCTTCCTCTGGGCAGTCGGCTGGTTTCATCAAGCATAGGGATCCCTGACTAAGTACACTGAGAGGTTATAGCACACATGCTGTGTGTGGTGGTAGTGATAGTGGGGTGTCCCTTCTTGTAAATTACACGAAAAGCCAAGAGAGTTATTCTTCTTCTCTTGTCACAGTTCAGGAAACAGAGTCTGAGGAAGCTTTGGGAATGCTCTCCAAATCATTCACTCTAGGGTAGAACTGAGACCTGGATCCAGTGCTATCAGATCTCCACCTGGACTCGGTACCACATCGGATCGGGTGATCCAGGCCAGCCACCTTAAGTTCCATTTTATTCCCCTCGTTCCTAGTCATCTCCCAGCCAGGTGTGGCCATGTGACGAAGCTGGCCAGAGAGACTTCACTCTGCCACAGGATTCTTGAGAATGTGTTTGTTTTCTCAAAAGTGACACTCCTTCTGTGTCCCTTCTTCCTTTTTTCTCTATCAAATGGCAAGAACCGAAACAGCCATTATGGGACCATTAGGGAAGAAAGGTCAAGAGAACTGCCATCACCTTAGTCTTGACGGAGCCGAACTACTAAATTAGCAGTACCTCTAGAAAACTCTGGATGTTTCCTTCAGAGAAATAAATCTAAGTCACTGTAATGAGGTTTACAGCTACTATCTAATTGGTAAACCCACTTAATGCCTTTTCTGGTGAATATTATTTTGCCTGATTAATATTACAGTCTTAGTTATCTTTAATGTGTCACAATTGCCTAAAACTGCTTTATCTATCCATCCCTTATTTTTAGTATTACTGGTAAAATTTAATCTAGGTATGACCCAAGTAAGCAGCATATAGTTGGGTTTTGTTTTTAACTCCATCTGAGAGAGTGTTAGCTTACTCTCAACTACAAACCTAAAAAATAATAAGGCTATTTCGATACTTCGTAACTAACATCATCTGTAAGTCACACTGAACGCAAAATAATATGATAATATTTCATTAAAAAATCAAGAACACAGTTCTTCATGGGACATTAGTTACCTATTAATTTTTTGTCTGATTCAAATCCTTCATAAACCCATATATGACCCTGACAGGCCAAAGGTGTCGGCTTCATCTGGAAGTTGATAACATCAAGGCGAACGATGTGATTGAAAGGGGCTAATAACTTCCAGTGGCAGCTGTGGCACAGATAAAAGAAAGTCAGGAATGATTTCCAAACGGCACGTACTGTTATTTACTTTCTTCAGAAACTTATGGTTCACTGTTACTGACTCAGTCTTTGTGCTTGGGTGAAAGAAAGATTTTTACTTTAAACTGTAACAATTAAAAAATATTTCCAATACATAATTTATTAAAAGTGTTACTTAAGTTCACCCAGCATGGTGAATGGCTGTACTCCTCTAAAGCCTAATTGGCAATCTGTGAGTTAAGAACCCAGTCCTGCCTGAATTTGCCTCAAACTCCCCTAAATCATAGAAATTTACTTACGATGATATTATACACATCTTCACTCCTCACATCACATTATTCTGTTGTTTAATTCAAGGAAAGTTCTCTATTTTGCCAATTTAAGAACCATTTATTGAATACCTTAATATGTTCCAGAAGATTTTATGTACATTATTTCAATCTCCAAAACTCTTTGATAGAGATTTGACTTTTCACTTTACCTAATAAAAGATCTCTTCTTTTTAGAAAGTACTCAGTTTATCAACAGGGATAATCTTATGTTCAGTTTTTGTATACTGAAGGCCTCAGACCAGGGCTTACCTTCAAGTCTATTCTCCGAGGAGGGGAGGTGGAAAATAATGCCTTAGGCACGTGTTGCAGTTTGTCAAGTGATCATTCACAAACTTCATTATAATAAACATTCCTACCTCACCTCATAGTGGTTCTGTGAGAGTATCTTGGGATCTGTATGATTCCTCCTGGTTCACTCAGAAGAACGTCCTCACGAGTGGCCACATGTTCTTGGTCTGAACTTTGGAGAAGTTTGGGAGTTTTACTGCCCTTTGGACCTAAATATTTTTAAAAAGGCAATGAAAATAAAATTAGTTTTTGAGAAGCTTATTATATGCCTTTTCAGATCACTTTTGTTCCCTGTTTTAGAAAAAAGTTAACAGGAAGTGGTTAGCTTAAGTGAAAAGTCTCCATCAGAGAGCAGCACTTTTCTTGGAATTACCCTTGGCGTAGCCTCAAGTCAATGGAAGATAATGTGGAAAAACTATAGATAATGCTAGCTCTCTACACGGTTCCAAATAAAAGCAATATTCTTTTCTTTTTTAATGTTTATTTATTGAGAGAGAGAGAGAGAGAGAGAGAGAGAGAGAGAGAGAGAGAATGAGCAGGAGAGGGGCAGAGAAAGAGGGAGACACAGGATCTGAAGCAGGCTCCAGGCTCTGAGCTGTCAGCACAGAGCCCAACTCTGCTCGAACTCATGAACCTTGAGATCATGACCTAAGTCAAAGTCAGATACTTAGCCGACTGAGCCACCCAGGCACCCTGAAACAAAGATATTTTAATATAATTTTGCTATACCCAAAATTTCTTGTAGGACAGAAAAGTACTTATTTTGACATAAAATCAAATTCTTGTATATGCAATGTGATATATAAGAATATTTTTTGTTATATTTTGATTGCCATCCCAAGTTGAAAATACATGTTGGGATTAAAAAAATTTTTTTAATGTTTATTTATTTTTGAAAGACAGACAGAGTGAGTGGGGGAGGAACAGAGAGAGAGGGAGACAAAGAATCTGAAGCAGGCTCCAGGCTCTGAGCTGTTAGAAAACAGCCCAACTTGGGGCTCAAATTCACAAACTGTGAGATCATGACTGGAGCGAAAGTCGGACGCTCAATTGACCGAGCCACCAAGAGCCCCAAGAGTAACACTCTTAATATAGTTTTTTAGGAAAACCCTTTCACATGATATGCACACTTTTATTACTTACTGAACCTTATTCCCAAATCTGCCTCTGCAATACTTTTTGGTGCCAATGAGTTTTCAGTCACCTATAACTATCAAGACTCAAAAAGCCTAATTAATACTTGTTCTAAAATGTAATCTGATAACTGAATTGCATTTACATTTATTCTGCTAGCATTTAATGTTTATGTAGTTTACCTTAGAAACTCATTCTAACCTTTTATTAGATTACTAGAAAGAAAATTGATACAGAGATAATAAATTATCCATAGCTACTCAACCAACTAAGAGTTAGAACTGTAATCTTCTGATCCACAGAAAGGGCCCTCTGTGGCATAAAACCACATCGCAGTAAAAATTGTTGTCTTGAAATTAACAGATCTTCGCCACATCCAGAAATCAAAATTCCAGATGATTTACAAGTCAACCAAGTTATCCTCTGAGCAGTTTCTCTTTTGAATCTGCACCAATCCCAGACCCCTTAAAAAGATTTTCCTTTCAAACACAAACTCCCCACAGAAACACCATCTCTTAGGAAACAATGTATGTCTTGAAATATTCCTAAAAAAGAAAAACATTGTTTTTTTAACTTTATAAGTTTATAAAATGACCAAGCCTACCTTGGACCCTAAAGACAATGTAACGTATGCCCAAAGCACCTTGCACAAGGGAACGAAATGCCACTCTCACCAGTGGTCCAGAGCTCATGAAAGTCATTGGGTAAAACCCTCTTCCACATAATTCACCTAGGTTTAAAAAAAATCAAATCTAGTAAAACACAAGAACTAAAATTTTGAGCAGTTTCTCTATTTTAAGTATAGCAATGATTTATTTATGAAATATATTTGACATGTAACATTGTATAAATTTAGAGGGTATGACATGCTGATTTGATACATTTATATATTGTAATATATCTGTCATTATACTAATAGCCTCTATCACCTCTCATAATTACCATTTCTTTTTTTGTAGTGAAAATAATTAAGATCTAGCCCTCAGCAAGTTTGATGATTATACTACAAATGTTGACTATATTCACTATACTATGCACTGGATACTAGTTATAAGTTTGTTCCAATGAAGGAAGAATTTATTCCACTCAGCAAAATGAGAAAACAGGGCTCCAGAACTCAAGTGGTTCAGCGAGTCAGACTGGTAGGGTGGAGAGTCAGAATCTAAACCCAGGACCATGAATCCAGTATCCAACATAGTCTGCTAGGTCCTACTGCTCCCTTAAAGGAGGGTAGGGAGTAAATTCCTTCATCTTTAAAATGACACTGATATGCCACTTTTCCTTCTAGCAAAGTAACTTACTTATAAAAATATCTAGTAGAGATCCATGAGGGAAAACTTTCTACCCAAAAATGTATTCTTTCTCTAGAGTCAATCTTATTTTGACTGCCTTAGTTTGAGAACCTGAGTCTAATATGTAAGGAAAAATTATAATTCCAGAACGATTCAGGGGGCTGATTAAGAAGGTGTGGGGGCTCGTGGGTGGCTCGGTCGGTTAAGCATCCAACTTCAGCTCAGGTCATGATCTCATGGTTTGTGAGTTTGAGGCCAGCATCAGGGTCTCTGCTGTCAGCACATGCAGCCTGCTTCAGATCCTCTCTTCTCTCTCTCTCTGCCCCTGTCCTACTTGCTCTCTCTCTCTCTCTCTCTCTCTCTCTCAAAAATAAACTAATATTTTAAAAAGGTGTGAAAAGAACCTGGATTTCTTAGGATCAAACTCATCTATATTAAGATTAGGTTCAGTATCATTCTGTCATGCTTGTTTAAAGGTCACCTTCCCAAAAGACATTTGCTGGGTATACTACATACTGGTAGGTAGGTATTTGCAGGGTATGGTACTTACATCCCAGATTCTTCTCTTTCTTTCCACTTCATTTTTCCCCCTAGCTTGTCTACTTAATATATATTTTATTGAGGCGCCTGGGTGGCTCAGGCGGTTAAGCGGCTGACTTCAGCTCAGGTCATGATCTCACGGTCTGTGAGTTTGAGCCCCGCGTCGGGCTCTGTGCTGACGGCTTAGAGCCTGGAGCCTGCTTCGGATTCTGTGTCTCCCTCTCTCTCTGCCCTTCCCCTGCTCACACTCTGTCTCTATGTCCCTCAAAAATAAATTAAAAAATATATATATATTTTTTTATTTTCTTATTATGTGTCCATTCCCCACTAGAATATAAGGTGGATGAAGGCAGGGATTTTTGTTTGGTTTGGTCTTGTCCATATTTCTGAATCCATATTACTGAATCTCACCACCAAGAAGAATAGGTCTCTGGTCCCTAGTAGGCCCTTTCACAAGTATTTGTGGAGCAAGAGAGGGAAGAGTTTAAATCCGAGAAGAAGCAAAGAACAGAAAACATTAGATGGCATAACACGTTAGGGTAAATGATGTTGAAACACTATTTGAAGAATGATCAAATACTTATTTGTAGCAAGTAGAGATCAATGCACTTCTGGAATGAGTGAGTTGCTGGCTCCCACAGAGAAAAAGATAGCATTTTACAGTATAGAACACTATCTGGCTTGAATAAGGGGTAATACCTGCTAGCTATCACCCAAAGAGACAGAACAATTCTACAAAGTTCAAGCTGACAATTTCAAATCAAAGAAATGCTAGGTTCGAAAATTACAGGGGTTGCTCAGTTAATCCACAACAAAGCCAAGCATAGTTTTCAATAGGTTATAAAGATAAAGGTAAGTTTTCCCAGAAAATGTTTCTTTTTGTATGAAAATCTGGTGTATAAGAGATTGCTACAAGTTGGGGAGAAAATAACTTTTTCTTAAAGAAAAAGATATAGTTTCACTTTATCATATGAGAAAAAAATTTCAGGCAGGATTAAAAAGTTTGTAATTTTTTTTTCTGAACTCAGAATGAACAATGAATATTTAAAAATAAAAGCAATGAGGGGTGCCTGGATTGCTCAGTCAGTTAAATGTCCAACTCTGGATCTCAGCTCAGGTCTTGATCTCAGGGTCATGAGTTCAAGTCCCACACTAGGCTCCACACTAGGCATGGAGACTACTTAAAAAAAAAATAGGGGCATCTGGGTGGCTCGGTCAGGTAAGCATTCCATTCTTTTTTTTTTAATATTTTTTTAATGTTTTATTTATTTTTGAGAGACAGAGAGTGAGCAGGGGAAGGGCAGAGAGAGAGAGGGAGACACAGAATCCAAAGCAGGCTCCAGGCTCTGAGCTGTCAGCACACAGCCCGACGCGGGGCTCTAACCCACAGACTGTGAGATCATGACCTGAGTCGAAGTTGGCCGCTCAACCAACAGAGCTACCCAGGCACCCCAAGCATTCCATTCTTGATTTCAGCTCTAGTCATGATCTCACGGGTTTGTGAATTAGAGCCCTGCATTGGGCTCTGTGCTGAGTGTGGCACCTGCTTGGGACTCTCTCTCTCCCTCTTTTTCCACCCCTCCCCTTGTGCACACACTCTCCCTCTCTCTCAAAATAAACATTTAAAACAAAGCTATGAGATAAATCAAATCAAAGGTATGTATAGATGAATTCAAACAAATAAATTTTTTAATGTTTATTTATTTTGAGAGAGAGACAGAGAATGAGCAGGGGAGGGGCAGAGAGAGAGGGAGACACAGAATCCAAAGCAGGCTCCAGGCTCTGAGCTGTCAGCACACAGCCCTAGACAGGGCTCAAAGTCATGAGCCACGAGATCATGACCTGAGCTGAAGTCAGACGCTCAATCAACTGAGCCATCGAGGCACCCCAAACAAACACATTTTTAAATGTTTCCATCAACACAGAATAAAAATTAAAGACAAATGGCAATCTTAGGAATAAGTAGTTGGAACTTGGAACAAAGGAAAAATGTCTAACAGCTTTCATTAAACCAATAAAAGAATAATAGTCAAAAAATGGATGGTAAGGATAAGAAATAAATACAAATAACTCACCAATACATGAAAATAAAAACACCATTAATGATAAAAAATAGTAAAAATGCCTATCAAATTGTTATATGAGGTACATAGGCATGGTGAAAGGGGACGCCATGTATTGCTAATGGCAGCGAGCATTGACTTAGCCTCTCTGAAGGGCAACTTAGCAGCATACACTTGTGCTGAGGCTCAAGGCATGACACTAATTTAGGAAGACACAAAGGGGAACAAAACAGTAAGATCCTTGCTTTCATGGAGCTTTTATTCTAGCCAGGCAATAAAGAAGATGATTTCAGAGATCACGGCTACAAATGAAATAACCGGCGTAAGAGGACAGTGGAAAATGACCGTGGAAGGGAGAGAATGGTGCTACTCTAGGTAAGAAGTCGTCTTTGAGGAGGGGACGCATCATTCCTTCCTTCGCTCATTCATTCTATGCCTTCTACGTCTCCCATACTGTTCCAGGTACTGGAGAGTCTTTCAGTGAGGAGACCAAAGTTTAGTCCTCAGAAATTTCTCCTTCAATAGAGAAAACACAAACCACACACATGAAAAAGGAATCACAGTGAGAAGACAGTGAGTGCTAAAGAAAAGGTGGAGGAGGGTACTAAGAAGAACTGAGGCAGGAGGTAACGCCACTGACAGCAGTTAAGGGAGGCCTCATTAGGAAAGTGACACTCTTGTCAAGACTTGAGGGAGGGGAGAGACAGGATGAGCGGGAGCTCTCTGAACCTCTAGGAGAAGTAGCTGGACAAGGGTCCTGGGGCGAGAATGACTGTACTTCATCATGTGAGTTGGGGAACAGGAGGAAAGACTGTGCTAAGAATGATTTCATTCTATCTACAAGGAGACCTTGAGCTATTTTTTTTAAAGCTTTTTTTTTTTTTAAGTTTATTTATTTATTTATTTTGAGAAAGAGAGACAGAGGCAGAGAGGGAGAGAGAGGGAATCCCAAGAAGGCTCCAACTGACAGCACAGAGCCTGAAGCAGGCTCAAACTCACAAACCAAGAGCCAAAATCAAGAGTCAGATGCTTAACCGACTGAGCCATCCAGGCTCCCCAATCTTGAACTGTTTTAATCAAGACAGATGGGGAAGGCGATCTGATCATAGGAGAGAAACGTACAAAGTGGATAGGCCAGGTAATAGCTTCTTCCCTAGTCTAAATGAGATAGTGTTTATAAAGATTCTTTAATAAATGTCTGTGCCCTCTAGGTCAATGATTTAATCTCAGAGTCTATCCCAAGAACACAATCTCACCCTCAGAGCAGTTTTCCTGGCCTCCCCCTGTTCACGCATCCAGTGCAGGCCAGTGTGAGTACCATACATACTCACAATAGCACACACACACTCATTTTCTTCCCAGGCTTCTCCATCAACCAAATTACTTCCAACACCTTCCTGCCTCCCTCTTGACTAAAAGCCAAAGAGCCCGTACCACACCTATACAAGCAAGAGACAGCAACTTTGTTTTGTTGAGCAAAACAGGCTTGATGGAGGGGAGAGGCAGGATGTATTATTAGCAAATATTTTTTTTTAATTTTTTTAAGTTTATTTATTTTTGAGACAGAGAGAGACAGAGCATGAGTGGGGGAGGGGTAGAGAGAGAGGGAGACACAGAATCCAAAGCAGGCTCCAGGCTCTGAGCTGTCAGCACACAGCCCGACGCGGGGCTCGAACTCACAGACCGTGAGATCATGACCTGAGCCGAAGTCAGACGCTCAACCGACTGAGCCACCCAGGCGCCCCTATTAGCAAATATTTTTAATTCTGCCAGTTTAGGGGCACCTGGGTGGCTCTATCCTTTGGGCATCCAACCCTTGATTCTGGCTCAGATCATGAGCTCACAGTTTGTGCGGTCAAGTCCCATGTCAGGCTCTGTGCTGAGCATGGAGACTGCTTAAGATTCTCTCTCTCTCTCTCTCTCTCTCTCTCTCTCCTTCTGCTCCTCCTCCCCCTCATGCTCTCTCTCTCAAAATAAATAAATCAACATCAAAAATAAATAAATAAAAGGCTTTAATATATTTTGCTTTAACATCCAACACCTACCCTATCTGATTTTTAACCATCTTCACTCTGCCTCTATCATATATATTTCTGGCTTTCTGGCATGGTTCTGGTATGTTTGGAGAAGTTGATCTCTCTTATCTTTTTCTCCTTGAATGCACATATATACAAATACTCACACTCAAACTCTAGTACACCTGTTTGTGAAGCAAAGTTTTCACTTCATAATAATATTAAGTGTGCTTAAAAAAAAAAGGCATGCTTATTACATGTATCATCAACATTTTAGTGGTATTGTTACCCAAGTCAAGCTCTCTCTTGAGGGTTAGGGTTAGGGTTAGGGTTAGGGTTAGTGTTAGGGGAGGGGAGAGACAGGATGAGCCTATCTAGAAAAGCCTCCAGCACAATGTTTAAATGCTAGTAAGGATTACCTGACACCCTTGTCTCACTGTGGCTTTCTTCATAAATGGTCATAACTGAATCTAGACACAAAGGAGACCCAGGGAGTGACAGATATTCAACCGTCATTTTTGCCATACTGCTTGGTGAAACTCTGAGCACCCAAGAACATTCCAGGTTTCCTCTATAATCCAGTGGATATCTTGGAGTTGAAAAAAAGCCTCTGGGCTCGTCTAGCTCCACTTCAGGGTAACAACCTACAATTCAGAGCACACAGACACTAGGCACCAACATAAACAAAGCAAAGCAAAGTGAGGTTCTATCACAAACTTGAAAAATGTAGGCTTGCAAGGAGAAAATTAAAACTTTATTACTCTCTGTTACATGTCCTTGGGTAAAAATTATCATCCCATTTACTGTGTTCTATTTTTTTGAAATGAGATTGTAGGAGTAGAATTTAAATCATAATTATTCAAAATTTCTTTTTGCTGAATATTTTAAGTGCCTCAGAAGATGTACAATGGATACGCACACTCTACTTCAGCATAGCTTCATTTCTCTTTTTCTTCGAAATGAAATTGAAGGTCTGTTCCTAAAAGCTTCATTAGTTTCACTGAGGATTAATCTTTTCTTTTTACATTTTTTAAATATTTATTTATTTGAGAGAGAGAGAGAGAGAGAGAGAGAGAGAGAATGTCAGTGGGGAAAGGGCAGAGAGAGAGAGAGACACGGAACCCGAAGCAGGCTCCAGGCTCAGAGCCCAACGCTGGGCTCAAACTCACGAACCACAAGATCATGACCTGAGATGAAGTCAGACACTAAAACGACTGAGCCACCCAGACGTCCCCTTACTAAGCATTACTCTTCTAGGACAAATGATTACATTCATAGA
The DNA here is from genome assembly GCA_030068075.1 of Paguma larvata. Taxonomy (NCBI): domain Eukaryota; kingdom Metazoa; phylum Chordata; class Mammalia; order Carnivora; family Viverridae; genus Paguma; species Paguma larvata. The sequence continues at coordinate 77,240,236 of CM057828.1, read as the reverse complement.
ATTTGTGACAGAGATCAAATAAAGAGGGATTAGCTGAATACATTTGAATGTCTCTCACTTCTTCAACTTGCTCTGAAGTTGAAGGGCATCTTTGGCCCCCTGACCCTACAATCAGTGGCTGCTTCTTCAGGTTACACCCTGGACTTTTCCTTTCTCCCCTTTTCTATTCCCTTGACAAAAATCCTCTGAGAACTACAAACTGAAATACTCTGTATTCAAATAAGCACATATTACTGTATGAATATTAATACATACATTATTACATATATGCTTTTCCCTAGAGAAATTATAACCTAACTGAGGTGAATACATAAAAAGACTTTTATGAATAGTAGAAATGAAGAATGGCAGAAGTTAAAAAGGAAAATGAAATGCCACAAGAATTCAAGATTCTATTCACTTGCCTAGTCCTCTTATTTCTTTGCAAATTCTCCCTTTCATTTATATGGCTACTATGATATAACTTAGATATTTATAGATCAACTTTGATTTAAGAGTAACATAATTGATTTCCCTGTCTCTAATCTTTCCCCATCATGTGCTCCAATCCAACATAGTGTATGAAACAAAAGAATTAAGTTCTTTCCTTTCTCAAATCAACTAAAATTTTGCAGCTTGCACTGTTTTTCAGAGTCTGGCCCCAACATGTCTTTCAATCATTTTTCCTGTCCCCATGAATCCTCTATGGCAAATCTGCCTGGAAAAGGAACCAAATCATATAAAATCATGCATTCCCAACCAGTCACTTCTTTTTTTTTTAATTTTTTTTATGTTTATTTATTTTTGAGAGAGACAGAGACAGAGTATGAGCAGGGGAGGAGCAGAGAGAGAGGGAGACAAGAATCCAAAGCAAGCTCCAGGTTCCAAGCCGCCAGCACGGAGCCTGATGCGGGGCTCGAACCCACCAACTATGAGATCATGACCTGAGCTGAAGTCGGATGCTTAACCAACTGAGCCACCCAGGTGCCCCATTTCTTTTTATAAATGGGCTAACAATTCCCTTGTGTAAAAGCAAGTGGTGGGAGTGGGTGATGTTAAAGATAGGATAGTCCAAAGATTTGTCTCATACAATACTCACAGAATTAAAACAAAACAATAATTTGCCATGTGTAAAATTTGCAAAGTTCTTGGGCATGCATATGTATTTCTGAACATCTACAAAGGAGAAACATCTTTGCTACATTTTAACGATGATAATTTTTTTAAGATTTTAATTTTAAGTAATCTCTACATCCACTGGGGGGCTCAAGCTCACAGCCCCGAGATCAGGAGTTGCATGCTCGACTGACTAAGCCAGCAAGCACTCCAACAATGTTCATTTTCTAATAGCCTAAAAGGGACAGTTCAATGAATACATTAGTTGGTCACTACGGCCACCACTTGTTGACGGTTGGAATTCATCATGCCATCTCTATTCTCAGGCAGTGATTAACATTGTTCATTTAACTCGAACCATCGAAATCGTTAGGTTTTAGGATCTTGGACCTAAGTCTGCTCTCCATCTCAACCCCAATCCCAGATCGATTTTTAATCTACATAGGATGCTTTGATCCTTGTCTTGTCAGACTGTACCACCCACAGCTGGTCCCCAAGTGACTCCTCCTTACTCCTAGAGGATTTCAGCAGTCGTTTTCTCCACCACTACTCTCCTGCCATAAATCTTGCTGAGTTCACTAGCCATAGTGCATCTCAGAGGCCTTTACATTGCCCAGAAATCCTACTACATTCTCCTAGGCCACGTACTTTGTCACTTTTGTAGAGAACTCTTTTCGTAGTTTCCCTTTTCTCCTCTGAAAACCCTCAAACTGTCTTCCATAACCCTGTTTCGTCTGCTAAGAACACAGAAGCGATTAGAAAGTTGCCAGAAGCCCCCATCCCCACGTGTACCCACACACCAGCATGGGTATTCTGCCTTCCATCCAGCAGCTATGGGTGAACTACGCTTCACTCCTGAGGCCAGCATCCCCTGCTGAACACATCTCCTTTCTCCTCCTGAAGGTCATCGCTCCAGCTATCCCTCCCTCTCTTGAATCCTTTTCAATCTTCCTCACCTCTTCCTGGTTCTCTACTGGGGCTGACTGTAGATGGAGTGGATGGAGGCAGAGATGGGTGAGAAAGAAGAGACTGAGACCACCTGGAAACCAAGGATGATGGTATCATAGAACTTACATCTCCCTACAACTCTCTTACAGACTCCTAATTCTCCAGCTCCAGTTTGATTTTGACTAAGAATACAAATCCCATTAGGATTTGTGGGAAAATTAAGAGTGACTGACACTGATGCTGGCCGTGGTTATCTCATATCCAGAGTCTTCGCCTAGCAAGATAGCTGAAAATCTAATAACCTTTGTTTATGTAGTAATAAATAGGTCAGAGGTCAGAACACTTCTGTGCATGTCTCCAAAATTCAAGCACTTGTTCACAACCACAAGATTTTTTTTTAACCTGCAACAGCTGTCATCTGTGGGGTAGAAAAGAAACCCAGACGGTCACAGTAACAGCACGCCTCTCTTTCAGCTTAAACTACCATCCAGAATGAAAACACAGAGCTTATCCTGTTCCAAAGAAAATTAGTAAACCCAGACATGCTTGCTAAATTCTGACTAGCTGCATTAATAGGCTAAGATAAACATCTATTACCTGGTCCAGACTCGTTGTCTATTGGAGGTATGGGTGGTGGCAACCGTTGTCTTGTTAAGGTGTTTCTTTCATTATTTATCTGAAGTAAAGCATGACCTGTGCCTGGAGAGAACATGTTAAAAGTAAATAAAGATAAAAGCCTGGAAACAAAATGTAGCCTATGGTAAAACAGCTCTTGTCAAAAGAGAACACAAACCTAGGATTAAAGCCGCCTCCGGAAAAGTCACTTTTACTATCGCTCTGCCCAAGGAAGAACGTATTCTCACAGAATTTTAATGTGCATTTTAAATGTTTTAGAAACTAAATGAAATACTACTTTATGTGTTTTTTTTCTTTCATAACACTGATTTCTACTACACTCATCCTTCTCGTAAACCCACACTAAAGAAAAATTTCCATAATATCTGAAAAATATTTACCTTTGATTTTAGATAGGATCCAGTCCAAGAAGACACTCATTCTGGCAAATACACCTGGTTTCCTTGTCTGGGCACAGCCAGCTCCCCAGCTGACCACACCATACAGGACAAAGGGACCTTTTTCATGTCTACATACTAATGGCCCACCAGAGTTTCCCTAAAACACCAAGAAAATGTGTTCTAGAAAACTGTTTTAATCAGAGTTCCTGCGTTCAATTTTGGAACAGGAATAGCCAATAATTTATTCGTAACGCATTTCTTTAATTTAAAAATATTAATACTTTGTCAATTTGTATACCTTAGAGTTCTTAAACTCAAATAAAATCACAAATGAGAGAGGCGATATTTACAACTGATATCACAGAAATACAAAGAATCTTGAGACTACTATGAATAGCTATACGCCAAGAAATTAGACAACCTGGAACACGTAGATTAATTCCTAGAAACATACAAACTACCAAGACCAAATCATGAGGAATTAGAAAATCAGAATAGACCAAATATGAGAAAGGACGTTGAATCACTAATCCAAAACATTTCAACAAAGTAAAGATCAGGACCAGATGGCTTCATTGGTGAATTCTACTAAACATTTAAAGAAGAATTAACTTCCAAAGTGCCTGGCTGGCTCAGTTGGTTAAGCATCTGACTTGGTTTTGGCTCAGATCATGATCCCATGGTTTCATGAGTTCTAGCCTTGTGTCAAGCTCTGCACTGGCAGCATGGAAACTCCTTGGGATTTTCTCTCACTCTCTGACCCACTTGCATGGTCTCTGTCTCTCTCAAAATAAATAAACTTTAAAAAAGAGGAATTAACTTCAATCTTCAAACTCTTCCCAAAACTTGAAGAGGAGGGAATAAAACTCATTTCATGAGGTTAGAATTACCCTGATACCAAAGCCAGATAAGGACATTATAAGAGAAAAAAATTATAGGTCAACATCCTTGATGGACAGAAATGCAAAAATCCTCAACAAAATACTAGTGCACTGAAGTCAACAGCATATTAAAAGACTCAAACACCATGATCAACTGGAATTTATCCAGGAATGCAAGGAAATTTCAATATACACAAATCAATTAATGTGATACACCACATTAATTGAATGAAAGTTTAAAAATCATATTCTATCTCAATAGTACAGAAAATGGATTTGACAAAATGTTACATCCTTTTATGTTAAGAACCCTCAACAAATTAGATATGGATAGAACATATCTCAACATAATAAAGGTCATATATAGCTAACCTCATACTCAATAGTGAAAGGTTGAAAGCTTTTCCTGTAAGATCAGATACCAAAAAAGTGTGTCCACTCTCATCATTTGTATTCTATATAGTATTGGAAGTCCTAGGTGGGGAATACAAGCAAAAAAAGGAATAAAAGGAAGGAAGGAGTAAATCAGGAAGGAAGAAGTAACATGGTCTTTATTTACAGATGATACAGTCTAAGAAAGTCCTAAAGACTCCATCAAAAAACTGTTAGAACTAAAAACATACAAACAAAGCTGTTAGCATTAATCAATGAATATAGTAAAGTTTCAGGATACAAAGCAAACATACAGAAATTGCTGTGTCTCTACACAGTAATAACAAAACATATGAAAAAGAAATAAACAGGGGATTGAGGAAGACAATTGTGATGAGCACAGGGTGTTGTAAGTGTTGAATCACTGATTCCACACCTCAAACCAATACCACATTGTATGTTAAAACTAACTGAAATTTAAATTAAAACTTGAAAAAAAAGAAGTAAAACAATAAAGAAAACAATCCTGCATACAAAAGCATCACAAAATAAAATACTTAGGAATAAAAGTAATCAAAAAAGGTGAAAGATCTCTACACTGAAGACTGTAAGACTATGATGAAAGAAATTGATAAAGACACAAATGAAAAACATATTCCCATGTTCATGATTGGAAGAATTAACAGTGTCTATACTAAACAAAGCCATCTATAAATTCGATGCAGTCTATTTCAAAATTCCAAAGACATTTTTCACGGAAATAGAAAAAAAAATCCTAAAATTCATACGGTACACAAAAGACCCTAAATAGCCAAAGCAGTCCTAAGAAAGAACAAATCTGGAGGCATCACACTTCCTGACTTCAAAAACATGTTATAAATCTATCGTAGTCAACATAGTATAGTACTGGCATAAAAATAGACACATAGACAAACGGGCTAGACTCATGAGCCCAAAAAACCCTCATATATCCAGTCAACTAATATTTTCCAAAGGAGCAAAGATTACTCATAGGGGAAAGGATAACCTCTTCAACAAATGATATTGGGAAAACTGGACAGCCATAAGCAGAAGAATGGAATTGGATCCTATTTCATACCACTCACAAAAAAAATAACTTGAAATGGATTAAAGATTTAAAGATAAGGCTACAGATTGTTTCTAGAGAAGAAAACACAGGGGAAAAGTTCCTTGACATTGGTCTTGGCAACAATTTTTAATTTTTTTTTTTTTGGAAATGAAAGCAAAAGCACAAGTAACAAAAGCAAGGATCAATTAAGTGAAACTAAAATGCTTCTAAACATCACAAGAAACAATCAACAAAAATGAAAAGGCAACCTATGAGATGGGAAAAAATATTTGCAAACCATATATCTGATAAATGGTTAATATCCAAAATATATAAAGAACTCATACAAATGGATAACAAAAACCATGCAAACTAAAAAATTGCAGAGAATCTGAATAGGCAGTTTCCAAAGATGTACGGAGGAGAGACAGGTACATGAAAAGATACCCAGAATCACCAATTATCAGGGAAATGCATATCAAAACTGCAATGAGATATCACCTCATGCTTGTTCGAAGAGGCATCATCAAAAAGAAGAGACAAAGGGGCGCCTGGGTGGCTCAGTTGGTTAAGTGTCCAACTTTGGCTCAGGTCAAGATCTTACGATTTGTGAGTCTGAGCCCCACGTCAGGCCCTCTGCTCGCAGTTCAGAACCTGGAGCCTGTTTCGGATTCTGTGTCTCTCTCTCTCTGCCCCTCCCCTGTTTGGGCTCTGTTTCTGTCTCTCAAAAATAGATAAATGTAAAAAATAAAAAAATAAAAAATAAAAGATAAGACAAAAAATGTTGGCAAGGATGTGAAAAAAGAGAACCCTTTTGTACTGTTGGTAGGAATGTAAATTGGTACATTACTACAGAAAATAATATAAACAGTACTCAAAAAATTAAAAAGTATCTATGCTATGATCCACTTCTGGGTATATATCCAAAGAAAAAAAAAAACAGGTTATCAAAGAGGAATCTGCACTCCCACATTTATTGCAGTTTTATTCACTATGCCAAGATATGAAAACAATCTATTTTTCTGTCAAAGGATGAATAGATAAAAAATATGGGATGCATATATATATATATATGATGGATATATGATATATTTATGATGCATATATATGATGGATATATATATTTATGATGCATATATATATTTATGATGGATATATATATATGATGGATATATATACAATGGAATATTATTCACCCATGAGAACAAAAGAAATTCTTCCATTTGTGACATGTATGGTCTTTGCGGTCATTATGCTAAGTGAAAAGTTGGACAGCAAAAGACAAATACTGTATGATATAACTTATATGTGGAATCTAAAAAAGCTAAACTCAAAGAAACCAAGAGTAGAATGAATAGTTACCAGGGGTAGGGGAGTAGAGAAAATGGGGGGATCTTGGTCAAAGCATACAAGCTTCCAGTTACAAGATGAAAAATTTCGGGGAATCTAAGGTACAACATGGTGACTATGGTTAACAATACTGTAATATAGATTTAAAAGTTGCTAACAAAGTAGATCTTAAGTGTTCTCATCACAAGAAATAAATGGTAATTATAAGAAGGAATGGAGGTTTTGACTAACTCTACAGTGGTAAGCATTTCACAACATACAACTGCATCAAATCATCACACTACATCTGAAACTTATACGATGGTATATGTCAATTATAGCTCAATAAAGCTGTAAAAAAAAAAAAAAGCCTTAAAACAGGATTTGTATCTTAAGGAAACCTGATTTTTAACCAGCCCCTCTTTTTTTAAAGTTTATTTATTTATTTTGAGAGAGAGAGAGAATGCACACAAATGGTGGGGGTAGGGGGGAGATAAAGAGAGAGAGCACTGTCAGTGCAGAGCCTGATGAGGGTCTCAAACTCATGAACCATGAGATCAAGACCTGAGTGAGGTCGGCCACTTAATTGATGGAGACACCCAGGCTCCCCTCCTCTTTTTTTTTTTTTTTGACCCAAATGTACTTAGAATCAAACAAATCCTTTGTCTTCTCATAAAATAAACTGAGCTGATGACGTATTTGATATAGCAGTTTATTTTACATGAAGAATCTCACGGAAGAAATCCTGAGGTCAGAATAGAGAGACAGATTCCCTGGTTTATAGTGTAGGGCAATTAACATTTTCTCTGGGCTTAATATTTTTTCCTTGTGAAACAAATTTGTACATACTAATGACCCCCTTCCAGTTTGAAATGGTCTGATGTGTCAAGTCAGGTTTTTTCCCTTAAATCACTTATTCATTCAGTACCAATACATACCAAATATAGAATTTTTCGGGCAATTACACACATTCCAGAGCCTGTCTAATTTATCTTTTATTGTCCGTTCCTATCACAGTGCCTACCATACGGCAAATATTCAATCAGCAAATGGTATCTATTTATTTTAAAAAAATATTCTGTGTCTGTTGTGAACTAGGCATTCAGAGCAAGAAAGAGTCTCAACAAATTAGGCAGTGATAATAGCTATAAAGAAAATGTTTAGAATAGTAGAGAATAAAAGTGGGTACTTGTGTGTGCTTATATGCACATGTACATGTATGTAGTTTCAATAACACTTGAGTGGATACATGAAAGATGAGAAGGGCTGGATTTTCAAAATCCAGGAAGAATAGCATTTTATGCAGAATTGATATCTGGGCTAAGGCCCCAAGTTAGGCAAGTTGTGCGGTCAGAAAGTAATCAGTGTGTTGGGGCGCCTGGGTGGCTCAGTCGGTTAAGCGGCCGACTTTGGCTCAGGTCATGATCTTCCTTGTGGGTTCGAGCTCCGCGTCGGGCTCTGTGCTGACAGCTCAGAGCCTGGAGCCTGCTTCACATTCTGTGTCTCCCTCTCTCTCTGCCCTTCCCCTGCTCAAGTTCTGTCTCTGTCTCTCAATAAATAAACGTTAAAAAAAAATTAAAAAAAATAAAAAAAAGAAAGTAATCAGTGTGGCTGAAATATGTCAGCAAGATAAGTATGAAATAGATTGGAAAAGTCAGCAGGAATAGGACATACACCACTCTGTGAGGACAGAGATCACTTTGTAGGTCAAAGAACTTGAAATTTTAAAAACTATCTAAGATGTGTTGTGAGCAAAGAACCACAGGATTCTACACTGCATCTCCGAGACTCCGTGTCTCTGCATTCCAACAGTCTAGTTCACCTTCCTGGATGAGAAATCACATTAGCAGGTCCGTTACCTCCAAGTACACACAGGAGGGGAAAGATCAACTACCTGATAGAAATGCTAGAGCCCACTTTATCAACATTTCTGAAGTCATCTTGCTAGTAATTCAGTGTTCTTAACTAGCCCCACTTATTAGCCAGAATCTCAACTCCTCTATTTTCCTCCCCTTGTATTGACAGCAAATTTGGTCATGATGCAAAGTGACAGTTTGATGTAGCTGAAATAAACACCTGCTGAGACCACAATATTAGGGTCACCTCTAACATTGATCTAATTCCCTCCATAGTTCTCCTTTGCTCTCTTGATACAGAGTGAGGTGTTCCCTTAATGTCAGATGCTGTCCAACATGACAGTGACAACGAAACCATTTGTGATTCGTTGATTCGAAGCATAGAGGAAAAGCATGCCTTGAGAGGGGAAGGATAAACACGTTAATTCAGAGTACTTTCCTATTTGATTTTTATAACATAGCATTTCTGTCCTCTGGCAGAGGAATATGGGAGTGCCCTTCTCATATTCCTCGAGTTTTCCAGTCCCCATCCTGGCCCTGTGCCTGAGGGCTCTTCCCCTCCTCCACCGCATCCAGGAGGCAGGCCAGAAGTGTGGAAAGTGCTGAGGAATTAACAGACTCCTCTCCTAGCAGCCCTGGAACTATGATTTTGGGCAAATCCATCTCCTGCACCCCTTGGATGGGACACACATGCCGCATGTATTTTGCATTACCGCAGGATCAAGCTCAGTCCCCTCACTGTGGGAGCTGACTTAACAGTACAGCTTCCATTTCCTGCCTTCCCTTCCCTATACCGCCCTCCTGACTTTGCGACCAGTGATAGCCGCCCTTCCTAAACAGACCATTGTGCCTGAATCCTTGTCTCAGGGTCTGCTTCTGGGGAATGCAAAGTAAAGTATAGAAAACAGAATCTTAGTACATGACAAGAAAGGGTTTACCTACCATCAATTGATACTCAGTGTTAAGAGGGAACTTCTTCCTTGTCACCTCACATATTCACATGGAAAGACTTCCACCTAGATTAACACTCAGTTTTCTCCCATTGGTTCACGTTTCCTGATTAAGGGGAAAGACTATCAAAAAAGCAGCAGAGACTAGAGATTCATCCTTTCTTCCCTCTGGACCCTAGACCAGTATGAAATGATAGACCCGGAGAAGTAGAACTGCCCTGAAGACCCCAACTTTCCCATCAGGTGGGTTGCCTCAAATCCAGACTGAATACTGATGGCTACAGACCATGAGAAATCTTTTTTGGGGGCGCCTGGGTGGCTCAGTTGGTTAAGCGGCCGACTTCAGCACAGGTCATGATCTCACAGTCTGTGAGTTCGAGCCCCGCGTAGGGCTCTGTGCTGATGGCTCCTCAGAGCCTGGAGCCTGCTTCAGATTCTGTGTCTCCCACTCTCTCTGCCCTTCCCCTGCTCACGCTCTGTTCTCTATGTCTCTCAAAAATAAATAAACGTTAAAAAAAATAAAATAATAAAATAAATCTTTTTTGGTTGTATATCTGAAGTCAATTCCTCAGTTGGCTTCGTGGATATTAAAGTTGGTGTTTTACAATCCATTTGTCCACATTCGGTCTTCCTCTTAGCTGATCTGAACTTGCCAACAGCACGCTTGTGCAACTAATGTGAATATATCTGCACTGCTTTTGCCTCTAAATATCACCAAAATTAAACTATTGTTTTGTGATTTGTTTTCCACTGCATATGAACAACATTTTTTCAAAGTTTCTCATTTTCTTCATGATTATCTTAATATGTGGTTGAAAATTAAGAGTGAGTACATAGGAGATTAATATTAATTTAAAACAGTAAAAACCGGGGCACCTGGGTGGCTCAGTTGGTTAAGCATCCAACTTCAGCTCAGATCATGATCTCAGGGTTCAGGAGATCCGCTGACAGCACGCAGAGCCCGCTTTGGGTCCCTTGTCCCCCTCCTTCGACCCTCCCCCACGCATGTTCTCCCTCTCAAAAATAAATAAAAGCATTAAAAAAAGATTTTAAAAATAAAATAAATTTTTAAAACAATAAAAACCTTAAGTCGTAAGTAGGATACACTGACTTAGAATCCTTCTCTGCTTGTTCCTCTTTTCCCAAAGCCTTACACATCTCTGAACACATCCTCCTTCCTGCGGGCCAGTCAGCAGTGCTGCCGTCCCCCTGTGTTCTTATGGGCTCCTCGGTCCCCACCCGCTCTCTGGCTCTGGGCTGCTTTTGCCCTCTCTCCATCTCGGCACATTTGGAGTAAGGAACTCGCTCTTCCCATTGTCCTACTGGCCTTCCCGGAAGGGTGTGGTGTGAGGCTATCAGGCCCAGGCTATGACGGTTACCTGTGGTTCTGAGCATGTGTCCCCCCTGTCTAAGGAGAATCTCGAGCAGATGACTCTGCACCTTCCTCTGCAAAATCAGAGCCCTCTCGCCTGGCAGAAACCCTTCCCTCCTGAGATCGCAGAGCCAGCACAGATCGTCTCCCCTGTGACCCCTCCTGGGTGAGAGCAGTGAGCGCGTTTGCAGACCTCTTTCTAACACAAGCACCTGAATCTGCTGTAAGCGCCTTGCGAGGCTGCCATCTGCTTAAGAAACAGGTTCAGAAAGACAGCTTCATAATGAAGGGAACAACATATTGTGTTAAAAAAGGACATATTTAAGTCAGACTTCCTTTGCAGTGATATAATTGCAATCACTCAGTTTGGCCTGAGCTGATGTTAATAACAAAATGTGTCTCACGTAGGGTGTCTTTATTTCCCAAATGTGGCATCTTGGTGAAAGAATACATTATCAAAAAACCAAAACCAGAAACATTTTTTTCTTGCTTATTTTTGATTTAAAGTTTAGTGTTTCAAATATTGTTACACGAAACTTCAGAAAGAAAAATTCAGCAAGAAATGAATTGGTATTGTACAGAATGTATATGCTTATATATTTGTAAATGGTATATTTATAGATAAAAATGTTTTAAAAGTGATACCATGTTTATATGACTTCCTAATATAAACTAAAATCATACTCCCTTTTCCTCTATTGTCACCAAGACTAATCCCAACTCCAATTTAAAAGGATTAAAAATGGTGGCGCCTGGGTGGCTCAGTAGGTTAAACGTCCGACCTCAGCTCAGGTCATGACCTCATAGTTTGTAAGTTTGAGCCCTGTGCTGGGCTCTGTGCTGACGGCTCAGAGCCTGGAGCCTGCTTCGGTTTCTATGTCTCCCCCTCTCTCTGCCCCTCCCCTGCTTGTACTCTGTCTCTCTCTCTCAAAAGTAAATAAATATTAAACAATTTTTTTGAAAAGGACTAAAAATGAAGGCTATAAGGCTAACGACGAACACCACGATACTTCTCGTGGCTGACCCTCAGGCAGGACTGTGTTAACCTGTATCCTCCAGGACTTATTCTATCACTTTGGATTCATGGCTAATTTAAAAAAAGTTTAGTATTAGCAAGTATCTTATATTTATATAGTACCTTAATATTACTCCAACCCGATATTACAACACTGTGAGGTTGACTTCACACATGGAAAGAACAGAGTTTTGAAAATTTGATCTCGCAGCACATGTGGGGCAAAACCAGGACTTAAGCCTAGGTCAGACTCTAAAAGCTCGTCCTTTTTAATGTATCAGTCTAATACACAAATAAATGTAACGTATTTAAAATCCTCTTTTTAGGGATCATCCCTGCCCCTGGTCTTTACCATGTCTGAAGATTAAGAACTCATTTTCTCTCAAGTTGAAAGAATGAAAGCGCCTTTCACAAGACTGTAACCGCCTCTCAGTTGTCTGGTGGTCATGGAGGTGGTGACTCTTGAAGGTGTCAAAGAACGGGCACATTTATTCAAGGGCTTGGAAGCCAGTCAGTCAAAAAAAAAAAAAAGTTTACTTAGTGTTTACTCTATGCTAGGTCAACTCGTAGCCCTGGGGGAGGGTGGGGAATTAGGCACCTGCCGCCACGAGGCTTCCACTCTACGGGATGAGATGTGGAGAATGACTCCCTACACTAATGTCAAAGGACAGTCATGTGTGATGAAATGATAAAACCGGGTCATGCAGAAAGTGACGGGAGGGCAGTCCTGCCACAGCGAAGTGACCTGAGGAGGGAGTGTCGTGCTGAGCCACGAGCACAGTGATGAGGAGGCAGCTGAGAGAAGACTGGAGCAAGAGAGCTCAAGCTTCGGAAAGCAGAACAGGTCTTGCGTTGGAGAGGAAGAAAGGAGGCCACAATGCCTGAAGGGGACACAGGGAGGAAAGGAAGTTGGAGAGGCAAGTGGAGGCCACATCGCAGAGAGTTTTCCGAGTCAGGCTAGCAGTTCAGACTTTATTCTAAATGTTAAAAAAAAAAAAAAATCCTCCATTCAAAGAGTATCAGCTGAACCATGCTGATTTTAAATCCTAGCTCTGATATGTATTAGTTATGGGATCTCAGCAAGTGACTTAAATCTTATGAGCCATAATATCCCCATGTACAACACGGGGAGTCTAAAACCTTCCCATCTGGTGGCTGGGCAGGTTTGAGGGAAACGTGTTTGGCAGCAGGTGGCACAGTAAGCTATGCTCGCGAACAAGCAGGTTCCAAACAAATGACACAAAAACAGAAGGAAAATGTAAAAGAAAATGATCTTCTACAGGGAAAAGAGGCAAAACACAAACGTCAACCCGTTCAGATCTGTCGGTATTTCGCTGGGGCTTTAAGAACTCTACGATCGAGCCCAGCGCTCAGCAAACCACAGCCAGCAGACCGATTCTGCACCGGCCCCACGCCGGGCCCTCCTAGTAACGACTTGTACACTTTGAAATGGTTTTTCAAAAATCCCAAGGGTACTATTTTGTGACACATGAATATTACATGAAATTTAAATATCATAAATAAGCCCTCTCTGGAACATGACATCCACTCAGTTACACGTGTGTGTCTACGACTGCTCTGCACCGCAACTGCAGAGTTGGACAGCTGTAGCACGGAACATATGGCTTGCAAAGACCAAAAAATTTGTTATTTGGCTCTTTACAGATCTGCCCTACCTACAGTTAGTCAGCCTGAAGGAAAAATATAAAACAGTCGTTCTCTAATCACCTATGACTAAATAAAACATCGATTCTATCTCTCAGAAGGAAGAAAGGCTAAAGCAGATATTGCTTGGTATCATTTCCATGCCGAGGGTTCAGAATTGACAACTGGCAATAATGTTTACGCAAAAATAAAATGTTTACCTTCACTAATGCTTCCCCGTCCGGTCACAGCATAGATCTCGGAGGAGAAGAGCGGCTCCGTGCTTTGTGGACGACACACCGGCCTCACGGCGGAGTTGAACGCCAGAGGAGAGCTCAGCTGTATTAGGGCGATGTGAGAGTCAGAGCTCCGTCTGTCAAAGTCTTCATGCACCACGACGCGCCTGGCCCTTCTCACCTGTATCGGTGACTAGCAAGCGAATTACAAGATGAAGTCAATGAGTCGAACTACTTCCTTGCATAATAGTCCGAAAGAAACCCTAAATCTCTACATTTCCATGCATCAGCAATGAAGCTGGCTCTGCACGGAACTGAAAAAGGCAATCTCTGTTTATAATTTGCAGCAGGCCATGAACCACTTTCCGAGGACTGTCAGTCCTGGAGAAAGCAGGCTTTGTGGACCTGTGTACACAGACTTGAATTTGCACTTCCTGACCTGCCTCACTTAATTCTCTGATGAAGTTGTGAGCTCAGATTGTATCTTTATTTTATTAAAAAAATTTTTTTGAATGTTTGTTTAGTTTTTGAAGGAGAGAGAGAGACAGAGCATGAACAAGGAAAGAACAGAGAGAAAGACAGACACAGAATCCAAGGTGGGCTCCAGGCTCTGAGCTGTCAGCACAGAGCCTGACGCGGGGCTCGGACTCACAAACCATGAGATCATGACCTGAGCCGAAGTTGAATGCTTAACCAACTGAGCCACCCAGGCACCACACAGATTTCATCTTTAAATGTTGATATATCTGGCAATTGTATAGGGACATTGGGGATGGATACCTAATTATATATTTTAGCTCAAGGTATTCTCTAGCATGTGATAACACTTAGGATACAGGCAGAATGACCCTTCAAAACATTTCTCACCTGCTCAGTTGGTTCCTTCAGGGTTCTGTCATGGTCCCCAGCAACAACGGTCCAGAACAGTGGATTATTTTTCCTGGAGAAAAAACCAAGAAAAGTTTGACAGAAAGAGGCATTTTTTACCATTTGATCTAATCCCATGCGGCTCTACCAACAAGCACTGTGTTTAGCTCGGTCGGATGTCACTATTCCCCTGTCTGGTGCCTTTGTGGGATCTCCTGCCTAGGAAGGTACACCACACCTCCTGGTCTACCTGTAGAGTTCTTAATAACGTCTCCTGCCCCTTTATTTTGGCCATAAAATGACCTTGGAGCCCCTACCAAATATCCCCAAAGGCTATTTTTAAGTTGAAAAGTTAAAAAGAAAAACTACAGCTTACTTTCATTTCACAGGGATGTTAAGAATACATTAAAAAAAAAAGAAACTGCATTCATAATGAGGTAGCTTCTGGCCTATGTTTTACTGTTAAAGTAGCCAAACATTATCTTACAGGAATACACCTAAAATTGCTTTTTTTTTATTTTTTTAGGAAATCACTAGAATTAATGGAACAGAGGTTAAAAAATTTATCAGTTCACAAAACAGGTAAAACTCACCTCTGGCACCTATGGCATTATTTCTGGGAGGTGATGATTGGAAGAGGCATAAGGGAGCTGCTGGGTGTTGGCAATATTTTGTTTCATGATGTGGATACTAATCACGTGGGTGTTCACTTTGTGAAAATTCCTCTAACTAGAAACTTGACATTTGCACCCTTTTGATATACTTCAAAAGATGTTTAAAAAAATAACTTAAATCAATATCCATTAATCTACCACATCAAGATTTTCAATTGAAGAGATATCTGAGGAAAGAGTCCTTCAATTGTCACAAATATTGTCACTTCAGCTCGGAGATTCTTCAATTTTTCAAAACTGGTTCCTTTAGGAAAAGTAATGTTTTTGAAATTATTTTTCAGTACACATTATTCAAAGGAGAAGGTTCTTCATACACGTAGGCATCTTCTGTCTTGTCTTAACCATGCTCATTTCAATTCCTTGCATGATGAGTCTGACTTATTCATGTGTTTCGGTATGACTTTATTAAAGGAGCCCACTCAGGTAGAGTGCTTGGCAAATACCTTGCAGATGGTAATGACTCCATAATGGTAGCCATTATCATTGTTATTATCTGCCATGCATTCTAACTGAAGAATTAAACTTTATTTTCAAAGTCACCCTCTAAATTATTACTTGGTAGTAACGAAACTTATTTCCTAAAGCCACTCTACTTCTTTAGATAGAGGATAGCGTGCACAGTGAAATGAAATAATAAAAATAATGGTATAGTTGATAATGTAGATCACAACTTCTAGTGAAGTTTTACATGCACGGTCATCAAATTTCCTTTAATTTGGTAGAGCACTGTGTAAAAATTGTTATGACAGAACAGCATTAGTGTTATGAGGCAACAATGTCTGAGTTTTTCCAACAATAGGGTAATAGCTCTAAGTAGCAACTGATGGATTTCTCCATCCTATCTCCCCGCCTTGCCCATAATCAAGTTTCAGTTTTTATATCCTTAGGATCATATCCCCAACCCAACAATGGGACATATGCCACTTACTGTTTTGGGAGAAGAAAGAATCACTGCTGAATTACAGAAAAAAAAGAAGTGGCTGAAACTGAAAAAAATTAGATTTAAGACTGAAAGATTCCAATGTAGAATTGCAAAGTGAATTTATTCCCGATGGTAAAACTCCCAAATGAGCACAAAGACCAGTGTGGAGTCAGCAAAAGAAAAACACCAGTTTTCCCTAAGTGTGGAACATTACCTGGGAACTTCTTACAAACACAGATGCTCAGGCCACACAGGAGACTTACAGATTCAGAAACCCTCCAGGCGATTCTGGTTTGTGTTAAAGTTTGAGAAGTAATACTAAGAGCAACCAGTGCCAGGGAAGCCATGGGAGTGTCAGTTGCCGTCAGTTATGCTTAATGTCTTTGGAGTGCTACCCTCCAATGTCAGAGAGCCTGGCACCTAGTGCCCTTCAGCAAAAATGATGTCTACTTCAGCTCCCACACTTTGCAAATCTCTCCAGCTGGCTTATCCCAAACTTCCCTTATCAATGGACTTGCATATGTGGAAGCCTCCCTTCAATGGAGGAAGGAGCCCTGGGTGTCTATCAGGTGGGTGAAGATGAGGCAGGGAGAAACAAGTCCATGAAGGAATCCGCCGCAGAGTTCCCACAAAGGCAGAGCGTGAGTGGAACATACCAAATTTGTTACTCTGGCCTATCAACGCTTCTGATGTAAAGAGCCATATACTTCAAGGAATAGCTTCCAAAAGACATTTCTCTGGTGAAATAAGTTAGGCAACTATGAAGAGTTAAACAAAAAATGAGGCACACAGACATTTTCTGTATCATTATAAATATAAGGCACAAAGTTTTGTGTAAAAAATCATAATATATATGGTGTATACAAATACCATAAAATAGATGACTGTGCTTCAATATTAATGGGAAATCAGATGGTTAAAACATTGTTAGTATTGATCACTTCTAAACAGGAGGAATGGATTCATGAAATAGAGAAAGTATTTAGATTTTACTTGATAACTTTCTTTAAATGCTTTACCCACAAGCACTACTATTATAAAAATCTTTTTTTTTTTTTTAAGAAATCAAGAAATCACCAATGAAACCGCATACAAATTCCTCTTGTGGTCAACCTAAATGGTTCACAAACTTTACAGCTGACTGTATTTATTAATCTCAACTAACTCATCAATTTGAATATCCACCTTGTGATGAATGGTCTTGCTATGGTCTGTATCTTGCTGCAAGGTGTCTGGTTCATCACATAAATTCCAAGAACAGACTACATAAGTTGACAAGGGAATCTGCTGAGACGTCTCCTGTGCCTTGAGCTTCAATACTAATATTTGTCTTTTCTAATACATTAATTTTTAATAACTAGTCAGTTACTATTGAGGCTTCTTTTCCATGATACACAAAAATTATTTCTGATAGAATTAATATAAAATGGGCAACTCCAAGGGAGGGAAAGCCTAGAATGAATGATGTGGTATTAGACTCAGTTGGAAACATCCACATGAAGTCATGTCTAGCTTACTATAGATACAGAAAGATAGCTATGTTTATAAAATGGGTTACTAACCATAGCTATATTTCCTATCTCTGTCAGCCAAGAAGACCTAATGCAATAACACCCTAGCAGCAACTAGTACACTGACCACTTAGATCTTGATTTCTCCTATCATTCTCCAATAAAATAGACCAGAGCTCATTGGAGAAATGACTGATTCTAGGACTCAGGAGTGACTACATCAGATAAACCTGGAGCATTTTGTAGTGTCACAAATGGGTAGAGTCATGTCAAAAAGATAAAAGGCCACCCCGAAAGAGTTGACACTGGTCAAAGCTGGAACAATTTGAGCAACAAAATAGATATGTAGTATTTTAATGTTTATTTATTTTTGAGAGACAGAGAGAGAAAGGGGGTGAGGGGTAGAGAGAGAGGGAGACACAGAATCTGAAGCAGGCTCCAGGCTCTGAGCTCTCAGCATAGGGGCTCAAACTCACGAATGGAGAGATCATGACCTGAGCTGAAGAAGGATGCTTAACCAACTGAGCCACCCAGGTGCCTCTGTCATATTTTAAAATAAATATCCCTGACTCCATGCTTATATAAATACATTATTTAACAAATAAACCAGGAAGAAGAGACATATCTCTCATACAGAAAAATTTCAAACAATTTATGTAGACACTTTCTACCCAGGAGGTGAAGCTTAGCACGCAAATGCCTCAAGTGCCATCAATACTAAGTACTTGCTTCCAAAGAGCAAGTATGGAAAGGGGGAAAATGTAACTTTATATGGAGACACTTGGCAAACACTACCTCAACCGGGGATCAAGGTTAACATCATCAGTGATAAGTCATGTTGATAACATGTACCCTTGAAAGGATACAATAAGAATAGCATATGACCTCTGTGGTGTTCCTACTCCAAAACCATAATCCCAGTAAAACCATGGGGAAACAGCAAATGAACTCAAACTGAGGGACCTCCTACAAAATAATAGATGAGTACTCCTCAAAACTGGCAAGGTCATGAAAAACCAGGAAAGTCGGTGATACGCAGAGCCAAGAGTAGCCTTACATGACATGCTGACTAAATGTAATGTAGTATCCTGAATGGCAAAGGGAACAGTAACCACAAACACCTTGAGACACAGGAAATGCAGCATGTTTGAGGAACAGGGCTGGCACATTATGAGCGAGCAGGGTCAAGTTTGGGTCAGATAGAAAGAAGTGGTTCTTGATCATGGCAGTACATTGGAATTTTTTTTAAGTTTATTTATTTTGAGAAAGAGAGAAAGAGTGCACGAGCAGAGAGAAGCACAGAGAGAGGCACAGAGAGAGGTACAGAGAGAGAGAGAGAGAGGGAGAGAGACAATCCCGAGCAGGCTCCTGTGCTGTCAGCACAGGGTCTGATGTGGGGCTTGAACCCATGAACCAGGAAATCATGACCTGAACTGAAATCAAGAGTCAGATGCTCAATCTACTGAGCCACCCATCTGAGGACTTTAAAAACAAAAAACAAACAACAACAAAAAAAACACAAAAATAAAAGAAACAAACAGAACTACCGGTGTCTAGAACTCACTTAAGTAGTCTGGACTGAAAATGAGTTACTTACAGTTAGACACATGGCTTATCTATATAACATTAGGATAAAAGCAATTCACAGTGAAATAGAAACTACAATTCTTTTACATTATCAAACCAAGAAAAACCAAACAATATACTAGTTTTAGGGATTCATAGATGTTAAAATTTTTAAAAAGCAATGATATCATAAATAAAAAATTGAGCATAGTGTCTACCTCTTGGCAGGGGTCCTAGGGGGTCTTAAAAAGTGTGAAAAGTCTTCCTAAACTGGGTGGCAAAGATGCATATGTACATTTATTAACTATTCGTTAGACCAAATATATATATATATATATATATATATATATATATGCGCATATATCATATGCAGTTTTTCATATCATGGCATAATTTACCATTTAAAAACACTGAAAAAATTAAGTAAAATTTTATTTTGCTGGTAGTCCAGTGACCAGTGTGGTAGATTACCCTACTGTGCTCTGTTTGAACCATATTTTAAGAAAAACAACACTAAATCAATCCAGAGGAAGTTGTACCACATGGCGAGGCATCTGGAATTACTGAGAAACAATAAAGTGATGAGAATTTAGCTTAAAGATGAAATTAAGGGGCAATGTGAGAGAGATCTTCAAGCATAGGAAGCACTGTTATGTGAAAGAAGAAGCAGACTTCGTTCTTGTTTTCCAGAGCTCCAGTAAATTTAGACCAATAGGTTTCTGCTGAAAGAAGCAGACGTGTGCTCAACATAATAATCAGAGATTGCCCTAAATGGGATGAGCAATTTCAAGATTTGATTAACATTTTCCTCACTGACATTGTTTAAGTAAAGGACAGATGGCTATATAGAAAATCATTGAAAGATTCCTGCTTTAGAATTAGTCTGGATGACTTTAGTAGTTAGACGATTAGACCTCTATTCTAGGCACAGTCATAAATACATATGCTAAGTACATTATTGAAATATCATCAGTTGCACTCACGATTGCACACAGTGGGCCACAGTGAGAATCCACACTGGGTTCAGGATGGCACCTCCACACTGGTAACTGCCTCGAAACCTCATACCCACCTGCCATGGCCAAAAGTGGGGGCAGGCTTCCTCCCCCACTACAGTTCTTCTGGAAAGCCACTGGAGGGTAAATGGAGGAATGCCACAGATACCTACAGAGAAGATGAAATTAACGACCCATCCAACTGAAGTAAGAAAAACCATACACCTTCTCCAATGACTTTCAATAGCCAACAGTAGTAATCCCCAAACACCAGATGAGCCTTATAGAGATATCAACTCCCAGCACCCACCTCTGAGGAATCTGATTTTAAAAGCTGGCCTTGGTAACTCCACTAAGCAATTAGGTTTTTAGTTACTGGCCTACAAAATAGTATCTATTCATTCATTTAATAAATATTTTTAGCATTTGGTATTGCCAGGCAATGTTCTAGATAGTGGTGTTCTAGGTATGGGTGATCTATCAGTGAACAGAACAGACACAAAATCTTGGCCCTCATGGAATTTACATTCTAGTGGGATGGGGTTTTTTTGTTGTTGTTATCGTTAAGGTATATAAGGTTTTTCATTGTATTTCCTTGTTTCTTCTCTCTCATGGCATTTTCTATTACAGCTCCCTGTACGACTTTCTATTACAGCCCATCGACTAGACCATATTCAATACATGCATATAGAACAATGAAAGACCATAATATTTGACCAGATACTTAAGATTACAAGTTAAAAGTTGCCAGTGTGTACTAAGATGAAACAAAACAAAAAACTTTATTTTCTCCCTTTGCCTCAAAATGCATAATCATTAAATACGGATTCTAGGAAGATATTTTAAATATTAAGTTTGCACAGGTACACATGAGGACAAAGGATTACTCTCTTTACCCCTTTCTTCCAATCAGAAAGCTTATTTCTTCTTCCCTCTATTTATATGTGTATAAGCCAACCCGAACAAGATTCTGGAAGTTTCATGGGCCTAAATGTAAAACTTCTTCTTCTTTGCTGTGGAGCCAGATCAATGTAAAACGAGGCTTTCCAAAGAAGATTAAATGGAAAGTAGCCACACGGAAAGTAGCCACACGACCATCAACTCACCACATGGAATAGCTTTTGCAGAAGATACAGGACTGGTTTTGGGAGGTGGTGTTGATGCAACTGGGTTTGAAGAGTCTACAGAGAAAACATTTTTTTAATTGAAAATATTTAAAGTAGTCTACACTAGCTGAACCTGCTCGCTTACCCTGGTCGATCATAACACCACTCTAACGTTGATTTTACTACTACTACCTTTCCAGTGCTAATTGCCAGATCCCATAGATGTGGTTTGTCATATATTTCTTAAATTCCTGGTGTATCTGACCCTTTTAAGCACTTCTTCCTTCTTTGGCTTCATGGAATTAGTCTCTTGATCTTCTTGATTAATCTATGACCATCTCTTCTCAATCTCAGTCTTTTTTTCAAGATCCTATCCTTCAGCCCGTAAGATATTCCACAAGGTATGTTCATAATCCTACTACTATTCATTTTCATATGTATAACTTCCACATTTCTCCCTTCAGTCTAAGTCTCTTCTCTGAATTCTAGATGTAGAATACACTGGAGATCTGCATCCGAATCTCCCACAAGCTCATACAAATCCACTTGTCTCAAATGAAACCAATTGATTTCAACAGTCAGCATGGTCTCGTTATGTTTCTCTGCATCATTTAGTACCTCTACCATCCACCTAGCCACTCATGCCAGAGTCCTGAGAATCATGGTGGAATTTTTCTCCTTCATGTATCACTGTCAGGAGCCATTTTGGGCTCACAGGTTGAGACCCCTCCCTGTGTGGGCCCACAGGTTGAGACTCCTCCCTGTGTGGGTTCACAGGTTGAGACCTCTCCCTGTGTGGGCTCGCAGGTTGAGACACCTCCCTGTGTGGAAACAGTGGTTGAAGCAAAGCACCCGCCGGCCAAGATGGCGCCTTGGATTTTTCTAAATTTTTCAGGCTTGGATTTCTTGAGCTGCTCTCGTAGGCCCCAAGGAATTTAATGCTCTTTTGTTTTATGGCATTTAGATAAAAAGGGGACCTGGAGTGTGATGTCTTGATGGATAATATTTGAATGAGAGTAATCTGGCCAGAAGTAACCTCAAAGTTGCCTCTTGGGGATAGGTTACACAAATTGATCATACAGAATAGCTTATGAGTTGGCTAAAAATCAGTAGACGTCAGGCCCCAGGACTCCTTAAACTAAACTAGATTTCTCTGCAGGGATAGCATTGTGTTAAACATCCCTTCATCCCCACCATAAAACCTCAAGGCACATCTCTGTAAAGCTTCTCTCAGTATTTGCTCTACAGATTGATAGGAGAGGTATAAAGAGACTTAGGACCTTCTCTGGAGGTTAGCCTAGCCCAAAAGTTAGAAGCACTGTTTATAGATAAGGTACAAACAGTAGCCAAAGAAAAGTAACTACACATACCTTCACTGATCAACAACAAATATTGAGCAGCTCCCTGAGGTTAACATTCATGAATCCTTTTGTAATTCTCATCCCCATGCTCCCTTATAATAAAAAGGCAATAAAAAATACTTTTACAGAAACTACCATAAAGAATAGATAGACATGAGCCCTTCAATATAGGCCCACTCACTCACAAAGGAAAAGAACTTAGACAAGCATTAGAGATCATGTCTCTACCAAGCAAATAATACCTCTTCCATTATGGTTAAAGATTATGAATAGAGTGACTCCTAATCTACCTACAGATGATTAACATAGGCCTTAAGGCAACAATGTATGTACCCTCTGTTTACCAATGACTACGACAATCCTGCTCTCTTCCTAAAAACTTTATCTTGTTATTTCCTCTGCTCTGCCTCAAAAACAATGCGTGATTTTGGAACGAAGTCATAGAAATGGTTACTGCGTAATCGAAGATAAAAAATATCTCCTTCTAAGTCTGGGGAATTCACAAATATGCCAACCTAAGAAAAATTGTAAATGATGCCTTGTCATGGATGTATTGTCACTCACTGCCTTTAAATAAAGAAACTAAGACCAGCAGAGGTGCCAGAATTGCCAGAACTGCCTGCTTGGTGATCAGACTACATCTTGTGGCTCTCTCATCCCTTTCGCCGGCCGTCCATCCTCTGGGGACCCCTGGACTTGCCGGAGCTGGACTCCGGCATAACACCTTTGCCACAACACACGTGATCAATGACTATATCTAGAATGAATTCTTACAATGACTTCTTCACTACTCTCCTTGTAAATTCACCCCGAATCTCCATTTTTATCTTCCACATTTACTACCAAGGTTTGAGCTCTGGCTCCACCTCTTGACAGCTATGCATCCTTGGGAAAGCTACTCAACCTCTATGAACTCTCCTCCCTCATCTGTGAAAAGGAGAGCATTGTATAAACCACTTAGGTCTGTAAGGAGGAATAAATGTGGTAATGCATGCAAACTTCTTAGTCTATACCTGTTACAGAGCCAAGTAATCAGTAAGTGTCAGTTAGCTGTCCTATCACTCTGGTACCTAAAATTGAATGCCCTGAATCCATCATGATAGGACTCTTGCCTTTTTCTATCATTCCCTTCAAAACTTGAACAATGCTGAATTATTTGTAGTTTTTTGTACATCACCCATTCTCTATCTAGGGTCTTTGCAATGACATTCCCTCTGTCTAAGTAAAGGCTGCTTTATTTTCTAGAATAACTAGAAAACTATAAATTCTTCGAAACCCTGAAATGTCCCCAAACAGAGCTAGTCAATCTCATGTCTGAATTACATTCTCTAATCTAAATGATCCACTTTCCATATAAGGGGCTTAGAGTCTTTTTTTTTTTAATCATTTAGTGGATGTAGTTTCTTGGCTTCCCTGGAGGTTCTTGTTAAAGCACAGATCCCTGGGCCCCATCGCAGATCTATAGAATCTAAATCTTCGGGGCTGGGCACAGGAATCTGCATTTTTCAAAGTAGGGTCCATGCCAAAGACCCTGAGATCAAGACCTGAGCTAAGATCAAGGATCAGATGCTTAACCAACCGAGCCACCCAGGAGCCCCAGGAATCTGCATTTTTATTTTGCCACCAAGGCGATTCAAGCACCCTAAATTCAGGTAATCATGTCTGAGTGATCTTCCGTATCACTATATTCACAAGGAATAATCACCACTGTGTTAGTGCTTGTCCTCACCTGAGAGCAAAAAGGTGAATCTAGCCTTGAAGCCTCGGAAGTTATTTTCACCATCACTTTTAAAATGAATCACCAGCATGTTATGACGACTGACTATTGGAGGAGGGTTCAAGATTCCACAAAGTTTGCCTGTAAAAGTTTTAGGGAAGTTTGGTTTACAGTTCCACAATTTTTTTTTAAATCAGAAAACAGAGGTAAAACATTATCTAAGTAATTTTTTCCCAGCAATCCTGGTTTTCTTCAACTTTGGTTTGTAGGCGCACCTTTCCATTGTAAGCGGGAGTTCAACACTAGTTCCAAAATCACCATGTGTTGTAATTTTAGCTCACAGAAAAACACTCAACAGAGCAAAGACTTCTGATTTTTAATGTACACAGTGCGAAGGGGTAAGTTAAAGGAAATCCTACACTCAGTATACTCCTTTCAAATAGAAGGTGGCTATGCTTTATGTGAGTAAGTAACAACTGAAATCTGCTTCGCTCGAAGCCCGCTCTGTACAGATCTTATTCAGCTGGGTGAGGGGATTGTGCCTCCACTCCCCTGCCTTGAATATTTAAACATTCCCAACCCACCGATATTCCTGGTCTCAGACCCACACTGCCACCTAACTAAGGGACAAATAAGATATATATTAAGGGAGTGGCTGCACAGCTGGAAGGGATAACTTTTTATTTATTTTTTTAACGTTTATTTATTTTTGAGAGACATAGAGACAGAGCGTGAGCAGGGGAGGGGCAGAGAGAGAGGGAGACACAGAATCTGAAGCAGGCTCCAGGCTCTGAGCCGTCAGCACAGAGCCCGACACAGGGCTCGAACTCACAGACCGGGAGATCATGACCTGAGCCGAAGTCGGACGCTCAACCAACTGAGCCACCCAGACGCCCCAGGGATAACTTTTTATACTAAGTAAATTGGTAGGTCAAAACAGGAAGTATATTTGAAGTTTTAGTTCCAAAAATTAACTTTTAAGATTCAAGTAGAAACTATAGCTTCAGTTATTATTCATTCATTTATTTATTTATTATTTATTTATTTATTTATTTATTTATTTATTTATTGGTTACTTTTCTTGCACATTAAAGAAATTGAAGAAATTAATACAAAAAAGAGTTACGAAAAATTACCTTAAATAACTGCCAAAAACGTAGTCAGTGCTACCGTTTCCTTCTTCCCCGGGAGTTCACCTCCACCTTCCAAATATTCTGAAACAGTCCCCAACTTTTTCATGTTCCTATGAAAAATCTCACTGGTGAGGGGTACATGCGTGGCTCAGTGGGTTAAGTGTCTGACTTCAGCTTAGGTCATGATCTCACACCCTGTGGGTTCAAGCCCCATGTTGGGCTCTGTGCTGACAGCTCAGAGACAGAACCCTGCTTCAGATTCTGTGTCTCCATCTCTCTCTGCCCCTCCCTAGCTCGTATGCTCTCTCTCTCTCTCTCTCTCTCTCTAAAAAATAAATAAACATTTAAAAAAATCTCACTGGTGGGTCGCCTGGGTGGCTCAACTTTCTCTCTGCCCCTCCCCTGCTCATGCTCTGTCTCTCTCTCTCTCAAAATTAAATAAACATTAAAAAAAAAAAATCTTACTGGTGGGGCACCTGGATGGCTCAGTCAGTTAAGTGTCTGACTTCGGCTCAGGTCATGATCTTACAGTTCACGCGTTCGAGCCCCACGTCGGGCTCTGAGCTGACAGCTTGGAGCCTGGAGCCTGCTTCGGATTCTGTGTCTCCCTCTCTCTCTGCCCCTCCCCCTCTCATGCTCTCTATCTCTCTCTCTCTCAAAAACGAATAAAAATTTTAAAAAATTTAAAAAAATCTCACTGGGGAATCCATTATTGGCTCATGGGTTAAAGCTAAGGTTTTCTGACACATGAGTTTCCAGAATAAGAAATCCTTATTCTCATTGGACTTTGTGGCACCCAAGGAGGCCAGTCAGTGTGACAACTACTCTCATGCTTTACAGACAGAACACTACCCACCTAACTCGTGCTCCTCTTCAGGATCACCATAAATCACAACAGCATCATTAATACAGTTTTGGCTAAATTCAGTGATAAAGTCCTCAAATTCCAACTGTACAAATTAGAAACATAACCAGAGAAACAGTCAAGGAAGAGAAGAGATAAACTTTAAAAGCTTCCCTCTGAACACGAACAGGCCTGCAGTTACCCCCTCCTGTTCCATTGTAGAAGTGTAAGTAATTGTAGTGTCTTTGGAGAGCAATTTGGCAATGACTGACGGTTAAACGTACAAACCCGTTGACAGAGAAAGTCCACTTCTGGGAATTACATACATCCACACGTGCCCAAAAACACTGACGCAAGAATGTACTAGCACTGTTGGTAAGGGCAAAGACAGGAAACCCACTGGATGTCTGTTAACGGGGAACTGGCTTAAGAAATTATGGAATATCACACAATCTAATTTTATGCAGTTATTACAAAGTGCTCTGTGGACTAATTGGGAAAGATCTTTGAGATATTTTTAAGGAGGAAAAGCATTGCTGAGCAATGTAAATATGCATGTTTGTAAATATTCAGAAAACCTCTCTAGGGACACTAGTGTTCACTTGCCATTAGGAGGTAGGATGGGAGTTAGATGAGAAGGAGGCATACTTTTTATTGTATTCTCTCTCAAACTGCTGAAACTTTTCAAAGATCCAGATAGATGGATAGACAGACAGACAGATGTAGATTGATACATCTACAGATGGCAGCAAATAGAAGCTTGTAGTCATAATGGCAGTTTAATAGCCCAGATGAAGCAAGCTCTGCCTACCCAACACAGCTAAGCTCTCGATGAAGTGAAGATCTTCCTTGGCTGCTTACCTTTACAATGTGTTTGTCTGGAGCACGAATGAACCAGTGACACCTTACGTTCGTGGGATACCAGTCAGGATAACCAGCAGAGTGAATCATCCCTTCTTCCACCAATACAGCCGCACTCCCACAGCCGGAACCTGCTGAAGTGTCAGGGAAATCCAAAGTGAACGGCCAAAGGTGCTCTCTCTTCCTTACCCTCATATCAAATAAAATCATCAGGGAATGAAATATCTGAGCTACCAGCTTCTGAGTTCTTCTGAATAGCAGTAAAGGTAAGCTCGAAGCTGCTGCCACTGTTTTCTGTATCAGAAACAAATGTAACTGTGGCCTCACTGGTCTCTGTCAGCAATGGTGAAGGCAATATATCTCCGCAGACCTTACCTTAAAAGGAGAAGACATTGAAATAGCATTACTAAAAATGGCAGAAATTTGTTATTTTTTTCCCTAACACTACGTTCCAGGACCTCTCTGTTCTCAACCCACTGTGGTGGGTTAATTTAATTTAATTTTTTCAGTACCTATGCTTTCATATTCCATTTGCTTTCTCAAACTCGATCTCACATGTCTAAATTCTACTCATCCTTCAGGGCCCAACTGCAAGTCCAGTTTTCATAATCCCTCCCAAACACCCACCGAAGTAAGAGCTACTTTTTCTGAATCACCACAGCACACTTCCTGTACTAAGCCATTTCCTACTTTATGGTACACTCTTAGATATCCTGTCGAACTGCAACTGCATTAGAGCAGAGACCGTTTTTATTCTACATATGTGTAGTACTTGATATGGTATCTGGTACACAGTTGAGTTTTTAACAGATGATTGGCTAAAAGAATGGTTCCTAGGTAAATTGCAGGCCTGAATGTGAAATTGTTTAGTCAATGAATATTATAACCCTTAGCACAATACGTTCCCTACAGCATCCTGTCAATCTGCAAAAAGCTATTTGTCCGAATCATTCACCTAGGAAGACCTAGAGACCAAGCTCTAGAGACCCTCTAGTGAGATGCTTAACACATAATATTTCAATTAAAGTTATCAATGATGCTTATATAGTATGTAAGTGGTATTCCACAAATGACCTGGAATGATTTATTGTCATGGGAGAAAAAAAATACTATAAAACAATATAAAGTTCAGTGTGTACAGTTAGTATGTATAAAAGAATATACAGTACCTCAATATTTAATAGCATTTGTCTCTAGGTGGTAGGATTTTTAATGGTTTACATTTTCTTCTAGTTACTCATCTGTCTTTACCAAATTTGGCAAACAGGCACCCACTTTTGTGATAAAACCAAAAAAAAAAAAATAGATGTTCCCTTGAAAGGAAGTATCTGATAATTGTGAGATTGATGTCATTGAAAACTGCTACTGAACGTGAAAAAGGAATAGAGAAAGCTCACTCAACATGCCGGTCATTGGTTCCTCTCCTACCATACCCATCGCCCCTTCAGGAAAGGGACCGTATGTACAGTGTCCTATGGGCAGAAATATACCTTTAGGTCCCTTTGCCCATCTTCAGTTGCTTCGATACTCTAATATGCAAGAAAAAATAAATGTAACATACGTACTAATAAGCACTCCATTGCTTGACTGTAAAGATACATAGCCATGGTCACATCCAACTTCATTTTGCAGGTCTAAACTTGTAAAATTTATCAGGATAATTTTATCTTCTGGTACCATTATTTTCCACATACATAGGCTAGATAGGGAAAGGTAAAGAAAGTATAATAAATGGCACAGTCGAGTGTGACAAATAAGATCTAATATATGGGCTTTAGCTCATAACTCACCATTAACAAAACTCATAAAGGCTATTAGAAGATAAAAGGCAATGGAAGTTCCTTATGTGAGAGTAATTTGTTTATGCTCAAATTGCTGGTGTTTATCCAACAAACAGAAGAGTTAGAGAGGGGCCAGACACTGCCCTTTAAATTTCATTCAGTTATAAAATGCTAGGATTTTGATGTATAAATTGAAAACCCTAAGATTCATCTCTTTGTTCTAACTTATTAGCCTAATTGAAAATTCATAATGTTCACCCAGAAGTTGAATTATGGGTCATGAATTATGGATTGACCATGCTGCGTATGTTAACTCTAACCAGCCACGTCCTCCAAGGTCAGCCTGGGTCACAGTCCCTGCGGCTGCAGTGTCATCTCCCGAACTCCCAAGGTCAGCTCTGACCTTTTATTAACATCTTTAGAAACACAGCTAAACATTTTGAAAGGAATCTTACATAATTTAACACATAATCCTTTCCCTTTATTGTCCTACATGAATTCGTATTACTAAAAAAAAGAAACCCCAGCGGACCATAAATCCTTAGCATCTTCTGTGCCTCACATTCATCGGAGAGCAAAGCACTCTTACCTGGAATCTAACATGTCAGAACAAACGTCTTTCTAAAACTTGGCAGTCTTTCTCAATAGGCTTAGACCTTTATATAGATATAAAGGTTGTTTATTTTTGAGAGAGGCAGAGACAGCATGAGCAGGGGTGGGGGCAGAGAGAGAGGGAGAGAGAGAATCCCAAGCAGGCTCCACACTGTCAGCAAAGAACCCAAAGCAGGGCTGGAACCCATGAAACCAGGAGATCATGACCTGAGCTGAAGCCAACAGTCGGACACTTAACCGACTGATTCCCAGGTGCCCCATCAACAGCCTTAGACTTAACAGTCTCACTGCCCTCTAAGAAATAAGTGTTCAGGACTGTAGGAGTTATCCAGCTTTTTAATGCCCAGTTTCCAAAAACCAAGGGTAACAATTCTTATTAAATATCTTCTTAACCAGAAACTCCCTGTTTTACTTTTTCAAGTCATCATTTTGAACATCAATGTCAAAACAGGCTGCCTAAAATATTTTTAAAATCACTTTTTAAGCACTTCAATTTAGAAAGAAATAAGCTGTCTAAAATATTACAAAGCTAATTTTTTTAGGCACTTCAATTGAAAAAGCATTCCCCATCTATTGTCCTTCTTGAGGCTCCTTATAACCCTCTGAAGTGGGCAGGGAGACATTGCTCCCCTTACTCCAAATAAGGAAACGGTTATGATATTAAAAGACTCATCACGCCTCACACATAACAGGAAATATAGTCTGGACTTTATGGCTTCAAAGGCAAGTACTTCCTCCTGTTCATCAAATTACTGTCTACCTCAAAATCCCTGGCTTGGTGATAGAAAAGAGATTTCAAATCATATGCCAATCTGGTTTATTGTTAGTGACTGCTGTGTTGAAAAGGACTCTGAGGTCTAGTCAAGCTAAGTGAGAGAGGATTACCAAAATTAAGCCTTGATTTACCTATCCAAATATTTATTGAGTATTATTATATGGCCAAGCACTGTTCTAGGCTCTAATGTAATGTCTCCCATGGGGATGGAAGGGGAGAGACCACCTGAGTGTCCTGTATCTTCCAGGTCTGAGACTCTAGGCACCACCTAACAGAATAAAGATAGGCTTGGAGGAACTATGTAACTCCTTGCTCCTTCTTCACATTATCTGTTCCTATCTTACCATTAATCAACTCCACCCACAGTTAATCCTTCTCGCATTCTCAAGCTTGCCTAGCATAATGGAGAAATCACTAGGATGCAAACTGACTCCGTATCTTATTACACATCTAAAGCACGTGTTTTTTCCTCCACATTTGAACATTCTAAAATCAGAAGGTTCTTACAATGTAGTCTTACAATTAATTCTCTTAGACTTAGATTGACACAATTCTTCCAGAGAGGAATCATCTTTAGCCGGTCACCTAGGAGCACTATCGACTGGATGATGCTACTTAAGTATTTTGCTTGAGGTGTTTCGGACTATACTGGAAGTAGGGATTTTAGACTACAGACCTGCATAAGTATTAGCTTGTGATTCAGATTCTCAGAGAAGATTTTTACCCCTCTCTACACCCAGTTTCAAGGTGAAGGCATGTAACTTTCCACATGGGTAGGCTTGAGCCTGGTTTAGCCTTAACACTGAACATACAGCCTTTGGTGTCCCATCTTTATATTGAAATCTCCTAATCTTGGGTATTTTTTATTTCTTTTGTAAGTACATAAAATAACAATTTCACAGCCAGTCTGTTTTAGGTTTGTTGAAATATAGTATAAATTCATGCTAATACTGAGTTATAAAGTTGCTGAAGTTCTTCCTATTCATCTCTGGTTGACTCATTTTAGTCCTTACGCGCTATTAAGTATCTTAACTTTTACATCTCAACTTCATCCCCTAAACTTGAAGCAACTAAAACCTTACAATTACTAAGAAGACATCTAGTGTAAATTCACTTAACTTTTCTATAGGTAACCTGAATTTTGTTGTTTGTTGTTGCTTCCTCAGGAAAGTAATTACTCTTCATTTTTTCCAAAGCTAAACCTTCTTTATTTGTTGTGTTCTCATGAAACATCTTTCATGTATTTATACATTTCTCTTGACTCACCTTACTCTCTCTTCCGCTCATAAGCACAGTTAAGCCTAACACACCCACCCCCAACACAACACAACACACACACAAAAAACCCTGCTTCTCTTGAACCTTACCTACTACCTAAAAGCCACTGTCCAGTCTTCCTCTTTCCCTTCACTGTTAACTGTCTCCTCATCTGAAACAAGGGCAGCCATCCCTCACATCCATCCATCCAACAGGCCAAAAATCCTCACATTAATCATAAGGATCTCCTTCTCTTACAACCCACAATTTCGACTCACTTTCAAATCCTGTGGTTCTACCACTTTTCATCACCTCTACTGTTGTTGCAAACCTGATCCCAAGTTATTGTGCTTACTTGGATTATTGCAGTAACTGGTGTCAGCTCTTGGTCTTTCCCTTCCATAGTCTATTTTTTTTAAGTTTATTTATTTATTTAGAGAGAGAGTGTGTACACAAGCAGAGGAGAGGCAGAAAGATAGGGAGAGAGAATTCCAAGCAGAATCATAGTGCCAGCGCAGACCCCAGTGCAGGATTTGAACTCATGAACCATGAGATCATGACCTGGGCTGAAATCAAGAGTCGACCACTCAACTGACTGAGCCATGCAGGTGCCCCTCTAGTCTATTTTCAGTACAACAGCCAAAGTGATCCTTTTAAAGTGTGTCAGATCATGTTCCTCATCTGCTCAAAGTCTCCAACGACTACACATCTTATAGTAAAGTCCCAAGTCCTTCTTATGTCCGCTAAATTTGGCCACACTAACCGTGACCATTTTTACCGGTCACTTCGCTCTAGAACTTTGATCCTACTGTTCCCCAGATATACCAAAAATTTCCCTACCTCACATATGCCATTCCTTCTGCAAACAACGTTCCTTCCTGAGATGTCAATATGATCCCCGCCTGCATCTCATTCAGGTCTTTGTTCAAACATCGTCCTTATAATGAGGATTTTCCTGACCGTCTTCTCTAATACTGCACAGTCATCCTCTTTCTTGCTGTGGTTTTCCACATAGCGCTTACCACCCCCTACTACTGTTTGTAACGGTATTTGTATTACCCCTGCTCTCCACTTCCAACTTGTCTCCAAAGGAAGCATTTTTGTCTGTTTCATTCACTGCTGTATTTCTAGCACCTAAAACAGTGCTTGGCACATCTTAAAGCTCTGATAAAAATATTTTGACTATTTGGTGAAGGAAAGATACCAAGTCTTCAATAATCACTCAGCCAGTTATGAATATAGCTCCCGATCCTACAATTCTATTCAATTAGCTGCCATATCCAATGGCATTTTATTTGACCTCATTTTGACTTCTGCAATATCTAACACTACTATCAACCATTTTTGCCTTGAAAAGTCTTTCTTGCAGAAAGCTCTTCAATACTTCATTGTCTAAGCTGAATTATAGGTTCTCTTTGTTTGAGGGTAAACTGGCTGTCATCTGCATGTCTCTTAGCCCAATGTACAAACGCTTTTCAGAACTTCACCCATAACCATCCATGCTTTTCTCAAATGCCTATTTATAAAGGAAATTCATTACTCCTGAGGAAGACCATTAGGTCTCAGAAATCTCTCAAGTCAGAAACTACCTTATATTTCAGGGTACCTGAGTAGCTAGCTCAGTTGGTTAAGCACCCGACTCTTGATATCGGCTCAGGTCATGATTTTGTGGTTTGTGGGACTGAGACCCACGTCGGGCTCCATGCTAACAGTGTGAAATCTGCCTTGGATTCTCTCTCTCCTTCTTCTCTCTCTCTGCCCCTCCCCTACTCTCTTTCTCAAAATGAATAAAATAAACTTAAAAAAAAAAAAGAATATTGGATTCTTATATTGGATTGAAATCTGCTTTCTCCTAACCTTCCAGCTCCTTATTCTCAGCTCTCCTTATTCTCACTGGAGCAAGTCCAATTCTGCTTCTGTAGTAGCTCCTCAGATAAGACAGTTCCTTCCTCTTCCCAAGTCTTCTTTGGATCAAAACCATTTCTGGTTCCTTCTACCATATCTCTCAAGATATTGTTTCAAGTTTCTTTCCATCTTAGCCATTGTCCTTCAGATAATTTCTAGTGTATCAATGCCTCTCTCTAAAGATTGTACCTGGAGACTCCTCCTAATTCCCCCTGCCCAAGACTAATAAAACAGGACTTTCACTCTTATTCTAGATGCTATTTTTCTAAAAGTTTAAGCAAAGATGGCAAAGGCTTTATTGGTATTATATGACTAGGTTGACACACAGAAAGTCAATTTAGACTTTTAAAAATTTTAGAGAGAGAGTGCATGCAAGCTGGGAAGAGGGGAAAGAAGGAGAGAGGGAGAGGAGAGGAGGAGGGAGGGAGGGAAAGAGAGAGAGAGAGAGAGAGAGAGAGAGAGAGAGAGAGAATGAGAATGAGAAGCAGGCTCCACACTCAGTACAGAGCCCAGTGCAGGACTTGATCTCATGACTCTGGGATTATGACCTGAACCAAAATCAAGACTCAGACACTCAACCAACTGAGTCACCCAGGTGCTCAACTTAGACTTTTAAGCCTTTTAAATACGAGCTGAAATTAAGCCACATCATTTCCTTTCTATACTTACAATGAATATCTACAGTCATTATACATTTATTTTATAAATTATAATCTTGCCACCATTTTGGTTTCCCATTGCTTACAGCAAATAAATCTAAGCTTCTTGTCATGGAATTTAAGATACTCTATAATTAAGACCTAACCAGCCTTTTTATCGTCATTATCCACTGCTACCCCAGTTCTTATTTATGCTAATATTGCTGTCCAGCTGCCATGTGACTCACACTGTCCAGATAACCATAATATTCTCCACCTCCCTGACATTTCTTGCACACAATTCTCTGTACCTGGCATGATATGTTGAAACCTCTTAGATTCTAGAGCTACTAACAACTTCATGAGATAAAATTATAACTATCCTTTGATGCCTAGTTTCAATACTATCTCCTTCACTAAAATGTTCCTACCTCCAGGTCTCCCAAACACGGTATAAACGCACATGCCTCACAAACCACTGCAATGGGAATTAGTCTTTCCATTTTCCATAATACCACCCGACACCTGGGGAGTGTGGATTATAAAGCTTATTGGTCTTGTTTTATAGTATAGTCCTTTTTATCCCAGATTATAAACTTATAGAACTGTGATCTACCTTTGTGCATCTTTAAATGCTCATATGATTTTTAAAATTAATTTAAAACACTTGAGGAAGTGAAATACTTACAAAACTTATTTATAAAGCTTAACAATATCTTTAGAGGGGACAGAGTATGTAGAAAAAAACTTAAAGACACTGAAGCTTATTCATCTCCAGCTACTTTCCGTCTTCTGGGAAACAAAATATTACCATCATTACAGAAATAAGTAGGAAAGAATTCATCACTAAATTCCCATAACAATCTCACTAGCAGATGCTGTTGATGTTGGATATTTGAAAACATCAATTCAGATAAGCTCCAGTGTTAATACTTGTGCTGATGATTTGTATTGGTGGATATCAGAAATACCAATCAGCAAATACTTGCTAATCAGAAAATATCAGATGAAACTGATGTTTTTTTATGTTAAGCAGATTAAGAAATTGAGATACTAGATAAAATTGGCAAAACATAGCCCCTTAAGTGGCCAGATGTTGGGGGGTAACCTAAGAATCATTCTACCTTGATACATACCAATTATGAGAACAGCTGCTTTCTTTGGATTGGGGGTAACGAATCTTTCCATTTTCTCCAAATAACACTGTTCCCTGAGATCTACAATCTTTCAAAATGTAGAAAAAAGGTGATTATTGACTTCAGCTATGAACAGAATTTCAAGACATACGGCAAATAGCTTAAAGTTTCATAATTTATATAAATTTATTGGAATGCACATTTTTAGATGTTTTGACCTAGACACCGTACTTGCAGACTTCACTGAGATAATTTCTAAATCATAGTGTTCTTTTCTTTATCTGAGTTCTTCAGATTTAATATTTCTTTATCCAGTTTTGGCAAATCATGAGCCACAGAGAGGCTTCAGATTTATAGCACATGGAATTAATATGGCTTTTACCCCATCTCTCACTAGGATGTCCTGGGTTATAATAAAATACCTTTATATAAAGATACTAAAGTAAAAGTACACAAATTTTATATTTAAATGTTTTTATATTTAAAATTTTTATATTTAAATTTTTTGTATATTTAATTTTTTTAATGTTTATTTTTGAGAGAGAGCAAGCGAGCACGAGTGGGGGAGGGGCAGAGAGCGAGGGAGACACAGAATCTGAAGCAGGCTCCAGGCTCTGAGCTGTCAGCACAGAGCCTGATGTGGGGCTCGAATTCATGAATCACGAGATCCTGACCTGAGTTGAAGTTGGATGCTTAATCAGCTGAACCACCCAGGTGCCCCCAAAGGATACACATTTTAGCAGTGACATGACAAGTCTCTATCACACACTCAAAACCTTCAGATTTCAGTGTCACATTTTAATTGTTGGAAATTAGAAGACATAGGCAACTACAGGATGAGAAGCTTAGATGATATTAATGAAGTATTATTTAAATAAATTGTCACATTGTGCCATTCATTTTACTGTGGAATTAACCATTATTGGCTGATTTCATTGCCCTTTTAAAATATTGTTATCATTAGCCTTTGTTCAGGGCTTATTAATCCTTTTAACCTTCTCTTCCAGGTGATGAAAACTGAATAGAATTGCTACCAGGAGACCACCTCCCTGCACAGTAATGGCGATGAACAGAACACTTTCACTCTGATGCCCAAATGAGAGTGGCAAGCCTGCTCTGTTCAGAGGGAACTCTGGTGTTCAGCTGAACCAGTTAAGAGTGGTGCTTCTCGAATCATCGGCAACGTGGACTTGGACTTGGACTACAATGATCTTGGACTACAATGAGGGAGGGCTGGAGAGCTGCAGAGAACGCAGTCCACTCTGACACTCTGGCCTTGAAACAACTTGATTCTTGTACTGAACTGCTCGTTACTGGAAGCTGTGCGTCCTCATGCCTCTCTGTTCTGCAGAGGCTGTCCCCCGGGCATTCCTTGTGCTGGTGCTGCCCGTCTGCATGGCAAACCTCGTGTTCCCTCGAGACCGAGCCCCTCTGTCCTATCCTCGGTGCTCTGACTGCTCTCAGCAGCTTAGCTCACCTTGTAGCTTAGCTTAGCTCGCCTTTCGTCACAAGAGCCAACTTACTCCTCTGTCTTCCCAAATAGTAGGAAAGTTCCCCGAGGACAGGCTTGGCATCTCCAGACCCACATTTATTTTCCTAATTCCAGATTTTAGTGCTGCGAAACAAAAGTAGCCCTCCAAAGCCTCCCTTATTTTCCCCCACTGATGCCAGGTAAAATGAACAAAGGTGAGTGGGAAAAATGGGAGGGGAGTAATTTATTTTTAGAGCTCTAAACTAGTTTAGAGAGAGAAGATATGTCACCTGGATAAATGAAGAAAGAATCCTTTCTCAAAGGCTATTTTTTTTTTTTAAAAAGCTTGATACAAAAGAAAGACCCATATCTCATGAAAATCCATACGAACATAAACTTGAACATCCAGGCTCTGTCCAAGTTGAGTTTAAGTTAAATTGAAAGAGATCAGTTCTCATGAATTCAGAGATTTAAGTTTATATACATTGGATTAGGAACTGAAAACCAGACAAATTCATGCTTTCTTTTAGAGCTTAGTTCTGATTATATCTGCAGATATATATCAGAGTAACTACCTTTGAAAAAAACATGATCAATTTTTGATTTAGAACAAAAGGTGGAAGGATGAATTCACAGAAATTACACCTACCTGTGAACATGTTCTGAGTGATAAAATCCATCAACTCAAACACCTTGGAGAAAATGCCAGGTAATGCCCTTCTATGGTTATTTCTGAAAGGCCAACGTCTAGTCCAACCAGCTCCCCGGGAAGTTATCCCTGCAAGGACCCAGATTCCATTGCCTCTTCTACAAACAAAAGGACTTCCAGAGTCTCCCTTTCATGGGACAGAGAAAGAGAACACTTGAAAATATTCATGAGTTAAAAATATTTCAGCAGGCCCCCAAACAACAAACAGCACTCATCTCAAAGGGAGCAGTAGCAGAGGCTACTGCCCACTGGCTACTGTCAATCAACATTTTTTTATCCATCTTTTTGCCTCTTCACCATTAGTTTCAAGGTACCATCTTTTTGCCCAGATGTAACCTCCTCACAATTACTGCCTGCAATCTTGTTGAGCTAACCAGTGAAAGGAGCAGGGAGAATTGACAGATACATTCTTCCACTTTACTCTGCTGTCTGGAATTGCTAGGAAAGACTAGGTCATGTCCAAGTCTATAGCGCCAGTGAATTGAGTCCTCAAGTTCATGCAATGGCGAAAGCTCTCAGAACAGAAGCCTAATATTGTCCAGGAGCTATATGTATAGAACTGTTCAGATCAGAGAATAAAGAACCCATGATTTTAGGATTGTTTCTTTAATAACACTTCATAATAATGTGCTGCTTTGAGAACATGTGCCAATTTTGTGTCAGAGATTAAACCCTCTTTAAAAGGCATAGAATTGAGGGGTTAGCCCCTCCAAAAAAGGATTGCCCCTCAAGTATGCAGACAGGATAAAGCACCCTTAATTTACCTGTGTTCCACTTTAGAAAGTGGCATATTTGTACATTTCTATCTCTTCCCTTCCAAACTCTCGCCAATCCTTGTCCTGTTATCACCTGCCCCCTTGCTCCAGAACCAAAAAGTCAAATTTTCCAACAGATAATCTTAAAGAGCTTCCTACAGCAGTTTCAAGCTGCTTGCTGGGGAAGAATAAAGACTCCCAGCTCCTTCAGTTTAAACAAAAAAACAAAAACAAAAACAAAACAAACAAAAAGCCTTTCCAAGTAAATGATCTTCTCTACCTAAAACTTATAACTCATGTCTTTCACATATTGGTCTCCCTTTCCTCTAACTTGTGAAGACCGGTTTTCT
The DNA here is from genome assembly GCA_030068075.1 of Paguma larvata. Taxonomy (NCBI): domain Eukaryota; kingdom Metazoa; phylum Chordata; class Mammalia; order Carnivora; family Viverridae; genus Paguma; species Paguma larvata. Next base: position 77,201,507 of record CM057828.1, on the reverse strand, counting down.
TTATAAGCTGCTGTGGTCAGCCCTGGGAGGTCATTCACAACATGTTTTACCCAACAGTTTCCATAACTATGCCAGCTTTGGTCACACTTTGTGCAAACATTGCATTCTGCACCAAAGGCTTAAAAAAAAAAATCACAACGTTTAACAAAAGGTAGAATGAAAAATAAATCACAGGTAGATCTAATTAGTTTGCCAAAGTGCTCTTGCTTCATTCCGTTAGGTTGAACCCACCTCCCTGTCTTCCTTCCCTCCATCTTCCCAAAAAGAGGGGTGGGGGTGAGAATGGGCATGGAACAGGGAAAGAATGCTCTCAGCCCAGGTCCAGTAAACCTTTCAGTTGAAATATGGTGGAAAAATGAAGAGAAAAAGAATTTTGAAGCAGTTATTCCCCAAAAGCAGCTCACGGGGAAAGGCAGAATCCACTACCACCCATATGATACTGAATAACGGGGCTGGTTTATGCTTTTTACCTGGCAGGCTTCCTTTTTCCCACCAGGAAAACTGGCACACATCATGGTCCTTCCCGGGAGAGGAAGGTTCACACCCGTGAGCACAGTATTACACGTTCGGTCGTCCATGACACGAAGCTCCACTTCTTGTAGGACATCTGAATACTCTGACGCTGTGGACATAGATTGGAAAGTTAGTCAACAATTGTCCTCACTGAAACGAATCAGTAAGAACACTACAAGTACAAAACTATTTCAACCATGTTTAATCAAAATGCGGAAGTCCTTTTGTAAGGTGTGAATTATATTCTTTCCTAAAATCAGATAGGTGATAAAGGACATTTTTTAAAAATCATCAGTTTTTTTAAGGTAATATAGGCAATTGTATATTTTCTAGTCATGTACCTGAAGTTTCCCTAAGTGGAAAACATCAGTCGATAAAGCAGCATTTTGTGAAATTTTTTATTTTTGAAAATCATAATATTAAAGACAAGGAAATTTAACTATTGGGACTATTCCCTGATTATCCTATTTACTGTCTTCTTCTTCATCTGTCATAGTTACTGTTGGTTTCCTTTTTCTGACCTACCATAACCGAAATGGGCAGTAGAAGTTTTATGCTGAGACTTAAGTACAGGTATTTTTATGGTGAAGACAACCAGAAATTTTCATTGGATCGTAACTCAGGGGAAAAAACAAAAACAAAATAGGATACATGTATTACTCGTGGCCAATAAAATTTCAGCTTCTAGTGAGCAAAGAAATCTAAAACTATTATTATATATATTTTTGATGTCTCTTACTCTCTGAAATCTTGCACCATCCACTGGTCATGCAAAGAATCCCTGCTTCAAATTTATCATCTTTATGGGGGAGACAGATTGGATGAACAGTAGTTCCTGGAAAAAGAAAATTATAAGGTTCCTAGATACACAAGCGATGCTGAATATATTTGGAAAAGTGACATCCAGTTGATTCCATAGCTTCTACACTTTCCCTCTAAATATAATTCTGATATACATTTTAAAAGTTTTCCTCTCTCATAAAAAACCATTTCGTTTTTATAGAAATTGAGAAAAATGTACAAAAAGTAAAACAAGGAAGAACATAATCCAGTATTACATACACCACCTTGACCCTCCAAAACTACTAACATTTTAGGGTATACACTTGTTCTTTTTTCTTTCTGAGATTTTATTTAAATTCAAGTTAGTTTACATATAGTGTAGCATTGGTCTCAATAGAATTCAGTGATTCGTTATTACATATAATACACAATACTCATCCCAGCATGTGTCCTCCTCAATGCCCATCACTGATTTAGCCCATTCTCCCCACCCACCTCGCCTCCAGCAACCCTCAGTTTGTTCTCTATCATGAAGAGTCTCCTATGGTTTGCCTTCCTCTCTGTTTTTATCTTCTTTTTCCTTCCCTTCCCCTATGTTCATGTGCTGTTTCTTAAATTCCACATATATAAGTCAAATCATAGTATTCGTCCTTCTCAGACTTCTTTTGCTTAGCAAAATACAGTCTAGCTCTACCCATGTCACTGCAAATGGCAAGATTCCAATCTTTTGGATGGCTGAGTAATATTGTATGTATGTGTGTGTGTATTTCTTTTTTATCTATTCATCAGTTAATGGGCATTCCATACTTTGGCTATTGTTGATAGTGCTGCTATAAACATTGGGGTGTATGTGCCCCTTTGAAGCAGTGTTTTTGTGTCCTTTGGATAAATACATAGTAGTGCAATTGCTGAGTCATAAAGGTAGTTCTATTTTTAACTTTTTGAGGAACCTCTATACGGTTTTCCAGAGCAGCTGCACCAGTTTGCATTCCCGCCAACAGTGCAAAAGGGTTCTCTTTTCTCCACATTCTCATCAACATAGTTGTTTCCTGAGTTGTTAACTGTAGCCATTCTGACAGGTGAGAGGTGTTATCTCGGTGTGGTTTTTATTTGTATTTTCCTGACGACGAGTGATGTTCAGCCTTTTTTTCATGTGTCTGTTAGCCATTTGTAGGTCTTCTTTGGAGAAATGTCTGTTTGTGTTTTCTGCCCATTTCTTAACTGGATTATTTATTGTTTGGGTATTGTCTTGATAAGTTCTTTACAGATTTTAATACTAGACCTTTAGTCTAGTCCAGTATGTCATTTGCAAATATTTTGTCCTATTCTGCAGGTTGCCTTTTAGTTTTGTTGATTGTTTCCTTCACTGTGCTGAATTTTTTATCTTAACGATGTCCTGATGGTTCATTTTTGCTTTCACTTCCCTTGCTTCTGGAGACAGGTCAAGTAAGAAGCTGCTATCACTAAGGCAAAAGAGGTTGCTGCCTGTGTTCTCCTCTAGGATTTTGGTGGTTTCCTATTTCACCTTTAGGTCTTTCATCCATTATGAATTTACCTTTGGTATGGTATAAGAAAGTGGTCCAGTTTTCCCAACATTTGTTGAAAAGACTCTTTTTTCCATTGGATACTCTTTGCTGATTTGTCAAAGATTAGTTGACTATATAGGTGTGGGTCCATTTCTGGGTTCTCTATTCTGTTCCACTGAGGGTATACCCTTGTTCCTAAAGGATAGTTTCCCCTAACGGTAATCAAGTACTACTATGTGGCAAGCTCTCTTCTAGACTCCAGTAAATTAGGAGAAAAATAAAGCCCTTACATACAAGGGTGTGTGTTGGAGGAGCAAGAATACAAACAATAAATAAAACAATTTATTTGGTTGTGATGTAATATCACTCTGGAAAAATCAGAGCAGAGTAGAGAAGATCCAAAGTCTGAGGATTACGGAGGATGGCATGCTAAATGTAATTTTAAATATGATAGTCACAGCAAGCGTCATTGAGTAGGTAACATTTCTTTTCAGTAGGCTTCATACCCAACCCAGAACCCAATGCAGGGTTGGAACTCACTGCCTTGAGATCAAGACCTGAGCTGAGATCAAGAGCCAGATACTTAACTGACTGAACCACCCAGGTGCCCCTGAGCAGACATTTGAGTAAAGCCTTGAAACCAAAGGAAGGAACCAAGTGGTTATTTGAGCAGAAAGTTATTTGGAGGAAAGAAGAAACAGAATGGAAATCCCTGCAGTGGGATCATGTCATATATGCTTGAGGAATGGTTGGCCAGAATAGCTGGAACAGATTAAGGGGGAAAAATTAGTGAAAAAACAAACAAACAAAAAAAAACAGGCTAGATCTACGGCTAGGAGGACAGAGACGGCAATTGATAAAAATAATGATTTCCATCTGAGTGTAATGAAGAACCACTGAAGTGTTTTGAACAGAGTGACATAATATAACTTCTATATTAAAAAGTATTATTCTGGTTGTTAGGTTAATAATAAATATTAAGCTTGCAAAAAAGGAAGCTAAAGACAATTTAAGAGACCATTAAAATTAACCCAGCAAGAAAGGATGGTAGCCTGGAACAGGATGGTAAGAGTAGACAGGGTGAGGCAGAAGTCATGGGACTTTTGTGATGGATTCGGCGTTCAGTGTGAGAGAAAGAAGAATCAAGACTGAGTACAAAAGTGTTTAGCTTAAACCACTAGAAGGGTAGAGTTGTCATTAATCAAAATGGAAGGCTATGGGTAAAGCAGATTTAGGATACAGGGGATAATATGTTTAAAACAGAATCTTGATTAAAGTTTGAGATGCCTATTAGCCATCCGGGTGGATGACCAGTAGGCAGTTAGCTATATGACTCCTAGTAATCCCAGCAGCATGTGTGAAAGGTAGATAACATTTGGGATAGTCTTTGAGCAGATGGTGTTTAAAGCCTCGCACCTGGATGAGAACACTAAAGTAGGGCAGATACACAAGAGGTCCAAGAACTGAGCACTCCAACAATAAGAGGTCACAAAGAGGAGGAGGTATCACTGTAGAAGACTGAGAAAGGGTGTAAAAAGAGGTAGGAGGAAAACCAAGGGACTCCTGGAACTTAAGTGAAGAAAATGTTTCCAGGGAGAGTATGAGCAAGTCTATCAAAACTCCTATCAAGTAAGCTAAGGATTGAGGATTTACCTTTGAAATTTAGCATCATGAAGGTCAGTGACTGTGACAAGAGCAAATTTGGTGGCATGATTGGGGTGAAAGTCTGACTTGGATGTCTAACTGATATCTCAGACCGAATACACGCAATTCTGAGAACTGAGGAGAGGAAAATGACACACCTCCCATAAATGGAACTTCATAGCGATTCTATAAAGGGGAACAGGAAAAAGGGCAATAGTTTCTTTTGGTCACAGGTAATGGGAATTCCAGCATCTACCTTGAATGCGGCTTGCCTGCTCATGATTACAGATCCTTCTGAGAACCTTCCATCCATAGCCAAGTTTCAAGCAGGTAAGTTTCCTGATTCCCTCACTTTATGTGCATATCTCCCCCTCTTTCCCCCCCTATCTTTCAAAGCATCACCTGCTGTGAAGACAAGGGTTACATGGGAGATGCCAATCAGATTGGCCCCTCCCCCTCCCAAACATGCTTCCTGCCTGACCAGTGAAAGCTCTGGGTTCTTAAAGATCAATTAGATGCCTCAATGGAAGTGGCTTATTTCAACGCCTGGCCAATTCCTCTAGATCTGTGCTCTTTCATTATTCTGGGCCACTGATCACTTTCCTTTTTTGCATTTAAAAAACAGATTTTTAATATTTTTTCCAAAATGTTTACATTACCTGTGCTGAGAGTGTGTCAGATATCTAGTCCACAATGATGAGAGAAAGGAGAAGTCTCTGAAAACATTTTCAAATGTCTCGAAGTCCCTGGCTAGAGCTGAGTGTAAGTCTAGAATACAGCCCAGTCAAGACAAAAGACTTAAAATCCGGATTAAGTTAAGCATAATTTGCGTCCGGGGCTTTCAGTCCATACAGTGCTTCTTATATGTTATAAACAAAATTTTTAAAAAGGACAAAACTTAGCTATTCTAATATTACAAGATATATACACAGAAATTGTTAATGGGCACAGAATTAATAAAACACATTTTCTTCTACGTGTTTTACATATGCTAACTCCTCTTACTTACCAAACTTGACTTTATGTTTTAAATACAGCAGCGCGATATCGGAGCTCATATATCCAAGTCTGTTGTACTCAGGATGGATAATCATCTTTGAGACAGGAAACTTCTGTTCTTGTCTACCCTTCTGAGAGAGGTTGTACTGCCCCCCAGTCACAGTCAGACTCTTAATTTGCTTCCTAAAACCAAAGAAAAATGTTCCAATAACTATAGCTGTTTCCCCCAGGAAAGACGGTCATGTTTTCACAGACTTAAATGAAAAGTGATTAATGTAACTGGAAGCATTTCTAAGTCTTCAAAGAAGATGTACCTTTATTAATGATTACTACCAACTATCCTAATTACCTATAAACTACAAGGATCTGTTAGGTCATGGCTTTCCATCAGTGTTTACATTCTGTGAACCCTTTTCTCGGTCATCAATTATAGTTCTGTATGAAATACTGAAGTGTGGCTTCTTTTTCTTCTTTTTTCAGAGTCTATACATGCTCTGTCATTTTAAACAAGACATAAAAGCTGTTCCTAGAACATCCTTTTCTTACTAGCATCATTCTCTCTTAACCTAGCTAAGTATCTGTTCTTTTCATAGTATTGTGTTCCTCCTAATGACTGAAACTCAGATTATTAACACGTTGGAGCATCCATTTAACAATAAATGTCAGTAATTTATTAGAACAAGTAACCATCGCCCCTATCTCACCACTAACTCCACAAATCAAAGAGGACATCTAGGCTCTCTGGGGTCTGATTAGTAGAGTAGGAGGTGCAGGAAATCCTGAGACAGATACAGGTTTCTGGGGATCAGGAAGGTCAGTGAGTGGGTGGACCAGCTGGGAAAATTCAGAAAGGGGCTGAGGTTGAACTTTGCCAGGTATTTAGAGCTTCAAATCTCCCAGTTCCATTGCCATGAGCCAAGGTTTGAGAAGCGATGGAAATCCACAACTTACTCATTGAGGCCAACCAGGCAGTGCGCTGCTGTAACAACCAGATCATCTTGGATTAAGCCACCTGCACAGAAGCGGTGCTCACCTAATTTTAGGGAGACCTGCCCAAGAAGAAAAGTAAGAACACAACTAATATGCGTCTCCCCATGGTGCCATCTCCTTTAGAAACATCTGAAATCGACTCTCCTTGTATAACATTCTTAAGTTACCCATACAATCAGTTAGGAAGATCTTTCCCCTGAAGTAAACTTTTTGGCAGAGAGGCTGAGTTGGATCAAGAGAAAAATCACATGTTAACCGGAGTTGCAATATTGGAAACAAGAGGAAAACCTCAGTACTTCTCATTCAAGCACTCAAGGCTTTGGTTATCCTGACCTGCCACGGTTGTCCACCAACTGTTGAATCTCCAGAATCCAAGACGGCCCTACTTTTGACTTCAACCGCAGGGATCCCACACTTGAGGCCTGTGTGGGAGAGAGAGCACCTGTGTTGTGTGCCCACGCACCTGGAGCACCTAATGTCAGGATTCCCTTGATCGGGACCCCACCTTCGGATTTTCTGGCCTGGACACATGTTCTGATATCACTGAGCAGCAGACTATCCCCCCCTTCTTTTCTCGAGATATTCCCAAGACTGTTCTACAATTACCCCGTGTTGACTAGCACTGGCCTCAGGACTCCCCTGCCTCTTTACAGCCTGAGCTGCCTTAGTAAGACCCAGGGGGCGGAATGAGCCAGCTCTCCCTCTGGGGATCGATTTGGGGGCTACTCTGGGAGGGTGAGCATTACATAAATTAGGTGGTCATAGAACAACATATGCTACTCCAGAAAAGAGACATTTGGCCTTAAGTTACTTCCAATCGCTATTGTTCCTTGGAGAAGGCTCCTTAGCACAAGTGCGTAAAGCCTTGAACTCCAGAATCCAAAGAATTTCCAAAAGAAAAGCTGACGTAGGCCCGTCTATGGGAACTTCCGGCCTGCATCGGGCCCTCACCCTTCCTTCCCCGTGGCCGAAGGAGTAAGGGAGTCCGTCTCCCTCGCCAGCACTCAGCCCCGGCCCGGCCCGCAGCCTCGGCGCCCGGGGTCCGGGCTCACCTAGGCTCTGGGGGAGGCCGACGGCGAGCAACAGCAGCAGACCGGCCCCGGCCAGCGCCCGCATGGCCGCCACGTGCGGGGACTCCGCCCCGCTCCCTCCGCCGCAGCCGCGGAAAGCGACCGAGGACAGCGAGCCCGCGGCGCAACCCTCACGCTCCCGGAGGCGCCAGCGGCGCTTTTCAGGGCTGCGCGGGCGCCTACTAGCTGCACCTGCCGTGCCGGCCGGCTCACAGCTGCCCCCGCCCGCGCTCATCCCGGCGCCGCCGCCCCGCGTTTCACAGCCCTCCTTCCGGCAGGGGGCCCCACCGACAGATCCAGGGAGTGAGGTCATCTGTGGCCTGCAACGCCCAGCGCCGGCGAATTCTGCCCCAGACCAGGGACTAGGAAGCCTGTCACCCAAACAAGATAGGCAGGCTGACTTGTGAAAGGAGGAAGACTCCAGAAAGCTTACTGAGGCATTAATAGTACTGCCCCTCTTCTAGAAAGCTTGTGGAAGCCCTCGATATTCAATAATTTTCAAAAAGAGAGGATATGAAAGATCTGGTTTATGCTGCCATCCCTTGTCTGGGTGGCTGTGTTATTAGCTTCAGTGGCATGGGCCAAATCTGTAGGATCTATCATTTAAGATCATTAAATGAAGTCATCGGTAATATTATCATGTCAGTATTATTTTCCATAAATATTATTTTGTAAGAAGTTAGCTTGAGGTTGAGAGAGGAATAAAGCCAGAATTTGTCATGTATATATGTTTTATCAAAAAAATTAGGGCAAAGCTCGTGCACATTCTCTATATAACTAACATAGACACTAATCTCCCAGGCCCAGTGTCTTGTGTGAAAAATAGAAATAAGGGGCACCTGGGGGGCTCAGTTGGTTAAGTGCCCGACTTCAGCTGAGGTCATGATCTCCAGGTTTGTGAGTTGGGCTCTCTGCTGACAGCTCAGAGCCTGGAGCCTGCTTTGGATTCTGTGTCTCCTCCTCTCTCTGCCTTTCCCTGCTTGCTCTCTGTCTCTCTCAATAATAAATAAACGTTCAAAAAATTTTTTAAAAAAGAAACAAAACGTACTTAAGGTAGGAAGTATACAAATTAGGGAGATAGGCAGGCAGTAGACAGATGGATAGGAAAACAGAAAACAGTCAAGGTGGAGAGACTGCAGGTACAGAAACAGGCAGGCGAGAATCAGCTGGGGGTAATGACCCCTGTAACTGCAAAAGGGAACCTTTTGGTGAAAAGCTTTAAGAATGTAATTGGCGCCGAAACTTCAAAGTCTCAAACTTTCTTATCTCATGAACTTAAAAGGGGTTTCTCTGATTTTTATGTCCCATCTTACAACATTAAGAAGCTCTAGAGCTGCATTGTCCAATTAGAGTGGACACTAGGCACACGTGGTCGTTTCAATTAGTATTAACTAAAGTAAAAACATTAGTTCCTTGCCGGGGTCCTTGTTCCGGCGAATCTAGGGGTCCACGAAGGATGGACGGTCAGGCAAAAGAAAATGAGAGAGCCACGAGAGAGATGTAGTCTGATGACCAAGCAGGCAGCCCTGGGAATTCTGGCATCTCCACCATTCTGGCGTCTCCTCAATTCTGGTGTCTCTGCTCTGCTGGTCTCAGTGTCATTATTTTTAAAGGTAGTGAGTGACATTACTTATATCAATGAGTGACATTCCATAGTTTGATCTCTTTAACAATAATGGTTTTACCAGCAAGGTGGCAACTTCCTTAATCCTGTATGTTGGTTTCAGGGTAATTAACATATAAATTTAGGGTGGGGGGAGAGAACGGGGTGTTTCCTGAAGGCCTTAATGTTAATTATCTGTAAACAGGAGAAATCAGGGCATTGCTTTGAGGGCTACACTTCCAACTACAATGGGGGAAGTGCAACCCATCCCCAAGATGCAACTTTGAGGCTACTTCTCAACCCGTGAGCCCGAAACGGCTCCCAACAGTTCCTCAGTCACACTAGCTGTGTTTCAAGGGCTCGATAGCCATCTGTGGCTAGTGCCTACCGCATTGGAGAGCAGATAGAGGATACTGCCATCATTGCATAATTCTATTGGACCCCACTGCTCTTGAGAATAGCAAGCACCATTTATTTATTTATTTTAAATAAAGACACCTTGGATAACAGTTTTAGTAGATGACTCATGGGTTTGGAGCTTGGGTGTCCAGGAGACAGTGGCAGGGAGCTTGGTAAGGTAAGCAGCCTTTCTGTGAAAACAAACTCCTGCACCTCCAGGGCTCCACGCTTGAGCACCACAAAGGAAATCCCCAAGTACGGTGGCTGCCTGACCAACGGCCCTCAACACCTTGCCTTTAAATTTTGCTTTCACTGTAGTGATCTTACAAGGATTATCATAACCATCCCTTGCCCCAGGGGCAAACTACTCTCCAATAAAAGCTCAGACCCTCTGGATGGACCCCAATACCTCTTTCTTCTTAGCAAGAAGGGGTCAGATTAAAACCACTACAAAGCCATTATCAAATAAAATGGGACCACAAGTTCAAGTTCGGACCACAATGTAGAGTCGCACCACAGTGTGCAAGTATAGTGCAAGTATAGTGAGACCACAATGCTCAAGTTCACGGCTAACCTTTACATGGTGCCCACAGACTCCGTCGGTTTGCACTCTTCTGCACATGATGCACACACAGCAGGATATTCAGTGGTTTGTTTCATACCCAGAAGTCTCCATGGAGGAGGGCATGGTCTCATTTCCTGTTACAGAACAGCTGTCTTTGTTTCCAGAGTTCAAAACTCACAGCCTTTAGTGAGACCTTGTCCTTTTATGAGGATTGGTACCTTATAGGCCTAGTAAAATAATGCCTTCCCATTAAATAGGAAAAGAGCTATTCGAAATGGATCATACACCTATTTGATAGGCTGTTCATTTTAAATTTGCTAGTAAGATCATGGTTTAAGTATAAGTTGAGTTTGTGGTGATGTTGCAGCATCTAAATGCAAGTATTCACACACACACACACACACACACACACACACAAGGAAAGAATGTCAAGAAGGGACAGAGTGTGCTGAACTATTCCAGATTGGATTTGTGATGTATGAGAAATTTGCCTTTAATGGGAACATATCTTCATTAGGGCAGGATAATCTCCTATTGGAGGTCTCCCAAGACCCTTAATGGAAGCCCCAACTCTAAGGATAGTTGCAAGTCATCTTCTCCCTAATAAAAGGAGTGTTAACATTAGGAGTGTTAGTGACTAACCTATGAGGAAATCATGGGCAAATAGTGTTTTGCATAAAAAAAAATGTTTTCTATCCCCACTAAACCACTGGTCTAAACTAGAACCCTCTCCAATGTCCCACAAGGGATTTTGCACTAAGACTCAGCACTAAGGGGACTATTGGTGACCTTAGAAATAGCAGTTACTTGCATGTTTGTTGCAGGGACAGATCACTATGAAGCAGAGGGAATGTGAAGGGGGGAGGCAGAAAGAATGGATGAAGACAATTCACTCAAATAGTTTGGCTGAGAAGGAAGAAAGGGACATGGTATCAGCTAGAGATGAAAAGAAATACAGTAAGGACTTAATTTGTATTTCCAAATGATTTTGATGGTGGTTACCGGTGTATGTGTTTTAAAATAGAAGAGAATTCACAAGAGCCAGTAGAAGGAAGAAGTTAAAGGTGAAAAATAGAGGTTAAGGGATGGAATGAAGCTTCACACGAGGCAAAATCCAGAGCCTAGGGCCCTCTTTTTCCACTGTAGTAATAGGAGTGGGAGGAATTGGATACAGGTGAGTTTGTAGACAGAGTACAGGATACAGAGAGGATACCTGTTTTCTACTTTTGTTTGTGAAGAGGTGAAGGCATCTACTCAGCAAGATGGGAGGAAGAGATCAGGAGTGCATAAGGACTGAAGTCGTCATTGTGAGGTGTGCGAAAGAGCAGACATGAAGCACACAGAACAATGGAGTGAATAAATGAATGAAGAATGAATGAATGAATGAATGAATCAGGGAAGGAAGGAACTTTTTTTCTCTTAAAGCAGACACCATCTAGTGACATGGATTTCAGTGGGTACTAATGACGGAGCACTTGAGAGATCGACACAGACATAATTATTTTCATTATATTTTATATAAAATAAACATTTACATAAATTTTATTTTGGAAAGACCTAGGCAAAGTGTACATAATTGGACTTAAATGGGAGAAATACTTTATGGGAAGTAGATTTCTAACTGGCACAGCAAAAGTAACAAAAATGTACATTTATATACAACCGATCAAAGTAGGAAACAAAAACATGAACAAAGAACACACGGCAAGTCATTTTCTCCCTGATTAAAGGAGGGATCGACATGAGTCACAGCAAGTCAAATAATTTCCACATTATAAAAGCAAGCCATGGCTTCTATAGATATCTTAATTCCTTAGGAGGAAATTTTTAAAAATACTTTTTCCACAGAAACATAACAAATCACTTAATTTTTATGTGTACGGACTGCAAAATAAGAGTAATTCTCTCTGCCATGGTAAAGCACTTGGGCAGTGCGGTTTCCTCTTATGGCTGTTTGTGTGTGTGTTTGATGGTGGCGATTATCTTAAGAATTTCTAAAATGAAGGGCAACGCTAATCAGTGATCTCTTCAGATGTAAAGGGCTTTCAGTCTGGATTCAGGAGACACAGAGAGCTTGACGGTTTCACAGAAGAACCGGTCTTTCACTGGGTGATACACATGACCGAGACACGGGTAACCTGCCCAGGGTGGGGCGGTTCCTCAATGGCAGAACAGGCCTACCACCCAGATTTCCAGATTCTTGGCCTGGTCTATCCCTCCTCTGGGCCAGCGAGGCAACCCCAAAAGGATGTTATGCACATAGGAAACTTCCAAATGTGACATAAATATACTCCCCTTGCACCACTTGAGAATGGGAAGAAACTCCTGGATTTCTAGACATAGACACGCCTTTCCATTTTGGGGTAAACAGTGAGCTACATTTACAAACTAAGAGTGACCATATACTGTGATGGATACTGATTTTACAAGCACATCCCCTAAAAGATTTTAATGGAAGGATCTTTGGTGATAAAAATAGCACACTTTTATATGAGCCATTTGATAGACATGAATATCATCAATTCTGTAACATCATTTTATTTTGCTGATATTAAACCACTTCTTTGATTGTAGTTACTTTATTTTTTCTTTTAAGTTAATGTCTACTAAAAACAAAAATGGAGGAAGTGCTGTTTTTTGAAGAATGTTCACCTATTTTCCTTTTACATCAAAACTTCAAGAATAATCATAAAAAGTTAGGTTTCCATATATATGTATATATATGTGTGTGTGTGTATATATATGTGTATATATGTATATACACATATGGCATTGTAAGCTTTTATCTTACTCAAATGCAGCCTAAATGCAAGATTTGACACAGGACTTCACTCTTAAAATGCCAAAAGATGTCAGATAATTACATTTGTTATCACTGGGGGATATCGACATCCATTTAATCAAAGTAAATGTGATTTGGAAACTAGGTGAAAAATTAAAAACAAACAAACCAACAAACTACATTTGCTTTGATTGTTGTTACCGATATCCTATAATGTAAGATGCAAATCTTTCACACATCAGAGCAAAAGGTTCTTTTTTTCCTCAAAAACTGATTTTAATGAGTACAAATAAGAAATAATTAACGAAAGTTTGCATGTGTGTAATCAGAAGAGAGACATAGGTCTCGGAATACACTCTATATGAACACCTTCTGTGAGTTTTACATACTGGGCGTCTTGTCTGGTGTATAGAAATGGCAACCCCTCTGCATCTGAGGACCAAGAATTCTAGAAATGTAAAGTCAAATTATAGTCCAAGTGCCACAAGTGCAAATCACCCCCCACCCAACCCACCTGTCTGTCGATCTTGAAACAACAGTCTCAACCAATCAACTGTGCCATGAATTATTCTTTAAAATTCTTTGGCTCATTGTAGCCTAGATTTAAAAGTACAACTTGAGAAAGGTTATCAAAGTCATAAAAGTCATTAAAGTTGTTAGCCCGCGGTGGTCCACAGCCTAGCTGCATATTAGCATCTTAACCTGGACAGCCAGCCTCTCAGAGATTTCCGAAAGTCCCCAGGTGATCCCGCAGCTCAGCCAGGCTTGAGAGCCCCTGTGTGTGAGGGAATAGTTCTCAACTATCAGCTGAATGCGGCTCATCAACCTGAGGGGCCTGGAATGTTTAACAGAGACAGTAAAAAGCCACACATTTGTTTTTATTCCCCCTCCAATTGTAGCTTTTGTAGGTCTGTTTGTATACAACAGTTTGGATTTTCTCATTTAGTCTCGTTGAAATGCAGTGGCCCGGAACCATCGTGCAACCACTATAAACCCCTGCATCAAGTGAGGTATGACCTGTGACGAATGTCAGAGTCTCATGCTAGGGGCTGTGAAGTAGCATAGGAAGTTGTAATTCAAAGTGCTGACAACCCTCTTTGTTTTATGATAGATCTCAAAACAAATAAACCCAAAATTATACATTTCGGGATTCCCTAAAATAAAATTTCCTTTCCTCCAAGGTATTTGAATCTTTGGTTTAGTTTACCTAGGTTACATCACGGGACCATGTTTTATGAATACCGTTAACAGACTGAAAACATCTCAATCACTTAAAAAATTCTGAATAATTCTTAAGGTTGAAAGAAACCGGTAAAAGCCATTTTCATGGCTCCCATGTCAAAGGACTACCATTTCCTGGGAATTTTAAAGGCAAGGAGAACTGGTTCTAGGTCGGACAGGAGGACAGGTTAGAGAGACCGGCAGTAAGAGGGGAATAGACGTACACAAAGAACTTTAAATGTAACTGAGAAAAAGCGCACGTGCTGCCCAGAGTAACACAGGCACAAATGAGACGGGTCACTGGATCGAGGGTTGAGCCACACTGAAGCCCACCTCCCTCCTCCTGAGGACACCCTACACTTTTAAGGGTTGAGTGCAAAATGGAATGACAGGATTCCTCGTTCGAAAATTATTAAGAATTTCAAGCAGAGCCTTCGACCAAGCATGGGGTGCTTTTGAGTGCGGGACCCTGAGGGCCACATGAAATGCACACTCGGAAGCTGGCTCAGCGACTCTCTCTCAGAAAGGGCTCTCCACTCTCATGCCAAGCATGCTTTTATTAAGGGCGATCTGGATAGATCTCTTCGACTAGCCAGGGCACTCTGTTTTTACTGATAAGAATGAATTCCGCGTTTATTACTTCCATGTTACAAGAACCAAATAAAAATAGGTATAAAATACACTTAATATCTTTGAAAAATAACATGTGATTTATTTTCTTATAGGCACCGTTTAACTATGCAAATGATTTCATGGGCTACATCTCAGTGACGTCATTAAATCAGGATAAAAATATCTGATCCAGCAAACAGTGCTTACGCTTAATGTTCAAAGAGATGCCAGTGTGTGCACACAGAATGAGACAGTGATAGTGAGACGGGGCGGGGGAGGAGGGACTGAATGAAAGGAGAGATTGAGGGGTCTCCGGACAGGGAGAATGGGGAGGGGGAGAGACAGAGAGAGACAGACAGAAAGACATGGGGAGAGAGAAAAGCACCCAAAAGAAGATAGAAAAAGTCTCCTGAAGGCCATGTGACCCTTTCCCTTACTTTCAGGCCGTGACTGCCACTTTCGATTATTCCCACGAATGTACCCTCATACCTTTAGCATCACTTCAAGTAAGGCATTAATTGCTTTTCAAAACTTGGGTCTTAGTCTTTTCTTTTCCATTAACTTCCTAAGTGTGAGTTTTGGTTACAGATTATTCTAAAAAGTTGTGATTCAAGTCTTAGGTACTGTTTTCAGCTAGGCCTTATGCTTTTCCGTTTGGAGGTGGGCTGATCCCTTAAAATAAACTCTAGTACATTACTTGGTCTGAGGGCTACACACGTATAATTTTGAAGCGAAGAAGAATATTTTAAATAAAATTTTGGAAAAGTTTGTGATATGTAAGGCTACAGGACTATTAGGAACAGAAGATCATAGTGGTAATATATATATTATAGGATTATTGATGCATACAAATACATGGATGCTAACTCGAATTCTGTAATCCTTTGCATTTAAAATATTCCTTCCATCATCCCTTTCCAAAGAAGTTTTTTTAACTAGACTTACCTTGACAAAAAGATAACAACACAGAGGGGCAGTGTTTCCTGACACTGTGTTGAAAAGAAGCAGACATTTGCCCTGCCCTGGCCTGAGCACAGGAAATTCGAGTGCTTTTAGGTATTACACGTGCAGGCTGCCTGACTAGCACTGTCAACAGCACTCTCCTGAGTCGGCTCTTCTTCTTCTTCTCCCATTTTTTTTTAAAGGTTAGGACGATGGCCAAATTAGAATCAGGTGTTCCAATTTCTTCATTTCCAAAATATATCGCCACCCAAACACTGATGTCCGATTCCTAATTTCTTTGGCCTTAGCGAGTGAATAATTAAGAAAAATTTTTTGAGGGGGTGTTAAAACCTAACCACTTTGTAATTCAGATTCGTAATTTTCATATGACCAGTTCTGAAAGTTGCTATTAAAACCACTATGTGCAGGAAAAAATGTGTGTATACATATATATTAAATATTTTATAAGTTACGAAATAAATAACACTAAAAAAAACAAAGGTCAAATTGTAAATTCAACTTTGCTACCTCTATCTTTTAAGTATAAATATATACTTTTTAACTTACAAATTTAGACTTTGTTCCCTAGATTTTTTGAGCATTCTCCACGAAATCTCCAAAATTATAAATACAGAACCAAGAACTCCGAGTTTCCATCACTCACATTCCGAGCACAGGATTCTCATTGAGCCTCAGTAGACAATTCAATAGAGCTCCCTTTCCATCTGTTTATATTCTGTGAAGATTTCTGTGGTATACTGTAAAGATTTTTCAATGGTTAAATATAGTTTTCAAAAAAATAATAAATCTCTGGACGACTGAATGTTAAGATAACAAAGTAGAACATTTCTCTTAGTTAATATCTTTAATATTTCTCATGTAGAATATACTATTTTTTCTCCACCAAAATAACAATATATGTGGAGACAGAAACATTTATGATTCTCAAAGCACTTCTGAAATCTTAGAGCAGAACCACTCCTCTAGTAATACTTGTAATAAAATTAAAATAATCTTAAACATTTTCATAAAGAATTAGGGGCACCAAGATTCTTGATTTTCCCCTAGGGATAAGAATACCCATACACAATTCCAGAAATTTCCTTTTTGATATATTAGGCAACGGGAAAAGAGTGTGTCAGAGCGGAATTTAACTTACTCTTCAATTGGGCTCTAGGGGGATTATCCCCAGGGGGATATAGGCAAAGCTCCCTTAACAAGAGCCCTTTCCCCCATATATTCCAGAAGATTCTACACAAACTATTAGATATTCATCTCTAGTTCTGGGGAATTCAATGAGCTACCTCTTGGTGGAATTTCCGAAATGGTTATCCCAGAGACTTTATTCTCCTTGAAAAAGCTCATCTCATCAAGAAGAGCTGTGCACCCTTCCTGGCATTTCAAGCCTCTGTATTTCTGGAACATAAAAGTCTACACTAAGAGATGGAATTAGATTCTCAGGCTGGGAAAACAGAGAAATAGATGAAGGGAAATCTGGAATTAAAGCCAACAAAAATCTGCAAAATGTGTAGTAGTTGTTTTCCTTCCTCTCAGGCCTCGCTCTTGCTCGCTCTTTTAGTTTTCTTCCACGGAAATGCAAGTCCCTCAGCCCAGAGGTGCCAGCGGGTGTCCCAAAATGTGCCGCCCTGAACTCAGAGAGAGAGGAGAGCTTCTTTGTTGCACTCCTGCTGCTGCGAAAGTGAGCCTACGTCACTTCTTCCTCTTCCAGAGACACCAGCACGGGTCCCTCCAAAGTGGTTCAAATGCTGCTACGTTTGATCCTTTTCTCGAACTTCTTGTAATCGTTTTTCTAGGCGATCCAATTTGGCGAGATTTTCCTGCAGCAGTTTGCTGTCTGGAACCAGCTGTAAGGCTCTCTCATAATAAGCTCTTGCAGACACATAGTTTCCCTGTGGGGACGAAGAAAGAGAACAGTGATCTAGTCTGACCCATTGAACGCTCTTGGAGAACAGGGAGACTAGGAAACAGACCTGCCCTGGTTTAACACGTATGTCCTCAGAAGGAACCCCTGACTACACGGGCGATTTTATCCTTATCTTTTGGTGCTTTTGGAGAATCCATTTGCTTTAAGTACCAGACCAGTTGGAGAATGTGAAAGATGAGCGTTGTACCGTAAGGTGAAATGGCCAAAAAACAGATTTTCAGTTCTACTAATGTAGGGTGTGAGGCTGTCATTTCATAATGGCACTATTCCTTAGTAATCGCATGGAGCCATGACTAGACATTCAGAGAGAGCAAGAGACAGAGAGAGAGAGAGAGAGAGAGAGAGAGAGAGGGAATGGAGGGATATTTGTGGGAAATGTTTTTGAAACTGCAAAAGTCGTGATGATTAAATAGAAACCCACTATAACTCTTTAGTGGTAGAAGTTATTTTAATCTCCAACTTAAGACATAAAAGCAACCTTTGCCTAATACAGGCTTTAAGGTAAATGTAAATTTTTATATAATGAAAATAACTTATAAGAATATGGGGCTAGATTTACCCAAGGCATGTGACCATGTGTACCTGCTGGATTCTCCTAAAGCAGAAAGGACCTGCTAAAGACACCTGTCACCACCCTCTGTTGACCCCCATCTGCTTTGTTCAATGACTTTCCAACTGGGTGCCTGGTCCCAGATGGTTCTGAGCAAATTAGTCACAATTCTTGAGTCTTGAGTGTATTTATTGTACTTTTTAAATTAACAACGGAACCCGCTGTTTTAAATGCAGGCATGCTCCCATCTAAAAACGCCCTGAGTGTATTATTTTAAAACGTAACGATTTAACATACTATTTAACTATTTAAAATTATGTTACTACGTTAAAAGTAAGTTCATATTGTTGGACACCCTAGAAAACCATGAAGATCAGAGCTCAGGTTATTCTGTCCTGATAAATGTCATGTTTGGATTCACTATTCATGTTCCTCTGTTAGACCAGGGCTCTCAGTCACAGAGTAACTATCCCATTATTGCCTTCCAAGTGTATAAACATGAGTAACCTTTTTGTTTTACTGTTTTTGAGAATGACCAGTTTCCATTTAATAGTAAACCCTATTAGGCTTTTGTTTAAATCCTAATCACTATATTTTTTATTTTATCAATATAAAGACAGAAGACTGGAAATAGGTTAGCTAAACAAGAGTGATCCTTTAAAAACATGTCAGACCACAGCACTTCTCTGCTCAAAGTCCTCCAAGGACCTCAACTCATTTGGCATGGCATAAAAGCCAAGGACCCTACAATCCCCTTTCAAGGTTCTGCATGATCCGGCCCTGTGTCTTCTTTGACCCTCGCTTCTCCCATTTCATCTCACTTGCCTCCTCTTTGTTCTTCAAACACAGCTGGTACTCTCATACCTCAGGACCTTTGCACATGCTCTTTCCCTATTTTGCCACATGGCTTGTTCCCTTCATGTCTCTACTCAAAATCACTTTTTAAGTGAAGCCTTCCCAGCCACCTTAATTTTAAATTTCAGCCCTTACCCCATGGCACTTCCTATCCTCTCTCTCTTTTTGTCTACAGCACCATGATATATATTATGTATGTATGTGTGTATGTATTTGTTTATTACCAGTCTCCCCTACTAAGTGTTAGCTTCATGAAGACAGGAATTTTTGTCTTATTTGTTCAATGTTCTATTCCCAGTGCCCCAAGAAAGAGGACCTCGCATAGCATGCTCTGTATAAACGTTTGTCAAATGAATGGATGAATGAATGAATGATTGAGAGTGTTTGAGTTCATTAGTTACGGAGAGCAGTCGTCCCAAGGGTCATTTTTAATGATTCTCTCAAAGGTAGCTTTTTCTTTTGGGGGAAAAAAAAAACCCACAAGTAAACAGCCTTGTGTTTCAGTAAAAGGTTAGGGGGTATAAGGCACGTCAGAGACAAGAAATAGTAAAGTAATATGTAAAGTAACACTGTCGTCTTGACCATGAGTTAAGCTGTTGGACAATGAACTACACTAAGCTCCAACAAGGCTTAGTCCCTGTAAGTAGATTTTACTAGCTGTGTGATGATACTTCTCTTAAGTGCACATGATTTTCTTTATGTTAAATAAAATCATGGAATTTAATTTGTGTAGATTTATTATTTTTTTATTAATATCTTAAAAATTTACATCAAAAGTTAGTTAGCATTGAGTGCAACAATGATTTCAGGAGTAGATTCCTTAATGCCCCTTACCCATTTAGCCCATCCCCCCTCCCACAAGCCCTCCCGTAATCCTCTGTTTGTTGTCCATATTTGAGTCTCTTATGTTTTTGTCCCCCTCCCTGTTTTTATATTAATTTTGCTTCCCTTATGTTTATCTGCTTTGTATCTTCAAGTCCTCATAGGAGTGAAGTCATATGATATTTGTCTTTCTCTGACTAATTTCGCTTAGCATGATACCCTCTAGTTCCATCCACGTAGTTGCAAATGGCAAGATTTGCATAGGTTTATTATTAAAATCATTTCATGATATTCAACATCATAATACAAGGTCAACGTAAACAGCTAATTTCACTTTTAAACACCCATGTTTTTTGGTATTCGAACAATTCACGGAGGGAATAAACAATACTTTCTCAATCTTTTAA
Organism: Paguma larvata; assembly: GCA_030068075.1. Lineage (NCBI taxonomy): Eukaryota > Metazoa > Chordata > Mammalia > Carnivora > Viverridae > Paguma > Paguma larvata. Next base: position 77,181,279 of record CM057828.1, on the reverse strand, counting down.
GAGAGAAGACAGAGAAAATGCAAAGGAAAAGCCAGTCCACGTGGAAGTAAATTATTCTCCTACCTTGATGTGCTGGATTCCGCCTATGTTCATCCAGGCCTGTGCTTGATCCGGATTCAGTTCCACGGCTGCTTTGTAGCTCTAAATATACAAGAAACATCTTCAGGTTGAGAAACGAGACCCCATGTTTAACACTACAGATGTGGAAACCATTGTCTTCATCGGCGAGAATTTAAATGGTTAATACGATGAAACCACACACTCTTGTAGCTCACAGGTGTTCCCGTTTATTTCAATTATTTTTCGAAACGGGTGATTCGGAAGTGGAGGAAACTGAAATGTGTAATTTGCTGGCAGAGCCCGAGGCCGCCTGTGGGGAATCCAGGCGATTTTATTATAGTGTCTCATTTCTCGCCGGCCTTGACCTTGCAAGAAAACTGTTTTGGCCTTTTTCACTCTAAATGGAGTTTGTAAGAATTTTTTTTTTTTCAATAATCAGAATCTTAGAGTATTTTCCTACACAGCTTAGCCCTAGCGTAGCACCCCCTCTCACAATGTCATCGGCGTGTTTATTCAGCCTATGCTGAGATACTTGCAGACAGGATGCTGGTTACTTCTGTAAGACAGCCATTTTCCTAGAGGATAGTTTTAATCATTACAAAGCTTTCCTTTCTCTTCCGCAGCATGAAAGGTCTTTTCATGTCTGAAGAGGGTTACTTTTCTCTCGAATACTTCTTTTGGTCTGAAAATGTCTCTCATTAAATATATTATCTGTGCGGCATACTCGTAATATTTTGCACGTTGTTTTATGTCACAGGCAAGCTCGCCACTGGGTCTGAATTTTAAGAGTAGTCACCTAAATAAAGCTAAAGGCTAAGAGTGTTGCTTTCAATTGCAAAGCGAAGGATCCGTGTGTGTATTTTCATGTCTTCACTATTTTCATTAGCAAGAATCCAATGGAACAGATTCATGAAGTAAACAGAATCTGGACCATTCTTCCTACTTGAGTTTTAGGAGAAGCGAGCAAACAATAAGAAACTATACCTTTACAAAGCTGCTAAAATAATCCTGAAGAACGTGTCTCGGGTTAATTTCTATCAGCAGAGATGAGGGTTAGGGTAGAAATTAACAACCTGGATTCAAATCTCGACTCCATCTCTTACCCTCTGTGATCTTGAGCAAGTTACATGACCTCCGAGTCTCAGTTTATTCAACTATAAAATGGAGACCGTGACCACAGCTTTCTGATATGACCGTTGCGAAGATGAAAAAACTGAATACATGTAATCAATAAAAAAGCTAACACATTTTAGCTGCTACTATTAGCCCAAGGCCCTACTCCTACCTTTCATAGATCTAGCTACTTAAAAAAATTTTTTTAATCTTTAGTTTTGAGAGAGAGAGAGAGTATGAGCGAGATAGGAACAGGGAGAGAGGGAGACACAGAATCCAAGACAGGCTCCAGGCTCTGAGCCGTTAGTACAGAGCCTGACGTGGGGCTCCAACTTATGAAGCATGAATTCATGACCTGAGCTAAAGTCAGATGCTCAACTGCCTGAGCCACCCAGGTGTCCCGATCTAGCCACTTTAAAATGATTAATGGGGCGCCTGGGTGGCTCAGTCAGTTAAGTGTCCGACTTTGGCTCAGGTCATGATCTCATGGTTTGTAAGTTTGAGCCCCACATTGGGCTCTGTGCTGACAGCTCAGAGCCTGGAGCCTGCTTCAGATTCTATGTCTCCCTCTCTCTCTGCCCCTCCCCTGCTAATGCTCTGCTCTGTCTCTCTCTCTCTCAAAAATGAATAAACATTAAAAAAAAACTTTAAAAAAAAACTTAAAAAAAATAAAATGATTAATTGATCTATTAGTTAAGCCACTAGAAAATACTTTTGTTTTCAATACAATGTATAAGATACAGATATAGATACCAAATAACTATCCATAATTAAATTACACATTAATTAAACTGTCATGTTAGTTATAAGTAACTTAAGGTATTAAAAATGTTCATAGGGCAGAGAAAAGTGCACACTTTCTGCTTTAAATATGCCACTGTTTCTGTTTTAAGCGTTCACATTCAAACTAGTTTTCCCAAGTATCTTTACATGTGTTTTTTAATATTTTAAAAATCACTCACTGTTTTCAAAAACAATATCATTTAAAATTTTACTTTTCCCATGTTGTATTCAGTGTAATTTTATGACTTCATTAATTCTGACTTGTGGCTTTACTAGAAATGCTTGGTATTTCTATAACATTTCTATTGACTTGTAATATTGTTTTGATTTAAAGCTGTGCATAAATTTTATTTGAAAGCCATAGCTAGCGAATGCCTGTAAGATGCAGGACATTCTGTTTTGGAACACAGAGGGAAGCATTCCCTTTCTACGAGGAAAAGTCTCATCTAACTGGGGAGCAGGTGTTACGCACGGGGCTGGGGCGGGTGGGTGGGGGGAGGTGGGAGGCAGAGAAGACAGAGGGAGGGGAGAAACAGACCTAACAATACAATATAATATATGATACTTTCAAATAACTTGTAGAGACAGTAAATGTTTTAAAAGTTCACAGGGAACGAGGACACTGGGAGAAAGGACAGTCCAGCTGGGCTTCCAGGAGGAGGACACAGGCTGTGTCTTAGTGGATTCTGAGAGGGAATCTGGGGAATTGGGGAGTGGGGTGTAGAAGGGTGTTATAAGGATGTGTGGAAATGCTAGAGCTATCCAGCACTAGTCCAGCCGAAATAGAGGGTTACTACAGGTAAACAGAGACAGTGAAAGTGGCGGAGAGAGAAACTGGCTTGAGGGAAAAATGCTTGAGGGGGGAAAAAAAACAAGTTAAAGGTAATAATTCAGAAAATGAGGAAGTGTACAGAACTCTGAATAGTAAAAACCCACAGGCTCAATGGTAAAAACTAAACGTATAACATCATGGCGATTAATCAGAAAATTCACTCCACAAACACGTCAGTGATCTTAAATTTTACCACATACGCTTCGTTAAAGATCGAGAGTACTAATCTGAATCGCTTCATTTAATCACATAATTTTATTAAGGGTTTATACCTCAAAAGCTTTATCCAGAAGATTCTGCTCTCTTAGTTGGTTTCCTTTCGTGAAAAAAAGTTCAGATACGACTTTTGGGTCCTTTGGTTTCAGCTGGAGAGCCTTGTCTATAGCATCGAGTGCCTATAACAGGTTCGAAAGTAAGGCAGAAGAAATGTAGATTAGATGAAGAAACACTAACTTAAATGATAAAACTTATGCTTTATGTCCTTATGTATGAGCTGGTGTGGTAAATGACCATCAGAAGACATTCTTCATTCCCCTGATGTTCTCACTGAGAAATAATGTGGCCCTGACAAAATAATTTCCCTATACTCGAGGGTTTCTATTTACATTAGTGACAACGAAATGGCCCTGACCGTTCCTCAGGGAGGCCGTGGGATAAAGCTGAAAGGAAACAAGACCTGGGGTCAGTTGCTTTGTCCTGCCCGTGTCCGTCTGGAGCCCTCCCGTCATGGCCTCCTCTTAGGTCCCGGGTGCTTACTCTGCCCCAGCACCCCTGGCCCCATGTCTTGCAGCTAGGGGTCCCTTCAAAGCACAAACCTCACCATGCTGCTCTTCTCCATAAAGCCCCAAAGCTTGGGGCACCTGGGTGGCTCAGTCGGTGAGCATCTGACTTCAGCTCGGTCATGATCTCAGTTTGTGAGTTCGAGCCCCACAGCGGGAGAGCTTGAGCCTCACTTCCAGTGAGCTCGAGCCCCACTTCGGATAAACACAAGCGCTGCCTCTCTTTCTCTCTTTCTTGCTCTCTTCCCCTTGCTCACTTGCGCCCTCTCTCTCTCTCTCAAAAACAAAACCAAAAGCAAAACAAATGAAAAACCAAAAAATCCCAAGGCTTCTCCCAAGAAACAAACTCTTTGCCCTGGTCCCAAGTCCTGTGTGGTGGTGTCCCCAGTAACCTCTACGGCCATTATCTTACACAGTGCCCTGCTCCCTTCATGCCCATTCCTCAGACTTGCCACTCGCTGCTGCCGCAGGGCCTTTGCATGTACTTTATCCTGCCTGGAATGCTATTCACTGTCCTCCTTTGTCTAATAACTCCTATTTATCATTCGGCATTCACTTTCACATCACTCCGCAGGGGACCTAACCTCCCAGATCACTCAGCTCATTCCTGATTATATGCCTGTTAGAACCACGTCACTCTCCATGATATCACTGAGCACAGCTATAATTCTACATTTGCTTTGTGATTGCTTGTTCAATCTTGCTTTCCTCTTCTACTATAAACTCCATGAGGACAAAAGTGATTTTTGTTTTGTTTTGTTTTTCTTATACCATTTTACTCCTGGTACCTGCCACAGTGTCTGGCATATAGCAGGCATTCAATAACTATTTCGTTGAGTCAGTTCATAAATTTACTGGTTATGTGACTTTTAAAATGGAGATGAACAATCACAGTTGCAGCACAGGGTCGCTGACCTGTATAAGCGTTGTTGTAAGGACTCTATAAAACATATATTTGAAGGAACTTGGAAAATGACAAAGCATACATACAGATGTTGGTCTTTATAGAGTTAGGAGAAAACAAACTGAGATAATATCACATAAAATCTTTACTTTTTAAAATATTTATTTATTTATTTTGAGGGACGGGGAGGGGAAGAACCTCAAACTTAGGTTCTAAATGCAGGCTCTGAGATGTCAGCACAGCTCGATCTAACGAACCGAAGCTCATGACCTGAGCCGAAATCAAGAGTTGGATACTTAACTGACTGAGTCACCCAGGTGCCCCTCACATAAAATCTTTTAGGGAAAGGATTAGCCAAGAAAATATTTCAAGGGGACATATTAGGAGTTGAGGGGATATCTGCAAAAAACATCCATAAGATAAGCCAACGGATGACGTTCCAGACAGGAGAGTCATTCAGGTGCACGCATCCTCCACCTGTGACTCCGAACGACCCCCCTGTCCTCGCTACCTTGTCGTGGCGCTCCTGCTTGCTGTAGATTGCTGACAACAGGCGGTAGCATTCGAGGCATCCGGTCTCCTCTGACACGATGCGGTTGGTCATCTTTTCAGCCTCTTTCGTCTGACCCATTACGGCCAAAACCTGAGCCTGCAAAACCACAGTGACCTTGGCTTAGGAGACACTTTGTTACTACCTCATCGAATACAGCAGCCCCGAAGAGAGGCGTGTCAGCAACACTCCTGACAAAAATGCTCAGCCTCTATTTGTAATTCACAGGGGGAGCTGAATTTTTTGTTGTTTGTTTCTGTTTATTTAGGAGAATAACACATTATATGTGAATAGCAGGGCCACCAAATATATCAACAGAATAACTTGCAACTTTTTTAAAAAGTTGACTAAATATTTAAAAAAGGAAATGATTTCTTATGTTTTCAACAGGACATTGCACTTATAACAAGATAACAAGTCTGATTTGTTATAAATCTGAAGAAGAGTGACAAAAATGTAAATTTCCAAAAGTTGAAATTTAAAATACTGTGGACACCAATTTCCTAAATTTGATAATCATACTGTGGTTCTATTAGAGAAATGTCCTTGTTCTTAGGAACTATACAGTGAAGGATTAAAAATGAAGAATGTAGGTGAAACGATGCTCAAAGTCAGTCATCATCAGGGAAATAAAAATCAAAACCACGCTGAGATACCACCTCACACCGATCAGAGTGGCTAAAATGAATAAATCAGGAAACTATAGATGCTGGCAGGGATGTGGAGAAGCAGGCACCCTCCTACACTGTTGGTGGGAATGCAAACTGGTGCAGCCACTCTGGAAAACGGTGTGGAGGTTCCTCAAAAAAATGAAAATAGAGCTACCCTATGACCCAGCAATAGCACTGCTAGGAACCTACCCAAGAGACACAGGTGCATAGGGGCATGTGTACCCCAATGTTCATAGCAGCACTTTCGACAATAGCCAAATCATGGAAAGAGACCAAGTGTCCATCAACTGATGAATGGATAAAGAAGATACGGTGTGTATACACACACACACACACACACACACACACACACACACACACACACACACACATACACAATGGAAAACTATGCAGCAATGAGGCAGAATGAAATCTGGCCATGTGTAGCAACATGGATGGACCTGGAGGGTATTATGCTAAGTGAAATAAGTCAGTCAGAGAAAGACAGATACCATGTGTTTCCACGCATAGGTGGACGTGAGAAACTTAGCAGAAAGCCATGGGGGAGGGGAAGAGGGGAAAGAAGAAAGACACAGAGAGGGAGGGAGACAAAACATAAGAGACTCTTAAAGACCAGAACAAACCAAGGGGCGAGGGGGGTGTGGGAGGGGGGAGAGTGGGTGGCGGGCACAGAGGAGGGCACTTGTTGGGATGAGCACTGGGTGTTGTATGGAAACCAATCTGACAATAAATTATTAAAAAAAATAAAAAATAAAAATAAAGAATGTAGGATCTATAACTGTCACGTGGCTCACAAAAAATACTATGCATTTGCACACATACTTAAATATGCATACATGTACATCTACGGATGCATACACACATACACACACACGAGGCACTGATAAGTTCATCAAACTGCCAAAACTTGAGCGATCTGGGTGAAAGGGTATATGGGAGCTATTTGCTATTCTTGCAAATTTTTAAAGTTTGAAATGATTTCAAATCAAAAACTTAAAAGTTTTTAGTGTCTGTGTGTTTGGCGAATGGCTCTACCACTGGTTATATGGAGAGTCGGGAAATGGATATAGTGTAGCATTTGAGTTGCATTCCTGAAGCTTCTGACTCCAGCTCCCTGCGCGCAGAACCCTGTGTGCTGCAATCCACTTACCAGGGCCAGGCGGAGCTCCCTTTGAGAAGGCTGGAGGGCGGCGGCTTCCCGGTATATCTGCAGAGCCTCCTCATATCGGCCAGTGTTATAATACAGCGCTCCCAAAGGTGACAGTATCTCAGCTCTGCGGGACACCTGCAGTGCACTGAGTTTTCAGAAAGATGAATTGACACTTCTAATAGGTACATTTTGAAAACTCGAAGCTCAGATTTAGGGATGACAGTCCACAACTGGAGACTCTGCTCCAACATGGTCTCTGGTTTTTATAACCAAGAAGAATCTATTTGAAAAGATTACGATGCTGCCCTCGGACTATAAGGTCTCTAGTGACCTACCAATATGCACACTGAGCTCCAAGGATCGTTTCCGTTAATGGCGATAGGCTTGTTCTGATGTACGCACAGTCTCTCCTCCACACCCATTTTCGAAGCCGCTATTTGCGGCTTGGGTTGCCGTCCATAACCTCACCAAACAATGGACTAACTAAAAGTGGGAATTAAATTCCAACTTTGGTTTAGCACCATGTTCTAACCAGCAGGCAGAAAAGCCATTCCCTGGGACACCATTATGGGTTGGGTTTTATTTTCTGTGGAGATGAGAGTCTGTATTGTTTGAATCGGCAAAACTTGTTAATATTCTAGGAGCATGTCTTTTCCAATTACATAAAAATTGAGGTCTTTGGGCGACTTACAAAGTGAAGAAAAGGAATTTTACCGTTTATACCATTCTTCGGCCACACTGTTCTCGCCCAATGACCTGTACAGTCTTCCCAGATTCACCATAGCCACGTGATGACTTGGGCTGAGCGTGATGGCCTGCTGGTAATGGGCCACTGCCTTCTCTGGAGAGCCTATAATCAGCAGGAGGTGGTAAGAGTAGAGTGTGCGTTAGATCATGTGTTAATTATACACTGCACGAGGCTCTTCAATTTCTCTTCTGATGTGTATCATTCTTCTTTGTATTGCTGGGTCATATCGTCAATTATTCAGTTTGTATTCATTCCCACTTCCAAGGAAATTAATAACAAAAAAGCAGTAAAAACTAAAATCTATTTCTTTTATTATGCGTATTGTTTTAGCCAAAGTGTTTTCTGGCCATTGCCCTAGCTAGTATGATGTTTTGAGATCATAAAAGATTGTTATTATGCAAGATATTGTTGCTTCTCATTATACTAAAAAATAGAATAGGATATTATAGAGGGAAAACTGTCCTGAAACAATTTCTAAGGGTTGGTCTCAATTACTGTACTGCAACACGGTAATCTAGGTACTGCTTTAAAGAAGTACGTATCGGCTAGATTTTGAAAATCTTTCTTAAAATGATACATTTTTGTTAAATGGAGTTTATACAATGGGACTTAAAATAATAACACCACCCTGTGTGTCCAACGCATTATACATTTTCAAAGACTTCAATTAACTGATCTTTACAGGTATTTTTGATACTAGTGAACTGCCTTTAGATACCATTTAGCTGTCTCGTGGGATTTAAGAGCTATTACAAAATAAACAAAAGTATTACTTTAAAGATATAGACACTAAAGTGCAAAGTGCACTGAAGACACTTGACAAAAATCCCAGGGCAACTGAAGGATGAAGACCGGAACTAGAATCGAGCCTCCGATAAGGTCCCCAAAGAAGCTTCCTAGTGAAATCTTATCTAAGTGACTGAAAATGGAATGTTTATCGCCTGCAGACATCTCCAGTGCACCTTCTCTGAATGCGTGTCTGACTAATAGGCACCAAACCAGTGTATAGCACACTGGTAATAGTGAGAATGTCACCAGTATAAAATACATGAATACAAAGGGAGTGGTGGGAAGATACACCGGGCGGTCAGTGAAGTTTCTAGGGGAGTGATATGGTTTGTTGTTGAAGTAGAAGGAAGAGGGCTAAGACCGGACCAACGCAGGGTCTCTTCGGGTTTTTAGATCTTTAGGACACTTCATGTATTATTGTGTTGCTAACAAACCAGCAGGTGGCACTACAAAACAATTTTACATGCGAACATAAGGGACATTTCCCAGGAGTTTTGGAACGTAAATTTACATTCTATAAAACAGAAAAGTTTCAGATGTACTAGAAAATAAAAACCCTTTCGAGCATTCATACCGACAAAATAATTAAAATAGAATTTTACCACAGTAAATAGTCTAATAGTCCATGAGAACAAAATGGTGCTTTCACATTAAATTCAAATATCTTTTGATTCTTTATAGGTATTCGTAGCATGCCAAGAGTATATAGGACACAAATCATAAAGGAAACAGAATCCCTGCTCGGTAAAGTTTTGCCTTAAATATGATGGAGTAAGTATATTTTATGTAGCATCTGTCACGTAAGAGTACTCTATCAATTATAATAATATGGTTTCCGTAATGTATATCAAGTAAAGAATGATGGAACAATTCTGGAGGCTTTTTTATCAGATGTGGAAAAGTATTTTCCATCTGCTGGTAACTAGATTCAGAGGCAGGTTCTGCATCATTGCCGAGGAATGTTTCATCATCTTAGATATATGAACTTGTATAAATGATACTCAAAGGACTGCTACTCATTAAATCATCGAGGCTACTTCCTGACACCTGGGGAGTTTTCCTCAGAGCTGTATGAACTGGGCAGATTTTGCTGAACTGAGCTTGAAGATTTAGAGAAATGACAGCCCCACAGTATAATGTGACTGTCAATAGTGTGAGTTTCCTGCCAAGCCCAGAAGTGAATGTTACTTCGGAGACATTATTGGGGTGGTTGCCATTTTGCTTGATAGATAGTATTCTCTAATCTCAACAGAACAGGTTCTCTCTAATTGCACTCACCAGTATCAACTAAGAAAACCCCATAGTTGTTGTGTAAGTCTGAGCTGTCTGGACAGTTCTTTATTCCAGCCTGGTATATTTCCTCAGCTTCCTTAAATCTCTCCTTTAAAAGAGAACAAAGGAAAATAAATGAGAAAGTTAAAAACAAGTAACAATAGGGGCGCCTGGGTGGCTCAGCTGGTTAAGTGTTTGGCTCAGGTCACGATCTCAGTGTCATGAGACTGATGGAGCCCTGTGTTGGGCGGCGTGCTGGGCGTGGAGCCTGCTTAAGAATCCCTCTCTCTCCCTTTGCCCCTCCCCCCCACTCGTGTGTGCACGATCACTCTCATTCTCTAAAAAGAAACGCTGAAATACAAAAATTACAATAATAAATTGAATAAGTGGGAAAAGTAGAAATTAATTTACTGAGCATCTTCTATGCAATAGGCACTGAGATCAAACACTGTGTACTTTGAATTGAAGTCATGGATAAATGGCACAAATTCCTACAATTCATATCTACTTATATTATTAGTTTCTTTGGGGCAAATAAGCCGACATTTACTATGAAGGGACATCTGGAAGATTTGCCCTACAATTGGAAAAACCCTCAAATGGTTGTTTGAATGGGATGCCCTCCACCCCTTAACTATCCGTTTGAAAATGAGGAATTGGGGCGCCTGGGTGGCTCAGCTGGTTAAGTGGCCAACTTCAGCTCAGGTCATGATCTCACAGTCTGTGAGTTCGAGCCCCGCGTCGGGCTCTGTGCTGATGGCTCATCAGAACCTGGAGCCTGCTTTGGATTCTGCGTCTCCCTCTCTCTCTGCCCTTCCCCTGCTCACGCTCTGTCTCTATGTATCTCAAAAATAAATAAATGTTAAAAAAAAAAGAAAAGAAAAGAAAATGAGGGATAGTCCATACAGGAATATCTTCAGAGGTGACAATGTGACTGGGAGCCAGGGAGGCCTGGGACATTTGTCCTACAGCTGCACTTGTGTAGCCAGCAGTCTTTTACCTACACTGTATGGTTTATTTCGGGAGGGTTTTTGACGAAAGGGGAGGGAGGCCGATGCAGGTTACGGAGGGCTTTGCCTTGACCTTTCTTTACTCAACGTATTTCTATAACCCACCCAACTGTTCGATCCTTCCTTTACTCAATCTGTGTGTTCCACCTCAGAGCCACAGCCTCCAATGGGAATATAGGTCTTCTCGAAGGCATACCTCCAACTCCTACCCTTGTGGCAAGGTCCACATCAATTACTGCATCTTCAATGGGTCCTTCACTAATTGTCCTGGTCTTCCTCTAAAGGTTCATGTTAGCACACTAACATTCTGAATTAACTTTTAGCAACATTGTACACAACCATCCGGGATTGTCATGTCACCCTGCCTTTTACACTATCAGGAGGTAAAACCCACTCAATGAATCAAAGCTACTCAGCTTCTAACAATTACTCACAAGTAAACACTTTCATGGTTTCCTGGTCCTGCTGGGAAGGTCAGGTAAAAGGAAATGATTTGGCATAAAGCACATAGCAACTGTTCTTTTAATATGCTCTGAGAGCATACGTTTTCCACGATTTTATTGCAAGTTACTCCTACTAAGCATCATCCAGACACACAAAAAGGGAATGTACAGCACTGATTTTCTCAGATGTGACACCTTTGGGTTGTGAATAAAAATGCACCGGTGTGGAGCAGTAAGCCAAGGAGTCTAAATTTGATTTGACCCAGAAAGATAAAGATATTTACCCTCTGTGGAATGACTACTGCCATCCTCTTTGAATCCACACATTTAAGTTCCATTTAGAAAAAAAGGCGTGGTTTGAATTTGGCAAATTTCACTTTTTTGAATTACAAATCCACAGTCCAGCAAAAATTGAGATCCATGTTGCTAAGAAGTATAGGAATTTTTTTAAAGTGTATGTATTTTTTGACTGCCAAACAACAAATTGTCAGACCGAGAAAAATTTAAATTTTTAAAATTTAAAATTTAAAATTAAATTAAAGATGAATGAAAATCCCAAAAATCATCTTTCAATCTATTAAAGAGAAGAAAAATTTTATCATCCAGGGGCACCTGGGTGGCTGTCGTTTGAGCATCTGACTCCTGGTTTTGGCTCAGGTCATGATTTCACAGTTTCGTGAGTTCGAGCCTCGCATCTGGCTCTGCGCTGGTAGCACAGAGCCTGCTTGGGATTCTCTCTCTCTCCATCTCTCTCTGCCCCTCCCCTGCTCACAGTCTCTCTCTCAAAAGCAATAAATAAAGTTAAAAACAAAAGAGAAGATATCATCCATTAAAGGACCAACAAATTTGTGTATGGCTGTGCATGTGTGTGTCTATAGACACAGGCAGAACACAAATTATCTAAGCCTCCAAACAAGTTAATAGCTATAGAGTACTATTGCAAACTTATTCATTTATTCATTCATTCAGGACATTTTTACTGCAATGGCTGTATACAGCATGGCATAGTGATTAGGGTTCAGGCTGCCAGTGTTTGACTACATGGATTGGAATCCCAGCCCCACCACTTACTATCCGTGTGACCTTACTTCCTCTCTACATGCCCAGTTGTAACATAAGGATATCAGTAGAACCTATCTCATAGGGTTACTGTGAGGATTAAATGGATTAAACATATGAAGGATGTAGAACAATGCATAGCACATAGTACCTTGTCATGATAGGGAATGTCATGTCCTATCCTTTTCACCACCACTAGTTAGTGCTAGCATTGCTACCTGAATCACTGGGAGACCGATGCCAAAAACACACAGGTGAATAAAACAAAATCCCTCTATTTTAGGAGCTCGAAGACGAGTGGACTATCAAATACAACCTAATGAGAGCAGTGTTTTAAAACAGTTAAGCACAGCTGCTCTTGAGCTCAGGTGTCCTAGAGTTGTCACCGCAGCCATGTCAGGAGTCATGGCCCTGTCCAAGTGGCATTTTAGCCAAGAGTTTCAAGTTCCTTTCCTATCAAGTATGGAAAATAATAAATCAACTAACTCAGGTGTTTTTCTTTTAACTTTTCTTAATCATCTTCTGAAAGAGACGTCGATAAACATCTAATATCCTAGAGGCAACCAGAGAAAGAATACCCTGGCTAATCCAAAGCTGAGTGATCAGGTCCCGAAAATCTCAAGTTTCCTATGTTACCATTCAACTAGTGATACTGCTTGACTGTAAGGCCATCTTTGTTTTAAAGGACCCAAGTTTCTATATTATTTGGTCCTTTTAAAACACACTAACATAGTCATGGTAAAAATCAAAATTAACCCCCTCCCACCCAATTATTAAAAATAAAATGGATGAAGGGCACCTGGGTGACCCACTCAGTTGAGCATCCAACTTTTGATTTTGGGTCAGGTCATGATCTCCCGGTAGTAAGACTGAGCCCTATGTTGGGCTCTGCGCTGAGCACCGAGCCTGCTTGGGATTCTCTCTCCTCTCTCTCATTTGCCCCTTTATCCCCCTCAAAAACTACAGTGGATGAGATTGTCAGCAGAGGAGATAAAAGAATATCAGAGATGGAAACAATATTAAAAACAGTAACTCACCACCATTTTTAACTAATGAAGAAACCTGGGTACAAAGTGGTTAAGAGACTGGCCCAAAATCTCATAGCTACGTGGGGACAGAGAACAGAATTTAGGTTTTCAGTGGACATAGAGGGAATTAGTGAGCCGTATTTCTGGAAATAATGGTGTCTCTGGTATCAAAATATATAATTATACTTTTGGATATCCATCTATCCCCTCAACAAATATTCTGTCATCACCACACACTTGCCAAGCACACAGTGGAGATAGAAGAGTGAACACACTAGACAATCCTGCCATGGCAGTTGAGTGGGATTCAGACAGGAAGAAGACATTGCAATGTACTGTGACAGCATCATGGAAGGAGAAGCACAAGGTACTCGGGGAACCAGAAGTGACATCTGGACTTGAGATCAGATAGATTCTCTACACCTGTCATGATCCAAATGCCCGAAAATGCTGGTGACCATTAACTCCAGCAGCTGCATAACATAAAGAAGTGTTTGAAAAATATCCGTAGCTACTTCAGATCTTAGAACCATCATTGTATAACTAAACTGTGGGAGAGATGGAAGGTGTGTTATTCCTAAAAAGAATACAACTGATGTCTTCACATTCTAACTTGCCAAAGTCCAATACAACACTCGACAACAGTTTTCAAGTACAATTACTCCTTGACCTGATTTAATTTTACTTTTTTCCCACATTCTTGCTACTCTGAAAGAGCCAAAGAGAACACCTTTTTCATCTAAAACTTCTCTTATCTTGGGGTTTATGACTGGGTTTCCACTAGGAATGCAATTTTCAAAGTCCAAAGAATTAATGGGATTTAAAACACCATGCGTGTCAAGAGCAAGTGATCACATCCCTGTGCCCCCGGGAACCCAAGGGCTGTCTCAAGACTCTGGGTCTGTGAAAAATGTCTTCAATATCTGTCTTTTCCTTTTGCTTGACTGTAAATTTCAAGGAATGATTAACTTCGCTGATTAAAAAACAAAAGGTAACCACCACCGCAGGAGAAAAATACCTTCTAGGTGTTTATTTAAGATAAATTCCACCTGCTCTGGAAGGGCAATGCGTCTATCTTAACAAGTAGTAGTACTGAATCCCTGAAGCTCTATTTCAGGCATTCACTTTTCATTTACCTCATCTGGCTAGATGTCCTGACCTAAGCTAATCATTCCTAGTCTCTACTGACTTGTGAGATTCAGAGGAAATGAATATAAGCTATTTATAGGACAACTTTAATTAAAAATGCTTGTGACCAGAGAATGGCTTTGACAAATAATACTGTCTGCTTTATACCGGAGTCCCCAAGAACCACTGCGTCAGCATGAAATCACCTTTGAGGGTGATGGTTAAAATGGGCGGCATGCAAGCATGGGCTCCTCTCCAAGACTGAAGCATTTTTTCAGGAGGGTGGAAATAAAATGGGCCTTGGGGGAGAGAGAAAACATAGTGAACATTGTCGCTTCTTACATGCTGTAATCACCCAATGCGACATGTTTTTCACCTCAAGGAAAGGAAAGTGAAGAGTAGATCTTTGGAAAAAGCACCTCGATTGTAATTTACTCTCTTGGGCCAACTGATATGTTTGGAAAACTTCTTACAGTTCAAGTTGCAGCAGCCCGGAGGACAAACGGACATGGGCTTACTGCAGCGATCCTCAAACTTCTTGGTTTTGCGGGTCCTTTTATGCTCTAAAAATTACTGAGGACGCCCAAAGAGCTTTGTTTATGTGGGCTACATCTATCAATATTTACCACAACAGACATAAAGCTGAGAAATTTTAAAAATATTTATTAGTGTATTTAACATATAATAAGCTAAAACATAACACATTTGTATGAAAAGTAAAAATATTTTTTCCACAGCAAAAATAAAATTAGTGAGAATACTGGCATTATTTCATATTTTTGCAAATCTCTTTAATGTCTGGCTTAATAGAAGACAGCTGGATTCCCATATCTGCTTTTGTGCTCATCTATTTTTCGTGTGCGCGTGTATGCTAGCTGATCTATTTTTATGTTTTGACTTGAAGTATGTGAAGGAACGCTGGTCTCACGCAGACATTTAATTGGAAAATGGGAGAATATTTTAATAGTCTTTTCGTAGTTGTAAATATGTCATGTATCCTCTAAAGACTACTGTACACTCACAAGAGGATGAGAGTGAAAAAGGCAAATGACTTGTTAGTAGTATTGTGAAAACTGCATTGACCTCCCTGTACCTCAGGGTCCCCAGGCAACACTTTGTGAACAGCTGGCTTAATGAAGGGTCTGTAATGTGCACTTTCTGTGCGGAAGGTGTAAAACGTGGTATTCCAAAGTGGTGAAGGACCTACAGAGATGGAGACGGAAAGTTGTGCTAGTGCCGTGACATCACGGTCATGCATCTGAATTGTTTTCTAGAAGTATTTTTTATTCTGGTCATGATATGGACACACAGAGCCATAAGGTTATTTCTCCATTAGCCCAATGTCTTTATTTACCATGACAAACTTGGTAAGTTTAGGATCGATGGATGTTTAAACTCATGTCTCTAAGAAACTCTTCAAGACACAGCAGGTCAAAACACACAGCAGAGATTGTCTGCATTCTCACCCTCTCCTTTGCTTTTATTTTCTTTGCGAAACAGTTTTTCCACCCATCAGTCATCAGCATGGACATTCATGAGAAACGAGCAGCTGATATTTGATGTCTAATTCTCTTTCTCATCCAACTAAAATGAACCAATTAACTTGGCATTTCTGCTCACCAAGGAAATGTCAGGTATTTCTTAATCTTGAATTTTTTTTTTTATCACCTAGCAGACTGTGATCAACACCATCCTGTAACAATTTAAGCATGTAAGAAGTAATCGCTTTAAAGAGGAAATGCTAAGAATCGTTAAATACAAGCTAAAAGTATGACAAGAGTAAGCAACCACAGGTGTAAAACATGGTCGGGAAACCAGGAGAAAAGGTTGGGTGGGGGAAGCCTACAACTGCAGAGAATTGCAGTTCCCCTTCATCTCCCAACTCTTCTCACACTGTTTTGTACTTATTTTCTGCACCTCTAGGCACACAATTTTCTATTAAAGGAAGAGACCCCACTCTTCTTCTCCCCAGAGCCATCGAATGTTCTATTTCCTCTAGCCAGAAAGTTTTTCTTATTCATTTTTACCTTGTTGATATCTCAAAGTTCTTTAGGAATCAGATTAAATGTCACTTTTTGGCCACTGCCCCTGTTCTCCATATGCTTCTTCCCACATTAGGTTAGGTCCCTGTAATATTCTCACCGGTACTTTCTCTTTGCACATTTATTGTAATTGTGTTAGATATTGGATATGGGACTGTAATTCTTTGCTTAGGGATAGCCTTCCTTCTAGACTCTTAAGTTCCATGAGGATAGAGCCCACACCTTATTAGTTCAACAATCCTAATGCTGGGGCGCCTGAGTGGCTAAGTTGGCTAAACGTCCGACTTTGGCTCTGGGCATGATGTCACGGTTTGTGAGTTTGAGTCCCACGTCCGGCTCTGTACTGACATCTCAGAGCCCAGAGCCTGTTTTGGAATCAGGGTCTCCCAATCTCTCTGCCCCTCCCCTACTAGTGTTATGTCTATCTCTCTCTCAAAAATGAATAAACATTAAACAAAAAAACAACAATCCTAATGCTTAGTGGTAACTAGATGTTCAATGAATATGTGCTTAATAAGTAAATTGATACATTGTTAAGGTAGGGTCCAGTTCAAGTTGATTAGGCCATAGTGCCACAGTGTATGCAGCTGAATCTACCCCAAAGATGCCATGAAAAAGGTTGACTCTAGACTTTCCACTAGATGTGGTATTCCAAAGTGGTGAAGGACCTACAGAGATGACGATGGAAAGTTATGCTAGTACCGTGACATCATGGTCATGCATCTGAATTGTTTTCTAGAAGTATTTTTTATTCTGGTCATGATATGAACATGATATGAATATTGGTCTATATTCCTAACTTATATTTTATTGTTCCAATTTTCTTTTCATTCTTATGTCACGTGAAATCATATCCAAAACACATTAAAGAAAAATATTTTAAGTGTTATGAAATTAATTAATTGAGTTTTTCAAGAGGCTACAAATGTGGGGCTAGCAATAATTTACAGTAGGTCAGGGTCATAAGCAGTGTTAATTCTTTTTCCCTTACTGCCAGTATAATGCAAGCTGTATAATCTATAGCAAGAGTAGGCTGGTTAAAAATGATGGCGGGCTTATAAATGTTTACAATCCTATCTGTGAAGCTGGAGTACAGCCAGTTCTGAGTGGTAATGGAGAACCAGGAGAGAACAGTAAGCCCGAGACCACCTTGACTTCGAATCTAAGAGTTTACTTTCTGTTCTTGGTCTTCTTGACGTCTTTACTGCAGTAGACAAACAGGAGTGTCAGTTTTTTTCTGGATTTTTTAATGTATCTAACATCTATGACAACTCACCCTCATGGCTTTCCTCTATCACTTTTCCCTTTCCTTCCCACTCCTTCTACACTCTACCTCATCGACCCTACCCATTACCGTGGTCCAATCACGGGACCTCGGTGTCATACAGAGAAAGAGCAGTGCCATGCCAACGAGTCAAAGACCAGGCTCTAGTCCTGGTCCTGACACTAGTTATTTGTATGACCATGAATGGCACTTAATTCTGTGAATTCCACACTTTTCTCTGTAAAATGAGAAGGTTAAAAACTTCTTTCAGTTATTCCCCCCACCCCAACACACACACTATTCTTCATTTTCCCGTTAGAGAAATTACCTATTCATAATATGGTTTCATTTATTTGAAGTCCTAAATTCATCTTCCCAGCCCTAATCTTTCTCACTGCCATCTGTCCACATGCTATTTCCACTTAAATGTTCCACTAACATTCAACACTCAAAGGTTGTATACTGCTGGTGGCAGAGAATACTGACACCACTCTTTCGGAAAGCAAATTAGTAATGTATCTCACAGGAGCAATTTAGTAAGGTATCTCACTGAAATATGTTGATACTCTTTGATACGAGAATTCTACTTTTAGGAATCTATCATTAGAAATGATTCAAAATATTGTTTTGGAAAAGCCGTAAGAAAAGAAAAAGTTTGGGGCGCCTGGGTGGCTTGGTCGGTTAAGCATCCGACTCTTGATTTCGGTTCAGGTCATGATCCCACGGTTCACGGTTCGAGCCCCGCATCGGGCTCTGTGCTGACAGAGCGGAGCCTGTTTGGGATTCTCTCTCTCTCTCTCTGCCCCTCCCGTCTCTTCAGTCTCTCTCTCTCTCTCTCTCAAAATAAATAAATTTAAAAAAATTTAAAAAAAAAAGGAAAAGCTCACTGCCATAGACATACACAGAACCCGAATGTCCAAAAGTTAGGGTATTATTATGTAAATTAGAATGTATCCTTTTGATAACTAGTAAGAAGCCATTAAAATGGTATTTATGAAGGTCATGAAAACATGTATAATATGCATAATTTAATGGCAAATGAAAAGAATAGGATACAAATTACTTATGAATGTATGAAAGCAAAATATGTATATTGCAGGGTATTAAAAATATTTGTGGTTTCCAGATATTATATTATTAATGAAAGGTATATTTTACTTTCTCTGACTTTTCCTCACTTTTCATTTATGTTTTCATATTACTTGTGTAACAGAAGCTGATCTCTTTTCCTCCCTTGCTAAAATCTCCCTTCTTGGCTTTCCCATGGTGCTCAGTGGCTGTGTGTCTTCTCAGTCCTTAAGGCGCTCTGCCCTGGAATTAATTTTCTATTTTCTTTTCCTTTCAGCCTTCACATACAAACAGTTCTTAAACACAAAGGGATTCTTTTTCCACAATAACATCTGTCCATTCCCACACTTTGTTCCAGAAATGAGCTCTCAACTACTCGCACCAGACTGCATTTATTTATTTTTTAATTTTTCTTTTCTTTTTTTAAAAATGTTTATTTATTTCTGAGAGAGAGCATGAGCAGGGGAGGAGCAGAGAGAGAGGGAGACCCAGAATATGAAGCAGGCTCTGAGCTGTCAGCACAGAGCCCGACGCGGGGCTCGAACCCACAAACCGTGAGATCATGACCTGAGCTGAAGTTGGACGTTTAACCAACTGAGCCACCCAGGTGCCCCACAGACTGCATTTAAAAGCCTCCTCAACGTACCCCACATATTTTCACATATTTTCCTCCTCTCGTGTTTTATAGCCCTTTTATTAGATACTTGCCTTTGCTTTTTATATCTATCAATGTCAAATTTGGGCTCCACTGTGGGCCTTAAAAGGCTCCAGCATGTAATGTCTTTTCAACTTATTAACCCATTTTTCAAATTTCGCCTTTTCGATTTCCCTACTGTGCCCCAACAGAATTACTTGTTACCTTTAGGTTCCAACAGAGCAAGGAACACGATGTTAGTCCCAGACAAATCCCAGAAGGGAGTATTACACTCACAGTTTTACTCGCAGTGAGGATGGGAAGTGGTGCCAACAGACAGTCGCCTGCGCACAGGAAGAGCAAGGTACGGCAAATGAACCCTGTTTTTGTTTTGTATTTGTTTTTGTTTTTAATAGAATCACAACCTTCAGTCAGGGGAAGGATTTCGGCAGGTTTCTGACACAGCGTCTCACCACATCCTAGTAGATAAGACAAGGTGAGCTAGATGCTGATATGATTTGATCAGTTAATCAAAAATTAAATAACTGTACCTAAAGAGTCTTAGGTAAAATAGTGGTCGACCTGGAGAGAAGATCCTACAGACAGAGAGTAGGGCTTTCTAACCTGTTACTCATCTCTGCAGCATTTTTTTAAACCCAAAAACAGGGGCGCCTGGGTGGCTCAGTCGGTTGAGCGTCCGACTTTGGCTCAGGTCGTGATCTCACGGTTCGTGGGTTCGAGCCCTGCATCGGGCTCTGTGCTGACAGCTCGGAGCCTGGAGCCTGCTTCGGATTCTGTGTCTCCCTCTCTCTCTGCCCCTCCCTAGCTCATTCTCTCTCTCTGTCTCTCTCAGAAATAAATAAACATTAAAAAAATTTTTTAAAAATAAATAAAACCCAAAACATAAATGAGTAACTAGAAACTATTCTTATTTCATTTGCCAAGTAAAATATCTAGAAAGGGTAGTTAATACAAAGAATCTCAGAAGAAAGAACTAAAAAGTCCTAGAACATCTTAAATGTCCAGCCTGATAACAAAGAAACTGAAATTAAATACAGAAAAAGCTGTAAAAACATGTCTGCAAAATGGGTAAGACCTGGACTAACAAATATTCACATTTTTTAGAAATTTCAGTTGACTATCACTTATCACCAGGGACATACAAGTCAAAACCACACCGAGATACCACCTCACACACTGGTCAGAGGGCTAAAATGAACAACTCAGGAAACAACAGATGCTGTCGAGGATGTAGAGAAACAGGAACTCTCTTGTACTGTTGGTGGGAATGCAAACTGGTGCAGCTGCTCTAGAAAACAGTGCGGAGGTTCCCAAAAAGTTAAAAATAGAACTACTCTACGACCCAGCAATAGCACCACTAGGAATTTATCCAAGGGATAGAGGAGTGCTGACGCATAGGGGCACATGTACCCCAATGTTTATAGCAGTGCTTTTAGCAACAGTCAAATTATGGAAAGAGCCTAAATGTCTGTCAACTGATAAATGGATAAAGATTTGGTTTATATATACAATGGAATGCTACTTGGCAATTAAAAAGAATGAAATCTTGCCATTTGCAGCAATATGGATGGAAATGGAGGGTATTATGCTGAGTGAAATAAGTCAGTCAGAGGACAACAGATATCATGTTTTCACTCTATGTGGAACTTGAGGAACTTAACAGAAGACATGGGGGAACAGAAGGGAAAAAATAGTTACAAACAGAGAGGGAGGGAGCAAATCATAAGAGACTCTTAAATGCAGAGAACAAACCGAGGGTTGATGGGTGGTGGGGGAGAGGAGAAGATGGACATTGAGGAGGGCACTTGTTGGGATGAGTGTTGTGTGTAAGTGATGAATCATGGGAATTTACCACCAAAACCAAGAGCATACTGTATACACTGTATGCTAGCCAACTTGACAATAAATTATATTTTAAAAAGTGATAAAAAAAAAGAAAAAGAAAAAGAAATTTCAGTGGACTGTATCTCCTATGTGAGCCAAAGCATCATGTGGATGCCAGATAACCAGTATCATTCATTTCTTTATTAGATACACAGGATGCCAAGCCAGGGAAGCATTCCTATTCCACCCTGAACTTGCTGAACTACAGTTCAATATGAGAAGCCATACTGTCACATAGAAAATGGATAGTCCAGAGGCTATGCAAAGCAACAAAGAATTTGGAAACCAGGGTAAAAGGCAAACAAGGTGAAAGAAACAGGGTGAGCTTTGAAAAGTGATAATTAGAGAAGGGAAAACACAGCTGTGTTCTTTGGCTATGTGCAACAAGCTCTGTTAGACTGAGCTTAAAGGGAGGAAATTGTAGGATGACTGACTTTAGATCAGTGTAGGAAACCATTTCCTATCATTAGATTGGCCCATGCATGTGTCCAAGTGACACTGGAAGGTGACCTGCTAAGTGAAGGGATGGTTTCACAAGTGTGTTACAGAGGGGCCAACGTTTGTGGTCACTGCTTTGATACACTCCGTGATTCTGAAATGCTCGAAAGCTATTAACTAAGGTTGTGCCACCAAGAAATGAATTCACTTACTAGCAAAAAATGTTAAGCTGGTGGATTTTTCTCTACCAGTTTCTCTGTGTCTTGCTTGTGCCTCTGAAGTCTTCTTTTATTACTCAAGAATTCAAAACATGAAGACAAGACGTTGAAAGTCAGGGAGAGAAGGCAATCCTGAGTTATGCCCAACAGCTGTTCTCTTTGATGTTAAAATCAATTGCCCAAAGGAGCAAAAAAGAAAACCTTCCAATCTTTCAATTATATTCTTAGATCTCATAGCATTTTACATTTGAACTTCGAGTAGGGAAGCCTGGCAAAAGATGTGACCCTTGTATGGAAGAAAATCTCATGATCGTAGTTTCTTCTTCTTAAAAATTGTTCATAACTTCAACTATGTGACATGCGGTGACTTTACTTCAATTTACCACTGTGGTTCACGAAAATTAAATTTATCCCATAACCGAATTTCAATAAGGCATCTGACACTTCTTAAACAAAACAGAGGAAAATGTCTATTTGTTGTCCTTTTTAAACTTCCACTTTCCATAAAATATGTTAATAGCAAGGTGTGTGTTCCCATTAACATTACAGAAGCTCCGAGACTTCTTACAGAATGGACTGCAGTAAATTTCAAGGTCACATTTTTAGAACAGTAACTTGCCATCAACTTGAAGCTCACCGATTTAGAAAGAAGACACAATCGAAGCTTCCAGATATTGATTAAGGCAAATCACTTTTCACAATTTTAACATTTGAACGCTGTATTTGTATAGAAACAATAGTACTAATTACAGTGGAGCCATCCACTATCCATTAAAACATTCCTTAGCACTAGCATTGGGAGCACATGTATACTCATGAGCACTGAGTAATGTATAGCTTTGTTCAATCACTATATTGTGCACCCGAAGCTAACATAACAGTGTATGTTAATTGTACTTGAATAAAAAAATGGTAAAGAACAATTCTAATGAATTGCCAAGCATAATATCTGGAAAGAGTAGTTAATACAAAGAATGTCAGAAAAAAAGGACTCAAAAGCACTTAGTTGACGTTAAAGAAGATAATTTCAGGGACTCAAAATGTTAGTGCCATAGATGCAGTAACGATAATTTCAAATATTTATCAATTTTCATATTTGGAAACTGGGGCCCAGAGAGGTAAAGTACTCCTCACCCAAGTCTGTGCAGTCAGTTAACTATGGAGTAAGGTCTACAACTAGCTCTTCTAGTCCCCTGTCAATTGCTCTTAAAATCACACTACAGAGTAACTGAATCCCAAAGTAGATCAAGTGAAGGCAGGCTGTATGAATGCCTGCAATATACAGTGTACTATCCTAAGTACAACTTATACAAAGAAGACAGGTATACAAAGAAGACACTGCTTTTCTTTAAGAAACAAACAAACTATGGTCTTGTGAAGAAAATAAACCTGAAAAATTGCTTATAGTTCCAGATATTAATTCAAGAAATAAAAATCTGTGATTGGTTTGCATGTAGGTGTGTGTTCCCATTAACGTTACAGAAGCTCCGAGGAGGGGCACCTGGGTAACCTTGGTTTCAGTTTAGGTTATGACCTCACAGTTCGTGGGATCGAGCCCTGAGTTGGGCTCTGTGCTGACAGTGTGAATCCCTGCTTGGGATTCTCTCTTTCCCTCTCTCTCTGCTCCTGCCCCACTTGTGTGCATACTCTCCTTCTCTCTCTCAAAATAAATAAATAAACATTAAAAAAAAGGAGCTCAAGGAAACAGGACTCCCCATGAGAAGGGGAGGTGGAGAAATTTCAGAGGAAGAAGTGGGAGTTGAATTGGATCTTGAAAACTTGGCAGGATTTATAGGGGAGAAAGAAAAGATGGCATTTTAGGAAGATAGAAGTGTGTGCATAGATAAAAGTTCTACTCATCTCTGTAAAGAACTCCCCCAAAAAAACATACCATGTTATCACTGGTATTAGGTAAGTGACAATATAATTTACCTACTTACTTAGGCATAGTTTTCATCAAGAAGGAACAATTTAAGGTTTATTATCCTGGTGAGTTGGGGAAAAAAGATATGAACTGGGCACTATTAGTGGAATGCTTTATTTACAATTGACCCTTGAACAACATAGGTTTGAAGAGTGTGGGTCCACTCATACATGGATTTCTTTAGAAAAATATAGCAGAGTACTGTAAATGTATTTTCCTTATGATTTTCTTAATAACATTTTCTTTTCCCTAGCTTACTTTGTTATAAGAATACAGTATATAATACTTTTAATATACAAAATATATGTAATCAACTATTTACGTTATTGGTAAGGCTTCCAGTCAACAATAGGCTTTTAGTAGTTAGGTTTTTGGGGAGTCGGTATGTGCAGGTGGTCAGCACTCCTAACCCCCTCATTGTTCAAAAGTCAACTGTATTTACTTACTTATACCTCATTATTCTATGAAGAAATGGAGGTAGCTTTTAAAAACTGAAAACATCCAAGAAAAATAATAAAAAATAAAAACTGAAAACAAAAATTCAATAAAGTAAATTAAGGAAAATGATAAACCCGGGAGTAAAAGTAGCATACAGAGAAGAGCAGAAGATTCAGTCTGGATGGTTGTTAGTCGGAGGGTGGGGAAAGGGGGATGGAAATACACTTGACCCTTTTCAGTATTTGCAAGATTTTTCCCGCATTAGATTAAAAATAAAGCAAAAGCTTGTAATTTAGGAGAAGCTGAGACTTTCCTTATAGTGAGATGAGAGAAATGTCTCCTGAGCCCTCATAAAGAAGCCACTGGACGATGCAGCAGGTGCTGCCCTCAACCCCACCCCTGACTCTATGGTTACATGTGATTTCCCATGGTGGTCCTCGCACGATCCCTCCGTGTAGGACAAAAGCATCACACATAGGTATGACCAACCGCAAAATGGTGTGGCCCACAGGCTTAGTTCTACTGTAATGTAGGAATAAAATTTAGACTATGTACTGGATTGGAGGGAACATATGCTCTCCAGTTCCTATGGATTCATTTATTCACTCAAAATGTATTGATTGCATGCCATGTGACAGACATGGGGAAGGAGCCATGAATAGAAGAGACGGTCATTCTCACAAGTTAAATATTCTAGTGGTGGGAGAAGGATCATAGACAAACATATGATAGATGGTGATATACACTCTGGGGAAACATAAGGCAGGGAAAGGGGAAAGAGAACACGATGGTCAGTGTGAGGTTGCTAGTTAGAAAGGGTAATCGCAGACAACCCCTCAGATATGGTAACGTTGCAGAGAAACGAGAATGACATGAGGGAGGATACTCTAAGATGTCTGGGAGAAAACTATTGCAGGCAAAGGGAACAGTTAGGGCAGAGGCTCTGAGAGAGAAGCATGTATGAGTAACTGCCAGACACCCCGCCAGGCAGGGGTGGGATAAAGGTCTTCTTATGCAAATGAACGAGCCAGGATGAGGTGGGAAAAAGGGATGAAGACAGAGTCCATCTTTGCTTCAGAAAGTTCTCACAGCGTCTGCTTCAACACAAGCCAAAGGTAGCTGAGGACCGCCAGTGTATAACAGAACACAACCATCATCATGTCAGCTTAACCACTATGTGAAAACAGGCATTGAAATCACCCACCACAGACCTGAGCTTCTGTCTAAAGCCCGCCTACACTATATAGAGAGTATCGGAGCAGGAAAACCAGTCTTATCATTCCTGACACTTTTTCCATAGAAAGTTCTAAATTTGCTTCCTGGTGAAACATTCAAAATTTTTTGAATGCAAATCACACCTATATGTAACTGACATGCAGTATCAAATCGTTCATTACATTTAAGCCAACTGAATGCTGCAGGGCATCTTTCGAAGGTGTTGACTTTGATTTTAAAGACAATCTGGCCAATTGTGTGAGAGTAGAATCCACTGTCTATGGAGGGCACTTATGTGTGCTAACAAAACTATGTCATCAATTTAGAGAGGACAATTTATGTTTGTTTCCCCTTAGCAGGGCACATGCATTCAGAACACTGAAAAACAGTATCCAATAATTTAGACACAAGTGAAGAGAGGAGGGGAATAAAAATATCCCTCTATGCCATGAGAAATGTTATCTCTTCAGAGCCTGTTCTATAAGCCTCTGCGATCTTTTAACAGGTATGGAGACACAGGATCTATTATCAGTAATTGGTTCCATATTGAGTTTGGAGCTCTGACTCCATTAGCAAGTCCCTAGAAAAGTATAAGAAATAGGAATAAAACTAGCAAATACTGTGTATTGTTCTTGAGAGATTTCACCCCAAAGTCATACAGAATACATCAATGATGTCTAATGACCTCTAATCTTTGTCTAAAGGCTACCTTCACTACATAGAGAGTATTGGAGTAAGAAAGCTAGGCCTGTGATTTCTGTCAAGAAGAAAACAGACATAGAGATCAGTTGTCCAATACAGGTTTACAAACTGAATCATCAGTACCAAAATCTGGGTAATATTAATTTATACGTTCAACAGGAAAAACGTTAAGTTTTTGTTATTATTATTTTGAAAGACAGAGAGAGTGCAAGTGGGGAGGGGCAGAAAGGGGAGAGAGAGAATCCCAAGCAGAATCCACACTGTCAGCGTAGAGTTCAATGCAGGGCTCAAACTCACGAACTGTGAGATCATGACCTGAGCTGAAATCAAGAGTTGGACGCTTAACCGACTGAGCTTCCCCGGCGTCCCTCAACAATAAACGTTTAAAAAATATGTGAAGTCCAAAGGAAACAATTACCTGCTCCGCCAGCAATGAAGCTAAGCTTGAATACGCGTCTGCAAACTCTGGGCCATGTTTAATGGAGTCCTTCAGTAATGCAATGGCCTCTTCTTTTTTCTCCTGGGACCTAGACGTTATAAAGAGGGAAAAAAACAACATCTTTTAATAACCCTATGTTTAAATCCTCTGATTAGACGTTAAAATCTCATTTCTTTTAGCAAAGATTATCTGATTCCCTCTGGATTACATTGCAAATGAATTAAAATACATGGTCTTAAGGTACTAACAGTTTCTGTCTCTGAATAAGTGGAAAGAGATGCAAATGATGCTGCAAGTTATTCACTGATTTTTCTACCTTCTATTTTCTGCTACGCACTTTTTGAGAGTTTTCTTTAATATTTTACAAGTTTGGGGCGCCTGGGTGCTCGGTCAATTAAGCATCCAACTTGGTTTCGGCTCAGGTCATGGTCTCGCGGTTCGTGAGTTAGAGTCCCACGTCGGGCTCTGTGCTGACAGTGTGCAGCTTGTTTGGGATTCTCTCTCTCCTTCCCTCTCTGCCCATTGTCCTCTCTCTCTCTCTCTCTCTCTCTCTCTCTAAATAAGAAAATATACATAAAGATTTTTAATATTTTACAAGTTGGTTAACCAGAAACCTTGACCATCAGAGGGGCAATGGTGGGGGCATTCGAGGGAGCGGCTTTACAACAACGTGGATGACTTGCTGAGCTCCTGGAGGACTAGCTGTACCACCTCAGGCCGGGTGCTCACAGTGGCCAAGCTGCCTGTCAGGGACAAAGCCAGCCAAACTGACTGCTCATGTGAACCTTTGCTTTTACATTGAAGAGGGATCCATTTATATATAATTTATGAAGCTAGGAAACACTGTGACTACTGGCTTGGCAAAGAATGATCAGCTTTTTTATTCATCATATTTTTACTGAAAATCTGGGCTGGTTCTGTCTTCTTCATTTCAGTCTTCTCTCGAAACTGATTATTTCTGGTTCAAAGAGGACTCGAGGCCCCAAGGTTATTACCAATATTTTCGGAGGCAATTCTCTTTCCTGCTAGTGCCATGGGGGACACACTGGGTCATTATTCTGATATTGACATTTTGAAGCCAAAAATCTACAGTGGCAGGGATCAACTTTGCTACAAATTCAATTTCACAAACACTGGCCACTTGCTAAGCAGTGGAATGAAAAGATAGACTCCCTGGAAGTATAGACAGCGCACAGCCTAAGGGTCCCCCCATCTTACCAGTTACCACTATGAAATTGTGCGCCTATGTTTTCACTATTTAGGGTCAACGATCATTTATTCGGCCACGTACTATAGACTCTGGTAAATTATCCCATAACATTATACATTTTCACAACAATCCCACGCAGCAGGTGTTCATTGTCCTATCGATTTCATTTTCCTAATGAGAAAATGTGGCTTCGGAAAAGTCAAGTGACTCGTCAGGTTCATACAACCAGTCTTCCGAGTCGAGGTCCAGCGCACTTCCATCCACCGTATCTGCTGCTTCTAACTACTTAGAAATCCACCTCGTGTGACCTCGCGGCTCCAAGTGTGATTCGTGGACCCTTATCATCGACACCACCAGGAGTTTGTTAGAAACGCAAAGCCTCAGGCCCCATCCAGACCTTCTGAATCAAACCCTACATTTAAAAAAGATTCTCCGGTAATTTGTTCGCACGCTGAGATTTCAGCAGCATTGCTCCATAAATTAGCAGAGGCAGCTCAGTGTAGCTCCTGCTGCAAACCCCCTATGGCTTCGGTCTCTGTAGGAGGAAGATCTGTGGAGGAAAAACTAATATTGACTCCACAAGTGTGAGTTCCAGGTACTAGAAGCAGCGTGCTACAAGGCGATTATACCTGGAAAGGAGTCTTCTATCATACGCCTTGAAGAAAAAGTTATATTCCCAGAAAACTGTCTGATTTAGCAAGCATCTATCATTACCTATTATGTGTTAGCCATTTCCTAAGGGAGGTGGCCGTCCAGGCACTCCTCTTCTTACTGGGGGCAGAGCTAACTGGGCTCTCCCTGATGCACACTCCTGTCCTTGATACCGAGGTGTAACACCTGCGTCCTTCTGTGGATTATCTTTGAGAGGTGGCTTGAAAGTTGCAGGGTTCTAAGAAAGTTGCATCACAGCTGTCTTAGTGCTGCTTTTTTTTATTGATTCCTTCATTTAGTCAACAGCATTTAAAGAGTGTCTGTTAGACTCTACCGAAGTCCAGGATGTTTACATACTTCTGGGTTTTTAATATAAAATATACCTTGAGGTACTTCTTCCATGGGCAGTTGTAAATGAAAGCTTATTTTTTAATCTTGATAATTTGACTGTTGATTTCATGCTTAGCAGAACTCTTCCGCCAAGGATTTCATAAATCTTTATTAACATTAATTTGGAAATCCTCCCAAAATCCACAAGAAGATCTGGATTAAGGAAATTAAAGCTGAAGATGAAGTCCCTCGGGACATAACTGAGCTTGGATATTCTTCAAAATCAGCTTAGGGGGGGCGCCTGGGTGGCTCAGTCGGTTGAGCGTCCGACTTCGGCTCAGGTCATGATCTCACGGTCTGTGAGTTCGAGTCCCGCGTCGGGCTCTGTGCTGACAGCTCAGAGCCTGGAGCCTGCTTCGGATTCTGTGTCTCCCTCTCTCTCTGCCCCTCCCCCAAGGGCTCAGTTGGTTGAGCGGCAGACTTCAGCTCAGGTCATGATCTCATGGTCTGTGGGTTCGAGCCCCGCATCGGGCTCTGTGCTGATGGCTCGGAGCCTGGAGTCTGCTTCGGATTCTGCATCTGCCTCTCTCTCTCTCTGCCTTTCCCCTGCTCATGCTCTATCTCTCAAAAATAAATAAATGTTAAAAAAAATCAGCTTAAAAAAACCCACAACAATTTGACAGTAAAGATGTAATGATTTTCATTTCTCATGGCTCACATCAGTTAGAATGGCAA